>AP024990.1:1792500-2992500 GCA_020887355.1 Coccomyxa sp. Obi | reverse complement strand
TCTTGGTCCCTTTGGTTTGCTTTGTGTCATTGCAGAGTGAGGGTACTCACAGCGTGGCACTCTGGCTCGGGGGATCACTGGTGCTGGGCAAGCAGTTGCACACAGGCGTCATGCAGCAGTAGCAGTGAGTGAGTGTGGCATGCAGATCGCATCTACGACTTTATTGGACCCTCGCTGTCGTCCGCCTCCAATCTGTTCATCAACTACATCATCTTCCAGGTGAGCAAATATTCGCTGCGCCCATCTGAAATTCTGTCTGCACAGTGTCACGCACCTCTTGACTGAATCCTGCTATGGTATGATGGTGACAGTGTGAGGGCTTTAAAGTGATGTGGGGGTCATTATTTCGCAGGGCTTCTTCATGATCCCCTACCGCCTCTTCTCGCCAACCTTCTTTCCGCTCATCACCATACTGCGCAAGATTAAAATCCTCCCATGTGCGTCCTCCGTCTCATCAACATCCAGAATATCCTTTCTAGTTGGTTCAGCAGTACCTTTACCACCGAGATAGTCAATTCCCATAAGTAGAGATTTTCAGAGCACTTGCAGATTTAGCTGCTGCAATCAGACTTCCACTGATATCGCAGAGCATCCATTATCCCCAGGGTTACAGCAAAAAGCTTGAGTATCCATGAGCAGTATTTGTGGCATCCTTTTTGGGGAAGTGTATCAATAGGATCTTGGCAAGCCAAGCCCATCCAAAGCTGTCTGAGAACACTGGCTACTGCTTCAGCAGGTCTACAACGCTTTCAACTAATGCCATCCGAGACACATGTGGACTCGCATGCTGCATGTAGCCACTCACTCTCCTGAAGGCATCCCTGCAATTGCAGGGCCGAAGGGGACGCGCGCCGAGATGGAGGCGCTGTGGCCGCATTTCAACATCCGCATGGGCTGCGAGCTGGGCCGCGGCTTCATGCTGATCTGCTGCATCACGCTCGCCAACGCGGCCGTGTCGCCCATCATCCTGCCCTTTGCGCTGTGGTACTTCATCGCCAGCTGGGTCATGTGGCGCTACTCCATCCTCTATGTCTTCGAGCGCAGCTCCGAGTCCGGCGGCATGGTGCGCTGCCCTCGTTCTCCCTCCTCTCTTTTCTTTGAGTCACTGCAAAACACTGATGCTTGCTGATCAGCCAGGCCCTTTAAGGCTGCTTCGCAACGCACCTTCTCCAAGCTTCCCAAATCAAGGTGAGGATTTTTAGTTGGTGAAATTTGGCTGTGCAGGCTTTACACTGAAATTGGCGCCATATTCTGATGTTTTTGTTGAGCTTGCGCGGGCATTGAATGTTGTGCTTCCTGAACAATGTTGCAAGGTGGTGGGTAAAGATGTGGGGTGGCTGTGGTGCAGATGTGGCACCAGATCTTTGACAAGCTCATCTGGTGCTTCTTCATCTTCGGCTTCTTCACTGGTGGGCTGCCTGCTCCTGCCTGCACCCTTCTTGTTTGACACTACCAGTGAAACCTTCGCTGCTGTCCAAATAGAAAAGCCGCCTCTTTGGCATAGCAGACGGCTCCCACTTGCATTTGAGCCATCTGAGCACTCGGGGGTGTTTTTACAATTGGGTGCCTTTAAGGTGCTTGTCACTTCGCATGCCAGCACTCGATTGTATTTGCCGCCTGTCGTGTACAAGAGACATTTCACGGTGTTTGAAAAGGGCACACTGATGCTATTCCTGTGCTTGCTCGATTGCATATCAGAGAGGCTGGCTTGCGTTTGCAGGTTCTGTGATGATCACCAACAAGGCCATCATCCAGGGAGCCATCCTCATAGTCTTCACGCCCATATGGATGCGCATCTTCTACAAGTGAGCCTCGCCGCACACACTCGCCTGCTTGATTCTTATTATATTGCATTTTAGAGACCTTTGAAAGCCACCTGAGGCTCATTGGACTTTTGGTAGTCTTTACTACCTACATTATCTCATGCATGATGCATTTGCCTGGACACTGTGGACTTGCACAAGAATGGGCTCAGGATGCGAGGGATGCTGTGCCATCTCGTTGGCTGGTGCAAAGAGCTGTGAGCGGCAGCGGTGTCTTTATGGGGTGGTTGTTTGTGTGCAGCTATGCTTCAGAGCGGTTTGGTAGGGAGCGTAGCTCATCACCACTGCTCCTTGCAGCGGGCGCTCCGCCTGCCACCATTGACCCGGCCATCTACACTGCCCCAGCTCTAAGGTAAATCTAGGACTGGACTTGAGTTGTAAACATCAACTATCGTGAATGTCGAGTGCACGGAACAAGCGAAGCAAAAATGGGGCCGACAATTCCCAACGTGCTTTGACATCCTTGCTGATTTGCTCCCAATGCACAGGCATTTTGCATGCTGTCAATATTAAGTTTTCTGAAAGTTGCTAGTTCCACCGTACTGCATGTGTTTTGACTGCGAGGACTTCTGCTGTCGGTTTCGGAGGAGGTATGAGCATTTGTGCTTTTTTCCCTGTGCAGGCCGGGCTGCGCAGGTTGGTACCCGGAGTATAACAAAGCCTGGGAGCACTGGGGCATGCCGGCCTATGCCTTCTGACCAGCTTCCAGCAGCTTCCAAGACGCTGAAATACAGCACGAGGGGGCTGTTGTCGGCATGGACAGAGAGAGCAGACGATTCGTGGATTCAACAGGGAATCATGCCAGCCATTGCTTGGGCCCCAGCCCAATTTTGTTGCGTCGACGACTGCAGCAAATTTTTATAAAATTTTGCATGCCATCCAGTGCGAATGAGAGCATGCGCCAGGATAGAATAGCGGTTTTATATTTTGAAAATTTCACGCCCACAAGCAAACGAAGCATGTTTCTTTGTGCCTACGAGTCACTCTGTTTCTTCTGTACAGTTCTGCACCGCTCGGAACTGGCAGCAAATGCTGAGAGGACTTTTCAGGTGTGATGCCCCATTTTTCGAGCCGGGGTCAGGGTAATGCACTGGTGCCCGTTGAGATTCTCATGCAGTTGCTCACAGGATGCCATTTCTTTGAGGAATTCCTGTTGCTGTTGCTTGGCTGTGCCAGGATAAAATTATGACCCCTTTCCTTTTTTGAGAGAGGGGCGCCATCACCGGGCAACAATCAAAGCACAAACCCATGATGGCTTCAATTTGTGAGGAGCAACTGCTTTGGAGGGGGTGTTCATTCTGCACACAATAATCATGATGGCGCTGGGGCTGATTCTTTTCATTTGTTTTTATAAATTTCGTTGTTTGGTTTCTGCAGCTGATTTGCAGCTGTCGTGCTGTGCAGTGCACTACATCGCCAGTGCATACTGTTCTTGGCCAGACGGTCAGACTTCAGAAGGACAATCTTTATCAAGGCGGTGCTTCTTTTTTAGTTATGCATGTTGCGCTGCAGACACAGACTTTGCCTTAGTGCCCACAGTATGGCTCATCTGCTCGACTGGTTGTGTAATATATCGTCCATAGAAAAGCATGCTGCTTTCCATCAGGTTCCAAGAGCCTTCCATCCAAACACCAGAGCTCCCTCCTTCCCGTAGCCAGCTTGTAAGCTTACGTGCTGTCCCCAAATTTAGGCTGATGACACTCTCGGAACACCCAATCGATTTCAAGGTGGGGTTAAGGATACCGATTTCCCCCAGAATGTGGGCATCCGAGACTGATCATCTCTTCACGTCTATCAGAGAAGCAAATGGCGCAAGGATCTCGCATGCGTCTCTGTGAACAACACGCCATGCCGCCGATCCTTTTAACCCTTTCGCTCTCTATGACGGCAGGCGTCTTTGCTGCAAGTGAAGTGAAGCTCATTGGTGAAGAGGAGATTACAGATGTACAGGATTATGCTTCTCGCCTACTGGAAGAGGCATCTTTGTTCTTGGACTCCGCACCGTCAGATTGGGACTTTGTCGGAGCGTATGATCACGGTCTGCAGGTCTTTTCTAGGCCTGTGGAAGGAAGCAAGGTGAATTTATCCTTTTTACTAAATGAGGTCCGATCTTTGTCACAGGTGTCATCTGTTGTACAAAGTTGTACAAAGTACAAAGTACAAAGTTGAACCTTGGTGGTGATCTGCTTGTCTTCTGTTCCACACGTCGAAGTCCGAGCGATGATAGCAAATGTTGAGTTAATCTGTTCATAATTATCACACAACAAGACACGGCGGAAGTACAGGTGGGATGTCACTCCCCTACTCCAAGAGGCTAAGAAGAGGTTCTGAGCATGCTCCCGATTTCTGAGCTGCAGCTCGTGCTCGTACGCTCAGCCGTGGAGGTTGAAAAGAGCGCAGAGGACCTGTTCAACCTGCTAACGTCCTCAGAAGGGTCAGACATCATTGATGACTCGACCAGGCACGACCGTCCAGTGGAGGTACTGCAATGGAAGGACAGGTGCAATACATCTACCAAGCTGCAAGGGCAAATAAATGACGATTGGGGGCAGATAAGCAACCTGTGGACAGTGCAAAGTCCTGTTTACTTGCAGAACAGTACTTGACGAGCATGGTCTGGTTGCTATGAGCAGGGCGGAGGTCGGATACTCCGAAACGATCCCTTCCAAATTTCCCTTCCCCAAGCGCTCCTTCGTTAAGGCTAGCTTCTTTGACTCTGCCAACACCCAAGTCGCCACCAAGTCCATCCTGTACAAGCCTTTGCCGCCAGTACGCATGCCTACACCTAAACATTCAATGCAGACTTTCAGCTCCAGCTGTTTGCACATCGCCATGGTTTTCATCACTGCGTCGAATAAGCAGAGCAGGCGTCTCGCTGAGTTAGATGGTTGATGAGCATGAATTCTTCTACATGTGCACCTCCACGACATGCCAGAGTGCACATGCCAGTGATGTAACCACACTGCTGATGCCAACAGGGGGCTGATGGGTTGACAAGGGCATTCAATTCCTTTGCACTGCGCACGGTGCCGCTCGACGATGCACGCTGCAGGCTGGAAATTGTGGACTACTTTGATATGCGTGGCTGGTTTCCCACGTGTGCCTCCTCTGCCTTTTTCAAAACCCACTGACAACAGGCAAAAATGTGCTCGCATTGGACATGCATGCTTTTGCAGATGAGCAGACACTCTGCATGTACACCACCAGCGTGAGTGATTTGGAAGTTGAATGCAATAATTAATATCTGATCAGGCCTGCATGCAGCTGTCGTACATAGACGATATCCTAGACACAGGTGAGTTTCTAGTGTCACACGGTGTCTGAGCAGGTGGATTGCCAACAAGTTCCACAAGGAGATGTTTTGCCAGAAGCTGCACAAGCGCCTGTGGCAACACCTTGGTGTGGAAGCGGCGCCCTCAACTGCCGTGAGTGCTGCGGCCTCATAGGGTGTCATTGTCGGGGGTCCATGAGAGCTGGACGCTCTTGCCCTCTCAGAGCTCCTCTACAAATGTGTGCAACCGGCAGGAACTTCACAGGAACGGATGTTGCTTTAAACTGCACTGTGCTTTAAACTGCACTGAACTTGAGCCACATATTCTCTGCAGCCACAGGATTTTTTGAACTTGAGCCACAACTTATCTGCAGCCACAAGATGTTTCTTTTGCCCCTGAGCTGCCGAATGCAGGGTTCTGTCCTTTGTCAAGTGTTCACATGCGCATGCTTCATCTGTCAGAGTTTTCATGGTTGCTGCTTACACTGCTGCGCTTCCTCTGAACATTTGGACTTCCCGAGGCTCATTTTGTGGGTTTGAGTGTGCATGTGAGTGAATTTTTCCAAATCTACTACATCAATTGTGTATGGGCACAGGAGCTCCAGTGCCGTGTCTTCTGCACGTGTATACTCATGTTGTATATTACTCCAAGTTTGTATGCACATGAGCTAAACATGATGATTGGATCTTGTCAGACTTAGGAATTCACCATCAGTAAACATTCTTGCTGATCTCTCACAAAACGTGGCAGGGGAGGACATCCAGAACTGGTTTTTGCACACAACAGGACGCAGTGACTGGCTCGTCTGTTGCACTAGAGTTGTACAGAAGGCACCCACTTCCCATGTTAGGCTGTGACTGAGACAGCGGGTTGCTGCTGAGTGATGCAGTGGATATTGCCGCCGCCCAGCAGGATCTCCCTCGTAGACACACCCACCACCTTGCGCTCTGGGAATGTCTCCCTCAACACCTCCAGCGCTCTGCACACAGCACACTTCCTCCTCAGCAGAACCTTTACCATGGCAAAATACAGACACCATTCTCTGACAGTAAAGAGCGTGGCATGCAGCACGCCTGATAGCCACCCTGAAGCCATGGCAATGCTGGATGCTTTCTCGGCCTTGAAATGTACAGCTGGATGCTGCACACGCAGTGCAGAGTACATGCAGGGCCAAGTCATAGGCAACGCAGGCGACATGGTGATATGAGACGTGGTATTGAGAAGCACAGGACGGACCTAGCATCAGCTTCAGCGGCTTCCCCGCCAAACTGCGGGATGACAGCGCCGCCGTTTGGCATGTAGAAGTTGACATAAGAGGCGGCCAACCTCTCCCCGGCCTTCCTTGGGGCAGATCCATCCACCTGCCCAACATCACTGCTATGTGATCGACAAGCATCTTCGATCAACTCTTTTGGGGGATGCTGCATCGAGTTGTCCTTCGAAGGATGTCGCGGCTGAGCACCTTGTGGCATTACTTGAGGGAATTTTTGGGACCCTTTAGACTTTTCCAGTAAGAACGCCCACTGTCATAACAATGCTGATGCAAAGTCTCAACCTTGGGAATAAGACTTCAAGCAGAGTGGCACCTGCTGGACGCCTGCTGCTTCCTCCTCTGTGTAGTACAGTGGCGGAGGCAGCGGAAGCTTGATGATCTTGATTTTGCGTCCCTTTGCATCTGTCTGGCTGCTCAGGTAGTCATAATTCTCCACAGAACGCTCAAACTGCACCATGAATACTGCAGTTCTCGGAATTTCTGAAGGGACTTCTTCACTCCATATGCACGCAATTATTTTGGCTCTAGATCATTGCTGCCACAACAAGGACAAACACATTGCGTCGAGCTGCTGCACCTGGGGATCTGTTTGATCGTCCGTCCAGGACAGTAGAACTTCTCCCGGTCGCGCAAAGCAAGCGATGTTGTCCACATGGCCATTGGTGTCCTCGTCAGCATAGAGTCCCTTGGGTAGCCACAGCACCTGCATTATTGCATGTCAGTGCAAGTGCTGAGATCATCAAAGATGAAGATGATGAGCCACACTCAAATCGTCAATCGTTTGCTCCATGTGAAAGTGCAACGCTGTGATGGCTCTGTCTGTGCACCAATACAACCCATTGAGGATGACAATCTGGCTTCAATAGTCTGACTTCATCCGCAGGAGCACTGGCGGTAGGCCAATGTGATTCAGCAAGCCAGGAATGCTTGAGGACGGGCATGCACATGCCTTTCGGACCCCCGTGAAGTCCTTCAGCATCTGCTCGATCTGCTCCTTGGTCATGGTCGGGTTGCGGTTGGGGTTCAGCAGGCACTCCTCTGTTGTCAGCAGCGTCCTGCACGCTCCACATTTCAGCCATCCCCACATGCCCGCATGCCTTTCTTAACCACGCACCAGACAGTACGGGTATGCTTATGCTGACAGCATGTGCTTCCCAAGCATAGCAGGTTGCAGCAGGCAGCGGGGTGGGCCTCAATAAAGGGAGTGTGTCTTGCTTGGGACAGAGGAAAAGTAGACAGAGCAAAATGGGTATTTTTTCTGAGGCTCAGAAAGGTATCTGATGGGCATGCGATAGTTGGTTCATGAGGTAAACGTGATCACCCTTCGCCGTCGGTGTGGATGGATCCACCCTCCAGCACAGCATGGCACTTGAAGCGCTTCACCATCTCCAGGCGCAGAATGCGCCCGGCAACCTGTGCGCACGTGCAGCATGCCAGCTCAGCGGTGCTGACTTGCACCCCTGGCTTGGCCGTGCAGATCCGCATTTCTCTTTTACTCATGGGAGACAAAGTTGAGCCAATGGGTGAGCAAAATGCCAACAAAGCAGTGAGAACCCAGTGGGTTGAGTCACTTTATTGCAACTTTCGAGCAGCTCAGAGCTGATCAAACGTCTGGCCCACACAACATGGCTAGCGACTGGCACAAGATGCCCAGGGAGATAACAATAGAAGATGGATGAAGGTGACAGGGGCCCTGGGGTGAGAAGTACAAGACTAAGAGGAGTCAGGAGGAGTACCCTGTCGTCCTCGCGCCAGTCCTTATAGAGGCCCCCAGTGATGCCTCCCCATGCATTGAAGACCCAATCCACACCGGCAATCTCTCTCTCGCCCGGATGATCCGATCTGTCGCGCACCAGAAACTGCACAAGAGGAGTGCCAAAATCAGAGAGCGCGATGAAGCAATGCATGGTAAGCCAGACACTGTGCCAGAGAAACAAAACTACCACTGACCAACAATCGGCGGTGATGCAGGTATCTGTGTAGAACTGACCTGTCAGGGAACTTCTTGTTGCCTTGTATGAATTATGGCAACAATTAAAACACATGCATGTGCGCACCGTAGGGCCGGTGTCTCTGAACCAGGAGTCGTTCTGGAACATGCACAGCACCTCCGTCTGATGTGGCACCTTTCCTTCCGCTACCTCCATCTGGTGCAAGACGACCATCCAACGATCATTGAGCTGCACTCTGTTCCCACAACCTGTCCAAGTTGTATCTTAAATTACTTGTCCAACCAATACTAGGAGAGCTCAATGTGCCAGAGGCTACCTGAGGCTCTGTTGGCGCACAGACAGTGACAGGCTCAAAGGCCATGATGGCTGTCACAACTGCCGCAAATGCCTCCTGTGCGGGTTGAGCATTGTTCCTCCAATTGTCTGGCCTCAAGGGCCAACCCATCCAGCACTGCTTGTGAGGCTCCCACTCAGCTGGCATCCTGAAATGCACAAAAATCAATCAAAGAAATCAGCCGGGTGATTGATCCAAGTTTCCATTTTCCTGATGATCAGGCAACCTCTCCATGAGAGGTGTCCGTTATGGCTTGTCTTCGAATGCCCACAAACACCTTGACACATTGCCCTGCATCGTTGTTTTCCTGTACTCACTGAAGTTTACTGAGTCCCATACCTGTATCCCTCTTCAGCAGGAAGTGCACCACGCGGTGCATCGAGGGAATGGTGTTGATCTGGATCCTCATTGACAGTTTTCGGATCCCGAGGGATGCGCGGCTCTTTACCCATGTCAAACGTTTTTACAAGAACAACTTCAAATGCAAGAAAATTTCTTGAATGCCCCGCCGGAAAGTTTCTGCCACCTGCACACTAGGACATGCCGTGACTGAAGTGTTCTCTCAGAAAGGCATACAAACAGCACCCTTCATCTCGTCCAAAGAACACAACTCAATACAGCATCCCTCTTTTCACATATATTCGGTGTTCAAGTCGTGAGCAATTCCTCGCTGTTTCGTGACTAAACCGAGAAGAAGCTACCTCAATGCATGTGCCTAAAGTGGCTGCTGCACACAATGCAGAGCTTGAAGCTGGGCCAAAGCACCTTCTGCGTAAAGGCATGTCAGCTGTAGCTCATTCACTCCACAATTTACTACATGCAAGCAGCCAGGACCCTTGTGCCCCTCCTTATGTGCCATAGGATGAAGAACTGCTCAGGGCAACCATGACAACACTAGCTGAGCAGGCCGCTGGCCCGGCTACTGTGTGCGCGCTGCTACTGCCAGTGATCAAGGCCTGCTGAACTTCTTCTGTGCAATGAATGCGATGCCCTCGTGCAATCAATCGATCCTAGGTACCTTGAATATAGGCAGTTCATGAGCAGCATTCTTGCCAGAACAGAAGTCAGGAAAAGTGGTGACAATTGCATTGTCAAGTGATGTTAAAAACGTTGGAATGCAAAGATTGAGACTGTGAGGTAAACCGGCAACGCAAATCAAGTGACACAGATGAAAACAGGCATATGCATGTACTGGAGCTGGCCCACTCATGAGTTCATCAACCCATCAACCACAATATCCCTGACAACAATGGGGCCAGACAAGGAAACCTCTGCAAGCTGTATGCATGGACACCAGCAAGGCTGGAGCTAAGGAACAAGGTAAATCACCTACTCAGTAAAACCAAGCTTGTTGTTTGACTGATCCAACGGTGCTCTCAGCCACAACACACTATATTGCAAGCATTCTTTGGCACAACCACGCTGTACAGCCCTGACATTCTCTTCATGGTTTCTCAAAATTGCCTCAAAAGTTTTAAGTCATATTGACGGGCAAATGTTACTTTGCATGCGCTCAGGTATTCCCCCTAAATTGCATAGATGCTAGCAGAGCATCAAAGCTGCTAGACAACGAGCCTAAAAAGGTGCAACGATGAGTACCTGTTCCTTCCACCAGCCTTTGGCTCTGGTGTGCAAATGTTGAGTCCTAAAATACAAATGCAATTCATGCACGACGGAAAGAAAAGTCCCGCTGGCGCTATCCTACGAAAGAAATCATACAGTAAAGGCTTCATGACAATGAACAGGTGCACAGAAATGGCTCCCTGCATGCCTGCCCATGAATTCACCAGTCAGCTTCCAAATCTAATGTGTTCCACATGAAGCGGAGGTGCAGAGTCTTGACTCTGCCGTAGTAAAGCCAGCGAGCATCTTACATTGCTGTCCTCTGTCTACTTTAACCTGTCCAAAAACTGAAATATGGGCCATGTGCCCTGTCAACCATCCTGATCCTAATGTTGGAATCCCTCCCGGCGGGATGTCTAGAAGCCCACACTCAGGCTGACTTGGCACTTGCACTGATGGAGACACCTCGGTGCCACATGGACGACCTAGACAGGCATTTGACACTTATGGCATATGCTAACATGCATGAGAGAGAAGCAAAAAACTTAAGCCAAGATGCATAACCAAGCAAGAAGAGGACTGATACAGCAACCCATGTTGGCCGCAGCTCCCGAGCAAACAAGTCTGCTGCATGCCTGAAATATGGGGATGCACTGCTGTGCCACAGGCCCTGGCAGGGCATGTTGCGCTGAGCAATGGTAAGCAGGGCCGGCAGGGTGGGAGGGAACGCCACAGCACAGAGGCTTCCAGCAGTGTAGCGCTGATGCAACGGCCTAGATAGGTGCAGTGCCGGTGACTTCTTCTGGCGCGGCGACGTGCGTGACATTGTAGGTGGCGTTGCTGTAAGCCGCGCAGGCGTGGTCATCCCAATTGAGGTCCCTTGTGTCGTAGTGCGGCCGCGACTCAGCAATGATCGTCCCGTTGTCCTGCAGCAGCGCATCAGCTCAAGGGTAAATAATATATATTAATAATTATTTATATATTGGTTATATATTAATTACCCCTACATCAGCTCTCAGAGCACATGTTTGTAGTCACATGGCTGAAAACAAGAAGGACGCCTGCGACTCCGGCATAAGTGCTGAAGGCTTGCAAATGTGAGAAAACATAACCTTGCGCAATGTGCCCATCAGGGAATGGTCTGCGATTACTGACCCATACACTGTAGCTCGTGCTGTCACTCTAGGTATGATGGTCAGGTCAGTCGCAGGGCATCGAACCATCAGCGATGATGCGGCAGCAGAGAGGTGCTCGCCTCACAGCACAACAGCTGCTGCTGGATGCTATGCAAGTGACCTGACCATTTAGCAGCAGCTGATGTGCTATCAGGTGAGGACCCCTCTGCCACCATATCATTCCTGATGTTGGGTGCTCTGCAAATGACTTGACCGTTGATACCCAGATTTCATAACACGACAGACACTGCACGGGTCAGTGATCGCAGACCACAAATAAGCACTCCTGCAATGATGTACGTGCAGATGCAGGGGTGTAAAGAGTCATCTCAACTGTGTTCTTTTGGTGCACAAACTAGGCGACCATCTCCTTGCATAGAGAATAATATAGGCTTTGAGCGCTCTCTTCAAGTGCTTCTGGGCTTGCACACAAATGCGTGCTTGAGGCATCAGCAGACAGTCAAGGACAGGCATGCTGACCTGGATCCACTGGGAGTAGTCCAGTTGGACATAGCCACTGAAGGGCGGCAGCGCGGGGACCACGTCCAGCCTGTCTACCAGCCGATAAGAGCGCCCCACCGCCAGCTTGAATGCCTGCATGCAGCATTAGATGCCTAAGAAGACATAATACGCTGGACTGCTCTGCCGCTTGTTGCTGTAGAGGCGCTCCCTTGTATGAGACTGCTTACTGCCAAAGCCACAGGATGCAGAGAAATTTGGCATTGTACCCCAGGATGGTTGATTACCCGCCAAGCCTTAGTACATGGAAATGGCTGCATGAGGTGCAGCCACTTAAATGTGCAGCCATCTTTGATAGGGAGACGCTACTTTGCATGGGAGCATCTTTGAGACCATCAGACGTCTCGACATGGGCAAAAACTTATTGATGGCATTATGTGGGCCCAATTGTGAGCCCACACAAAATATCAATAAGTTTTTGCCAAGAGGCGACAAAACATCACTTTTGGCACCAGGTGACCATCATTTCCAATGCCTGCTCAGTGCTGCGATTATAAGGGGAGACGCACATCGACCCACTCCTGGTTGCCGACCGCAGGGGACCCAAATGTGACCACCCTCACATCAGCGTCCAGCCACTGCAGCGAGGACCACACACCACACAGGGACGCCAGGGCGGCACCCAAGCTGTGCCCTGTGCAGATGACCTTTGTGGGCGGCCTTCCACCCGACTGCTGCTCGAGCACCCACCTGCACACCCCCACAAACATGAAATTCTCCGTTATGGGACCGTTGTGCCGGTTTGTTCTCTGCGCGTAATCAAACCATGCTGGATTTCTTGTCGCAGGAAAAATTTGATGGGGGTCGCCAGATTTGTCATGGATTGTTTTGATGTCATCCAACTTTCACAGAAAGGTACTTAGAAAGGCTTGAACAGTCTTCAGAATGGCTGGAAGATTTGGATACTGCAGCAGTGCCAAGCAGGGTGGCTTGCGCACTTGATGTTGTAGGAGTTGTTTGTGGCTTGGTCGGTGACGGCCTGGAATTGCTTTGTGAAGCCTTCGTGTGTCTTTGCACCAGGGAAGAGCTGGTCCAACACAGGAGACAGGTTATCATTCTGAAGCCTGCATAAACAAGAAATATCTCACTAATTGCTGCATCTGCAAGCAATTATAAAATCGAGAGCAGATGTGCCACTACAATCTGCCCAGGTGCGCACATGACTTGGAAGTCTGCAATCCAGTCCTGCCTGTCCACACTGCCCCTCCATGCAAAGACAGCTGTGGAGTTTTCGTCCAACCAGGCCACTGCCAGGTCAGTACTGGTGGTGGGCTCATTGATGGTTACAGATCCCGGTGCTATGGTGTCTGGACCATCCTGCATCCCATGCAGCCACGCGCTTGTCAAGGAAGCTGCATAGATGTTATATATTGACAGGACAGCATCCCACTCCGCCATGCACATGTCAAGGAAACTGCATAGATGATATACATTGACACGACAGCATCACATGCAGCCATGCAGATGTCAAGGAAACTGCATAGATATTATACATTGACAGGCCAGCATCACATGGAGGTCAAATACAATCCCAGCCAAACATTGATTGTTATACCCATACTAGCCTTGCACTTGCCAGGAAGAAACAGCATGGTTGCTCCAGTGAGTGGAGATGCATGCAAGTGGAGCAGGAATTCAAGCATGCATGCAGCTGATAGGACACATGTCTTCACCTCAGCGTGAATATTAGGCGACATGTGCATCGAAGTATGAGGTACTCACGTTGTATACATTACAGGACCAGACTGAGGGTTGACGCATTTTGCAGAGCTCGGCGGGGCAGGCATAGGGGTCCGCCACTGTTACATTGTGGAAGGGGAACTCCGTGGTCTCTGTTTGGTCTTTGCTGCTCCGAGAAAGCTCCTGTGATACTGCAGGCAGAATCTGCTGCACATCTGCATAATGCACAGGACTCCTCAGATTCGCAGCAGCAGCAGCAGCAGCAGCAGCACAACTATCCTTCATTCCCAGACACACTGTCAAGGTTTCACCAACTCCAACATTTTCAGCCCTTCCTGCTCTGAAACACACTGTTACCTTCAAACTGTGGTCACGCACACATGATACCACATCTGATATCAGATGTGCAAGTCCATTAAGCGTGCCCTTGTGGAGAATAAGCTCAGAAGCAAGTCCTGTTGTCCTATCAGCAGGGTTCTTGAAAGTCTCACTTTGCAAAAGGAGTACGCCGCTGGAAGATACCTGAAACAACATTCTGGAAGGTCTGCTTGACACGGCCAAAGAAGCCTGTAGGTGCTGGGGAGGGGCTCTGCACAGTCACAGGAGTCCCCGGCTGCGTCGCATTGCCTGGGCTGACTGTGTTCTGCGCATTGTCCCCTGCATCACAACACTTCAGTTTGAACGCATGAACTTCTTCTTCCTCATGTTGTTTTCCAGATATTAATTTCAGCAGGATATCATGGGACAGTAAGGCAAAATAGATCTCAACGATGCCCCGGAAGTGTGGGAGACAACAATGCAAGTACCCAAATGTTTTAAATGTTCGCTATTTCCACATGCACGTTACTCCCTCTCATGCAAATCCTACAGGTAGCCTGGTTGGCATGGGCGCAGAAGCGTGTCCATGTATTTGTGTGAAGCAGAAACATCGCACAACATCATCAGGGATGTGTCTGTGCATGTCAAGACATGGCCCGCACCGGCCAAATCGGCCTGGCTGGTGGTGTTGCGCGCATTCGCTTCCAGCGCAGCCATGTAATATGCCAGGCTGGCGGGCGGCTGTACGCTGGCGTTCCCTTCGAGACCGTCCTCTCCCAGGTAGTACACCGCATCAGAGGCGGGGCTGCTCGCCGGGGTGTTGGGCAGCGGATCGGACTTCACTGCCCACTCGTAGCGCAGATCCACCAGCTGTTGATATGCCCACAGGAACCTGCAGTACGTCCATGGAGTGAACAAGTGCAACCGCACTGATGATGAGTGGTGACCTCACTTCAGAATTTTCCAATCGGGGTGACTTTGTAGACCCCCGAGCATGTGAGCACAACTGAAGCCTCTTTTACTTTGGTTAGATAAGTCTGTGCCAGATCAAGGATGGCATGCCACGGAGGGTGCACTGACTGAGTGTCTGGAACGCTCACAAAGTAGCAAGTTGCGCTCCCCATTATGTTATGGAAAGCGGCAATGAGATTGTGAGTCATCTGGGACAAAAGCATCTGCTCCTTCACTTGCATGAGGAAGGTATGTGTTCCTCGCCATCTTGACATGGAAAGCAACAATGAGATTGTGAGGCATTTGTGCCAAAAGCGCCTGCTCCTTTGCTTGCATGAGGGAAGGTCACCTGGAACCTGTTTCCATGGAACACCGGGTGTGTGTTCCATGGAAACAAGCCTGCCCACCTGTCATCGCCCACTCGGGGTGCATCATGAGAAATATGGGGCAAAAGCATCTGCTCCTTTGCCATGAGGAAGGTGTGTGTTAAAAGGAGCTGAGCTTGCCCCACCTGTCATCGCCCACTCGGGGTGCGCCAAAGACAATGCAGCGGATCTGCGTGCCGGCATACGCGGCGCCTGCCCACACAGATGCCAGCTTGGCCAGCCCTCCGCCCTCAGCATACCCTGTTGCCAAAATCCTGGCCGGCCATGCGCCACCAGAGACATTGCTGACCACCTGCGGTGCCACGTCAGCACCAACTCAGCAGCAGTGCGAACTCAGCCAGCAAAGTGCTCTGAGTAGTAAATTTCTAAAAAGAAACACGCTTGAAAACATTGTTTTTTACAGTAATCTAAAGACAAGCTGTTATCTCCTTGATGATAAAGTCAGTGCAAAGATTAGATTCATTCACTCCCTTCCGAGCCAGGAGAGATTCCACCTTGCGTGGGGGGTCCTTCTCGGATCTTGAACAGATACATGTCAGGTGACTCACCATTGACAGGCTGGATGGTGACAGGGCGCCCCTCAGGGGGTCAAACGTGAGGGCATCAATGGTGCCGTTATTGCCAAAGGCGCTCTCAAGGAAGCTCGTGGAGTCCAGTGTGTTGGATGCAGCAACAGTGTCCAGCGTCTGATTGGTGCCATGAAAGGCTAGCACCACTGCTGAAGCATTGGCACTCCAAACAGCCAGAAGGCTGCTGCCTCCCGCCATTGGCACTTGCACTGATTTATCTGAAAACACACAAAGGGTGAGCGGCACTGCAATATGGTGAACTGCACGGTAGCTGCCCTGCCTGGCCTGTTCTTATCATGTGCTCTGTGACCAGAGGGCAGCTGGTACAGCAGCGCACCAACCGGCACTCCATCGAGACTGTTTTGCTCTGCAGCCACCGTGAAAGCTGCAGCCTGGATCGACTTGAAGTAGTAAGGTCCCGCATCACCTGCAGTCCCACAAAGTACCTTGCGATGGAGTGCATGCTTGAAAATAAGTACTTTCCGTATTTATGAATGACTGCCCTTGGACGCTCGTGGACGGGCTTACTCGAGGTTGAGGGATCGCTGAGTAGTGCCCAAACTTGAGATGCAGACAGCTCTTGCTGAGAAGCAGAGCTGGGCGCAGGAGCTGGTGCAGGAGTGGGTGCAGCCGATCTCCGGGACAGAGTTTGTTGCTCGGCGCGCAGGGGTAGGAGAACGCCGAGGACGATCAAAAATAGGATACTAGTCATGGTTAACTTGAGGCTGCACTAAGGCTGCAAAGATCCGCTCAGTCTTTGGTATTGTTGCGAATGCGAGAAGCTTGATGACTTTATAAGCAATCTTTTACGAGGATCATATCTCAGATTTGCTCATACTGACGTCAACCTGGAGCGTCCAATGTGGTGCCGGCACATCGTCACTGTTCAAGGACCCCCACGATGGCTGCCCAAACACCTCGCGATGGGACTGGGATAGATACTAGCAACAAATGCAATGAATGCGAGTCGTACGATGGCACCGATCATTCGGGGAACCTTCTATTGTTCCCATTCGTCACGTAGTCTGCATGTTGCCTGATCGAGCAGCTTCCCAGGTTCGGGACACTGCTCTATCTGCGCTGTCCCATTCACTCACGCGTCTGTCCCTCGACAGATCTGCCCTGAACATAAGGGATAGGTTTATTAATTACAGACTGTGCAAGACTGTTACTTGACGCACAAGATGGGACAAGGCCAGAGCAGGAACTTGTTCGAAGCAGCTGCATCGGATGAACTGGAGAGGGCGAGGTACTTTATTGAACACGACTCTGCAGACGTGAACGGAAAAGACAAGGTGGGTACATCGCAAAGAAAGTTGCAGATTGATTTGGAAACATACGTTGTACTCCTTTTGCTCTCCCTTATCAGAATATGCTTGTGCAAGGGATTGTCTTCGCGAAACACAAGAGTTTGCTATCACCATGAAGCTCTCACGTGTAGCCATCAAAATTAATTGCTGGATTGCTCGTCATGAATACTCCTCGATGCCCTGAGGTGCCCCAACTCCCAGGCTTGACACCTATTTGCCCACACCTACAGGATGGCTGGACTCCAATCCATTTTGCGAGCTATGGTGGTTCTATCAAGGTGGCAAATGAGCTTCTGCGTCTCGGTGCCGATGCCAGAGCTACAGACAAGGTTAGCAGCAGAAGCTGGGTGGAAGCTGCACATGCTGGGGAGACATCCTTCGTGAAGAAGAGTCGTCAAACAATTGTCACTTTCTCGTCTGAACACTCGATAGCCATTCTGGCTTTGTTGCATTCATACCTCCTTTGTAGCCCTGTCAGGTGCCCCTGTCCTGCAAGGACTCCCTTTCCCAGCAGCTCTTCGATGCTCATGGTGGCTCATGCGCGCAGGGAGGCCGCACGCCACTGCATCTGGCAGCGCTACAGGGGCACATGCAGCTGGTGAAGCTCTTGGAAGCTGCCCGGGCGGATGTGAATGCCAAGGATGAGCATGGCATGACACCTCTGCACAAGGCAGCCGTGCAGGGCCACACAGAGACAGCCTCCGAGCTCCTCTCACATGGCGCCCATGTGGATGCAAAGCTGACGGTGCGTGGCAATCCTACCGACTTGAGAACGCTGAGCATTAATAGCAGTATCAACAATCACTGTATGACATGTCCCGTCCTAAATGTTCGAGATGTGCTTCTGATAAGTCCATTCGAGGGGCTGTCCAGAATGTCTTGACGTATGACTTTTGGTGTGTCTATTCTAGAGGCATCCGGGGCGCACTATCCGCCCTCCTGTCATGGTGTTACGAGGCGGAAAGGATAGCAAAATACTAGTTAAATGCATGACGGAAGGGTGCATAGGAGCAAAGCAAGCCTGGGCACAAGCAGATGAAAATACTGGGTTGGAACCAGAACCTGTCGTTCCTGCGAGACTTGAGACAAATATTGTGTTTTGCAGGACGGATCCACTGCGCTGCATCTTGCCAGCTGGAAGGGCAAATTGGACGTCGTCAAGCTGCTTATCTCCAAGGGAGCAAATTACCGGGTGCGCACCATGCCAGAGACAAGACTTGATTGCAGTAAGAGGAGCACTTCCCTGCTCAATGCATGGCCAAACCTTTCTAGTCCAGGATGACCTTTGCTTGCAGTAATTCCCAAGCGCCCAGGATGGATGATCATCTCCAGGATGAGATGCTCACAATGATGACAGTGATGTTAATGTTGCCCACCAGATGCATTTGCAAAGTCATTCCCAAGGCATGTGTGCACTTGCAGGCGGTCAAGAATGACGGCCAGACAGCACTGCATGAGGCGGCAGAGGCTGGACAGACCGAGACCGTGCAGTACCTTCTGTCTATCGGTGCCAATGCGCAAGCACAGGATGAGGTCAGATATTCAGACCATCTCTGCCCTCTTAAGAATCCCCGTCCAATCAAGAATCCCCCGGCCCCAAAATCCTCAGACCCCTGCAAATAGTACTGCATCCTGTACCCGACATATACCATGTGCTCCGCTTCCTCTATGTTTTGTAACTCTGTCGTGTTGATTTCTCAGGACGGAGCAACGCCAGCCGTGCTGGCATCCAAGGCCGGCCACCATGACCTTGCATCGATGATAGTTGCTGGAGGGAACGCTGCTGCACCTGCCCGGGCCACCCCAGCCGCCACCCAGGACAGCGTCTTCTACAGCTATGAGCAGCTGCAGGTCAGCACCCCACAATAAGATTGACTCCACATTGGCTTGTCTTGGTTAATGATGGACCAGCAGCAGGAACGCTACACATGGCAGCTTATATTAGCCCCTTCCTGCATGTGATCAGATCAGCTGGTGACTAGACTGGTGTCTTTGATTCTGTGCTGCAATCCTCTGTAAATGATGTCATGGACATGGGGCAGTTAAGACATCATTCACAGCAGGTTGTTGCACAGAATCAAATTCCCCAGATCCCCTACTGTTGTCCTAAACGCAGCCCTGACTGCTGCAGCGACCTGACTTTGTGCATCATATCAAACGTGCAGAAGCCAGGAATTTTAGATTTGGGAGTTTGCAGGGGCAAGCTGCAGCGCCATCTGCTCCACCGCTGCCCACCGCGCCACCAGCGCAGGGAGGTGCACCCCCGGGGCCCCCCAGATCGGATGCGGACTTCTGGAAGCGCGCTCTCAACACGCCCATTGAAACCGTCCCGGGACGGATGGACGGCCACGTGAACTACCCGGATGTCTACAAGCCCACGGGGCCGGCGGCCGCCTTCGCTGCTGCCGCGCCCTATGACAAATCTGCTCTCGCTACTGCTCCTGTGCGTCCCTTGGAGCCTGCTCCTCATCACTGGCCATCCAGTGTGATTTCATGAAAAGCCGAGCCAGTGGGTCATCCAAAGGGCCTGCGCCGGCTTTCATGATGAACTGCTACTTTTGATTGTGTAGAACCCAAGCCTGTGCATCAGGTGAAGGAAGTGGAGGCTCCTGCCAAAGGCTCCCAGGGAAATAAGGCACATGCTTCGTCTCTCTCAGCCGCGACAGATATAGCCAATCTGCCTGGCAGCAGTCAACAAGAGATTCCCTTATATTGTGTCCTCTGCCATGCTGCTGTCCTTGTACATATGTTTCTCCAGCATATAAAGCCACACAGTGGGTACTTGCTCAGTGACTGCCGTTTCCTGAGACACAGCGACTTTCTGTGTCACAGGCGCCACAGGTGCAGTCAGTGGGCGTGCACAACAGTGATTGGTGGCGCTCGCATGTGGGGCAGGACCTAAGCAGCACCTACCCAGTTTCTGAGCAGCCACCGGTGGTTCCAGAGGAGTGGCGCAAGAAGAAGGAGACTGCCGAGGGCAAGCATGAGGAAAGGCCCAACCCGCGCAAGGAGTTCGAGGCAAATGTTTTGCGTCAGGTGACATTCTCGACCCCACACAGAGCCTCCTGAATGTTTGGTAACTTCCTCGAGTTGAGGACAGGAAAATGCTTCCGTCCTCAAGTCAAGGGAGAAGCAAAACATTCATGTGGCCAGATGCTGTGCTAATGTGTCCAAATGCTGCTCATTTACTTATGTACCTTGCCGTGTAAATGCAGGGGTTACTAAATATAACTGAGATTTAGTACCCCCTGGTAATTGTTGAGGCAGGGTTTGTCCTTGAAGTGAGCCTTTCTTTGCAATGCGGTGATAACCTGACGGTGCTTCACCTAGTGTCCACAGGGCTGGGCTCGTTTGAAGCAGGTGCCGTACTGTGGCAAGGCTGTCTCATGTCTTTCCTTATGTTATGTGAGATGAGCAAGGGATATGCAGTGCTAAGATTGTGAGCTTTTGTCTGCGAGCAGGCGCAGGGGCTGTGGCGCGCGCTGCAGGGCAAGCCGAAGGACGAGGCGGCCGCGCGCGCGGCGGCCGAACGCGAGAGGCGCGAGGAGGCAGAAGCACAGGCCGAGTGGGCTGGCGCGGGTGCCAAACCCGGATGGGACGGCCGCCCCGAAGATGTCCCGCGCACCGAAAAGTATGACCTGAAACCGTACGAGCCGGAGGATGACGATGAGTACCGCACCGACGCAGAGCGCGCTGCGGCCGAGCCGGCTGCCGCACCACCGGCCGCTGCAGCTGCACCCAGATCTGGCGCGGTGTGTTTCAGCTGCTGTAGGAATCCAGTTCCTTGTATCATCTGACGTGCAGGAGAAGTTGCTGTTGACATGTCTGTCCTTCGGGGCTTGTATAGTGTACACACATGCAATGACACTTCACATGGTGCTGCATCTGGAACCTCTAGCCATAAGGAGACCCTGTCATACTAGGACGCAATGTTCGGAAGCAAGCAGCGTTTTGCAAGGCAGATGGCATGACGACTTTTGTTGGGCGTGTGAATAGGCAGCGGCACAAGTGAAGCGGCGGCTGGCAGAGCTGGAGCTGGACATGGACAGGCAACAAGGGTGGATACGCGGCGGCACCAAAGCTGATGTGAGCCTCAAATCCCAAATAAACCTCCTGATTCTGTTTCACGCTGTCCTCGCCCTGCATGGCTGCTGCTTGAAGTGCTCGCTCCTGTGCAACAGGGGTTACTTGCTACAATGCACCGCTCAAACTTGCCTAACCTCTCGCGTATACTCCAGACATGTGTCCGGCTATGCTGCCCAGAAGAATATGCAGCTCGCAGTTGCACCAGCACTTGCCAGCCGAGGTTGTGTCCTGCTTAACCTTTTTAGGGTTTGGGGTCGTAAAAACATATAAGATCAAAAACCCTAAACCCTAACATAATGGTTTTGGGTGCCTGTTCAGGCAAAGGCGTACACGCAGCAGAAGGACCGCATGCGGCAGCAGGAGGCCGAGATCACGGCGCTCAAGCGGCAGCTGGAGTCGATGCAGATCGCGGCCAGCCGCGCGCGCGCCGGCGGCGCCGGCGGACGCCAAATGGACGGCAGCGTCCCGGCCGAGTACATCTGCCCCATCACACAGGTGAGGGTTGTTAAAACCCCTGATCTCTGAACCCTATTCCGTTAATCGTGGGTGCAATATAAAAGACTTGTCACAATCTGACGCAAAATGGATGGCAGTGTGCCGGCCGAACACATCTGCCGGATCAACGGAGTCTTTGCTTTAATTTACAAGCTCGATGGCTTGTGCAGTGCGCAGTGTTACGTCTGCCATGTGACCGCTGGTTTGCTGAAAGGCTGGGTGTGCGTGGGAATGAGGGCAGCTGGGAAATGCTTCTCATGAAGATCCAAGGATTAGGATCCGGGGTTTCGCGTATAAGGTTGACCCCTTGAGGTGTCGACCCTTTCATTTAGGCAGGGAGCACATCTGTGCATGGTGCAGTTGGAACTTCCCGCTACTGAGTATGGTTTGTGTTGCTCACGAGAAGGTGACTATGATGCTGTCAGCGGTGGCACGCCGCTGTCCTGGCAGTGGAAGGCACGAGTCAAAGCGCCCACTTATGCAAAAGGCACATGTGCATGCAGGAAGTGATGGAGGAGCCTGTGCTAGCGGCCGACGGCTTCTCATATGAGCGCTCGGCAATCCTGCAGTGGCTGCAGCTGGGCCACACCACCAGCCCCATGACTAACCAGCCCCTGGAGCACCCCGGCCTCACCTCCAACCGCGCCCTTCGCGCAGCCATTCAGCAGTGGAAGAGCCAGTGACTGCAAAAGCAACGACCCTTTTGGTCTTATCCCAGTGAATATTCAGCAGTGGATGGGTCAGTGAGTGCAAGAGGAGCAGCACTTCTGAATTGTCTGTCCGCAAGTGTCTAGCAGTGGAGCAGTCAGTGGCTGCAGAAGTACTAGCATTTTGAGTTGTTGCGTTGTTTTAATAGTACAAAAGGCATAAGTAGACAAGCGGATGAAGTGCTGTTTCTCAGGCAATTACAAGTTTTGTCAGGCAATTACTACGGCGATGAGTGAGTGTGCTGAATGGAGCGGCATGTCCCTTGGGTTTATGTGAGAAGTGCATGAAAAAAAAGACGCAGTGGCGGAAATATAGCGCTGTTTGTCATTCTGTTGTCACATGTTGAGGAGGTCTGATACCATATTGGGTGTTTGTTCTGATGCGACCACCATGGAGCTTGTGCATCTTGTTGGATGAGCATTGCGCACGTAAAGATGTTCAAATAGACCTTTTTTGCATTGGAGCTGTTCTTCCATTTCACATCCACTTTGGTTGCCATCCAACTCGAGCACCCGCATTAAAACTGCACAGATCCTTTAACCTGAATCTCTGAAGGTCCTCTGATTCAACACCAGTGTTTGCGCAGGTGTGGCAATATTATAGACACCAAGTTCAGTACCACCAGTGCGCACCAAAGGACTCCCTGTTGGTTTTGCACCTCCCCTTCAATGAAATAATATCAAATGTACGCACAGTTAATCAATCATGCACAGCTCATTAAACAATGCCTGCATCTACAGTAATCAAATAAGTCAAAGCATTCATGTAATCAAACTTCCACTCACACATAGCAGTTCCATAATCACGGAATCTCAGCAATCTCACATAATCAGAAAGCTCTGCTCGAAAAATGGTGTTCCTCAGATCGTTTTGTTGCTGATGTCTGCCAGTCAATGAGCATGGGCATCCAATCGCTTGGCACTATGCCTTATCGCCACCAGCTTATGGGCAGTTAAGGGGACATTGGCAATGTGCAGCATTTGGCACTCCCTTCTTGCAACAATGACGGCTCGGATCAACTGAGGGAACTCCCTTGATTAGCATAAGAGCACCACTCGACAAGGCTGCCACAAAACATCACTACATCCCTGATACAGCAGCTAATTAGCCGCGTTTGGACTCACCCTTACCTTCCCAAATTTTTGACCTGCACAGTGGTCCTGAATTGAAGTGCATCACACGACTCAGCAGCAGCTAAGTCGCCTTTGCACTCACCCTTACCTGCCCTGATTTCGACCGGCAGAGTGGTCAGAGAAAAATGCATCGCTCAACTCAGCAGCAGGGGCCCAAATACAGAGGGTCTCCCCAAGACATGAAAGTCGCTGGTGAAGACACCAGCGGATCCATCATAATAAATAATCCATGAAATCGCAACTGCTCCCAGCCAGCTGTGAAAGCCTGGAGACACTACTTACTAAATCCACTATAAAAATTGCCACATGATCACAACTGTGGCACAGCCTTCAGAACAGGTGGTCGGGCAGGTCGGGGAGGAGCTTCTGGATGAAGGACACGGCGTTTTTGAGCGGTTCCACCGGCAGATTGGGCATGGCCTTCTGGATGAACTCCTTTGCGCCCTCAAGCGGGTCGGCAGGGATGTTGGGAAGTGCCTTGGCGATGGCCTCGGCTGCGCCGGGCGGCAGCAGCTTTGAGATGAAGGAGCCGCCATCTGAGAGCACCCGAAACATAAATCTCAGACATCGGAAATACCAAGAAAGTATATGTCAAACATGTCAGTTAGGGTTGTAGAGCTTTAGGGTCAGGATTCAGGGTTATGGGAAAGGGGCCTTCACAGTAATGAATTCCCATTCCTGAATGCAATGGTGGATTTAGGTTATATTTTACAAAATCTCCCTAGTAGGGGGGTATAGAGCAAAGTGGTTGAGAAATAATTCATGCCTGGGAGCGCGGGACCCGGGCCGGCCGATTGAGGGTCGGGAATCGCCGGCACGGTTTCTGCGATCAAAGAGCCGCCGACCGCAAGCGGCCCCACCGGGTTGACAACGGTTTTGATCGGCGCTACGGCGATCAGTGCTGGCGCAATGTTGAGCCCCTGCGAGGAACGTGGGCGTCTGTCAATCAGCACTCCTTCTGTGCGAAGAGCAGGAATGCCAAGGGGCAGGCAATGATAATGTTTAGCGCCATTATCATGTTCAGCCGCTGCAAAATTACAAGGCATGGATCACTGCTTTATACAGGGCAGAACGCACTCGCAGCACCTCTGAACGGCTCATCAGCCGTGTACTTGTAACATCAAGTTGGTGCAAGAGAGACATCAATGGTCACAGCATTTGGACGCCATGCAGACATTCATTCGCCCAAGAGCAGGATGCCAAAGCCACGCACTCACGGACACGGGCTGCAAACAAGTGCATGAAACTGCTGCATATCTTTCTTCCTCACGCTGGGACACCCCACAGTTTGAACACCAGAGATCTCTGTCGTTTATGGCCCCATGCCAGACTAAGTGTTGGCTAAAACAGCAATCTTGGGGGCTTCATTGGTTCAGGGGGCAGCGGGGCAGCAGGGGGCTCTAAATACACCTTGTATAGGTACAGGGTGTATTTAGAACCCCCTGAGGGCAGTCAGAATAGGGGTGATAAGCAGAGAGTCACACACCTGTCCTGCGACAGTGGTGTCATAGGGAGCGATGACGATTGCCGTGGGGGAGATGTTGACCCCGAAGGCCTGGACGTTGGCTCCGAAGGGTGCGACAAAGAGCGCTTGCGGCTCGATGTAGACGCCAATTGGCGCGACAGAAACGGCCGAGGGAGTGACCGCGACCGCGCACGGCTGGTAGCCGACACCTGTGAAGCCAAAGCGCACAGCCGCAGCTGCACACAGGGGCAACCAAAGGATCAGTGTGAAGGCCTTAGACTGAATTTTTTCACTGTCGTTGCAGGGTCGGTTAACAGGAAGCCACAGTGTAATGGAATGGTGTGTCTCCACTCTCACTTATCATCAGTATAGACAGGTGCACACATGGTCTCTGTCAGAATGGACGCCTCATTCTGCCAGCTCGGGACATGAAGTGCCCTTTTGCTGCCAGAAGACTATGATCAGCTGCTGGGAGCTTACCAACAAGCTGAACATAGCACATGACTGACTTGAGCAGGTCACATTACTCACGGCCGGGCCAGTTCATGGTTGTTGTCACTGCTGAAATTTGCGCATCCAAGTTGGCTAGCCAATGCTCAGAACCATGAAATCTCAGATGGCTGACACACCTGATGACTGAATCACGCCTGGGGTGTTGCTGAAGAAGACTGGGGCTTGGATGTCCATCTTGGGGGTCAGAACCTTCTTAATGATTTCTGTGAAGTCGCCATCTTTGGCGTCTTGGAACATCTTCCCCTAAAGAAAACGACACCTTATTTTCAGGATCTATAGGTGCAGCAAATAGCGTTCAGATTGAAGTTTGGCACTTAAAGTTATATAAGTGTCCAAAAGAACTATAGCTAGACACTTGATAGAGAAAGTGACAGGGCAAGCACAGGCCTCCTCACGCCTACAAGAGGAGGGAGCTGTTTGGCACTGCTTTGCTATGAGTGGGTTTTACAAGAACACAGTATCTATGAGACCGACCTGTCTTTTGAGATGCTCCATGGCCACGGCCTGAAAACCCTTCAGGGCCTGCAACGTATCCTCCTTGCTCTTGCCTCCGAAGGCGAGCGCGTCCCCTATAACACCCGCCCATTGTTCGAAGCCGGAGGTCGCCACTGGCAGGTCTAAACCTTGTATTTCGTGTCCACTAAAGAGAACTGTCAAGATCACAAAGCAATTCCAGCATCTCTGACAGCACCTACACTGCAAGAGAACGGACGCTGAGCCAAGTGACGAAGCAGTGCAAATTGCACGCAAGCCTGCAGAATTACTCGTTGCTTGCAACAAACCGCAACGCTCGAAGTCGTAAGGCTTTTTGAATTGTGAACTATAGCAAGCAACGAGTTCTAACCATAAGCAAATGCAGATGCCAAAAGCCGTACTTTGTGCGATCTGGAAACGGAGTTGCGGTTGCTTATAATAGTGACGCACCTGCTTGTGGCCATCTGATGATGTTGCGTGCTTTTTCAAGCCGTGATTAGCTGTTCTTCCCCGGACTGGGTGAGTCGATGCAGTTACTAGAAGTGATCGGGTCCGTCAAACAACTCGGCCGATCTACTGCAACCAGGCCTTCTTGTAACGCCAACTCTTAGATGTTCTCTACCGTTTTATTTTTTTAATATTCTTTGAGAGGGACCAACAGCGGTTTCCACATGGTTTGAGCACTATGTCCACAGCGAACCCCTCATGCTAGCTTGATCGAGGATAGATTATGTCCTGCCACATGACGGACGCCGCTGCCTTTTCGGGCAAGGTCGACATGTTATGTCCTGCCACATGACGGACGCCATTGCCTGTTCGGGCGGCTGGCCTTACGGTCGACATCTGTCAGCAGCTGCAACCAATCATCAGATCACACCCCACGTGAAGGTGTCCCAGTGATATTTTGCTGACAAATAGCTGCAGGAGTCTGTCTAAATGATGAACCCTGCAGGTGCTTGACTTTGATGCCAACCGGTTGCAACCCGCGCAGCTTGCATGTGCCGACATGCTTTTGCACAGCGCGTATAAAAATGTGCTTCAGTGATGTGCCAGCCTGGATATTAGTTGGGTAATAGTAGTATTTTGACTGGCCGCTCTCCCAATCAAGTTGATTTATTCAAGTCACCTCTGAAAGACACTTGTGAAAGCGCTACTGAGGAGTCAATGATCATTCATGAAAACAGGGAGATGACGTTATTGCTCTGCAGTCCTGAGGTGCAGCAGACAGATTGCATGTCGCTGTTGCTTTGAGTGGCAACACCGAGTACCCAGCTTGGTCTCTCCATGTGGTGGAGCTGCACTTGCTGGGTCAAGGAAGAGGAAGCTACTTTGGATTCAGCAATCGCCCGGTAATACTGACAGGCTGTGCATGTGTACTGCAGCAGTGTGTGTTGCCAAGTGCATTTCACTGCAGCTGCAGCCATTCTTGAAAATTCCTTATAAGACCCCGCTGCAGGCAGCAGAGAGAGTTAACATGGCATGCATGCTGACAGGCCGCATTGGACTGACGGTTGCAATTGCTGCCGATGGCGGCCAGCGGCGCCACCCGCGCGCCAATGCACCCCCGCAGCGTCAGCCGGCCAGGAGACAGCAAAGCCCCGCTGGACTCTTTGCTGCAGCGCCCAGGGAAGGTGCCTTATGAGCCTAATTAGCCTGCTCTACCACCCTTTCTTTAGCCTTTCACTTCCTGATCCACACTATGAAGAGCAGCCTTACAGACTGTAGATACTGTCCGAAGACCTCACGTCATTCGAGGACATTCCAGGGGGCTCGAATGTAAGGACTGCTTTGTAAGCAGATGCAAAGGCTTGCTCACTGTGTGGCTGTACAGGGACTCCTTCTGGTGATGGAAGTTGCTGGGACAGAACAGTGGCAGCCACTGTAGCCAGATGGCATTGGCAGGTTTCAGTCAACGCCGAGTTGTGCATTATCGTTATTACATACACCATTGCCTTCCCATCTTAGGGTGTTGCACTCCATATATATCTGCATTCAAAGGGCACTTGTCTGCTGCCCAGTCATGTTGTGACAAAGCATCAAAATCCAATTTCAAGGATGAACTTTTCAGATGTACACATCAGAAAATAATTAATTTGTAAAAAGTCACAATGCCACCTTTCTAAATACACCAAACCAGCATGTCCAGATAAAATAAAGTTGTCAAAACCATTTGGTATATAGCTGTGCACATTCAGATCACATGGCTGCCACATGGCTGCCACGGTCTCACTGACCATCGAGTAGTTAGATAATAATTTCAACAATTACTGCACTCCCCAATGCTGAATGGTGCAGATAAGAGGCTGCGGCTCTCTGTTCATGCACAGCTGGGTCACACCACAGTGAAAGCTCCTAGCTGTCAACCATGGCGACACCTGTTGCCTTTGATCAGGGCATGCAGAAAGATCCTTCCACAAATGATTGATGGTCATCACCTGGTCCATTCTGGAGTACAAGTAAAATGATGTGGGCATTGAAGCCTCAGCAATTCAGGTGGCCTGTGTATTATTGGGTTTGGAAACCCAGGTGGCTCGCTTGGGGAATTCAATGCCCAGCTCCAATCGCTGGCAAAGTTTCATTAATGGCCAGTCTTCTGGGCAAGACTGTCCTGTGACGACATATCCCTGCAGCTGACAACATGGTTGTCTAGGGATCTCTGTAAACATGCATTTCACCTTGCAGAACAATAGTCGAAGCTGATCCATTCTTTGTATAACTCAGAGTTGTCCACAGACTGGCAGGTCCCAGAAGTGCCCAAAGCGCCACTGCACAGCTGTATGCGCCCTCAAAAATCTCCAGTTCCTCTTTAAGGGGATCATAAGTGCACCCGTGCAAACAATCACAAAGACAATCCCGCGCTCCAACCGTGGGCGAGCATCCCACTTGGGTGCTATGAGCATAGAACATCAGCATGGCCAGCGGAACAAAAATTCTAGGACAGAGCCAATAGCATCTTCAAGTGCAAACCAGGGCTTATGAAAGAATGGTGTCCGGCCATCAGGGGTTGGTCAGCGTGGGAAGAATCCTTGAAATGAGTGAGGCAGCGCCGGGCGGGAGCAACTTGGAGACGAAGGAGCTGCTGTCGGGGAGCGGCCGCGGCGGCCCGGGGCCGGCCAACGGCGCGTCAGGGATCGCCCGCGGCGGCCCCGGGGCGGCCGATGGCGGGTCGGGGAGCGCAGGCTCGACCTTGGAAACAAGGGTGTCAAAAACAGCGAGCGGCCCCACCGAGGCGACCACCGTCCTGATCGGCGCGATGGCAATCAGCGCCGGCGCAATGTTCAGCCCCTGCCGGATTCCAGAAGTAGATATAAGTGTTGCCAACAGCAGGGATATATTAACCAGATGTGTGGTCCAAGGCAAGATAAGTAGAAGGCCTGAATGCGCAAGAGGTGCACATGCACTTGTATGCGCCACTCTGTCTTCTTCTAAACACCAGAACTGAGCCAGGAACTCCAGTGATAACAAACACCGGCTCTCAAACCAGATGCGCAGCTGTCCAGAGCTTCATTCCTGGAAACGCAATAGGTACTCATGATGCACTAATGGTCTCTGATCAAATGCCAGCTTCTATATTGTTTTTTGCACAACAAGCAGCAGGACAGACTTGATCTGTGGGTGCCACGCACCTGTCCTGCAACAGTTGTGTCAAAGGGAGCGACCACGAGGACTGTCGGGGAGATATTGATGGCCAAAGGGTTGACGTTGACTCCCCAGGGGGCTACAAAGAGCCCCTGTGGCGAGATAAGGATGCCGGTAGGCCGGATTGTGACGCCACTGGCTGCAGCAATCACGGCGCAGGGCAGGAAATTGACTCCCGTGATGTCGAAAGCGACATCCGCAGCTGCACGCATGCATCCCAGCTCAGTATATCTGAAGGGATCTGGCAGAACACTGTACCTAGGAGGTGCTGCTTTGACTCGCTGCGACTCTCTGTAACTGCCAAACTGGTCCTGGTGCCGAGCAGGGCAGATCTCTGTCACACATCTTGCCTCTGAACTGAGTCTTCTGCTGCCAGCTCAGCAGGCTGCCAGATTTCAGACCTTAAAAATCTGCTGGTTTATATCAGCCACTTTTGGAAGACGATTCTTTCTTGTAGCGTCCTCCTTAAGTCACTGTGACAAGACCGAAATTGCATGCAAAGCTGCACAATGGCGTCTCCAGATCATGAGCCATGGTCCTCACATTGACATGCTATGGGGTCAAACAAATCCTCTGACAAAAGTTGGCATAAATGTGTAGTGGCAGAGGGGTGCTGCCGTTACCTATTCCTTGGAACAAGGCTGGCCGGTTTCTGAAGAAGACTGGTGATTCTATGATCGCCTTGGGCTCTAGAATCTTCCTGATCAGGGGCGCAAAGTCACTGTGTTCAGCGTCCTTGAAAATTTCCACCTGCAACACAGCAGCCACAATGATCTGCATAATGGAATTCAAGAGCCTTTTTAAAGGATTGTTACTGGCTTCTCCATGAGGAGAAGTGGTAGCCTTTACCCCGGTGTCCAGAGCCCTTCATGCCAGTATAGGCGTCTCTGTCTCTAACAACAACTAGACAAAGAGTGAAATATCGAGCAACTCTCCCGTGTTTCCATGATTGGAAACAAACTTTAGCACGCACACCCGTACGTCGTTGAGACAGTGCGCTAACGTGCAGTAAGTTTGCTCTCACAAGGCAAGATTTGACTTGCAAGCAGTGGCTTTCAAGGGTCCCACCTGCTTTCGAAGATGATCCATAGCGATGGTCTGAAAGGCTTTCAGAGCCTGCAGTGTTTCCTCCTTGCTCTTGTCACCATGAGCAAGTGCGTTGCCCACCACGCCCACCCACTGCTCGAAACCAGATGTAGCTACTGGCAGGTCGAAACCTTGGACTGCGATTCCAGCCAGAGCAGCAGCAACAAATACCATTCCTTTCAAGCATTTTAGAATGAACCTGCATTCCAGAATGGTTTGACGTTACACCATGTCAAAATCTTAGTAAACAGCTCAGAGCTTGACGACAGCGAGCCTAAATCAACTTGGTTCTTGCTTGCACAGAGAACGCGTGCGGACCTTTCTTTATTGTTATATGTCGGCATAAAAGTTGGTAAGCAATATGATCTAGCAGAATATCTCCGTAGTAATGGCTGTATGGGTGCAAGGTGCTTTCTTGTGACAGTGAATGAATCCGCCGAAGCCAACTCCCACTGTGGAAATTTTGCTGTTCAGATAGGTGCCTGTATTGTTCTGCGGCTTCCAAATGTTCCGCCCTCTCATACGGTCAATTATCTGCAAGAAAGGCCGGTTCGCTTTCGGTATCTTGTCAAAGGGGTTAGATGAACCCCACGTGGCCACTGCCACAGGGCGTCTGAAAACGAAGATTCCCAGCACCGTGTATTCAGATGGTCTGCATTAGATAACCACTGCCGGGACTCACAGCCAAGCCTAGCTCGCTCTGAGCACGTCTTTACAGATGGATGCTGTTCTAAAAGCATTCAACAGCGCTCCACTCGGGCCCCCGGGTCCCGAGCTCAATGCACTCATGATAATCTCACCCCTTTTAATTGGGTCCACTGATGACGCAGCTCCGCAGAGTTGGCCGTCAATTGCCCGCCAATTGCGAGAGACATAGAAGTGCAGCTTAAGCCGGCATGACCTTCAGCGGCCGCCCGAGACTCTCCAAGAACTGCTTTGCTACCAGTCAACTATGCTACAATCATCAAACCGTTTAAAGAGAACGTGAGTGCCAGCTGCATGAAAGGAAAAAGTCACCCTCATGGTGCTGGCACCTACCTCAATGAGCCAGTTACTGTTTCGTCGTAAATGATGCGACCGCTATCAACCGGTGGTGCGCTCGCGCTTGTAAACGCCGGCCACAATGGGTGGGGCAGCACATATGAGCATGCATGCAGAAGGCATGCTCGCCGATTGAGTATGCCAGATCAAGATGCAAAGTTGTCACGTGGACCGTTTTGACTCATGATTATGGCATGCTTTCCAAGAAAAGTCCTAGAGTCGATGGTGAACTGTGTTTGTCGTGATCAGGTGTGTCTTTTTGCCAGGATGTGCAACTGTTGTGTCACCGGGAGGGCAGGCTACAATAGTATTGGTATGCCGGGTAATTGTTATCAACTGGTAGGAGTTCTTACATTCGTCATTTATTGTTATGAGCTTTTGGCTTTTGGGCTGCACATTGATCATCAACCTTATCCACATGTGATGTTGGGAATTGCATTGTTGGGGTCAATTGGCTTCACATGTTAAGCACTATCCATGCAATGCAGCTCACAACCTTTGTGCTAGCCTAGTAAATCTAGAGCTCTAGAGCTTTATAGGAGTATTACCTAACATTGATGTACAATGTTTCATTCTCACCGCTACATACAGCTAGGTAGTGCGTAAGGCAGGTCATTATGTGCCAGTTATTGCCGCTTTTTTATATTAATACAGTGAATGTTGCCGTCTTGACTGATCAGGGCAGAACAGTCAAGGCAGGGCAGGAACTGTTGCTGATATCATGGAGCCACCGATACTCAGCGGCCCTACCGGGTTGACCACCGTCTTCACCGGCGCGATTGCAATCAGCGCAGGTGCAATGTTGAGCCCCTGTCATTGGCACAGCTTTACGACTTCAAATCTGTCAATCGGCTGCTCCATGGAATTGTGATTGTACAATGTCATAGGGAAATTGCACAACCTGGCGGCATCAACGTAAATTGTTGGTTTCGCAAAAGATGTAACAAAGTGACAACCTCCGGCGTCAGCCATGGCTCTTGTGTTTTTTCCTTAGACGTTGCACAGAGGTTGCACATTGCTAGCACATATTTGGGTTGGTAAGTGGGCATTCCATGAGATGATGTCCCTGCAAGGCTTGGTGCAGAAGTACGACATGCATGCATAAGTTGCACAAATAACTTGGTGCAAAGACATACCTGGCCTGCCACAGTGGTGTCGTAGGGAGCTATGACGATCAGCGAGGGTGAGATGGACGCGCCAAACGGGTTGACATTGACCCCGGTTGGTGCCACAGAGATGCCTTGGGGAGACAAGTTGATGCCAGTCGCGCCAACGGAGACAGCTGTGGGGTTAACAACCACAACGCATGGATTATAGTTGATTCCCTTGAAGCTGATGTCCACGCCCTTGGCTGCACACAGCATGTGATGACATGAGATTCAACCATAGTGATGCTAAATGTAGCCAATTGGAAGAAATATGGCAGCTATTCTTTGAGCACCTGCCATAGCACAGTAGGGCAGCGCGTCACGGCGTGAGTCCAACTCCTTGTGATCCTCTCACATGCAATTCATATGTGCTTACAGATTTTTGCATCCTATCCATCTAAGAGTTGTTATTGCAAGATGGCTGGTGGGACAAATGCATACAAACCTACATTATTGTTATATTAATAGCAATTATGTCGATCTTACCTGAGGATGTGATGAGGCCTGCACCGTCGTCAAAGAAGACAGGGGCACTGATGCTGAGCTTTGGAGAGAGAAACTTCTCAATTAGTGGAGTGAAGTTGCCGTCCTGGACATCGGTGACCATCCTAGCCTGCAAAGCGCAGGTTGCCTCACTCCCAATTTCAGAAACCACTTACCAGGCCATCTCAGAAACAACATTGCCACAATCACCAATTTGGGCATGTATAATATCGTTAGTTCGTTAGTGAAGTTTACAATGCGCAACACATCAGTAAATAAGTTTCTGAGTTCAATGGGGAAGACGAGGCACTCGAAAGAGCTTGTTGTCTGGGCTTACCAGCTCTTGGAACTTGGCCATGACATCGCTCTGGAGGTTCTTCAATGCTTGCAGGCTCTCTTCTTGATTTTTGCCTCCAAAACTAACTGTTTTTGCAGTTACTCCGACCCATTGGTCAAACCCGTGGGTGGCCACGGGTAGGTCCAAGCACTCAGCAGCAAAACCTCCGGCCAGCAGTGCAATCACGAGGGTGGTCCAGGTCTGCACCCTGTGGCATCCCAGTTGATGGAACACAGCGATTTTTAAAGAAATTGTTCGTATTTTTCCTTCCAAAAATCCACTTGTTAGAGCACGCCAGCCTTCTCACGTTCAAGTTGCCTGCGATGTGTGTCAGCGGCCCTTCGTTCGTGGGCTCACTATGACAAGTACAGACATGGGATACTTTTCGGATAAATGGGCATCTCTAAACAGGTATTACATCGTATGGCTTTACGAGCCCTAGAAAGGCAAATCGAGTCGGAAGGCCAAAACAAAGTTATGACGTACTTCATGATCGTGGGGGCCATCTCGTCAGTCACGAGAGGTGTCTCCGGTTGAAGTACGGCTTTACAGATCGGGAAGCACTTGAATTGTAAGTCCAGTGTATTTCACAACATTCTTGTTTACCGAAATATTTTGAAGCAATGATTTGCAGTGAACTTTTATCAAACACTCGTTTGTGAGCCTAATTAGGATTGTCCCTCCACCTGCTAGCACTTCTCACACACATTCCAAACTCTAATATTGAATCCCTTATAACAGGAATATACGTGCGCTCTTTCTACTTTCATAATGTTGGTGTTTTTTGAGCCTGCCCACCAACCGCCTTCTTTGCAGCTGCAGCGGCCTCTAGCTCCGAAGCAGCTGCCTCCACTTTTTCCTTCATTGCTGGCCGCGGTGGCAAACCGTTTGCCTCAAACTCCCTGCGCGGCAATTGGAGCATCAGAAATGCTCAAATCCCGGCCTGTCACAACTTCTTAGCGCTCTGCCAGCAAAAGACATTTGCGAGAGGCAATTGCATGCAATGTAGGTGACCTATGTCATCATCAATCTGCAAGAAACATGGCAGCGTAACTCCTCAGACACTGCGAGTGAGAGTTGCAGCTAGGTGTGGACTCAGTGCTGAGTTTCAGGGCTTGAGGGTACCTGCAGAAGACGACTGCCAAGTCGGGCCGGTCATTCTCAAAGCAGCCGCGCAGCACATGGAAGGCAATGTCCCGGTTCGGCCGCAGCCGCGCCGCCTTCATCACCTCCAGCGCACTGCAAAGGTCCAGGCTAACATAATTATAAGGTGACATCACACGCTTCAAGCCACGGGCACATTTACTCCCAGGCAAGCTGCATACTGCTCACACACTGCATATCCATTGGACTCCTTTCCATGAGCACTAACCTTACAAAGAGGGCATGTAGGTAGACCACTCTTGCTTCAGGCTGCTTTCCGCATACTTTGCCAAGCAGGTTGATTCACGCAGCTGACATAGGATACCAAACTAGGTGGCATCGCACCTGACAACCGCTCTGAGGTTGCCCTGCTGGGAAGCCCGGATAATGACATGCCTAAACGCCGGCCGCTGGAAGGTCAGCTGCAGCTCTGGCGACCGCCGCAGCACCTCCAGCGCCTGCTCCACCTCTCCTGCCTCCAGGATTTTCTGACACACCGACCCACAGTGAGAAGCACATGAACTCAAGGCAAAGACTTTGACTTCTGGATCCAGCGCACAGATCTGGAGTTGTGCACCTCCAAGGCATGTCAGTTTCTCTGTGGTCAGTGCATGCTAAAGACAAGATCATCTCGTTGGTGACATGCTAGCAGTTGAGTCTGTTCCAAGCCTCTTCCTAGCAGAGCTTCCCACTGACATCGCTTGAAAGAAAGGTGTCATGCTCAAGCCTCGCCTCATTGAGCCCAACTGGCTCTCATGCAAACTCTTTGGCTCAAGCGGGCCCATCCGTGCGTTTGTCTGTTATGGCAGGGAGAGGTAGAGCTCAGCATGGACGATGAACACTCAGCAACGCAGTAGTCACCTTCAACAGAAAGGCGGACAATGAGGGGCTGATGCCATCATGCTGTTGCCTGCGCGCCCTGTGCAGCGCAAACTTCTGTGCCACCTCTATTGCCAGCGCTGCTTCCTCCGGCGTTTTGATGCGCCGAGCCAGCTCCATCAAGTGCGACACTCCTGCAAGCATATGTATGTGGGTGTCTTGCAATGGCCATGATTCCTTTGAAACAGAGCGCAGTCAGCTTTACAGGAGTTGCTGTATGTGGACACACGCACAACTCACTTTGTGGGCCATTTTGCTCCAGTCGTTGCTTCACAATCTTTGCAGCAGCACGTGCGCTGATGTTTGGATTTGTGTACCACTTTCTTGTACTGTCCACATGGTCCCCTTCTGCGCAGCCAAACCCCATATCTGACGATAGTGCGTAAGATAGTCATGCAGGTGCAGATTGCAAATAACATCTGACGGCACGTTTTATTCAGCAATATCACTAAAATTAAAGGCATGCTGACACCAGACCTGATGAATCCACTGTTTCAGGGACAGCGCTGAACGATCTGGAGTGTTGTGCTGCGGCTGAAGCCCAGCTTCCATGATGACAAATGCCACCCGCTGTTGGTATTCGAGTTTGCAATTGCATGAGTAGTCGCCTAAGCATCGTAGGACAAGCGTGGGACGTCATGTGGAGGGCAAAACTCCTCTGGCGTCCAGGAAGTTGTCAAGGTCTCTGCTATGTATCCAAAAGCAGGGAGCGCGTATGCTGGCAATGAATCTTTGAGAAGCAGTTCTTTAAAGATCCTGGATGTCGCAACAGTATGAGAAGTGAAGAAATAACAAGGTATATAAACGATCTAGTATGTGGATTCTGGAGTATTTCTCCTCAGTGTATCGCAGAGCAATGATTGCTTAGAACAGCCTGTAATAGTAATGGCCATCCGATTGTCAATGCCAGATATTTTCCTTGGCACATCCATCCGTTTTGCTGCTGTTGCAACTTGCACGTCTGTGCCTACTTTGGCCTACCAAACTCCGAAACCGTTAAAATTCTTGTCTTGCTGCTGCACATGCAAGGATGTGATTACAGTGTGTTCAGATTGCCTGCAGTACAAATTTCTTTCGGTGCAGTGGCGATCAGATGAGCGGTTCCATTCCTCGGACATTTTCATTGTCTTGGCATTGGACACAGCTCGAGCATAGCCCGCCGTGCCGTCAATGGCTTAGGCCTTCATATGTGCAAAAGGTCACTCACTGCACATTATGGCAGTGCATATAGCGCTCTCTGGCTCGATTCTCTTCATGTGCATTGGCACTTGATCTCTGCTCACGCTGAAACAGAAAACTGACGTATGGAACATGTGCAGGTGATAGGACTTCAGCATAGGCGAAGCGCGCCGGTCATGTCTGCAGCAACTCAGCAGGCAGTCAGTGACAAGGAGGAACACAACAGGAGACAAGCAGAAATATTCAATAAGAAGACAGAGATATTCTCGGCGCCCCTGCCTCCAGACATCAGCAAGGTAATTTTTTGCCTTGCTACTCTCTTCGTCGGTAGCCAGCACTGGCATCTATTCTGGATGCCTGGTTCTCCTCTCTTCCCTTGAGGCTAAAGCAGGACTAATGCCAACACGCTTGCTGTGCAGCGGCTGCAGCGCATTGTGGATGCGGTGCCTGACCTGGGCCCAGAGTCCAGAGTGATGGATGTGGGCAGTGGCACAGGCTGCCTCATACCTCACATGCAGCAGAGAGGGGTCCAGGACATACTGGCAGTCGACGTTGCAGAAAACATGCTCGCCAAGGTGAGCAACACTGCACATTGCCTGCTAGTTGCGCACACACTGTCTGATGTGATGATCGGTTCACCTAGTGTGGCATGGTCCGCAAATGCCATGATGGGCGCATGCGGCAGCTGCCGGGCAGCTCTGTGAGGTTGCTGCTGCTGGTCTTCTGCAGGCAAGGGAGCAGTATGGGACCTCCAGCAGTCTAGGCAATGACCCTGGGATGCGCACTTGGGTGGGCGATGTGGAGAGTGTGCCAGCCTATCAGGCAGGATCCCACTAGTAAATTCATGGTGATCCTTCGGGGGAAGCCTATGTAGACTTGTGCCGTGCTGGCACACACGCAGACCACATGTCTCACACGCATGTGCTTGATATGCAGTGCTAATGGGCAACCATAAGGTCCTATTAATGGGTGTCCAATTTCCGGTTTGCAGGGACCATTTGATGCAGCCTTCTTCAATGCAGTCTTTGGCAATGTGTACGATCAACGAGAGACACTCCTGCGAGCTGCACTCCTCCTCAGACCAGGTACTTTTCAAGTCTTTTCAACACCTACTCAATACTGCAACACCTCAACACAAGCCCTGATACTCTTCACACACTTTTCAGACACATATTCCAGAACACATGGTCAGCTCTGTCTCCCCACAGCTGCATCATCGGCGCTGTGCAATTGCCATCTGTTCCGCCAGACCAACGAGCCTTTGGCGGCCTCGGAGAGGCATAGCAAGGGTAGAAGTAATATCAGAAACAGAGACGTGGAGCCTGCGGAGAGGACAACTTTGTACTGGTGCTGAGCAGGTGGGCACATAGTGGTTAGCCATCCAGAGGGAAAGGCATGGCATGAGCGGCTGAGGGCGGGGGACCCCGAGATGGTGCCACATGTCCTCCCAGACGAGCTCGAGTTGCAGCGCCTCACAACAGACCTACCCCTGCGCATACGCAGCTTCCACAACGACACAAACCTCTACCTTGCCCTCCTACAGGCACGAGCTCGAAACCCAAAAACATGAGCAGTGTTGATTCAATTTGCACATCATTTTCTGGCCATTGACAGCCTCTGGTCTAAGGACGCAAAAGCAGTTGAGTAGATGGGCTCAAGCAAATCGTTGTCTGTCTTCATAGAGACTGTTCAGGTGGTGTTCCTGTTTGGTAAAGAATTCTCTGGCACTGGATGTTCAGCTGGAATTTGACCGAGTCAGAGAGTGCAGGTGCGATTGCCAATGGCATTGTGGCATGTCATGCATGTGCGGAGTGGTTGGCCAAGGCACATGTGACCCCGGATATCACATGCTGGCAGGTGCCGCCGGCATATTTGATCCAGGGGAGGCCCCTGGAGCTGGAGGGAGAAGTTGTGGCGGGCTTTGGGCGCGGCAGCAGCAAGATGGGCATCCCAACTGCCAACATTGCGCCGGGGCCCCTTGCAGCCAAGCTTGAGGGCCTTCCTCTTGGCGTGTACTTCGGGCATGTTCTCACAGCCCTCTCATGGCTGACATCTGACAGAAGTTTGAACACCCTGAACACCTTTGTTTGCTGATTTGACTGGCATGGCGTGCTTTTCGAGCTTTGGCTTTCCCAGAAATGATCGCTTGGGGAAGCTCTGCTCCTGTGAAGCAACACCTGTGGTGCAAGAGGCACACCAAGCATCTGTGCAGCAGGGACAATCACATCTTTCCAAGGTTGCCCTCGCGTTGCGGCTGCACCAAGCACACTATGGGAAAACAGGATTGGGAAAACAGGAATGCTGTAAGCCTGAATGACACCATCTTCTCAAGCTTGACCTGAGCGTTGCGGCTGCATCAAGCACACTAGAGGAAAAGTGGACTGCTGGAAGCTTGAATGAAATGATCAAGTGGTTTGGCCGCAGGTGGGCGCAGCTGGACGCAGGCATGGATCAGCCGGAACAGGACTCGGCGGTGCACAAGATGGCCATGAACATCGGGCGGCGGCCGACGATCGAGGACGGCACCGATGTCACCGTGGAGGTCCACATCCTGCACAGCTTCGCCGCGGCCGACTTCCGCGGCAAGCGCCTGCGCGTGGTCGTCGGAGGCTTCATCAGGCGCGCCCTGATTAGGCAGCGTAGTCGTTGGAGGCTTCATCTGGCGCACCCTGATTAGGCAGCGTAGTCGTTGGGGGCTTAGTCATGCGCGCCCTGAATAGGCAGCGTAGTCGTTGGGGGCTTCATCAGACGGGCGCCCTGGTTAGGCAGCGTAGTCATTGGAAGCATCCTCACCGCGCCCTGGTCGAGGCAACCTTTGGAGGAACGTCAGAATTCCTCCTGTGTCGCGCTTCATTGCACCACGAGGCAGGAGCCCTAAGGTCCGTCTTAGCGCTTGCCCTATTTGCTCCATAAGACTACAGCTTTGTCTAATTTTCGCCAGGAAGGGAGTGAGGAAAAAGGGCTGTGTTGGTGCTTCTGCTTGTCACAGCATCTGATGTGTAGTGGTTGGGGGTCAGTAGCAGAGCTGATGAAGTCCCAATACTTCACTAGCGTTAATGATGGTTGAATGTGCACCTTTCACAGTGCTCGCATGCAGCTGTCTTCACGCATATCACCGTGAAGAGATTGGGAACTTGCTAGCGCATGCAGAGTGAAATCCCAATCTCTTCTGAGATCTTTTCCTGTTGAAAACATGCGTGCAAGGCTTGGGAGTGTGCGCCCTCGTTCTCAAGAACAAATAGTTGCCACCTTTGTGATGCTCATCAAATTTCAGCGACTGTTTTGTGAGCCTGACCTGCTGGGTGCAGGCCAGAGATGCGGTTTGGCAGCTTGGACGAGCTCATAGCGCGGATCAAGGCAGATGTTGGTATTGCCAAAGCGCAATTGGACCTCCCAGAGCACCAGCTGTGCAAGGCGCACGAGATGTTTGTGCGGAACCAGTGAGAGAGGATACGGAGACTTTCGAGGATTCAACTTATATCCGAATTTTGTTGCAGTGGGGTGAGCAGTGAGTGTGTGAGAAATTGAGAGCACAAATGATTAGATGCGTATATCCAGCTGATCAGCCTAGGTATTTAGGTTGAGATGAGGGCCCACCAATGAGTTTCACATGGCAATTGCGTTTCAAAGCTCATGGGCCATGATTGACAAGTATGCATATGACTGAAAGTCAAGATGCATCACCGTGCCATTTGCATGTGCACTAGGCAAAATCAGAACCTCCTGCTGCACCGAGTCAAGTTTGCAATTGCAGCCTGCAATTTGCAGGATTTAGGTGCGATTGCAGGATTTCACATCGAGGCCCCATAGGAGAAGTGCGGCTTTGCTGCAATTAATCAATCTGATGGACGAAGGCCAAAAACAAATATTAATAAGATTTGCAGCAAAGAAGCTTACAAGGTCAATCTCACAGCAGCTCACTCACACTCAACGGTCATATACATCCCCTTGTCTAAACCTAGCTAGATCCTGGCTGGGAGGATTGTTGTACACTCAGCTAGAACACACCTGAAAAATAAGTCACACACAATGTCTTGCTCGATGAGCATGTTCTGGCAACGCTATACTCCTCATCTCTGAGGCAAACCAGGTATTCTTATGCTGTTCTGGAGCCTCATCCCCTGCATTCCATAGACCTCTGAAGGCGAAATGCACACACCCAGGAGCTCCTGCATCCCCCATCCCACGCCCAGCTGGTCAGCCTGCCGCTATCCTTGCAGCCGCACCAGTGCTCAGAGGAAGTAGTCTGGCGTTCTCCTGGTCACCTGCAAACACAACTCATTCCCCCTTGTCCCAGTACAACCACCCACACATTGCACTGCAGCATCCTCAATCCTGCATCGGCCTGTCTCGAGCTAACAGAAAAAGTTTCTTTTTCTTCCCGGTGCCTCAGGAAAAAACGGATAGGTTGTCGATATACAGCACAGCCTGGGATAGACGATGGACATGTACAGGACACGGCAGTGGGAACACACCTCCGGCTCTCCTCGCCTCGGGGCTGGCTCAAACTGCAGGAAGTTCTTCTGCATAGTCTCATCCACCTCCATGATGGCCGCCATATTACCTGCCAGGAATAAAACACCCCACATAAATATCTGGACAACAAGATTCTTGTTGCAATCTCTCTTTGCCGGTGTGACAGATGAAGCCTCACTCGCCATACTTTCACTCACGCCCCTTCACTCGTTGACATTCAAGGGGTGCTGGGCAAAGCAGGAACAGCCCAATCATGGCAACACGGGCCAGGGAAGAGGACATCCAAGAAATCAAGCAAATCACGGTGGGTGAAAACAGTTGGGGAGTGATGCAGGGACTGCACCGCATCTGTAGCAGTAGTTGGGGGCGGAAAAGACAGTCACGGCGTTCTGCTCGTGCGTCCAGGAGTAGCCCTCCATGACAAGCTGGTGCGCGCGCGCGACCAAGTTGAGGCCGTTGGTGTGGTTGAACTGCTCGCTGATGTCCTGCCCGAAGGTGTAGCCTGCGCCGCGCGGAGAGATGCCCCAGCCGCAGCGATCATCTGGGTCCGACCACAACAGATCGCACATGGGGCCCTCGTGTGGCACCTGCATAGGTGTACAGTTGCCTTCTGAGCCGTTGCTTGATTACCACTTCTGCAGCTTGATAAGAAAGACAACACCTGCGGACTCGACCTCAGGCTAACACGCGAGAGGCAACTATCCCATTGCCAGCTTGATGCAGCGCCGGAACCATCCATTTCGCCAACCCACTCCTGCCCAGTATTTTGCCTGCATATTGGCTCAACTGCAGCATGATTGCAGAGTTGATATCAACACAGTGCTGATCCATTGGTGCACGGGTGGATATAATTCCTAAATGTGCATAGGGCAGATGTCGACGGCCTCAGAAGGATAGATCGGCATGTGTTGTTCAACAAAGAAAAGGGTGCATTGGAGTAAATATACGAGCATCCGGTGCGCAGCAAAAGGGGGAATGGAATGGCAGGCTACTGTTCCAGCTACACGCACTTTCAGTACTGGCAGTACTGTCATTCAAAGATTGGGAATGACGATAACTTCCATAGCGGGTTCTATGGTAGTACGTCCTTGTTGGGTCTAATTACCAGGCTGGTGGACCAGTACAAATGCAAGGTCCAATCCAGTAGCTCACCTCTTGTACTCTGTCCAGTGCTCGGATGTGATCGAGTGTGTCCAGAGTAGGTGACAGGCCACCGTGAAGGCAGAAGATCTGCGGAGAAGCCAGAAAAGAAGGTGAAACCCCTCCCATACATACACGACGTTTTTTTAAAGATACGGGCGTTACAATGAAGAACACATGGTCCAGCAGAGGATCGGTGCATGAAGAGCAGATGTCTTTGCACTGGGTTGCCCAGAAGATGGGCAGTCACCTGGTTGTCAATTAAGGCAGTGAGTGGCAGATAGTCAAACAGATCTGTGAAGTACTTCCACACGTTGGCATTGCCGTACTTCCGAAGGCACTCATCGTAGAAGCCATAGCTGCAACAGACAAAGAGGGCCATCAGCGAGGTTGCAACTTATCGGGTCAGGAGCAACAAACACCAAGTAAAAGAAGCTACAACGAGTACTTACACTTGCGTTATTTGTCTGCTCTCGTGATTGCCGCGGAGGATGGTTATTCGCTCTCTGTAGCGGACTTTCAAGGCAACCAAAAGGGAAACTGTTTCCACAGAATGGTAGCCTCGGTCCACGTAGTCCCCCATGAAGAGGTAGTTCGTCTCTGGGCAGTTGCCACCAATGCGAAAGAGCTCCAGCAAGTCCTGAAACTGACCATGGATGTCTCCACAGACTGTCACTGGACATTTAACTGGCTGCACGTTGGATTCGTCGATGAGAATCTCCCGGGCTTTGTCACAAAGAGCCTTAACGTCACTCTCAGGCAGTGGCTGACATTTCATCAACTGTTCAATCTGCGCGTCTAATGATGCATATGGGTTTTCTAGCCGGGCAACAGCCATCGGCAGACAATCAACCCCACGACTCCAGTCCTGTTCAGAGAACCCCTCGTCGCTCCTGTGGGAAATCCTCAGTTCGCATGTAATAAAGTATTATCAAGGCAACGTCACTTAGCTGTGAAGTTTGGTTCGCATGAGGCGGAGGGGCTCGCGTTTCAGCTCCAGCCGTTTTGGAGCCAAAATTGGAGTGCTGTGGCTCCCTTCAAGCGGAAGGGCAAATGAAAGCTTTGCAAAGCGGAAAGGTGTCCAAGCACAGTAAAACTAAGCTAGTTAAGCTGTGATTACTGATAGAAGTAACTTCCAGATAGAGTTGTACGGAGCAGCTGAGCATAGACTTGGGAAACAGATCAAGAGACAGGATGTCGAAAGCAAGGTGAGCAGACGCTCTTGTGCATGTCTTTTCCACATCACTAAGCAGTTGGTGTAGGCGATCGTAAGGAATTATGGCTCGAACAGTGTTTTCTCTACACTACCAAGAATGCTGAACGTTTGCGCTGGATCGCACACTAACACTTACAAACAGATGGTCCATAGGCAGTGGTGATAACAATGGTCATAATAATGGGTATCCTAAAACCCTTCTTGTAGCGATGATGCACGGTTTCAATCACGGCCGTCCTGGGGAAGCTTCAACTACATCTGGCAACTGTTGTGTAATCTATGGAACGTGCGTTGCCATTGTGCAGGCCGCGTGCGGCGCCAGCACAGACGGATTATGTTGCAGACGAAGGGCTCACCTTCGAAACGGACGAGAAAATCAAAGTCGTCACAACCTTCGAGGGTCTGCAGCTGAAGGAGGCTCTGCTGCGTGGCGTGTATCAGTTCGGTTTTGAGAAGCCGTCAGCCATTCAGCAAAGGGCAATCCTACCCATCGTGCAAGGCCGCGACGTCATTGCACAGGCGCAGTCTGGTACTGGGAAAACATCCATGATTGCCATCTCACTGGCCCAGCTGTTGGACCCACAGCTCAACGAGTGAGTTCCTCTGCACCTGAAAATTGTTTTTCATTATGCTTTCAACGGCTGTGAATTTTCTGTCATAGTTGAGATGACGCATGTCTGTTTATAACTCTCTGAGACACCCAGTGCTTTGTAGGCCGCAGAGTCTCATACTTTCTCCCACTCGGGAGTTGGCGGCGCAGACCACAAAAACTATTTTGGCTGTGGCGGAGTTCATGAAGATTAGGGCGCACACGTGTGTAGGCGGCACAAGCTTGGGTGCGATCACAGTCCTCCCGAGTCCCTCAGCTCCGCAATTATTAGTTGTCCTCATATCTATATTATCAAGGTCTCCTGTCCATCACATACCTTGATTGTAGAGTGTTTGAAAGCTCAGTAACAGACACACAGGAATGTGACACCTGCTCTGCCATGCCTTGGCAGTTCAAACCCGACCAGGCAATTGATTGGTACTGAGCATGCTTCGCCTCTGTGCAGGCAAGGACATGTCCTTGTTAGAGGCAGGGCAGCACATTGTGTCGGGGACCCCTGGCAGGGTGTTTGACATGATCAAGCGGCGGTGTCTCACAACTCGGTCCATAAAGACCCTTGTCCTTGATGAGGCCGATGAGATGCTTAATAAGGGCTTCAAAGAGCAGATTTATGACGTGTACCGCTACTTGCCCCCTGACACCCAGGTGCATCTTCCTAAGACATCACAAACCGCCTGCCATGCCTGCTTCAGATGCTTTTTCTCCCAGAAAAGCGCTTTTCTGCAGCAGTGCTTTTGTCTTGAGTGACAACATTACTTCTGCTTGAAGGTCCTGGCTCAGAAGCAGCTGTTCCTGCTGCTGTCAATGGGCCAGAAATGTGATCATGCGACTGGCAGCACTGCAATTATAAAAAGCAGTGCATGCAACCTTTATCATATCGTATTGCATCTTGCTATATTACGATTGGTGTGAACGCACAGGTGGTGCTGGTGAGTGCCACGCTGCCCGGAGAGGTTCTGGAGATGACGAACAAGTTCATGACCGATCCTCTCAAGGTTCTGGTCAAGCGTGATGAGCTGACACTAGAGGTGCGCGGCCTCTGCCTCTCTCTGCGTCCCTTATTAGCCCCCGAGAAATCATGGTAACCCAATGGCGTGACAGCCCACAATGGCGAGTGCTTAACAGCCCTCCGCCCTTGGAGTTGCCAAATGCTGCCCTTTTCATGCATGGCAGCCTATGTATACATTCCATGTCAATTGCAAACAACTCCATGGCGGTTGGTGTCATGGAATAACTTGTAAGAGCATGGGGATTGCTTCCAGAGCCGTCCATCTCTGTGCAGCCCGGTTGAGGCTGCCCCTTCCATGCGTGGCAGCTTGAGACTTTCAGCGGGTCTAGAGTTCACTTGTGGCAGTGACTTGGGGAATGAACGGCGTCTTTGAGACATATCTGGGCGTGTGCAGGGCATTAAGCAGTTCTTTGTGGCGGTGGAGAAGGAGGAGTGGAAGTTTGACACGCTGTGCGACCTGTACGATACACTGACCATCACACAGGCCGTCATCTTCTGCAACACCAAGAGGAAGGTGGGCCCCAGTTGCCCTCTCGTGCACATTCACAGCTCCGTTGCTGGTTGGGCCCTTTTCATCACCTATCACCTCGAAGCTCCGTGCAGGCATCCTCACGTAGTAGTCCGCGTGCTTTGCGTGTTGCAGCTGATATGTCATCTGCCCTCGCAAACCCCTGTGTGTTCCTGGGTTATGGCCCCACTAGGGGAGCACAACTCTGTATTGCAAAGAGCGGAGTACCAAAGAGCGGAGTACCCAGAGACAGCTAGTGTGCATCATGGGTGACATACCCAGACCTAATGGAGGAATGCGCGAGGCAGTCTACCTTTAGCTCCCTGTGCTAACAAGGCAGAACTGAGCTAGCAGGTTGCCTGAGCACAGGTGGACTGGCTGACGGAGAAGATGCGGCAGAACAACTTCACGGTGAGCGCGATGCACGGCGACATGCCGCAGAAAGAGCGCGATGCCATCATGGGCGAGTTCCGAGGCGGCCACTCCCGCGTCCTCATCTCCACCGACGTGTGGGCGCGCGGCCTCGATGTGCAGCAGGTGCGCACCTGCCGGCACCTGTCGCCACATGCCGGCATTCACCCCCCGATCTACTTGCATGCGCTGGGCAACCAGTCCACTGGCGCTCCTCACATGTCCCCGTGCTGATTAATGGCTGTGTCCAAATGCATGTTGGGTGCTCATGAGCCCCCATGTTTTCTGTCTGCAGCTGCCTTTGGCCCTCATGATCAGTGGGATGTGCCAATGTACATGCCCTTTCCAGTGTGATCTGAGTGCCCTGATCACACCTTTGTGGGCTGCTGCAAGATGGTCTCTGTTCTGTTCCTAGGGGGGGAATGGTTGATCGGGTTGGTGTGTGATGCAGGTGTCGCTGGTCATCAACTATGACCTGCCCAACAACCGTGAGCTGTACATCCACCGCATCGGCCGCTCGGGTCGGTATGGGCGCAAGGGTGTGGCCATCAATTTTGTGCGCAGCGACGACATCCGCATCCTGCGCGACATTGAGCAGTACTACTCCACTCAGATCGATGAGATGGTAAGCGCTTGCCCCTTGCCCTTGACAAGTGCCCACAGCAGGCTTCTCGCCATGTATTCTATGAACACCAGCTCAGAGTTTGCCATTTTGACTCACTCTGTTGCAGGTTAGAGATGTTTGCTGTAACACTGAGCTAAGGGGAAGAGATGTGTGTGCTTGCAGCCCATGAATGTGGCGGACCTCATCTAAGCTGGCCTCATGATGAAGCACATGACAGCAGATGACAAAATGTGACAGCGGGTGACTTTCAGATCGACCCTATTGTGGAGCTGACAGAGTTGTCACCATGGCAATGGCAGCATCGTTGAACATACAATTGTCAATCAACTATGTTGTGCACATCTCCATGAGACTTCTGTGATGATGGGGGTTGGGAAATCACCACCTTGCTGCTTTGATTGGGCATGCATCCTGATTTCGACTGACGAAGCATTTGTTTTTTGGTGCGTGTTCAACAAGTAGATCCCAAAGTGAGCAAAAGAGGTCATTAAAAGATCTCCTTGAGCTTGATGGTGCCTGATCAACATGGTGCTTTGTCTTCTGCAGTGCTCCTGCAATCATCTCTTCTATTTGGCATTATTGGACAGCATGCACAATGCTGGCTTTCACTTCACATCTTTTTGGACTTCTTGACAAAGTTCCAAAAATCGAACGGCTTCAATGTCAAAGCAGACTCTGGCACTTGTTATGCTCATGCTAGACAAAGAACGTGACAGAATAAGGCAGTGAACAAGTGCCCCATGCAGCTGCCACAATGTGAAAGATTCAAGCCTCGTGTGCCGTTCCAAGCCCCTTAGCGGTGACACATAGAGTCTGGCGCCGCATTCACGTACATTGCTTCACTTCATGAAACATACAGTGTTCTTCCTTTGCTTCCTACGCTCCCAAGGAGCTAACATGCAGGGTTGCAGCTCCAAACTGGGAATCAGGCCTGTAAAACCCGCTGATGATTTTTCTGCTGCGCTCATTTGGCGGCCTCATCGAAATTCTCCACTAGGTCAGGCACATCTGCAAACACATCCACTTTTCAGCAAACTGACCTCTTACTGCGTTGAACTGGTCACCACTCACTTGCACGCTGAAAACTTTCAAGCCTCTCATGCAAGACCAACTGAACCCAGAATCTCTTAGTTCTGGGTAAAAATGGAAGGCTTCAGCACACTAACTTGCAAACGACAGGCCAAAAAAGCCTGGATGGGCCTGTCATGGGGCACGATGAATGGCGCAAACATGTGCAGGAACAAACATTTGCCAAGAACAGGAGCAGAAGAATGTCCCCCATGCCACGACATGCTCTGTAGAACACTTGCACAAATACGTGCGCTGCCAACAGGTTACTGCATCATCATCTGGGACTACATGTCATTCCAGATGATACATGCCAAGTGGTACGCACCATCGTCCTCCTCATCCTCTTCCTCGATGGTGCCCACGCCGCCGGTGGGTCCCCGGCCGAAGCCGCCAGCACCGCCGGCGCCATAGCCCTCCTCGGCCAGCTTGCGCAGCGTGTTCATGTTGTCCGCGCCCAGCTGCGGCAGGATGCTTGGCAGCAGGTCGTGCAGCTCTGCGCGATACAGAACCCCAGGAACTTGAAACAAGGTGCCATGACCAGCTTTGCTTTACTGACATCTCCTTACAGTGGTAGCTGTCAGAAGTCCAGGATATGCGCCTCTGTACAGCATGAACGCCAGAAAATAGGCCAGCATGATAAGCTTTGCACCCAGAGCAGCAGATCGGGTGGGTATGGCCCTTGAATATGTGCGGATGTGCAAGTTCAAGACTGCACCACTTTCATGATATACGAATACTGAAGACTGCAACTGAAGACTGCAACTACTGCATGGCTTAATTTGAGCTGCAACAACATGTGCGCATGCATGGCTACATATTCCTGTAATCCGGGCAGAAACCAGATATGTCTGCTGGAGAACAGCACAAAGGCTATGCACCACCAGCCTTTCATCATGCCCCCATGTCAGACGCGGCAATGCAGCATGGGGAGGGGACTCACTCCTTGTCTGTGAAGGTCCGCTGACGACGAAGGTGTTGGCTGCAATGGAAGCTTGCACTGCGCAAATACAGCATAACAGAAGTCAGAAATGCTGATGTGATTGCTGGATGTCAGCTCTGGCTCACCTGCCCCAGGCAGCAAACAACGACCACTGGAGTTCCACACTAGAACTTTTTTGGCATGCAGGATGCCATGCAGCAATATGCATGCCCAACATCATGTGCGCCTGGAAGCTTGAAGTAGTGAAAAGTAGTGAAAAGGCTGCACATGGTGATCATCACCTTTAGGGTTTGTAAAGTGGATGACATCGTGTTCGACAAAGAGGTTGACCTCCTCAATCCCTGGGATTGTGTTCACCCCGAGGCGCTTCAGGGTGGCTTGGAGCCGCTTGTCATCTGTAGTTGAAACCTTGTGCACTGCCTTCTTTTTTCTGCAGACACCAGCATGATCTGTTCAGCAGGGACCTGGCAAGTGGCTTGTAGTCTTTTCACGAAAATTTTGACCTCCTCAACCATTAGCGGGGAGGTCTGGTACCAGGTAGACTCTTTATGCATAAGAAGTTACTCCAATGCAAAGTCTGCACATGCCTCATCACGGAAGACAGGCATTATGACCCGGATCGCATCCTACTAGAGCTTCCAAGCCGCTTGATATTGAACCCTGAAGGTGCTCGAGATCGGCAGACTCACCTTCGCACAGTTCCTTTACCGCCGGTGCGGACAGAGCCCGCCATCTTCTGTAGCCTTTCAACATTCATCTGCAAAGCAATCCTAGCATCAGTACTTCATGTCAGCGTCTGCCGTGCGAGATTTACAGCTGCAAACCTAGCTCCGATTCACGTCCAGACACTCAATAAGATGATACTATCATGTTCAAATATTTGGATCCGGGACAATTCATGAGTGCAAGGCTGCCTGCAGTCTGTTGTACTGAAAGCAAGTGCTTGCCCAACTCCAACACGCACCTTGCTCTGCTTCAGCCCCTGCCCCTATCAACAGCGATTCTGGGTCATGGATGTTCCCAGAGCTGCCTGCCTTGCCTCACTTTCAAGGATGCTTGTACAGCAGTGACGGCTGATCTTGATGGCTAGAGGCGACCCTGCTGTCTGGACCCCTGAAATATAATTTGTGGACCTGGGTCGATGTCTTGATGTTCACTCTGTGCCTTCAAACTCGCAAACTCAAATGGCGCCAGATCCAACATTCAGAGGGGCACTGTTCCATATCGATCGCGGTGACGGTAACTGTGTGTAGGTAACAGACGCCAACACAGCAGTCGGAGTGCACGGCAACGGGGAAGTGAGACCTGCGAGGGAAGCTTACCCTGTCTCAAGGTTGCACGACACCCCATTGCGACCCCTTCAAATGTCCAGGGCACTTATGTTAGTGGTTGCTTTCAATATATACTGCTCATGGCTTGCAGTCTCGGATGCGCTCGGTGTTGTGGGAAAGAGGTACTTCTGGTGTCTCGTGAGGCTGGTGTGAGTAAGACCCGAACACGGATCTCTAGGACCGTGGTGTCTCTCGACCTCGTTACCTGTGTTGACCCATCGTTTGTGTGCGCGCTTACAGCCTTGCTTGGCGTGATGGCATCCGTGAAGCCACAGATTGAGCTCCTGACTAAGCGGGAAGCTGCATCGCTGTGCAGGGTTCAACTTGAAAACACTGCATCTGCTGCCAGCGAAGGCCACCTACAACTGCAAGATGGGAAATGGCAATGTCCTCACGTGAGCATCGCAATTCACACTCTGCGCAGCCCATGCATAGACGCAGTTCTCTCTTATCACATCCATGTCATCTTGACATATATATCACTTTCCCACACTGTGTGCCAGCAACTGGTGTGCTGATTCGGAGGACTTTTACCGGTCTGATGGTCTTATGACACTCTTGTGTCATGCATATGCGCAGACTCTTGGCAGTGCTGCTGCTTGGCTGCACATCCTATATCAGGGCACAGCCGACTCTAAATAAGAACTTCAAGATGCCCAAGAACATCAAGAGCTATGCAGAGTACCTGAAGTACGCAGGAATGGCCACCGGAGTGATTCCAGTAGAGCCCTTCGCAGAGGAAGCATTTGCGCCTGCAGAAGGCCCTAGCTCAGGTATGCAAATTGCAACTTAAAAGACACTGTCAAGAGAACCTTGCTGTGTGAAAATGTGAGGGCAACATCTTGACATGCTGCCCTCCTTCTGCAGCTGTGGATAATCAAGCACACTTGCTCAGAACACCTGCAGTTTGAAGCCCCTGGACCAGCGCATGCCACATAGTCGCCTTTGGACTTTAACTCACTGTGTTCACCACACGTGGGTTCTTCATTCCGCCAGTAACCTTCCCAATGAGATGGTCTGCTCACTGTTGCAGGTACAGCTGCGCCTCTTGGAGCGCCTGCAGGAGAGGGACTGCCTTCCTACATGGCTGACCACACACCCAACCCCAATCCGACCATCCAGGACTTTGTGGAAGCCTACAAGCCGGTCGACGAGGCCCTTAACAAGGCTTTCGAGCAGCGTATCACCAGCGGCAATGCAAAGCAGGTCCAGTGGGAACTTGCCGTGGTGCGTCATTCCTCCTCTTCTGCCATGCCTTTGCTCCCCGGTTTGTCGCACACACACAGTGTCTACACTGTACACTAGACTCTACAGCATGCATGACTCCTGCCAGCCTGGAGGACCCGCAAATGCATCTTGATGTGGCGTACGGTGTGCACAATCAGATATGTGCTTTCATAAATTCAAGATTGAGACATGAGTTCTGTGCGCGGCAGGCGGCTGCGCCCCTGCAAATGCTGATCAACGATGCCAACCAGGAGCAGATAAAGAACTTCCAGAAGGTTGCATCCGAAGTGGTCAGCGGCCAAAACCCGCTGACCGGCACCACAGCCACCGCACCATCCCTTGCTGCCCAGGTACAGCCATTGTGCTGGTCCATTCACATTCCATCCTCATGAGGTTCACCTGGCCTAACAGTCAAGACCAAGGGTTGGTGACCGGGAGAACAGCAGTTCGAATCATACCACCTTGCGGGAGAATTTGCTGACTGGTTTAGAATAAGAGGTAAATGTCGTGGATGAGGGGACTGTGCCGATGCTTTGGCCCCTCTGTTGTGCTTATCCTCCCCAGATGTAAGAGAAGCGAAGTAGCTAGGCTTACAATTTATTGATTGGGAAGCTGCACCATTTCCCCAGAAGCACCATAAAATGAGAAGTTTTCCGCCCGATTGACTATGTGGATTGTGCTGCAGCCTGCCACTGCCTCTGATGGAACCACCGTGACATCCACAGCAGGAACTGCCGCAACTGCCGGTGCGTCACAACACTAGAATAACATGCCTGGACCCCCCTATAGAGGCATTGTTGACTAAGACTGTGGCGAACGGCCTGCATGCTTAGTCCTTACATGAGGGACTCCACCCTGAAGCTTACACCCAGGTTGAGATGCCACATCAGGCCTGGCGGGGGGCCTGCCTCCACTTCATTCTGCCTCGTCTTTCTTTCATACAGCATATCATTGTTTGTGTTTCTCAGCCCCAAGCATTGGCCAGGGCGCAACATTACTGGCCTTTTGCCATTGTTGAGTCATGATATGCAGCCTGCCAGGAATGCTTTCATGACATCATGGTGTCATGCGCCATTAGAAAACCCGCAGAGGTTCAGACTTGCAAGGGAACAAGCTGTCTATTCTCTGGCTTCGTCGGGTGTAGGTTGGGCGCCCAGCCCTTTAGCCGACCTTCTTGTCACTTCAAAGGTCTTGAGCAGTGATGACAAAGTACTGCGGTATGCGAATAACCAAATTTGTGTGTTGGGCTCAGACACAACTGGCGCATCTTCCACCACATCTTCTGACCCATTCGGCTGGCTGCGCATTCCCTTCCTGGGAAAGAAGTGAGGAGGCGGCAGAAAACTGCAGCTCAATCTCTGATGGCATTGTAACAGAAGCAGCATCCACAGGGATACTACCATAGATCAGTGTTCCATCATCGATATAGGCTTTTCCACGCGTTTCCTGCTCTTCACATGTAGTGCAGGTTCAAGATGAGAACTAGGGCTGGTGAGGGCCTCTCAAGCATGGTTTTGCTAGCCAAGTTGGAGTGTTCCCTGTCCTGCTCATGCAGTGACAGTGAAGATTGAGGCAACAGGTTGTGGCTGCAGCTGTTGTATTTGAGTACTGTTGAATTTCATTTTGACATGCAGAACCTGGGATTTTCATGGTGAGGGCAGTGGTGCAGACAACAGTACATGGACTGACCTGAACACAGCAGGACAAGGCAATGCTTATCATTTAGTGCGAGTGCCACAGATGGGGAAAAGAGCTGGCTCGCACTTTAAAATATCTTGCAACTTTCACAGTCCATGCCGTTAAATCTGACTGGCTTAAGTACATAGAAATTTATTTAGATGCCATACCAGAACAACTGACTGTAGTTTTTCGTATCAACTTGAACGAGTAATATTACATAAAAGACAGTGCGAACACGCAAGGGCTGAAGCCGTGAATCACAGATAATGATTGAGCCCATATAGGTCACGTGATCAGATAACTAATTCTTCAGTACTTCCCAGTGTCTTCACAGATAGTGGCGAAATGCGCAAGGCTCAGCAATGCTGAGTCAGCATTTCCACATGACTGCAGGCAGTGCACAATTACTTCATGTTGCCACAGATCACCACAGATGTTGCAATATATAGCTATATGGAACTGCGCAGTGTGTGTCCGGACATGTCCACCAAGTATCGTGACAACACCAGGCGGAGCCAGCTGATGACTTGGCTTCCTCTCAGAAGGTGAGCATCTGCGGTCACGGTCAATCAAAGAACTTCAAGCCAACACTGAGACTGATCTTCAGTGTCTTTCTGAAAAGCTGACAGCCCTCCGCAAATCAGTACCAAGTAACAAATAGATGATTCATCGCAAGAAGCACCGCACCAGTAGACCCCAATGTTGTAAATAATTCATAAAGAGCGGGACCAGCGGCAGCCCATCCCACATGGAAAAACAGTCACTTGTATGCGTTCTATCCTGACCAACTAGCAGCAACATCGCGATTCTGTGACTGATGGGCCCACCGCATATTTAGAGGGACACTGCGCTCGTCAGTCAGTCAGCGCAATGTACACTCAAAGTCAAAGTGGGAGCTGCCCCAGAGGCAAAGCTGCAAGTCCTACAAAAGGGGCGGCGACAGTGCAGCCCAAAAGGCACAAAACTGTCAGCCGCCACGCCCCTCTGAAAGAGTGTCAATGCTGAAAAGAGCTTCAGCAGTGCGAGCGGTTACAGATGCCACCAGGCAGTACACCAACGCAAAGCAAGGAGAAGTAGGCTCGCCAATCTAGCTGCGCGCTCATTGGCCCATCGAGTCGCCACTAACAGCAGGCTTGTTGACAGATGCCAATTCAGGCAGCAGCTCTGGCGCTCCCCCACCACTTCTTCTGCAGCGCCAGCGCAACGTACACCAGCGCGAGCAGCACGGGCACCTCTATCAGCGGCCCGATCGTGGCGGCCAGGGCCTCCTGCGACTTGATGCCAAAGGTGCCCACGGCAATGGCGATGGCCAGCTCAAAGTTGTTGCTGGAGGCAGTGAACGCCTGCGTGACCGACTGGTCGTAGGGCGTGCCCAGTTTCCAGCAGACCGCCAGCGTGCCGAAGAACATGAGGCTGAAGTAGAGCACCATCGGCACTGCCACGCGACACACCTCGCCGATGTTTTCAATCACCTGTGCATCAGAAGACGGGTATTCAGCATTTAAACATGCAGCTATACTGTGCATTGCCACCATGGCCATTGCCAGCCTGCAATAGAGAGGGCTCCTCTGCTGTTCCTAGAGTGCTCAAGTGACGCCGCGGGCACAAAGTCCAGAGGCTTTGGACTGCTTGCATATGTTGAGGAAGCAGGCCAACGCACACCCCACAAAGCATCTCTCGCCTGGATGCATGCAGCAGCCGTAGCCAAATCGCTGCAAGTCGAGTGCACTGGCAGGCAAATCCCCCGGTGGACTTGTAGGAAAGATGTGTAAAACAGGACACTGCGCCCACGCCTCAGAGGATGGAGGGAGCGGCACCTGGTGGCCCTGCAGTGAGAACATGACGATGATGGTGTAGATGAGGCCCAGCAGTGCAACGGGGCTGAAGTAGGGCATGAAGTTCTTCTCAAAGCGCTGCTGGCCGATAGCGGCCAGGAGGGAGTAGCGGGTGATGATGCCTGCGACGAGGGGCACGCCCAGAAACAGCAGCACGCTCTTTGCAACCTGCCAGAAGCCAATGTGGATGCCCCCAGCCGCGCCCGCGCCGCCCGACACCACCTGATCACAGACAGGGACTCTGTTTACAGCGCAGACATGGGGTTATGTACCATGTCAGCATGTGATGAACGTCAGTGTGCAAGAAACTACGTCGCAGGAGCCTCGTCGAAGCATCTGGTGCTGATGTCTTGATCACGCTGGTGCTTCACAAATTGGTGCATGCTCCGCTCTGAGGCACAAGCAAAATTGAAATAGCAGCGTCTTGCGCAATGCATGTGCACATGGTGCACTGCAGCATACAAAAGCCCCGAAAATTTGGTGGAAAGCAGGACCAAAAGCTAGTGCATGGGACCACAGGCCCACAGTGACCAAAACCATCTTGAATGCTCCACGCCAGGCACGGTGCCGCACCACTTCAGAAGGCTACCCCAGAGCAAGGCTAGTATGTCAGCGAGCAGAGCAGAGTATGCACCTCGAGGTAGAAGAGGGCGAGGGGCGCGTAGAGGACGATCTGGAGGATGGAGTTGACAGCAACCAGGATGGCGCAGTACTCAGGGCTGCCGTCGGCCAGCTGATTCCACAACAGCACCATGGCGATGCATCTCGCCAGGCCCACCAGGATGACCCCGGCCCGATAGTGCGGCAGATCCGGCAGCGTCGCCCATGCGAATGCCACCTGCGCTTATATTATTGATTTCTGGGTTTGGTGTTATCTTAGGGCTATATCCCAAGTGAAAATATCTGCGCACAGCATACCCCCCAGGCTTGACAACAGAGGTCTTGTACCCGAGGACAGGGACCACTGGACTCATGAGAACATCTGCTTGCATGCATTGGATGCAATGGGTGCCACACAGCACTCCATGCTGCGAATTGCTTGCATGATAACCTTTGCCTGCTCTCATTTACTCTACGGGCACTCTGAACACGGCTGAAAGCACACAAGTACATTATTTGGCCATGCAGGAAGGCCGCCAAGCGAAACCATCGATGGCTGGTATGGCGAAAGGTCCTGACAAGAAATCCCACACCTCGACATGCGATGCACTAAGATTTCGAGGCCATGATTTATGACGAGCCCAGCGCCGTGGTACGGCAGGGAAGGAGAAGGTAGAGCTTATGGAGTGTCAACTTCACGGGGAGAGACAGATGTATACTCACCATGATGGCAGGGCCGAGGAGCCAGTTAGCAACCAGGGAGATGGCCAGCTGGCCCCAGATGGCGCGGCTGCTGAGGATGCTGCCCAGCAGCTCATAGCGCACCTTGGTCAGCACTGGCCACATCATCGCCCACAACCTGAACAGGCATCCCCTTTCAATTGGAGTGGCTTCAGATGATTGTCAACTTCCTATGTTCGATGCACAGGCACGTAGGGCCACCCCCTTTCAGTTGAAGTGGCTTCAGATGATCGTCAACTTTGTATGTGCGCAGCATGCATGGAATTAATCATACGTGCTGTGCCCCATCCAGCAATAAGTCGCTTTGTCATGGCATGGCAAATGACTGCTAACCCCGCACATCAGCAAGGGATCCTCGACAATCATGTTTGGGCTTCACAGCGACGCAGACAGACAGCATTGGGGATGTTGGCAGGAAGATGATGGTGAGCAAGTGTGCTACGCACCCTATAGCTATTGGTAAAGAGACTTCGTCTATTTTGACACCATTGAAGGCACGTTCCACGGCAGGGACGAAATAGCCCAGCAGTATGCCGAGGGCCATTGCACCAATGATCCATATGGGTAGGAGGCGGTCCAACCAGGACAGCTTCTTAAAAACACCTGGTCATGACTGATGGAATCATACATTTGGATTATTCTACAGGTCCTACAGAGACAATGTGCACATCACACAGTATCAAAAGTGATGATCCAGCCTCAGAAACAACAATGTTTATGGAAGGGGGGCCCAAGGAAATTCGTGGCAGCTGTTGCACAAGCATAAGGCATGGGTGCTCTGCAACTGAAAAGAGGCAGGAAGGGCTCACCTGAGGCAGTTACAAGGCCATTCCTGTCTTCGTCTCCAGCTTCAGAACCTTGCACCTGTAGCAAGGAACCACTTTGGACACTCTGTTGGGGAAATGATATCTTTGAGAGTGCATGCATACTGCCAGAAAATACAATTTCAAAGGTTTGCAGAGATGGTACATTGCGCTTATCAACTGAAGCTTGCAAAGCACGAGCGGAATAAGTGCGCAAGTGAGGCAGCTCCACACCTCAAACGCTGGAGGTGAGCAGCAGGATGAGGGCCTGCATATTCACAAAAGGAGTCAACCAATAAGATGTTGACTGGTTTAATCGCATGCAGTAAAGGTATGACCCCTGGCTACAGCATGTGGCAGAACTAGCTTAGGTGTTTGATTGGAATCAGTGAAGCGGAACTCTACTTGACGTTGGGATCGCAGCTGGGGCAGAGCACTTCCCCATCATGTCCGTACACCTTGAATTTCCCATCATCGTGTTGCAGCGCCTGCATGACAAAGTCCAAATACAGTAAGCACACTTCAGGCCAGAAGGGGCGTGAGACAAAATGATCTGTCCCGGATTGCCAGCATAAATTTGGCTGATCTGATATCGAGTGTGAGGGAACAACTTTGATGAATGGAAACCCAAAAGCCGCACCTCTGGAGGCGGAACACAAGAGATGCAGTTGCTCTCTGCGTCAAAGGATGCAGGCACGTCGCAGCCGCTTGCGAAACGACATCTCAGCGTCTTCTGGCCTGAAAATTGGACCCCTTGACAAGTGGTAACCACGGAAGTCAGAGTCGATCCCATACTTTTGTTCTTACGTCACCTGCCGCTTTGTGACAATATCCTTGTCTGGGAGTCTGAAAACAGTCAGAACAGTCAGGAAAAGGGAACCAATTCCGAAGATTGTGGACCTGGGTACTTGATGAATACTTTGTTTCACAAATAAAAATGAGAACCTTTTGAAGCGCGTGTGCGTTCCAATTCTCGGCTGACATCAGCAACACGGTACCACGTGCACACCTTCAGTCCTTCCTCTAGTTGGACAATCCTTGCTCCAACTGTCAAAGTGTGTCCGATCCCCCAAAACACCTTAATCCCACATTCATATGGTAAATGGCCCTGCAATTGCAGCTTGCCCGCTTGGTGCTGCCACCAGTAGGTGACTCCGTGCAGGCTAGCAAATTTGCATTTTTAAAGCTTGCGGTCTAGACCTACTATAGTAGCTAGTAGTAAAGTAGTTTGCAAGCATTCCTTTCAAATGATTGCGCGCCCCGCCTAATGTCAAGGAAGAGTTGCATTGTAAGCGCTTGTCTATGTTTCAGGCATTACATCAACAATGAGACTGATGCCAGTGCAACATTGTGCCACTCAACATGCTTCAGCAAATACAGTACTGCCAAGGTGTCTCAATACTGTTGTTGCAACACTAAAAAAACCAGCACAGCCTAGCCTCATCACGTCACCTTAATGTGATAATCTCAGCCTCTCTAAATTGCCACAGTCCAATCCACACGCTTCCCGCCGCCCATCTCAAACCCCCCACCCGGCCAGTGTCCATCTTATTGCATCCCTCCTCGCTATGAACTACTGCCACACATCACCACTGCCGCAGCAACAGCCGCTCAGTAGATGAAGCCTGCAGCGTCCGGTCTGTGGTGGTGTTGCTGCTGCTGCTGCGCATGCTTGTTCAGCTCCTTGTGCGCCGCGTGGATGTCTGGGTGCACGCCTGGAGGCAGATCATGGTGCACTTGCACACCGGGCGCTGCCGGGTTGCTCCCATGCTGCTGCCAGCCTGCAAATTTTTGCAGCGCTCCCAGTAAGGTGCAAGTGACCGTGAATCAAGTGCATGCAATCTCTACTTGATAATTCTACATCAGGCATCCATGTCCCTGCACAACCCATCTCTTACTGTGTACCAAGAATTGAGTGAACAGATGGACGGATGGGTTTGTGCGCTCTTGCCGCTAACAAGTGACCCACACACAAGGCCAAGAGGTGCACACACTGTGGACACAATACAGCCGTGTCCGAAAGGTGCAACATATTGCATCCACTGACAAGCTGCAGCTGTGTTGTGTTGTGTCACCCGCTACATCCTTGGTGGCTGTCTTGAAAAGGGTGTGGAGGAACAACTAGGACTACACTGAAACTTGCGTTGTATTCTCGAACTCTGATCAAAAACGCCCTCTCAGGGCAAGCGTTTCTTAATTGAGAGGGACAGTCTATGCCAACTCTGGATCCACTTTGCCAGAAAGCTGGCGACAGGTTTACCACCAGGCAGGATGGCTGCGTGTCAAGTTTCGAGCCAGGGAAGATGCCCAGACCTGATGGTCCAGCATGAGAATCACAAATCCATATAGCACAGCAAGAACACTCACCTGGATATCCACCATGGTCTTGGCCGGGTGGCACATGGTGTCCCCCCTGCACGGCAGCTGCCTGCTCCTGCAGGTGGGCTGCTGGCACCTGCTGGATGCCGCCGGCATGTGCATGCTCCCCTCCGCCTAGATCCTTCCTGCCACCCACCTGGTGCCCTGCAATCGTATGTCGTCCCCCATCAAGTTCAAAGATGCCGGAATGTAAAAGAGTGCTGAGAACCATCCAGCCGCGCTTGTCTGCATTGCTATGTCACAATTACTAGGCAGCTAGCTTGGCAGCTCTCCAAGGCCCTTGAAGCAATTGGCTGGACATGGCTCAGATGACTGGAGCGCAAACTGACAGCTGCACCACAGCAGGCATTGGAATCCACAGGACGGCAGAGAGTGTATGAGTGTCAAAGGTCTGTACAGATGGACTGTCGCGCAATGTGAGGCAACACAGCACTTAAGACACAATATCCCTGATCACGGGTTATAAGGAGCAGTGTCTTCACGGTGCTAATCAACTTCTGTTGCAGCGCAGTGCTGTCGGCATGTCGGATAGAAGTAGCACAAGAAGGGCATGTTTGCTTGCGCATCAGGCTGCGGCATACCATCGTGTGGCAGCTGGTCCCTGCCGACTGTGTGCGCGGCTTGGCCGGTCGTGCCCGCCACCGGTGTTGCTCCTGTCACATGGCTCACAGCATCCACCATGTGCTTCACCTGTGCATGTGACACCCTCACATGTCACCAGCACGTCCCCGTGCCTGGAGGCACATCTCAGCACAGGGGCACTCATACATCCGCTAAGTGAACCAGATTCGTCCAGAATTACGAGCACTGTGGGCTGCAGTCTGTGGTACATCCAAGGATGATGCCATGGTTGCAATGCGGCTTGTATGTTGCCGCACCTGGGACGCTGCACAAAAAAAGATGATAATTGTACAGCATCTTGGACGCATGCATACAGTATTTGAACTTCAGAGATATCCTCGCCACAGCAGTGCCACTCTCACTTCCCGGCAGAGCAACGATCAAGGTAATCACCAAGTACGCAGCACTTCTGCCACAGTCAGGCGCAAACAATGGATGAATCATGCAACTGAAGCTGAGGTGAGCGACGGACCGTGTTTTGGAAGTGCTCTGTGCCGTGCTTGCTGGTGATGCCGCGGGAAGTGAGCTCAGCAGCCAGCTGCTCATGCATAGGCTGCTGTGGCGCTGCAGAAGGGTCCTGGAACTCAGCTCCAATCAGGTCTGCCTGTGGATTCACACCTTGATTGATGCCATGCACATGATGGCCTTGACATGCATGATAGCACACCGGCAAGAGATCAGGTTGGTCGATGCTCCCTTCACACTCTAATACTTTTTGGGCCAAGAACAGTAAGTTATCAGTGTAAAGTTGTCGGCACTGCCCTCTTGGAGGCAATGGCAACACGCATCAGAAACAGAGATGTTGCGAAGATAGATTGCGTGCCACACAGCGACTGCTCGCACCATTCTGCCTTCGAAGAACTGCACCAGGGTGCGTGCCAGATGAGGCTCTCCCAGGGGGTCCTCGATCCCCTGCTGAGTCAGCATGGTCGCCACATGCGCGAATCCTGCATGGGCCTCAGCGGATAACTGGCTTGCCGGTGGAGATGGTGATGGAGATGGCTGCTGCTGTTGCTGGGTGCCTCTGGGGTCTGTCCACCCTGTCACATGAGTCAACAATTACTGAGCCATTAGTTCAGCATGGGGAGTGGTACGGCGGAGAGCGAGCAAAAAGCTCATGCCGAACGCACGAGATCGCCAAGCACTGCGTCCCAACATCAACAGAGGCAGCATTGCCAGTGTAACAGGTCGAACAATGAGCATTGGGAGGCGAAACTTGTGTCAAGGATGAGTCAACATCTTGAAATTCAAAATGGCTTGGGGTTCCGCAACAACCAGAATGCTGAGGTCGACCCATTTCGAAGCGAACGATCCACATCACGTCATAGAAATGGAAGATCAATATTGTGCGGGCACAAGAATGTCTCTTCACAATTGCCAAAGTCAAAGTCAAAAAGGCACTTTACCTGGGCGCACAAGTGGGACAGAATCCACCTTGGCTAGCTCTCCACTGCTCCGAGCCTGCAGTTCGGCAACCTGGCGCTGCAAATCCGCCAGCAGCCTGTCCTTGTCAGACACTGCAAGCTCCTTCTCCTGCAAGCTCCTCTGCGCATGCTCTGTCCTGCACCCCAGCAGATGCCCCGCCTTCGCCTATGATCCCCAATGATGTCCAACCGTCTTTTCAGGGTGCAAAAATGATATCAGAGGTGCCCTCCTTTGGTTTATATGGAGTATCAACCCCAGGGAGATGGTCCATTTGTGCAACTAAAGCGAATCGGCGGCCGCACCGAAATGGCAAAGTTTCTTGAGTACATGCAAGAAACGACAACGTAACAATACGGCAGCAACTCAGCCAAGCAAATAAACTGCCACGTGGTGCATTCGCTACAGATGTCTACCATCAGGTCTCCAAACGCTTTTAGTGCAAAAAGAACCAAAAGTTCTATAAAGTTGAACCAGAGAGATATCCAACAATTTCATTGTGTGGCTACACACAAGGACGGACAATTCACATACCGTGCTTTTAGCATGTCGAGCTCAGTCCTGCAGTTGGCATTCTCCCACTGCCGGGCTTGCAAGTCCTGGACCTTCGTATTCAACTCCTCTATCTGTGTCATGCCACATGAAATTCAAGACAAGGACGAAAAGTGTGACAGAAGCAGAGAATAAGTTAAAGAAGCAAGTTCCACCTTCTCAATTCAACCTCCCAAAAAACCTCTGATATTGCTCACTGTCGACGTTTGTCTTCGGCTGAAAAGGATTCAGCCGAAGAATCGTGGGAGGATTCAGCGCGAGGGGACCAGCAACAGCAGCAGCATGGGTGCCTGCACCTGCTTATTGTTGTGCATGATGACAGCCTGCTTTTGAACATTTTCATCTTCCGCTATCCTCGCCCGTCGGTTTGCCGCATCCAGATCATGACGCATCCGATCTGCCTCCCGCAGTCGCTGTGCCGCCAGCTCCCTGGAGTGCTCACCCATTCGCTGCACATAGACAGCCATTTCCATATTAGCTTCTACAGTTTCCTGCTGCAAAGCTCTCCTTTACATGAAGGACTCTTGTGTATATTTTGTATCGGACTTATATTATAAGCCTTGTAATTGAAACAAATAGAATCCGTGAAAGGGTGCTCCAAAGAGAGGCCCGGACCGTTTGCTGGGAGAGCTCAATCCTAGATTTTTCCAGCCCCTGCTTCTGTGCCTGCAGCTCGCCATTCAGCCTGCTTACTTTTGACTGGTAGACGCCGACAGTACTTAGCAAGGCCACCAGCAGCAAGAGGGCTATGAGTGGTGACCGCTTTCCCAGCTCCCTCACCCACTTATTCCTCTTCCTGCGTGGGACACTCTTTCTTCTTATAATGCTACATACATAGGTTGATTGAGCCATCATCGCAGCAGAATATTACAAATATTCTATTGGGATGGTGCTTGATGCTTGCAAGGGGCAATTTGGGCGGCAGGGAAGGTACTGAGTATGCCCTACGCTGCAATTCAATAGGCTGTTTCATGCCGGATAAAAGAAACGGTACATAGGCTCTTTAAGCTATGTGTATCAACGGTTGGGAGTCGACAAGCAGTGCAATCCTAATGTCTTCTTGATTGGTTTGAGTGTGTGGTAAGAGAGCGAAACCTGAAACCACGCGGGTCGTCCAAAGGGCTCCTGTACGAACCTCCGGGCAACATTCTTGCGCGTGTCTGCAAGTGTACAGCATCCAAGAAGGTACAGATCAAGGATTCAAATATACGAACGCACCCTCAAAACCTGACAAAATTGCAGCATTATGGTGTGACGCAATCATTCACACCAAAATAGCAATTCCTACACAACAGAGAGACTGTCAAGACGTCCTCTGGAGTGCTGCAATGGGCAAGCATGCTTGTCTTGTCTGCGACGGCATCGAGTCAGTTGTGCTTCCGGAACCTTTCGGAGCCTTCCAATCATTCTCTATCTGTTGGCATCTCGAGGACCCAGTCCCAATGAAGACGGTACTTTTTGCTTGCATTCACAATGCTGGGCGATCACAAATGTCCAACGCGCTGTTCAATTCTCTTGTAGATCCCGAAAAGGCTCGCGGCATCTCTGCAGGAACGCAACCAGGCACGCGGGTGCATCCAGAAGTGTTGGAAGCTATGTCTGAACTTGGAGTTGATCTAACTTCAGTACAGCCACAGCTGCTCACCCCTGAATTAGCCAGCACTGCGGATTTGCTTATTACTATGGGCTGTGGTGGGTCTCTTGCAAACCGAAGTTGTTCTGTCGTCCCTCTTGCCACTGCAATACCGTATAAGTCTGTCGGTAGAATAGCTGAGCAATACGAGTCTGCAGGAGGGACAATCTGATTCTCAACCAAATATCCTGAAACACCAATTTGCTTTCAGGCGAGGCCTGCCCGTATGTCCCTGGCCTCAAGCGTCTCGATTGGCCGCTGGAAGATCCCAAGGTCAGTTCTCAGCTGGATTGAGCATGCCCGTGTCCTGAAAGCGGTGTTGCTGAGTGTGGCTGGAAAGCAGAGGTGTGCTGCTGATACTGCATTGCTTGCTTTGGGCGCTTGTTCACAGCCAGCCATCTGTTGTGGCTATGTGTGGAAAGTACTCTGACAGTTGCTTAGTGTTCTGCAACGCTGCGATCAGGGAAAGCCTCTCGAAAGGGTGAGACAAATCCGCGATGAAGTGAAGGGAAGGATCTTGGAGCTCATTAAGGAGGAGGGTTGGGGAAAGGCCGAGATGTGATCACATGTGGGTGATCCAATGGAAAGTACGAGCATGGAATTACTGCCGATCTTCCTGCCGATCTGCCGGATGGTTTGAGGCTGCACAGTTTGTCATTTGATTTTGCCCATAAGGCCCCCAACACTGCTGGCAGCGCCAAAGTACTGCTCCGGGGGACCCTGGCTGACCCGCTATCCACTGTGCACACAGGCTAGTAATGTGTTCTGTATTTAAAAAAATACCAGCCGTGCTGAACGACGTCTGTCCCATGATCCCCTGGCTAGCATGAAATGACTGACAGTCAGACTGTGTGATTGCGTGCCTTCTGCAACATAACTGTGACTTGCGCCTGCGTTGACTTCAGGTGCATTGATTCATATCTGACGTGTATCCAGTGTTTGTGCATTGCTTTGCCACTGGGCAGGAGAACATATAAGTTGAGTGAACTTCAAGGCATAGCTGCCAAAAAAATTAGCTTTCTTTCTTAATCATAGAGTAGACATTTGTTGCCAGAAACGCGCTGATCGGATGTGAAAGCATCTCATTTTCTGTCATTTAGAATCTGCTGATTTGAGCTAGTCTGGCACGGCGATGATCAGCTGCATCAGTGCACCCTTACGAGAGCTCAAGCGGAGCACCTGATTTGCGAGTGTCTCAGCTGATCCACGTGAGGGAAAATGATTGCATCAATTAGCGCTGCAAGGGGATCCTCCTTTATTACCAGGAGAAATGTCGCTGCAAATCCGGTGGAGCAGGACAGTTCACTTTACGGGCATTTACGGGCCGCCATGCTGATAGTTTTAGTGCATCACAAGGCTATGTGTACCAAAATCAATGGCCAGTTCCGCACGGTAAATTTCAGGTTTAAGCATTAATGTGTATGTGTGCACGTGATTCTTGGGCTTTCTGATTGCAAAACAGACAAAGACAAAGCACAGTGAAAAGGGTTTCATCCCAGCACATAAGATTGAGGGCAGCTGGCGGGACTACTGGCTCCGCTGTGGCGTTGGCAGCATTCATTTCCCACCTGCCTGTTAGAGGCGGGTGGGCATGAGGCTGTCTAGCGCTGCAGTCAGGAGTTGGGTTTGCAGCAGCTGTGGGACAGATGATGCAGTTCAAGAGCTTAAAGCAGAAGTTTGGGGGACGAAGGGGAAGTGGAGGCACTCCAGCTGGTCGTGAGGATGCCATCCCGGTGACAAATAATAGCCGGCAAGGTAGCAATGCAGCAGCTTCAGTCCTGGACCGCAGGCCCACAGGAAATGCAGCCCGAGCAAACTCTCAGGGCTCCACAGCGAATGCAGCAGTGTCGAGCAGAGAGAAGCCTCCACTCCCATCTTTGTCAGAAGAGAGCTGTGCAGCGGCGTACGCAGAGCCATTGCCATCATTTCGAGAAGTGCCTGCATCCGAGAAGCAGCAGCTTTTTGTGCGAAAACTGCACCTCTGCGCTTTCACGTTCAGCTTCACGGACCAATCTAAGCATGTTAGAGAAAAGGAGATCAAGCGGCAAACTTTGCTGGAGCTTGTGGACTACGTCAACACAGGGTCGGGCAAGTTCACAGAGGCTGTGGCTGAAGATATCGTCTTCATGCTCTCCAATAACCTCTTCAGAGCGCTGCCTGCCACAAAGTCGCACGATGTGGACAATTTAGATCCAGACGAGGAGGAGCCTGCCCTGGAGCCTGCCTGGCCGCATCTTCAGGTGATTGCAATCTCTCTTGGGTTCCAGAGCCTGTCTGACTCATGACATTTTTCATAGCATGCTAAACTTGCATTGACTCCTTGTAGATTGCTCTAGTTGCCTTCTTCTTAGTTGCACTGTTGATTGCCATGCAACTCGACCATTGCTGCCCAAAACTCGGGCAAACAACAGCCTTGAAGGAAAAGCTCCCAGTAGGTCTGCAAGTTACAGCAAGCAGTGCTAGTGAGTACTGGCATACAACAAAGAAACAATCAGAAAGATTATGCAGGACAATACATTGGGCATGTGAGCAGATGCCTGACATGGCTGTGATGCATGCGCAGATCGTGTACGAGTTCCTGCTGCGCTATGTGGTCTCCAATGACACAGATGCAAAGAGCGCAAAGAAGTATATCGATCAGAGCTTTGTGGTGCGCCTCCTGGAGCTGTTTGACAGCGAGGATCCTCGGGAGCGCGAGTACCTGAAGACCATCCTCCATCGCATCTATGGCAAGTTCATGGTGCACCGCCCCTTTATCCGCAAGGCCATCAACAACGTTTTCTACCGCTTCATCTTTGAGACCGAGCACCACAATGGCATCGCTGAGCTGCTGGAGATTTTGGGATCCATCATCAACGGCTTTGCGCTGCCCCTCAAAGAGGAGCATAAGGTGGGGTGCCTTGCTTTTGCTGCTTTTGCCCCCTGCTGATTCCACTTGCTTCCTGTTTCATGCATGCTGAATGCTGCATTAGGCCTCTGCACTCAAACTCAATAACAGACAAAACACCATGCACATCACCAGGATGAATTGGAAGTTTGGATTAGACGTTCATTTTTATCGAAGATCTTCTCGAATGAACATTAGCGTTTTTGTTGAGATATGGAATGTTTTCTGCAGGCGTTCCTGCAGAAGGCCCTCATGCCGCTGCACAAGCCCAAGGGATTGGGCATGTACCAACAGCAGCTCTCCTACTGCGTCACGCAGGTGCATTCCCGCAGCACATGTCACAGGATTCTGACAATCTCTAATGCACCAAGCTGGGCATTTGTTCAAGCATGGCTGCATGTGTGTGCTGCACAATGTTCTCACGACGAGGTGCACTTGGTAGTCTACACTTCTCGTGTGAAATTTGTGTCTGGACGAGCTGCTTGATAATTATGCCTTTGTGTAATCCATGCAGTTTGTGGAGAAGGATCCCAAGCTGGCAGAGCCAGTGTTAAAGGCGCTGCTCAAGTACTGGCCGGTGACCAACAGCCAGAAAGAGGTGCTCTTCCTGGGCGAGCTGGAGGAAATCCTGGAGATGACACAGGCATGCCTCGTCGCTGCCTGTCAAGCTTGTAGAATTTTGCGTCCCAGATCTTGAGTCATTCAGCCCTTGCATGCACACAGCAGGCACAGTAACATGAGAATCACCTGACAATTTTTGTGCAAACTGTTTTGAGACCTGCACGTTTGCGGGTTCCGGCTTCTCATCTGCACAGTTGTGGCCAAGTTTGGTGTTTCTGTGAATTTGCAGGCGCAGGAGTTTGCCAAGGTGCTAATACCGCTCTTTCAGCAGCTGGCGAAGTGCCTCAACAGCTCGCATTTCCAGGTAGGTAGTTTCGTCCGTGTTCTTAATGCTTCCTTCAACACCCATACTTGCTTATCAATGATCCCTTTTCAGCGAAGAGTCAGGTCAGGTTTATACAGCAATACCCCTGACATGACATCCTGTTATGAAAGTAGGCCACCATCAAAGCTTGTTCCAACACTGTTTGTATGGAACAGTTGGAGCTGAAAGTTTACTTAAAGGCTCAGGTGCTGAGGGGTCCTCTTAATTGTGCAAGGGGCTGACTGGCATGTGGCGGCATGTGCACACAGGTGGCGGAGAGATCCCTCTTCCTTTGGAACAATGAGTACATTGTCAGTTTGGTGGCGCAGCAGCGGACGGCAGTGCTGCCGCTCATCTTTGCCGCTCTGGAGCGCAATGAGAAGCAGCACTGGAACCCACAGGTGACCCTCTCCCTGAAGGACCTCTCCTCATCTTTCAATGGTGCATCGGCAGGAGACAGACGGAACTTCTGATTCACCAAGGACGATGAGCGGGACATTGTCACTGTGAATTGGTATACTGAGCTTGGCACAGCTGAGGTGGTGGGGTCATCCAATTGTGATGACACATGGGATGTTCTGGCTTTGAACTATGAGCCGTTGTGCAAGTACGTTCTCAGCATCCATGTGGTGCTGCTATCTCATGCTTCTATGCCTCTCCAGGTGTTGGGCCTCACGAGCAACGTCCGAAAGATGTTCCGCGACATGGACGAAGGGCTCTACGAGGAGTGCAGATTGAGATACGAGGCTGAGGAGGTGCGCGCGCTGTTTTCACTGTCATTGAGCCTTGTGCTTCCCAAATGTCGGGTATTGTTTGCATGCATCAAAATCACAGTGTCCCACAAGCATCACTTCCTTAAGGGCAGAGGGTCTGAAGCGGCAGACAAAGGTCAATGTGCGTCTCGATTGCAATAATTTCCAACTGAGACAGGTCTCCAGGACCGTCGCCAGCAGGCGCTTGGATATTGAAGCCGTGCATTCTTGCGTCACAACTCAAAGCAGGGGCCACCTTGCTGTCAAGTTGAGAATATGTCCTAGGAAGAATTTACCCTGAGGGACATTCTGGGAACACAACAACTTTTGACCCTTCTCCCAGTATTTCAGGAACCATGTATCCTCCTCTGTTCTGGCTGGACTGGCTAGAGGCACTTTAAGCGCAATGTTCACCATATTGCAGTGTACTGAAGCATGAGCATGCGTGCAGGCGCAGAAGGCGTCGCAGGAGGAGCAGCGGCGGAAGAAGTGGCAGCAGCTAGAGGCGGCCGCGCACCGGCAGCTGACAGCCGGGGGCGCGGCGCGGCTGGCGCAGCATGCGGGCCGATGACTCGCGGCATGGCTGCGGCGCATGCTTGCCGCCCTCGCGTGCGCCGCGGTCATCGCCGCGACGGCCGCGTTTGCGCTCGGCTGCCGAAACGTCGGCGGCCATGGGTCAGGGTCCCCCCTGGCCTGCATGGGGGTGTACCCCCCCGCCAACCCCTCGGCGGTGGCGCCGGCTGCGCAGCTCCTGCAGGTGGATGTGGCGGCTGCCAGCTGGGCGCCGGCAGCGCAGTCAGCTGCATATGGCCTCAGTGTGGACGGCGCCACAGGACAGTGGATTGAGGGGCTCAGGGCCCTGGCGCAGCGCTCGCGGGCGGCCAGTGCAGCTGCGTTCACTAAGGGGTTCAGAGTGCTGCAGCAGTACACTGTCAGTCTGGCGGAGAGGGCATGGGACCTGCTTTGGAGGGGTCCTGGCAGCTGAGGAGAGGGCTGCAGGACAGGACGATGCAGCTGGGCTTCTTATCCACCAGTTGGAGTGATTCATTGATTTCCCCCCCAGGCCCTATGCGGAATTTTTTGCCCCGAAGTGTGTGCGGAGGGAAGGGGGATTTTTGCATGGCCACTTTTCTGGTGCACTTTGTATGGCTTGATGAGATGGGGTCGGCTACAGAGAGCTGCATCTGGCCAGGAAGCAATGGTCCATTGTGTGAGATGCTGACAGGCAAGGCTGAAGGATCTTGGAAGCACCAGGTTGGCTCGGGAGACTGTGACTGGCCTTATACCCTGCCAGCACGTAGGTCATCTTTTTTCCATGGATGTGAGTCTTGATGAATAGGAGTGGAACTCACTGTCTCTCTGGCTTCAGCTGGAGAGCCACCTGCTGCTTGACAATGATGTGGGCATCAGGAGATGCGTGTCGGAGCATCTTTGGGCTTATCACTGATGATGAATCAGACAATAATAATACTTTCTGAGGAATGTCAAGCGCATCAGCAACCGGATGAAGCAACTCTGGCAAAGCCATCTGTTTGGAGTTGTCTTCTTTGGTTATGTCTCTTGAAGATGTCACGGGTTGCTGCCAGTCACAAAAGTGTTATTCTGCTGTACTACAACATTAGCTGCTGGGCAGTTCAATGGGATCGCTTATCGTCCCTCCTGCTTGAAAGTGGCTTGTCATAGAACTTGTTGCAGGACTGTCTGAAGTGGTGCTGAGCAGGCAAGCTCAGTGTAATGGTGTTGGAGTTTCTCGCAGAAACTAGCAGAACAATTGTTGGTGCAACCGCCGGCATACGTGTACACACATGTACAGCATGTGTGCAAACCGCTTCCATTTATCACTTGCCCAGCAGAATCTCGGTTACACTTCATTGCAGGAGCAATGCACAAGAGGCATCCATTAAATGCTTGTGAAGTTGCAACCCAGGTGAAGACACTCCACAAAGATCAGTGAATAGTAAGGTGCACTGCATGAAAGAACGATGCTAACCCTCCTGCTCAGCTATAGACATCCGTACTGTGCTCTAAAGATACATCAGCAACGGGAAAGAATGAAATTTAGAAGAGCTGGTACTTTTTGTCCTGAGCCTGCTGAGCGCTACTGAGCAGTTGACTACAGACCTATCTAACCCTTTCTGTTTCTGTCGGTCAAAATATATGTATTGCGAGGACATGTGACATGACCGACGAGATCTTCTAGAAAGCTTCTAAGGACCAGGGCGGGCACATTCAGCTTGGCATAGCGCTTGCGTTTCGCTAGATATCAATTTTTTTTGGTGCACCATGCAATAATGTGCAACATCTGCAGGAACTGCAAGGTCATGCTTGGCAGTGCCTGGGATAAGTCACGCCAGGGCCTTCAATGCTTCGTCGACATGCTTCTCGGGTTCAAACTGGTTGTTGAAGACCAGCTTGACAATGCCGTCCTTGCCAATGACATAAGTCTGCCGGCCCTCGAGAAGGCCCAGGAGATCCTTTTTCACACCATATTCCTTGCGCACCTGCTGGAAAAGCTGTTGTGAGAACAGATTGCTGCTGGGTGCTACAATGTCAAATACCCTTGGACCATCACTGTCTGCCTGTTCCAATGGTGTCTGTGCATGGCGATAGCCAGGCACATTTGTCAGCTGGAAACCATCATGCACAACATGCCCAACAGAAAGAGAAGAAGGATCACCTCGTTGCCTTCATCTGCCAAGAGCTGGAAGGGAAGATCCAGTTCACCCTTGAATTTGATATGAGACTCCACACTGTCACCGCTCACACCCACAACTGCACCCACCATGGATAACTGCATCAGCTCGGAGATCTTACTGTTTGCAACTATGGATTGAGAGCAACTTATGCTGGAGAGATGAGCTGCAGCAGGTTTGAAGCATGAAGACAATAAACCTGCTGCCCCTGCCTTCTTGAACTCCCCAATAGCGTCTTTGAAAGCCTTGGCCTGCCTTGTGCAGCCTGGAGAGCCATCTGCCGGGTAGAAGTAAAGGACGACCTGGAAAATAAGGAGATGCACAGATATCAGCATACTGTTCTCACAAAGAAGAGCATACATGCAGACTACAATCTCAAGGTACAAACTGTGGCATAGTTAACACGGCGTACTCAACGCAACGTACTCAGGGTGATTGGGGCAACATAACGGCGACAGGCATGTTCAGGCATTACCGGCTTGCCGAAGATCCCTTGAAAGCTCGATAACTTCACCGTCTTCCCGCTCTGCATGGGTGAATGCATTTGACCATAGACAATCTCTGATTCACGGACAAGTGGCTATCATTGAAAGCAAGATCGTTGCAAACTCCCATCCCCACACAGTCGATGCCGACTTGCGAACCCATTACCTGGTCCTTTAAGGAGAAGTCCGGAGCTTTGTCGCCAATTTTTACGAGATTAGATATGAGTGGTGCCCTGCGACTGATCCTGTGAGTGCTTGGCCGGGTTCTAAGAGCCGGAGGCGCGCCCGAACGGAACATACCGTCGGTAGCTTTGAGTGGGGCCATTTAACTATCAAGCTCAGGAAACAACGTTGGGCAAGGATGACGGATGCTTTCGAAACGTTCCTGTTGGCAATGACAGTCCGTTCATTGCTGTCGTCTCTGGTACCTGTGGGAATCAACCTTGAAAGCGTGGCTGTCTCACAAGCGTCTTGGCAAGTCAAACCCTGGCTTCAGTTCCCCGTGGCCAGCACGGAGCAGGGGAGAAAGCTATTCCGTCATCTCGTCATTTTCAAGCACACAAAAAACAAGCAGCACTGCTGTATCTTTTGATCTTAAGCAGCACAGAACCAGAGTGTCTGCACGAATTTCAGGTGTTCTGAGTACATTCATATATCTCGAAAGTAAAATTCCTTAGCATGCTTTCTTACAAATACCAGTGAAGGCATAGGACAGCTGCAGACAACATGCATGCATTATAATTAAATGTATTCTCCTACGTAGTACTACTAGTAGTACTACAGTATACAGCCAGATGTAACTGCACCAGAACTTGATTTGCGTCCTCTCTGTTGCTTTCTAGAGCGATGTGCCTGACCCACATATATGGGTCAGGCACATATATGGGATGCATCGCACAGCATCGAGGAACCTTACCTATGGCAAATGTATGGACTCTACTGCTATTGCCAATCCAGCTATAGCCTACTGAGTACCTCCTGATCTGATGTGCCTGATGCACCTACATGGACGTCCGCATGCGCGTTTGAGAAGTCATTCATTGAGATGTACAGTTACCAAGTCAGAGACAGAGAATGGCGTCCTGGACAAGCTCTCTTCCGACTGGAGAATCACTGGAGAAGGGCCTTGTCGTCTACAATAATCACTAATCACTTAGTGCTAGCAGCGCATTGCATTGCAGAGCACTGCTACTTGCTCACAGGACACACACCCTCTGTCAGCTTCATGGTGCACCCAACCAACCCTCACAGTTGACTCAAATTTGTGATGTCGTCAACGTGGGGCCTACCAGAATCCCTTATGGAGACCATTGCAATCGCAGTAAACCGCAAGGAGCAGAACGAAAGCATGATACTTTCCTGGCAACACAAAGCCAGCTCAATGTGCCCTGACATTTGCATTCTCAGTGCACCTTGCAGCAGCAAATGAAGCAACAGCTTGGGCACCTGCTGCGGACAAATTTCTAATTGCAAATCTGTTCTTTATTTTGATCAACCCGTAAAATCCGGCCAACTGCTCAGGGGAAGGGCGGTCGAGCCCCGTGAAGAGCATGGAATCCCAGAACAGCACGGGCGGGTGGCCATGCAAAAATGACGGTGCTCTTTTGCAGACCGAGCACCCACAAACAGACACAAAACAAGCGCTTTGCACCTGCTGAATGGGAACATCAGGTGCTCCCCATCATGACCGCAGCACTCTGTCGCTCACGGGACGCCCCCTAGTTTTTGCCCTTGTTCTCCTAGAAACGTAGATGAACAACTGACCACAGGAAATGCAGTGAACATGTCATCGTGGTTGGTTCTCCTGCGCTCGCTGCAGAATTCGGGAGAAGCGCGAGGAAGCACTGGAGAGCGGCCGGGTTAGGAGGTGGGACAGCAGCCGGCGGCCGGAGAAATAGCCGGTCCCGGAGAAGCGCTCGCGCTGCCAGCGCACCCAGCCGCGCATGCTGCCCTGCTCCAGCACCTCCTTGCGCACACGCACATGCGCCTCCTCCATGTTCAACAGCATATTCAGCACCTGCACCACCATGACAGTAGTTTGATGTCCCAAATGATAAAGACATGAACTGGATGATAACTGGTCGCTAGGCCAGCTGGGCCGGCTGGAAAATAAAGTAGATATTACGTTCGCCTCCTGCATGTTCAGCAGCATGTTCAGCACCTGCGCCCACCCATGACCACGAAGCCATCAAGACTCACACAGGCGGGCGGTCCCTGTGCCTACGCAAAAATGTGATCCAGAGGTGACAGCCCTGAGAGGCAGAGGACGGCAGGACATCACTTCTGCGCCTGGCGCAGTACTGAACTTCTTTCGCAACACTTTGCAGTGACACGAGCGAGTCATCATATTAACATAAAAGAACCAGCACAGCGCGAGGCCTGGACTCCAGAGCGCGCCTGCATCATGAAGTCGGGTCCCGGGTGGGTCCGGTCTATCAGGATGGTGGCCTTGGACAGCTGCAGCGCCATGGACTCCATGTCCAGCACATGGAAATGCTGCTGCGATGCCACATAGCGGCCGGCCGCATTGATCTGCGCCACATGCTGGCGCAGGAATGGGTCGGTCTCCCAGTACGTCGGATCGCTCGTCTGATGTGGAACATGCAGCGTGTGGTACGCCAGCATCGTGCTGTCCGGCACCGACTCCTGCAGCACCACATCATTGCTTATGTCGCAATCAGTCATTGCCACAGTCAGTCAGTCAGTCAGTCAGTCACATCTTTTCCAGCCGCATAGAGCTGATTAAATGTCTGGCCACCACTGGCCACATCAGCCCTGTTCCATGATGAACTGGATTGACATAGTGGCTTAGTCGACTGGTGCAATGTGTCGACTGGTGCAATGTGTGCACACGTGATATGCCAGCATCCTGCTGTAAAGCAATGGGAGATCTGGCACAGATGTTCCTGATGCCTGCAGTAGCCTGGAGAAATGTCTCACAGGGTACTGACCTTCAGTTGTGTCAGGATCGTAGTGAAATTCTGAATCCAGGCATGTATCCACTCGTCCGGCAGAAGTTCCTTCCCCAACACTGTTCCATCAAATCTGTACCCTCCATCAGCAAACCTGCAATGCACAGTATGTTCCTTTAGGCAAACCTCCGAGGAGCCTCACAGATAAAGCCACATTTTCATGCATGCCTGTCTCAAGCACGAACAGCCTGGAGCTTAACAAAAATAATGGACAAGCGCACTGGGAAATCGCAATATGAGTGGTGTGTTGATATGTCACTTGTATGTAATGATGAAAAATTGCATTGTTAGGACGGACGCACGCTTTGGAGATGTCCCAAAAATTACTCGACAGCATGACAACATCTGGCGCCGACCCATGCGCCTTAAAGAAGAAATCCAACCCCTGCACAGGGAAGCAGCCAGGCATGTCAGGAGACCTGATGCAGCTCACCAAGTATTATGTATCACTTCAATCACACTCTGCTTGCCAACTCACAGGGAGGGCAATGCTAACTTGATGGTGATGGGCTTTCTCTCCAGGAATCTGCCGACTTCTTCTCGGGCTACAAATCCCCAAAGCAGACCAATGAACTTGCTAAATACTGCGCAGGATTGCACGCCATGAAGCAAGCTCCAACACTCGCAGAAACTGAACTAAGCTTCCAGGGTCCTGCTTTGATGAGGACACTCGGAGTTCTAAGGACGCACATCTCGGATGCTCTGCTGGGGCGGGAAGTCGATGTGATTCCAGTACGGGCCCTCCAGGGACACCGAAGAAATGTGATACTTGGCCAGAGTCAGCTTGGGCGTCTTGCAGATGCCCTGCAGCTTCAGCCGATCCTCCACCCCCGGGAACCCGAAATCGTCCGGCTCCCTGTCCAGCGCGAGGTTGCAGAAGAACTTGACGATGCGGAAATCCACTGAGTCGCCGAACAGCAGGATGCTCAGCGGCCGCAGCTTGGCTGCGCGCGGGTCCTCGGGGGCGTCCCCCATCTGCACACCCACTCGGCTACTTGCATGCCCTGGTTGCCGTTAACTCGTCTCATTTTGTCTTGCATGCAAACTTTGACATATCCAGGTCACAAGGTGTCTGGGATGCCGCTGTCCGACACATCCTTCAACAAGACAAACATTGGCGATGCTGGTTCTTTCTGGGCACATCTTATTGTTGAAGGTTGAAGATCACATCTGATCCTCCCAGCATCTGACTCGAATGCTCTGTATGACAATGCCTGACAGCATCATAACCAAACCCTTATTCAATGGTTCCGCCAGCATTGCAGAGCCTGAGTGGAGCCTAGTCCCAGACTCTAAAGTTGAGTCAACTCTTGCTACTCAATACCTGATCAAGGGGAAAGCGTAGGGGTTAATTGGAGAAAGTGCGAGTACCTCCAAGTAGGGGGTGAGCAGCGGCTGCAGCTGGCAAGAGGGGCAGTATGGCTGCCACACAGAGAATGTCATATTCAGGAGTTCCTGTTCGTCCTGCCAGGGCAGCAGCGCGCGCCCCTTGGAGCTGATCCATCCCCCTGATAGCGTCCCGTACTTGCATACGCCATTCTCTGCAACAGCCAGTTCACCCTTCAGAACTGCATCCCATGGATAAAGGGCCCATCACTTTGCCGCCTGCCAGGAAGTGTTTGGCAACAAGTGGACAGTCGACGAATCTAGCAGCATTGACGTGCTGTCTGGAATGGAGGGAGTCTGGACATGCTGGTCAGCTTTCAACGCAGTTGCCTACTTCCGAGGAAGTAGTTCAAGCAGTTGCGCCAATGATGATCCTCTGAAGAAAAAACTTATGATATAGGGGGGCCTCACCTGTGGGGCAGGCACCTGTACGGATGACAGCTGCCAAGTTGCAGAGGGCTAGGAAGGCCCAGAAGCCACAAGGCATCTGGGATCCTTCTCTTCCTCTGCCCTGACTGGTACCCTTCTGTTGCTTCACGTAGGCCTACGTTTCGGGGCGAGCTGTTTTCAAAGGTTGCCCAACAGAGGCCCTGCAGTGCAGACAGCCTGCTAGGATGAAGGTGCAAGAGTGCTTTGGTCAAAGATAGCACCTTCGACTTAATTGAGCCCCTTTTGATGACCATCAATTTACAGCAACAGATAAAAGTCTCGCTTGAAATATTGCCACTACCTGATCAAAGTCCAGAATCCTGAAGACCAACTGCACAGGTCTGAACCAGTCTTGCCCCCAGGCCGACAGGTGCAGGCTGCAACGCTGTGATGCCCTCCGATTGCGGTTGTGGTATTCAAAAGAAAAAGGGTTTTGCTGAAACTGGCAATCGAGCCTCCATCGGTTTCTTGAAACCCACTTATGTGCGGACTACTCCGCGAAGAACAACGGAAAAAGCCGCGGACCAGTTGAAATCGGTATAGATGCCCTTAAATCTCGGTTGAAAAGCGGACTTGTTTCAGGGATTGCTACGATATCAAGGCAAGATCGAGGTGATTGTGCACCACGATGGCGCCGATGGTCCTGCAGTGGGACCTGCACTTGCCTCGCGCCAGATGGCAGCTGTGCGGTTTGCTTATCTCCCTTTTCGCATTTAACTCTAAATCAACTTGATTTAGAGTTGATTTAGAGTCCCCTGTTTAATTTAAAGGGCAACAAGCCCCGTAAACATTCATCAGAAACGGATTTTGCGACGTCGAGTAACTTGTGTTAACGGAGCTTTTCTTCATTGGGCATGAGGCAGAGGTCAATGCGCAGCGGTATCGGTTGCCATGCACGTGAAATTCAAACTGCGCATCAACATGCAGTGCGCATGCAGTTGCAAACATCTCAATAGGCTGTGGCCATCACTAATGGTTGTACTTAGCCTGGGCTTTTCAAATGTTGACATGATACTCCATGACGTTGACAGCATCTTTTAAGCTTTGGTAAGCTTGGCTCTGCAAAGTGAACTGGCCACCATGGAGTCCATGGAGTCCGGAGACACAGAACACCAAAATTCCTGCCGATCTGCAATGCACACCTGCCGGCACCACTTCCGACCATATACATGAGCGCTGGCTGGATCTTCAGATGATGCCTGATTGTGCAATGACAACTCTTCTGAATGGCCGCCCAAATCCCTTCTCTGCCACGTCCGCTCGCTTGTCCCCAGCCAGCTTTGCCACCCTGCAACATGCATGCTTGATGTCATGCACCACCAGCAATTGCATGCACACTCTGATAGCCATCCTGAGGACATCTGATCAGCCCTAGATGGCTGGAATAGATGTACTCGCTTCTTATTGTTCTTCTTCTTCTGCGTCATGCTCACAGTGTGACACTCCTGGGGACTTAATGCCGCCTTCATTGCAGCAAACGTTCCGCATGAAGCATAGTCCCGCTTCCACTTGTTCTCGATCACCCTCTTAGTCCACTATCTGGTGACTCCGAGATCCCTATCAAGCTGCCAGGACAAAAAGCATCTAGCTGCATCAGCGGGTCTCACATCATGGCATGCGAGCAGCACAACAGCACGGTATTATGGGACCAAGAACTCATGAGCGCAAGCGTGGGGACAGCGGACCGCACTTGAAGAAGGGAGAGCCAGTATTGGCTTTCACAGATGGCAGCTGCGAGATGGCTTCCACGACATCCATGCCTCCCACTACACGGCCAACCACCAGATTGGTGGCATCCAAATCAGGCGCGGCTGCTGTTGTGATCACAAAGCCTGAGCCATTTGGAATGCTGCCCTGCTGCTCTTGCACTGTTACCAGCTTGCCTTGGTAGGCCACCAGCCTCTCCTTCACCTGCCTGCCCAATGCACATAGGCCACACCACTATCAGTGCCCCCATTGTCATTGCTGCAGCTGTCCAGCCCGTTGAAAAGACTTGAACAAATCAAAGTTAGAAGGACACCACAGTCTCACAGTCTGCTGTGATTTCTGCAGCCATGAAATGGCAGGCAGTGCTGCATACAGTGCAACTGCAGGCAAGGTCATGCAGACATCCATGGATTGTGAGGGAAGTTGCAATAGGATATGCTGAACAAGCAGTCTTTCCGGGCTCACCGCGGTCTGGAGTCCTTGACAATGAGTGACACGAGCCCCTGCTTATCATGCATGTGCCTTGCATCTTGCAACTCTACCTGCACGAGCACTGCATCCTCAGAATGACACCAGATGCACATGATGCATTTCTGCACATGTGTATGCAATCCTTGCAATGTGCTCTTGGTCTCACGCAGTGGTGGGCACTCACCTCTAACTGTTCTACTGTGTCACCTCCTGCAATTTTGGCTGTGTCACTCGCTGAGTAACTCAGCCTAGGCAGCTCGCTTACTCTTATGTAAGTCTGCGCAGAATCAGTGCACCACTCAGTCCCCTTGCCTACTGCGGCAGGAGCTTGATGTTGATGGATTGAGAGTGGGATGCGTACACACCGGGGCAATCACATCCACTTTTGATAGCTGGTAGCTGATGCCTTCGTGGCCCTCAGCCAAGTCCATGAATCTCTGTGACCCAATGGGCACGTCATCAAATAGCTCCACCCGTATCCTGCCTTGTGACTGGCCATCAACATTCATGTCAAAGTACACCTGCACGTGAGATTGCTTTGTTGGCTTTCCAGCTTCTCTGAGTATTCACCGTGTCTGCCACACTTCTTTGTGCGCTGCAGAAACGCAGTACAGCAGTATGGAGCTGCTCAGCAAAAGGAAGTTGACCTCATGGTGTCTGCTGTTCCGCTCTACTTCTCCATTTTGTTCTGTTAGCACAGTGGAGAGGCCACTGACTGCCTCTACCGTTGCATTGAAACTCTCTGTTGCGAGTGATGGCGAAAAGTCTGCAAAGGCTTGTGCTGGTGACAACAGCAGGGCACCCGCTGCCAGGACTTGCAACATAGGACCGCCCAAACGTTGCCTGAGAGCGGTGCAAGCACTGCTGCAAGTTATTGTTGGGCCTGTAACTCTCCCAGAAGTGGACGCTAACGCCTTCACTACTGGTTGCAGGCAGGCAGCACTCTCTGATTGCAACGGCTTAGCTCGGCAGCATTCCCTGCTCGCCATCGCGGGAGTGAGGGATGTCGGCATACTAGCTGACTTGGCCGAAGTGATTGAAGCATGTGCCATTGGATCGCTTGCGAATCGCACTGCTGTCTCTCACAACGCTCAAGGAAACAAACCAGTGTGCGCTATTGGCAGATACTGCGTCACACCTCTTGCACCTCGTCCGAAGACCAGAATATTCACGATCTTTTATGATGATTGGCATTTGTTGTAGAGGCAATGCTACGCGATCTGACGTTCCGAAAGTTCTTATCGTATCGAGTTGGGCATCGTTCGACGGCGTGCATGGCGGCTTCCGACACGAAGGAAACTGCCAAACCGAAGTTCAGCGAGTGTGTGTTGCACTCCGGCTGAATCACTTCAAGAATTTTTGACACTTACAGATCTTGTTCCTTATAGTTTTACGGTCGTCCACATCATATCATTAGGTCCTGAATGACCTTAGTCTAGGAATAAGCTGACGCATGTCTACACCATCAAAGAAGAAGCGCAAAAACCAATCGGCATCCCAACAATCAGAGCCCTCAACAAGCAAATCTATCATTGATGCTACGGCTAGGTGCGAGTCATCGCTTCGGCACACCTTGTAAAGGCGCTGTTGGCCGTGTTTGCTCGTGTGCTCCTCAGTCAGGCGCTCAATCCACACTGAGAGCGGACATTTGCATGTAGGGACGAGTGTCCGTCAGGCATCGCTCTGGAAGCTGGGAAGGTGTGCTCCCTTTAAGCTCGAACCATTGTTCCTGCTGCTTTGTCAGCTACCGGTCCTATCATATTTGTGTCCACAGGTGCTTTACTTTGAGGGGAAGGCGCAGATCAGTGTGACGAGGGGCGCAATCTGGCTGAATGGGTGCGCACCAGAACAGAGAGCACTGACATAATGCATGGACACAGGCCCTTGCCCTCTCAAGAGCTCACTTTGCATGCGTGTGTGAGCCTTCAGGACATTTCTGGAGGCGGGCTCTGCAAAAACCGCCATCTGCGCCGATACGGTCCTTGGAGGAGCATTGCCCATTGAGGCTGTGCCATCAGGCACACAGGTGGCGAATGATTTCCTCACTTTCCCCGGTTGTTTGTCCGACGTCTTTCGCCTTCATTTTGCTTCTTCCGTGTCTGTCACTTCTTTGCACTGTGCTGCCCGCACACAGCGTCCCAAGAGCAATCAGACAGAGAATTTGGCGTGATCATCAAGCAATTTTCGCACATTTTGTCCTAGATATTGCTGTGCAAGAGCGTGCGGAAGCATGGGACTCGGGATGTTGTGCATGCAGGTGCCGCACCCACACCAGGATGTGCAAATAACATTTCATCCACCTGTGGAGCCGGGCGCGAGCACAACGGCCAGCAATACCAATGGAGGTTCTTCAGCAGGGGACAGATGGTGGGTGCTTCCTGACGGGGCACGTGCAGCTCCCCACATTCCACAGGACTGGCGAGAGGTGGGCTTTCCTTGGCCAGGGGGCTCTAAATCCACCTGATTATACACATGCATTTAGAGCCCCCTGTCGTGGCCTGGCAAAGGGGGGTTGCTGGTGTGCACAACTTGCCCTGCAGAGATCAATCTCATTCAGCACCCAGAGGGACGCATCCGGGTGCTGCATCCTCTCAAGAGTGACTCATTGTGTGGGCAGAAATACAAGGACAAGCAAGTGTCAATTGCTGCTCGGATATACACAGGACAGAGCCCCTTCCCACTGCAAAGATTTCGTTAGATCGTACCGCCTTCCACAGACCCCGGTCATGAAGTGTTGGAGCCATAGCTGCTAAGCATCTACCAGTGGGCACAACTAGCAATTCCTCACCTCGAAGACAGATGGCGCATTAATAGAGTGGCGGTCTATGGAGAGAGAGGTTGCTGTTAAAGAAAAGGTGTCTGCTTACAGTTCTTGATGTTTCTCACCCACAGGCAGCGGTGTGGGTGAGCGCGTGTACCATAAGCCCTAAGTATCAAACCCCTAATTCTAAACCCACAGGCAGCGGCGGGGGTGAGCGCGGCGATAGCGGAGGTGTGCGCGGCCGGCCGCAGCGGTGGCCGAGCGGTGGCGGTGGCCGGGGCCAAGGGCACGGGCAAGTCCTCTTTCGCGCGCCTACTGGCCAACTCGTTGCTCAACCATGTGCAGCGCGTCGCGTGGCTCGATGCCGACTGCGGCCAGCCCGAATTCACTGTGCCCGGCAAGCGCCCCCCTCATGAGGCATTCTCCCCTTGTATACTCTGCCTGCTCATTGTCCAGAGTGCATTCAGCCTTTGAACCCCTCCAAGATCATATTGCGGTTGCTGGAAACTCCATCTTTGCTCTTTCCGTCTCCAGCCTCTGCTTGCAGATTGTTAGCTCTATCACATCTCCAATTTCCGTCGAGTGGCTCGGACCAGTAACATTTTATGTTGCATTGGGCACAGGGCTAGTGTCACTGACGTACGTGGACTGCCCAATTTATGGCCTGCCGCACATGCACCAGCGCGCGCCAGCACAGGCTCGGTTTGTGGGGCAGCTGTCGCCAGAGAGGGATCCCATTGCCTATAAAGGCGCTGTGGAGGAGCTGCTGACCTGGCATGCTGCCCACCATGCCAGCACACCCCTCATCATCAACACCTGTGGCTGGATCAAGGTGGCATGATTTGTGCTTCAAGCAAACCCCTCATTTTTGTTTTATCAGACCCATTGGAGAGGGTCAGATGCATCATGGGCGCGATCAGGGATGATCAAGGATTAATCAATATTTAGTCCTGGCATCTATCTGGTCAGTCTCGGCAGTGCAGGTATGTGCACCACATTCATGATGGGGAGAGAGGATGGCAGCAGAGGATGGGAGTGTGATAATTGAAACCCGAATAATAGGAGGCTGTGGTGGGGCTATGCGCAGGGGCTCGGATTGGATCTGTTGGCTGATCTGCTGCAGACAGCGCGGCCCAGTCATGTGGTGTTGCTGCAGACGGCCAATGTGCGGCGGAATCTGCCGGCAGAGCCCTTCTGGGCAGCCAGGGCGGGCCCGGGGCAGGTGCCGGCACCTGCCAGCACCATTCTGCTGCTGCAGGCGGTCGGCCAGCTGCATTCTGATGAGGCAGCAGCAACTGCCCAGAAACTTCCTGGTGTGCTCCTTCTTCCCAGCCTTGCCCGAGAGTCCATCCGTTCTGCCAACCATTGCTTGAGCATCGGCCCTGTCCCTCATTTTCTGACAGGCCAGTTGCCATTAGATGTTAGAAAGCAAAGAAAGAGCAGGCGTAGAAGAAGCAAGGTCTGGCAACAAATTGTTAGAATCAGCAGGGCCCAACACCAGTCCAAAGAGACTGTCCAGCACGGAAGCTTCAATCTCTGGCACCTCCTGCTCTGCCTGCTGAGAAGCCTGCTCAAGAAGCCACTTTAGAAGCTACGTGATGTGCGACTGCCGTTTGCAAAGTTGTCACACATGACTGAGCACATACCGTGGCCTTATGTCAAGGCACGCCAGCCGCCCCGAAGAAGCTGACGGCAGCCGAGACCAGGAGCCTGTCTTGGCTTGTCTGGGCGCATGATCTTCTGCGCCTGCCCACCTCCGGAGTCAGGTGGGAGGCCGAAACCTTGGCGGCAGCTGCTCGCGGCCTGGCGGCACACACACCATACAGTGTCCGGCTCAGTGACGTGGCTGTTGAGGTGATGCCCTTCAGCATGCTTTCCTGAAGCATGCTACGTCGTCAAGTCAGTCAGTCAGTCAGTCAGTCAGTCAGTCAGTCAGTCAGTCAGTCAGTCAGTCGATTACACCTTTTCCAGCCACCTAGAGCTGATCAGATGTCTGACTCTGATCGTCATGGTCAGCACCCAGCATCACATCCATACATTCAGAGAAACTTGAATACACTCACAAGATCAAGTGACGGCAGCTTTGACAGAGAGGCTGCAATCCCATGGCCTACTGTGTGCAAGTGCTCCTGTGTTTGCATATGAATCTCCACTTGCTACTCTGAGCTTGCCACACCAGTCGTTATCTCTGTGTCTGTTGTTACTGCTGAAGGCTCTTGAGGTTCTTTTGTGGATGTCGGCAGGTGTTGCACGTCAGCTTGCCGCCTAATCAGCTGGGGTATGTTTTGAATGGGGCACTGGTTGGCCTGTGCAGCAGACCTCATCGGGCAGACACTGATAGCTTGCAATCAACGGGTGGGACCGCCCTCGCGTCCTTTCAAGCGCCCTCGGTCTGCTAGCCTGTCATGACTGACCAAGGTTTTTTGCCAGAATTGGTATCTGCTTTCATCTGCACGTGAGTGCCTTGAACTCCACAAGGTTGTTCATCATCAGGGCAAGGAGACACAGTATGCATGGGCGTGGGCATTGTCCGCGCAGTGGACATTGCTCAATGCCGCGCCTACGTGCTTGCCCCCCTGGACCTTAGCAGTATGCAGAAGATCAATGTGCTGCAGGTTTGATATCTTCTGCCCACTGGTCTGTATCTCGCAGAAGACTTTGTGTATGGCCCTTCAATAAACTGGGGCAACTCACTATTATAATCCTTGACTGATTTCCTGCAACTGATCACCACATTGGGTGCATATCTCCGCTTCAAATTTCCATTGACCGGCCTCCAATCAATCGTGATGACATAGTTGCTGCGGATTTGTATCATCCCAAAATAAGTTGCCATCACAAAAGGCATTGTGCAAAAAGCTTTATGGCGGTGTAGGTAGGAAGGCTGGAGCTGCCACCAGAGCTGCTGCAGAGCGGACCAGTGGTTTCACCCTATCTCAGCACCTGGTCAATTGGCACGGCAGGCACTGGAGCGGGCGCCATTAAGAGCCGCAACAACCTTGTGAGAGCGGCGCAGCTCATCACATGAGCCCGCTACAGGACCATTTGAGTTGGCGTGTCTGACTCACATGCAGTGAGAGTCCACAAAAGGCTGCTTACACGTGATCTAGCAGTGTTCAGCGTCTGGGCCCCGGGGTTATGCATTTTCAATTCTTGCGTGAAGTTTCTTTCCTATTCTGCCCAGGGGCACCTATATACGACAGTAGCAGCATAGTTGTGAATACGTAGATGTTCAATGTTGCAATATTCAATGTTGAATCCTCTGGAGTCCTCAATGAGGACTCCTCAGTGCTGCTGTACAGGGAAGTGCCAACGCTGCAGTGTCTTGAGCACCACTCCAGCACTTTGCTGTATCACCTGTGCATCGATGTCCTTTGGCACACTGCTGCTGCTCTGCACCGCCTGATGTGCCACAGCCTGCATACCAGAACAATAGTTTCATGGATCCTATATTCTGTAACGCCAGCTCCCGGAAGAGTGAAGGCCGTCAACTCATCAATCCTTTATGTTCAGACAACTCTGCAGTCTCCGTCCTGTCAGACAACTCTGCAGTCTCCGTCCTGCATGAGCTCCCTCATCAAGGCCTCATCAAGGCTGCTGCCTACCGAAAACTACCCTGAGCAAAGTGTATGCAGTCTCACACACCATGCCCTGCGCCAGCGCTTCCACTGGGCTGCATCCGCGCAGCAATCCCCACAGAGATCCTGCCACGAGGCAGTCGCCTGCGCCGCTCGTGTTGACCACCACGGCATGCGGGGCGGCCAGGTGTTCTATCTGCAGCCACCGCCCGTCCCCACTGCAACCAGTCAGTCAGTCAGTCAATTACACCTTTCCAGCCACCTAGGGCGGATCAGATGTCTGACTCTGATCGTCAGAGTCAGCACCCAGCATCACATTTGAACATCCACACAGAAACTTGGAAACATTCACAAAGTCATCCTGCCAGAAGAACTGTACCACAGGCATACTCCGCTCATATCATGTGCTAGTGAGTGAAGCAGTCTGTCTGTGTGGGTTCCTTTATCCCGCATTCCTCTCCCCGCAGTTGTGAAGGAAGCAAAGATTTGAGTGTGGCTATCAGCCATACAGCATGTGAGATCCTCACTGAATGCAGTAGAGGTTGATGGACTGCACGGCACTAACTTGCCAGCTCTATTTGGCACAGCCCAGTCATGCGATCCACTCACCTCAGCGTGCAAAGCGCGGCGCCCAGCCGGCCGAGCGTGAGCACGACCCGTTTCACACCTGCGCAGAGCACAGCGCACAGGTGCGGCCGCAGCCGCTCGACTGCGTTCCTGGCCTCCACGGTCGTCCCAGCGCTGCCGGCCTCTCCCGACACGCCGACCTCTGCAGAATCCTCTGCTGAAGAAGGGCGGATCCACTGGGACCCTGAACTTGATGCGTCGTTTGCCGCATGCTGGCTTTTCAGCTCTGCATCTGCTCGGTGTAGCCTACTAGCTGGGACAGGCGTGGAAGAAGGGAGGTACATGAATTTCGAGCTGCCATTATGGCTGCTGTCTGCAATTGTTGAGCTGCCCATGCTGGCTTTGTGGTGTGGCCTTCCCTGGTGTGCCGTCCCAGATGTCTGTCGAGGCTGTTGTCGGGTCGCTTTCAAGGTCTTTGCGATTGAAACGAGCTCCGATGCGTTCGGGGAAATGTAGTCCATCATGTGGAGGGCTGACGCGGCGCGCGCGGCCTTGGGGGCTGATACAGGCTCATACCAGATGGGAACGCCCCCGTCTGATGCCAGCTGTGCCGCTTCCTGCATTTCCAATTTGAATCCCAAATCAAACAGTAAAGTTTCAATAGGTGAGATGTCATTCTGCATACAAGGAGCCCATCAAGAGGAAGGGGGACTGTTGGTCATGGCTGAAGGGTTGAAGACACTGTGAGGAGTTATGGAAGGGGACATCAGAAATGTTTATGACATGTACAGGCGCACCAGAAGTGCGTCTGGAGAGAGGTTGCCATCGAGCATGATGATGAGAGCTGACTGGATGTCCGCTTTGTGCTGACCCAGTACTGCTGGCAAGTGCTCCTCCAGGGCGGCCACATCTGCCACACTAGCTGCCACCTCACCACCTGTCATCGCCACCTCACCACATCATGATCTCAGAAATAGTGTGCACAGGAAACCTTGGTTGTTGAAGGGGTCTAATGCGCTCCGCCAATTCCCCTTGCACAAGTACAAGCATGGTCTTGGAACCATGGACTTGTGATGGAGCTCGTTTCGTGAGGGACGCACGTGCCTTTGTCAAAGATGATGCTGACAGAAGGGGTGGATGCGCCAGGTATCCTGTGGATGGCATGGGTTAGCAGGCCCATGGACTGGAGGTGAGCCAGCAGCATGTTGCCTGCTTGGTCCTGTCCAAGCACACTGACCAGGATGGGTCTCAATCTCGCCCTGCACAAGCCATGCATAGGCTGCTCTGCAAAGGTGCCATGAAGAGAACAGGAATTGCCTCAATGGCACTATGCATGCAGCAAACATGATGCCATTGGCGTCTATGCCACAACCTCCTTCTGCTCTCAGACATGCACACTTGTATACTGCATGTCGGGCAAAGCTCAGTGAAAGTGAGCTCATGCATAGCAGAAAATCAATGCAGAGAAACATAGGAGGGTGCTTTCACCTGGCTGAAGCTGGCAGAAGATCAGAATTGCACAGCAATGCCAGGCACTCGCAGATGTTCCGCGCGACACCTCCAGGAGTTTGCTGCACTTTTCCTGGCACAGAGCCGCCACGGGTAACATCTGCATCGCTGTTGGGCTTCGCCTGCGTGTAGGTCCAGATGAGCATGAAAAATTTGAGCCACCAACAGATCACTAATGACCGATGACTATTGTCGACTGCATGTCGACTGCATTCCCAGTGGGGAAAATCAGTCCACACCGCATTAATCGTTTAACATTCTCGAACCTGCACATCCATCACAATGCCGCCTATCAGTACTGGGTTGCCAGTTCCTGTCAGGCGCGCAGATGTTGCTGATCGTCGAAGCCCCAGGCATGTTTCCTGGCTGGAATCTACATTTCCGATGGAAAAGTGCTTAACAAGAACCTTAAAACGATCCATGAGTTCAAGTCAAGTTATTAGGGACCTCTATGGCTCTCCACAGTCCCTTAAGTCTAATGCTTCCTAACTGTGAAAGCCCAAGCACAGCAAAACATATCTTAACGTCTCATAAAAAAGCTCAGCGGATTGTGTCGATGATTCCCATGACTTGAGGCAACATTTATCCCATCTCCAAGAAAGTGGAGGGAAGTGGCCAGTTTGGCCATTTGGCAGCTTCCATCTTGGAGGTGGAAGCTTCCACTATCCCATCTCATCCCATCTCATGTTCAGATTGCATTGGAGGCAGAAGCCGTGATCTCTTGAAACCAGAACATTTTTACAATGCACCCAGCGGCCTTTAACTCATGGCAAACATTACTTGTCCATTGCATGTCAGTGTTTATTGCGGGGCTGCTGACAGACACCGTGTGACTGCATTTGCTTCTGACACAATACAACAGCAAACGTGCGCTCCCACTGTGCAGCTGTGCATGGCATGTTGCCCCCATTCATACCATACCAAGCCACGTCAATTCATCACTCAAAGAGGCTCTCAATAGTGCTAGTACATCAGACTCTGTCTCAAACGCACAGCCAAAAGCAAAAACGCAGGGCTGCAATAGTGATTCCAATTGATGCTCCAGATTTTACAGTATACTTGAGGCATAACTTAAGACAGTGATGTTGTCATCTTGATGTGTGCACCAAACATGCACCTCAGAGCTTGCAACCGCTTCACAATTCTAAGACAAATACACCATCACCATCCGTCTCACAGCGACTCGTCCACAGGAGTTTGTTGCAGTGTCTGCAGCTGTCATTGCTTTGATCTTGACTGCTTCGTACTCCGTCCTGGTTGCACATGCCGCAGCTAGCCGCCAAAGAAGCCGGGGAGAAAAGGAAAGAGTGGCACGGGGGATGGTGACGGCAGCCCAACTGGAGCAGGCGACGGCTGTGGCAGGAGAGTGGGTGGACTGGGGGGTGGGGGTGGAGGCGGGGGCGGTGGACTGGGTGAAATCACTGCAGGAGCTGGCGATGTGGCCTGCAAAGACCAGAGAAATGTACTGGTAGTCAACCCAAATGCAGGGGGATGCATGTGGAAGGGCAGGTGTATTAGGTATCGGGTATGGAGAAGAGCAGTTGTGAGAGATGCTGGAGGCAAGGAATGAAACTGAGTGTTGTTCCGGTCCGAGCGCGGACCAGTGCCTCAGTTGATGCAAACGGAGGAGCGCCTCAGCTGGAGCAAACAGACAAGTGCTTCAGTACTGTTGCAGAAAGCTCCAGAGTAATGGAGCTGCGTACCAATGCACCATTCCCCACTGCATGTGCTCATCCAGCAGGGCTAGCCTGCGGTTTGCAACAGAGCGAGCATTGTGGCTTCAAGAACAGCATTGAACTGCTATTTGAAGGGTGTTAGCAGGAAGCAGTAGACTTGAAGATCTTACCGGAACTTGCACAATGATGGTGGAGGGAGTTGGGCCGGTTTGGGCAGCAGCGGCTCGCAATGCGGCGGATATGTCCACCGGCCCACTCGGCATCGCTATGATGGCCTGAAACACCCATCAAGATCCGGTATCATATGGCGCGCCCCAAGAAGCATTTAAGAAGCAGGACCGCGTCCTCAAATGCCACATTGCCACTTGTCATGACTGTGCGGATCCCTGCCTGCACAGTGGTTGGCACTGCAAGTCACAAGCAGACACGCACAGAACACGTGCGGTTGAACGAGATGGGAAAGGTCCTTACAGCACTTGGGGCAGCTCCGGGCGGCACTGGGCTGGCAGTGACCACAGTCACCGGAGAGGGCGGCGAAGGAGGTGGAGGTGAGAGTGCCACAGGGCTGGGAGATGGCACAGGTGGCACAGGCGGTGGGGGGCTCGGGCTGCGCGGTGGCGGCGGTGATAGAGCGCGGGGTGCCGGGCTAGAAGGAACCGCTGGAACAGGGACGATCGGACTCGGCGGGGGGCTCCGCACGACGGGCGGTGGTGGCGGTGGCGAAACGGCGCTCGGGAAGATCGGCATCCCCGAAACTGCCACCGGGACCGGCGCAAGGGGCGGCGGCGGTGTAGGAGAGGGAGTCGGGAAGATGGGTATCCCCGAAACTGCCACCGGAGCCGGGGTGGGCGTTGGCAGCGGTGGGGGAAGTGGCAGTGGAGTCGGGGCGGGAATTATCGGGGGAGCCGGCACCGGGCTCGGCGGAAGGGGGGGCGGCGGTGGAGGAGAGGCGCGAGGTGCTGGGTTTGGGGTGACCGGCGCTGGAGCTGGGACCGGGGGTGGCGGCGGTGGTGAGGCCGGGGGCGCCACAGGTGGCGGAGCCTGCACGCTCACAACTTAACGTTACAGTCGCCATGATGTGATTGATGCAGGAAGATCAGGAAATGTTGGATGCACGATCGGGAGAGCATATTTTATCACCTGCTTTGCAGGTGCCGCCCCGGGGGAGGGTGCTGCAGGAGCAGCCATCAGAACCTGTGCAACACCATGTGCCCGGCTTTTGCCTGACGACTGCTTTTGCAGTCTAGCAGCATTTTGATGCGCGTTCATTCGCCTGCCCAACACCAGGAGGCCGACCCGGCACTTGTGCCCAGGCTAAGGCGCATTAGTGGTCCTGACACAATGATCAAGCAAAAGTCATGAAACTCATGCAGCAATTGTGCTCATGAGCCCATGCACCATGGCCAGAAGGTACCCATGCAGCACATAAGTGCAGCTTGTAGGACAAGTGATATGATGACCAGGGCAATTGCCAGGACTGGGAGGGCACCTGGTTGGAGGTGCTGGCAATTTGGGAGACTGGTGGAGGAGAGGGGGGTGGCGGGGGAGAGGGGGGTGGCGGTGGAGAGTGCGGTGGCGGTGGAGAGGGAGGTGGCGGGGGACTGGGACTCTGTGTGGTGATCAGTGGACTGCTGGGCGACAACTGCACTGGAAGAGAAGACAGAGGCAGGATTCAAAATGACTATGTCCACATTTCTGCTCGAGCAAGCTTGCCACTGGACTCAAGGAAGAGCTGTGATTATGTCAGTGGCATGCATGTGCTGTTCTTCGGGAGGATGTGTCAGCATGTAACAACAGGGCATGCTTTGATAAGGCGCGCATATTTATTTGGATCTTGGAATGTGAGTCGTGCTTGGGTGGGTGCACGGTCAGGCATGATGATATCATGGCAGTATGGTGAAGATAGTCAGAGGAAGCAGGCAGTTTGCTGGAAGGCACTGCACCTGCTTGTGCAGGGGTGGGAGCCATGGGTTGATTCAGGGCCTCGAGGGAGGCCGCAGGAACTTGAGTGACAGGCACCAGTGGCGCCAACAGAGACCTTCCCACCGACACCGGACTGTCCAGGAATCCACCCAAGAGAAACCGCCTAACCCCCACATGCAGAGTCCTAGTCAGTACTGTGATTTGTGACCTGCCATTCTGACATACAGCTACACATGTTTACACAAAAGGCAGCCATCACACAGGCAGTCATACCAATCTAATCAAGACAATTCTACTGGACTATCTCACAGTAATCTCAGGCAGCGATTGGGGGACCCAAGCTGCACATGGCCAGAAGCTATGCAATCATTCACTGTTCTTCTTCTTGCCTATCCTCAGAGACACATCGATGCGGACTTCTCTGTACAATGGAAGCTTTGCAGTCACACAGAAGTTTTCAAGCTTCTAGCAACTGATCAAGCATCCTCTTGACATCTACGCAGGAATGCAGCAGCACATTTGATCTCCAGCAACTTCAACACAGGGATTTGCCCCATGCAATGACTTCGGACACCATCTTCTGCAAGCAAGCAGATGCACAGGCACCCCAAACATGCAAACAGCCCATCACAGGGCAGGAGATATCATCAGTGCAGGATTTGTCTGTGCGTTCCTTGCTCTCTTCCCACGATATGTGAACTATAAACTTGCAGAAGCCAACTGAGACTCAGGCCTGCATGGAGTAGCCTGCACTCCTCCCCCACACTGCTCATCAATGTAGAATGTACAGCCTTCCCGCGACCGATCCCAAGAAATATACCTGTCGAGATATGCTGCTGGAAAAGTCTGTACAATGCTGCTGCGCCCTGACTGTACTGCTCCTCTAGGATCTACTAGTGAAGTGGACCGCTTGCAGTTATTTAGTTTCTATCTCTGAATCTGCAGAGAAGTGAAAACACAGCGCTACTGGCGGGATGACCGCCTCACCTTGATCGCCTATTCAACGCGCTTGACATCAGCGCACTACTCACTGGCATGTACCATAGACATGAACCTCTGATATCTGATCGAGTCCTATAGCACTGCCGATTTACCATATCACATAGTCCAAGAAGGTTCGCAACACCAAGCCCGACATATGGCTACAGAAGCGACTTTCCCATCCAATCCAACCTGACATCTGTTGGGTCCTCGGCAAAACAAGTGCGAGCAGAGAAACAGGTCACAGAGATCTGCATCCCACCACACACATGCTCTGCATTCTTGCAACCCGAGATTACCAACCACTCTCGGACACCCAGGGAATGTGTTCCATCACAGCCACACGACTTCAGCATCTGCTAGACAGCCACAAGGCTGTGGACTGCACCTCAGCACCCATCGCAGAACCTGGAATTTTCCGTGCGGTTTTCAAGACCAAAGACGCTCTCTGTCTCAGAGCGCAATTCACCTCTGGCTTGGGGGTGGCGGTGGCGGCGGTGGCGGCGGCGGTGGGGGCGGTGGCGGCGGCGGCGGCGGGGCCGGGGAAGCCGGGGGACCCGCCGCGGCCGTCACGATCGGCGGTGTTGGGAACATCGAGGGCGGTGGGCTCAGCGTTATAAACACGGCGGGAGGTAAGTTGGTGACGGGTGCAAACGTGGTGGTGGGCAAGGTCTCCACCGGGATGAGCTCGGAAGGCGCTGCGGCCGGCACCGGCGCGGGGGCCGGCACCGGCGCAGCAATTGGCGCGGGTAGGGGCACGGGGGCCACCGGCGCCTCCACCGGCAGAGGGAGGACCGCAGCTGCACACATACAATACAATTGATCAAGCACTGAAGAAGCATGAAAGGTGTGATATTAAGACAATCATGTCATGTATACAAAAAGGAAGAAAATGTGGCCTGCTAGGATCTTCAAATGATGTCAGGCAGAAGAGCTGTTGCTGGACCGCAGGCTGAGAGTTGTTCTGCCATGTCAGTGCCATAAGCAGCTCAGCATGCACTTCTGGAGGCACAGTCAGTCAGTCAGTCAATTACACCTTTGCCAGCCACCTATCAGATGTCTGACTCTGATCGTCAGAGTCAGCACCCAGCATCACATCCATACATTCACAGAGAAGCTTGGAAACATTCAGACGAAGAACACCTATCCAGGAGCCAGAGTCCCGAGGCAGGCCATGACAACCCAGCACATCAAGCATTTTGCGGACATCCTGTAACAGACAGGCTGTGCTGTCATCTCGTGGGTCACCTGGTGCGATGGTGACAGGTGCTGCCACAATGGGGAGCGTGCCAAGAGTGATGGGAGGGGCCTCAGGCAAAGGCGCCCCAGCAGGCGCCAGCTCAGGTGCAAGCATGGGGCCAAACGGCTCTGCCCCGGTGGATATGAACTCATCTGCAACTGCAATCATCATCACACTCAGCAATCAGTGATTGCAAGCTCGAAGGTGTGAACTTCTCACGTAGTTATTAATTCGACCTGCCACTTGCTGCAGAGGCCATCACATCCTGAGCAAGGAAGGCTGACGCCTGCAAGTCAGTACTCGATGCAAATCTCGCAGTCTGGCATGTCTTGACACACAGGCTCCTGTCCTAGTAGGACTCTAGATTAAGTTGGTCAAGAGTTGCTCGATGTCCAGCAGGACGTCATCGTACTGCTGCCTGTGTGAAGCATAAGCGAAAATCTTGATCTTGCAAATCAACATGTCCTTCATGTCTAAGGTTAGAAAGCCCAATGTTTTGGCCAAGATCCTACAAGGTCGTCGCATCACCTTGCATCAGACGCCGATTTTGTCCGATCTTGTGGATTGCAGGATGTGTATCTGCCTGTGCTGTTAGCAAGACAGCTGAAAGTATCAGCTGCTGCAACATCCAAGGCAGGCATGAGGGCGAGCGCCGAGGGCCGGCCATGTCTTGCAGCGGCACCGTCTCTCCTGGATAAGCCTTCCACAGAATAGGCAGGCAGGTCAGACGGCGCGCATCTTTCGACCCGGCCTGTCAGACCACGAGTGACATCCGTGAGGGTTCGATTAAGAGACGAGGAGATCGAGCGTGTGGGATGCGGACCGATGCAGGACAGATGCCCAGCTGTCCTGCCCTCGTCGTCCAAGGTTCGCCGTTCCTTGTCGTAACGGGGGGCCCCATCTTGGTCCATGCATCTGACTCAGGTTAGAAGTCCAACCGCTTCACTTGGGGTAAAATTACAAGGCTGTTGAACAGTATACCTGGCTTCACTCATACACAACACCGGGAGAGTGAGTTACAATGGCTCGTTCGACTAAATATATATTTAGTAGCTTGGTACTACCAAGTTGGTAGTCCTGCACATGTGCTGGCACTGCTGACAGGCTTCAACCAGTATCTTCGACTGACATGCATGCAGCTGAGCAGATGCAATGCGTCCTGGTTGACTTCCGATGTCCACATGTTACATTTCACGCATGCCGTTACAATCGATACTGGTTCCTAATGTTCTTTACATATAATCTATCCTAATCTATATTCAGTTGGTACACAGTATGTCCTATCTGTCCTATCTGCACACGGGGGGATACCGCTGATCCAAGGTTTCCAAGACTGACCCAAGTGCCAGCTCATGTGGTGTAGTGTACTACAAGATGCAAGCATACAGCGCATGCAGATGTCTTGAATGAACCGCACCACCTGTCTTGAATAAACCGCACCAAATCTGCGATCCCAGATCTGAGCAGTGACTGACGCCAAGCTGCTGAGCGGCTTCGTGACCGAATACACATGCTAAACTCTGACGAACCACTGTGATTGAGTTTTCACAAAAACAACACTATTGTACAGAACTAGAGCGGAGGCAACTGCACTCCTTACCATACACACAAACACAAACAAGCTGCGCAGCGCTTCCCAATTGAAGTGGGTCCCCAGCAATCGGTGGTGTTGTATCCGAGCACTGCTACTGCCAGAGATTCACCCATGCATAGAACGCCTGGAGACAAAGCATGTGGGCTCAATCCGTGTACATCAATGATGGTCCACCATTTCAGACAACATCGTGTCCTTCAGAGCGCGGCGCGGAACTGTGCACCGGAAGGAGTGGGTCTGCATCGGTTCCCCCATTACTGCTGCTGCCGCCAGCACCACCGCCATGGCTGGGTCCCCCAAACACCGGCTGCATGTAGGCAGCGTCAAAGGTTGTCCACCAGCGGTTTATGCGGCCAGCTGGCCGCTGCCCGGAGCTGCTGCGTTCGTCCAACCCGGTCCAGCCGAACGCGGCAGACGGCGTTGACTCCCCGGGGCCATTGTCTGACGGTCGCTGCTCTGCACCACTGCTGCCCTGTGCCGCCTCCCATCCAAAGGGGCTTTGCGCCGCCCTGCATTACTAGGGGTGTTCAGCCTGCTGACGCGCTTGGGGCTTTGTTGCATGGCAATGTCAGTAGAGCCTGCCTCTACATGCTCAGTCTCATTTCGGTGCTTGCCATGAACACAATGTGAGGGTGCAGAGTATGGCCCCCTGAGGATGTGCTGCACCTCAGACCAAACGGCGGGGATGTGCGTGCAAGTCAGGTCATAAAGCCCGTTGAAATGGACTTGACACAATGAATAACCGCTCTCAAGTCCTACTTGACTCGACAGATGCAACTCCTCCTGTCCAACATGTCAAGACGCTGCAAGCAAGGTACAGAGCTTCATGGAACTTCGCGCAGCAGCTAAGCTGCTGCAAGGTCTGAGGGCGCAAGGAGAAAACCGCTGAACCCGGGGTGCAGGGGAATAGGAGAGGCTCCACCTGCCGCTCTGTGAGGCAGGGGCGGTCCGACTGGCACGACCCCTGCTCACGGGTGTGCTGCTGCCGCTGGAAGCCCCACTGGGCTCCCCCGCATCCCCAAGCAGCGACGCTGTCGGCGGCTGCGGTGCATGCGGCGGCTGCCGCCCACCCTCTCCGCCCTGCCACCTAGTCCCCTGCAAGCGCCATGAACTCTTCTACTGGCAAGCCGCAAGTAAAATCCCCCTCCCAGTACCTTACCTCGTCTCAATAGTTGTTGCATGTGCACGCTCTGGCACATGTACTCTCCTCTGGTGTCGGTGTAAAGTTCTTCCCACAGTTCAATCACAGCGGAGGGAGCCAGAGGCAGCACAGGAAAAGCATGCACACAAATGCAGATCCAGTTTCATCAGCTCGACGCATCCATATGACAGCATGTTCGGAGGCACGACAGTGGGAGAAGAGGGGCTCACTGGAGGCCGCTGCTGCTGCCCATTGTGGTGCAGCGGAGGCCGCTGCCTTTGAGGAGCCCCCGCAACCTGCCGCCCAAAGCTGTCAAAGCCGAAGGGATTCGCCGAGCGATCGCCCCCTGTACCATTCGCATAGCTCCCCTCCACCATCTCGATGCCCCCTGATGCGCTCGCCGGTTCAGTCGGCCTCGCATGCACATGGGCGCCGCCGCCGTTCAACTGGCTGCCAGTGCCAGTAGATGGCCTCTTTTGGCTGGTATCCTCTTTAGGCCTGCCATTGCTTTCTGGCCAGGGCGCCTTCGGCGGCGTCAGGGGCGGTGGTTCGAACGTGCCCATGCCGCCACTGCTGCTGTCATTGCGGTGGTTCCTGCAAAGTGCATACTCACACCTCAAACACAATGTTATCATGCTGAAGCTCATAAAGATGTGTCTTCGGTGATGCAGCAGCAAGCAAGAAAGTTGTGGATCCGACTTCCCAAATGGTTATTATCTAACTTATCTAACGCTGGACTGAAGCGCTGGGCACAAAAATAGACAAGAGAGCATCCTGGTAAGTGCAACTCAAAAAATTTCCCCTGATCCTAATGCTACATGGCCTCCAACGCACATCCACGGCCCTTACAAGTGCATCTCTGGAGAGACAGCATCTACATCGATGCAGCGCATTTAATGACTGAAAGATTACCTGTCCAACGCTGCATGAGAAGGGTCCAAGCCATCATCCAGGGCAGCGCTGGAGGGCAGTGAGTCGTATGAGGTCGCCCAGGCCGAGCGGCGCAGCCCACTGCCTTCCAGCGGAAACACTGTCTCCTGCGCCACGCCCACCGCTGCATAGGTGGGCCCCCTGCACCAACAAACGCTTAAGAACATATTTTACATTTATATAACTCCAACCCCCCCCCCCCCAAAAAAAAAAATATAATACCTAAATATAGAAACTTAGTGGGTGGTTGCCCTACTAAATTGACATCCATGCACAAGCTGTAAGGATCCCTGAGGTTGAAAGCATTGTTTTCTATCGACTGTGGAGATGATCTGACCCTGCAGACAATTGCCCCCTCGACACTACCCGCACAGACGATCAGCTGCTTTGTCTCAGCAAGCTTGGATTGTATTGGATTGAGCGCCTTGTTGAGACTGTTGAGGAGACCAAGCATCGCCGACAGGCCATTGTTGGCAGTGTCAAGATAAACAGTGTCTGCACAGCTCCTGCAGCAGCAGCTCCTCAAAAGGTTGTGACGAAGAACAGGCACCAGAGCGGACCTGTCATTGGTTGGCCGCAAAACATCCACTGGGCTGAGGCCGTCCAAGCTGGAGTGGTTGTGGTGGGGGATCAGCTCTGCCAGATTTGATGCATTGCCCTCCACAGTCAAGCCACCTGTTCACAAGGTACTCAGCATGAGGTGTGACAAATCTTCAACTATCTTCATGCAGGATATATTATGACTCTTAACAGAAATTAAGGCACAATATGGACCTTCGTTCGTTCACGAGTGAGAACAGCAACATGTGGAAGTGCAATGAATGTAACATGAGGTCTGAAAAACGCATCGACTATCTGCATGCAGGGAAATTGGAGCCTTTGACAGTATACTATAGCACAACAAAGACCTTTGCTTCAACATGAGAAATGCATGAATGCAACAAGTTGGGAAATCAGAAGGGAACGCCGCACCCCTGCTGCCGCGGAGGGTGAGGTCCAGCAGGGGCTTGGTGATGGCGCCGAAGACTGTGATGCTGAACATGACAACCACGAGCGTGGTGGCAATCAAGGTGGCGCGGTGAGAGTCCTCTGACTGCCCCTTGGGGTCAAAGTAGTAGTACACTAGCGCCACTGACACAGCTCCCCTGATCAGCCCAGCCCACCTGCACAACAATGCCTTCAAGCCTCAACACCATCCTCATGCACAAGAGAACCTGACACTTAAACAACGCCACTGACAATCAACTACATGCATGACAATGCCTTCTTTGTGCAGAAGAGAACCTGGCAATCAACTATCCTCACTACCAATCAATTACAGCCATATTGCCATATTGGGGCGTAAGGAACACAACCAACCTGCCAAATGAGGTGTTTGCAAAGCAACACTAGTGATCCTGGTACATCTTTGCTCTGACGAGGAAATGATACAATGTTCCCGGCATCAGGCAGCATCCTGCAGCAATAATATGAAGCCTGGTGAGAGGTGCAAGGGGATTTGGTTCGCACCAGATGACGATCATCTCCTTCAAGCTCAGCTGCTCCTCCTGCCGCGAGCACCAGTTGTGCAGCATGGAGAAGGGAAACACAAACGCGGCGCGGCCCAGCATTGTGAGCAGCAGCAGCACGCAGAACAGCCACACTGTCTCCCCAAAGTATGTGTTCTGTGCAAGAAACATTCATCCCACTGAGCAGTCTATACAGTGCACTACGGCTAGAAGAGTGTCATCAAAAGGAGTGCTCTCATTCACATGAATCACTTCCATGACTTCAGCATTTGGAAAATCTCAGGTGCAAGTGCATAAAAATCACTTTAGTACAACTAGCAGCCAGACCTGGAACATACATCATGTCCCGACAATCACCTATCTCCGGGCGCTTGGACTGAATGGTGTTGGTTAGGACACGTGCCAGTCGCAAGCATCTGGACAAAGGTAATTCATTCCAGGACAATCACCAGTTGCTAGTGGTACTTTCTCCACAACGGAGTGCCACCATCTGCGGCATATGACCTGGGCCGCATGGGGTCCCAGGGGCATCCGCCAGGTGACATGAGTGGAGAGATTTCCTGGAGGTTACCTTCCACTTGAGGGGATCCAAGGTGTCCATGCCCACATAGATGAAGATGGCGCCCTCGCTCACATAGCTGAGCGTTTGGCAGGAGCGCACGAGCGTCACACGCGCGGGAGCGCTGATGTTGTGCAGTGCATAGTGCGAGATGGCGACCGCGCAGCAGAACAATGTCACGATGCCGCTCAGGCCTGCCAGCTCCCCGCACAGGTATGATAGATAGCCTAGCATGCCGATCAGGGCGACCTCCTGAGCCAAGCAAGGTGCAAATGTCGGATAAAGCTAGCCAGCATGTCACACCTTCAAGTGGCTTACAATGATGCTGCGAATAAGCCTGCCTGCTTATTCTCAAGAGTTTAGCCATGGAGGCATGAACTGCATGCATGAAGGTAGCAGAGCAGAGCTGCATGAATGCCATGGGGCAGAGACATGTATGACTGATCATCAGGGATTTGAATGGAGAGTGAGCTCGCCTGGGGGACAGAGTTGGACTTGAAGCGCTTCATGAGGAAGGAGGTGCCCAGGCCAAACGCCAGGCCAAGGAACATGCTGGCAGCAAACAGGTACAAGAACTTGACGAGGACTGTGATGACAAGGCTGGCATGCAGGTTCTTTTCGCTGCTACCCAGCTCCTGCAGCATGAAAGGACTGCTACATCAGCCTATGTCTGGTGGACTGTGGGCTGCACAGGAAGGCATTGGAGCACCTTCTAAAGGATGTCAGTTTGATGTGCCGATCAGAAGCCATGCATGCAATCAATGTCACATGTCCATCAAGACTCTAGTGGACTAATTTTGAGACCGGTTTCCAGAACCATTGAGATGAGGAGGCCAGTATAAGCACCAACATGCAGAGAGGGTCACGAACTCTCCGGTATTGCTGGCCACTGAGATGTGTCAGAAGTGCACGTACCTGGACTGCTCGCAGCAGGGCAACAGCAGTGGCGTCATTTATAACTCCCTCCCCAAACACCAGGGAGTATAGCAGCGGCGCACGGTCTGGCCGCAGCACTTGCAGCACTGCCACGCTGTCCGTAGCCGCAAAAATGACTCCCAGCGCCAGCGAATCCTGGCAACGATGACAAAATGTGCCCAATTGATGTCGAAGTATTTGAAGCTATTCTGCTGAATAAATAATGAGCAGCTTCCCAAGCCAATTATCACAGCCCCTATCAGTGATAAATGCATGCATCACCTAAACAGGACCCTTGACAGCACTTGATAAGCAGTTCCCCAATCCTGACAAGCACAGTCCTTCCAAAGATAAATGCATGCATCAATGGAAGACAGGAGTCGTACTTGGAACGAAATGCATGTTTGACAAAACGAGCCACAATTTGGAGACATGGCATGCCCTTACCGAGAGGTCCAAGACATTGGGCAGCTGTGCCAGCCCATACAGGACCAGGGCAATGAGGGCAAAGGCAATATAGGTGCCGAAGATGCCAAACGAGGCAATCGTTGCAAAGTTGCGGAAGAACTGCTTCTTTTTCACCGACAGCCCTGCATAGAAGATGATGGGCGGCAGCAGGTATCTGTCGAAACAGCAGCGCACATCACTTGCAGTCATGCACTTGAATGCCCTTAGATGTCATTGCACTCTATTCAGGAAGCATCGAGTTGGGGCTCAGCCAGATTGAGCAATGGGGAACAAGGCTTACGTGAAAAAGTCAGCGGGGTTGAAAGTCAACAGCTGGTGCACCACATCAGCAGACATGTAGCGCTGCATGATGAGGATCACCAAGCCAGTGAGCAGGCCCAAGATGCAGGCAGCACTCCATTCACCCAAGTACTTTGTCCTGCATGTCGCAATCCACATTGTTTTGAGAACAAGAACAAAGTGAACCCTGGGAGCAGCATTTGGCTGCTCCACGAAATGCTCTGAGAGGCAAGAACAACAGGCGTTGAACCTCTGTCAAGACTGACCTCGATGCGATCTGGTGACCGATAGCACTCCACAATACCATGAGCAGCACCATAAGGCCTGCACAGGACAATGTAACACCATTCAAATACAAAAGAAATCATAGCACGCCACACATTTCTTACAGCACAGAGTAATGCCCTCGCACAAGTCAGCTTATGAGAGCGTTGTTTTATTCTCTGCATGAGTACAACCGATCAGCATGCATTCCAGTGAAGATCATAACGTGCAGCATCTTGTGTAAGCATGAAGAGCATAAGGACACCTGTATTGAAGCTATACTGCTCGACAACGTCTTCTGTGACGTCTGGAATTGGTGCAGGAGCAGGGGCACTGCTATTTGTGGTGAGATTTGCAGCCAGAGCTGCCAATACATCTGAAGTGCTCATCTTTCCCACCTTCAAGCAGTGCGATGAAATATTCTATGGGCACATAGCAAAGACCCGCTCATCAACTGTTTCATTCCCAGGCAATTTGTGCCTGGTCCCACCACGGAGCATCTTGTAGGCCTGGGCCTTTCAATTGCCTGTTGCCTGATTTCGTTCAAGTGATTGTATAGACAAGATGGTGAGTGATTGGATCCCTTCTAGAATTAGCTATGACTTGGCCATTACTGTGACTAAAGCTTATGGTTCTCTGCAACGACTGCACCCGCAGATGAGGTGGAGCTGCGCAACAGAATCAGCTTTATCGAAGCTTCGTTAGGATAGTTTAGCCAAGAGTAGGAGCTACACTGAGGTGGCCAGAATACTGGGACGCAAGTTTGAGCAACGTTCGATTTCAACGGCCTGTGCGATCAGTGATCGCTGCCCCCCTCCATAATTTTGCTACTCCCAAAGTTGTAGAAGTTTCCATTGTGAGAGTGTCCGACCTAGTCAAAGACCGGGGACTCTTCCACCTGAGTGCGTGGCAAAATGTTTCGCCAAACCTTCGGCAAAACTCTACTGGTTTCCCCGTGTTGTGCCGGGTATTGCCCGAAGCCCAGAATGCAAACGAACAGAAACGCAGTCCGGGGCCTTTCTCGGCCGGGAATCTGGCCATTATAGTCACTGTATGATTTGATTTACTCTTGGTAGGCTGGCAGCGTCTGTTCGGAGACAATTGAGGAAGACTGGCCTAGGGGTTATTACGAACAGGTGACGTTTGACGTCTCTGTACTGCATGTTGGCCGATTTCGCCGATCTACGCATTCCAGACAGACACAGTATATTACAGTTGGTGTTCAGTGAATTACATCACTTGTCTGTGATTTTTTTGTCGAAAACAGATCGACGGTGATCTTGACAAAAAAATGGTTCTCTCGAAACGAGGTCGTGCTGTGCTGACTCGAGCAGCCTCAATTGTCGTAATAGCTATATTTTACTGTGTTGAGAACGCACAGTGTCAAAGCATTGACCAGCTTTTGGCGAGTCTAGTAAAGTCAGGGAAGCTGGGGAACGCAACCCAGACTGTCGCCGGTTTTATGGGCCACACGCTTTGTGAAGGTGTGATTAATTACCCTAATTGTGAACATCCTGCTCGTAGTCCCTCTGATCATGTCCTTTTCCCATAATTTTTGCCATTCATGATCATAGCTGGCCATCAAGGTTGCTGAACAAGGTCACTTTTTGATAACATTAGGTCATTGAGACACCTTTTCCCATCAAACGATCATTTCATCGATAGAAATATCCACCATACCATGAGCAGTTGTTGGCATTTTGCAGGGGAATTTGTATCCAGGCGATCATTTGAGAGCATATGGGCCTCTGATGCCTGCGTGTACGACTGCCTGGTGCACAGCATTTTCAACTTGACATCGCCTAAGAGCAGTCCTGGAGTTTTTGCAGTCAATGACACCGCCAAATTGGTGGATGTGAGAGTAGTCAATACCTCATCCGATGTAGTGTACATAGGGCACGCCTTTGGCTGTCAACGCATTCCAAGCAGCCAGGTACCATCCAAAAGCTTTCTGACTTGTCAAACACTTCCCACTGCCATCCCTCATTGCCTGTAGCCACAGGTGCACTTGGAGTGTCCAAGCGGACTTTCCGCCAAAGTCGAGAAAACTTCTGTTGCTGAGAGCCCAAGTCCTGCCGGGGGTTGAGATAATAAGATCTACAAGTGTGAGGGTCACAGGAATGGTGTGCTGGATATGTCCCAACCAAAGCTTGGTTTTCAAAGGGCTTTGTTTTCTGCAGAGACCAACAGTGCCAGTCTACGTGGATGATGGCTCGCCTTGGGCAGACCCTCAAGACTGGCCAGATGCAACAGCCACAAGTGGCAGCAGGACTGCAGGCGTGGACTATGAGGGCCTGAACAGGACGCTCTCCAAGTACTTTCAGGATCCCACCCTTGTGGACGGTGCTCACACCAAAGCAATCGTGGTCATCTACCAGGCAAGGCCTGGGTGCTTATTGTACCTCCCTTCACTTGGCAGCCACTCTGTGCAATGAAACATGCAGGCTAGGCCACTTCGGGATTACAAGGCCTACCTGCTGAGTCTCCAGCTCCTGCTCCAATAATTTTTGGTGCACTCGGAATGTTAGGAGGAGCATTTCCGTTCTGCATGTCTTATGTATTGCAGACTTGCTGTTCACTGAAGTCTGCGCACACCAGCACTTGGGTGTGGGGAATGCAAGCAAGCACCGAACGGCACTGACACTACCCGGGACTGCACTGACACAACCGGGGATGACATGTGGCACAGGGCAAGTTGGTAGCGGAGCAGTACTCAGAGGCGCTGGACATCAGCGCGGCAACAGCCTCCATCAGCTGGAGCCTGGCCAAGAGCGTGACCAGCGCGCTCATCGGCATCCGCAGCGGCATGGGTGGCCTCTCAGTGCGCCAGCGTGCTACCACACCTGTGTGGAATGCCTCAGAGACCATGTCACGCAACATCACTTGTGCGCACTCTGTGCCCCGTACTGAACCCGCTTTTGTCATGGTCGGGCTTGGCTCTGTCTCCTGAGCCCCTGTAGACATGTCAGGAACTCTTGCAGGCATGGCTGACTTCATGCTAGCCATGGCGAGGTACTTCTGCAATTCCACCTGAGTCACAGAGCATGGGCCCCTTTGAGGAAGATCCACGCAGATTCTGCTCTTCCTGCCACGCCAGATTCACCAGACCATCTCATGGCAATGTGATTATTCAAGATCGCGCCAATCTTCGCCCATCTGAACAGTGTCATCCACCACACATTGTGCCCAAAGATGTAACGCTAGGATTTCAATAAGAGGTTGAGGCACTTATGAACTCCCCTGGCGATCTTCATCTAGTGGTGGTTTGTGTTTCCAGTGGACGATCTGCTGCGCATGGTGAGCGGCATAGACTGGGACGAGTCTGGGGCGATAGACACAGCTGGCGGCAGATCTGTCCCCATCAATGATGTGGCCCAGATGCTCTATGAGGCCCCGAATGCTGCGGCGTTCGTCGGCATGCTGCCGCAGAACGCCACTCCAGGCACCTACTGGAACTATTCCACCGGCAATTTCCAGCTGCTCCAGTACAACCTGCGGTGAGGCGCTCGCCCCTCATGCCTGCATGCTGTTACATTTTACATGCTGTTCAAGCCCACCAGGGCCAGGTGCATTGCGGGCCGTAATGGGAACAAAATGACAATTTATTCCCATCACGGCCTGTCTTGGAATGTCCTCCACCAGTGGCATATGGGTCGATATGGACGTCCATGGATCACTCAGTTACCTTTGCCTGAATGTGAGCCCCACAAACTTTCAGGGGAGTAGCAGAGAAAGACGGAGAATGGCCTGAGGTGCTTTTGAGGGGACTCATCTTGCAGAGACTGGTGGAAGGGGCACCCATTGCTGTTGCAGGACATAGTAGAGGCCAATCACATGGGCAACCCACATCCCCATGTCATGCATCAGCATGAATCCTCTGCTGACCTGGCACCCGATGTGGCATGTGTGTTCTAGCGAACAACCGACACCCAAAAGTGGTGGTCCGCAGGCGTTCCTTCACCAGCGATTCAGCATACTGGAGCTTTGCCGTGAACCGCCTCTTCAAGAAGATTGGCGCGCGCTCTTTCGCGTTCGAGGCAGATCCCTCGGGCACACTCCTGGGCGGCAGCCACGCGTTTGCCACTGCCCGAGACTGGGCACGCTTTGGGCAGCTCTTCCTGCAGGTCTTGTCCCTTGTACCTGTGACCCCCGACTCTTTTCTGCGATGCCACTGAATCTTGGACCATTCTGCGCTCAACCGGCACTTGGAGCGCGCTGATCTTTGCATGGTTCTTCCTCTATTGTTGTTCTTCTGTGAAGCATATCGGTAAAAGGGTAGGTGCAGGTCTCCATGCGTGCGTTTTATATGTGTTCTAGGAGCTGGCACTAAAGCACATTTGTGTTGTTGCGCACAGGATGGCATGTGGAATGGGGTCCAGGTGTTGCCAGAGGGCTGGGTGCAGTACAGCACAACCCCCACAAGGGCCTTTTACAAGTATGGAGCGGGCTGGTGGCTCAGATACCCCGGTGAGCACCTACATCCAGTTGAAACTTGCGGGTACAAAAGAACATCAACCGGTCTCCCAGAACAAGCATGAGAATGAGAATGCTCCAGTCAAGCATGCACATTGTGTGCTTTACATGCACGACAGATAAACATCTGTCGGTCTCCCCAGAACAAGCATGAGAACACTGCTGTCAAGCATGCACACTTGTGTGCTTCACCGTGCATGGCATATGCTGGGAAGGGAATCTACACAGAGGAAGGTGGACTCGGCTCTGGATGATAAGTTTACAGGACTGTTCCAGCAAAAGGCATAAATGCTTGATGCCTGTTCAGGCGCTCCATTGGACAGCTATTATGGCAATGGCTTGATGGGGCAGCGAGTCATTGTGTCCCCTTCTCAGGACCTGGTCATTGTACGCCTGGGCCTCAACTACAATGACGACTTTGATCAGGCAAGTTCAGCTGAGCTTGCAATGCAAGAGGAATAATAGTGTTCATTTGTTGTACATGTGTTTTCTGTGCACCCCTCAGTGGAGGATGCAAGGCACATTTGTTGCAAGCTACAGGGCCCTTTTGAGCCCTTTTCAGAAGTCCTTCTTGAAGGGCATACAGGAAGGATATACATAGGCAGATCCATGGCATTGAGGAGGCCAGCTTCAACTGCAACTCCTTGCTAGGTTGTGAAGCGTGCAGTGCATGCAAGTTTCCCGGAGGTCCAACCTTTTTGACTTTATCTTAGTTCAAGAGCGAACATGTTACCAGCAACACAAGCCTGAGTTGATTGCCAATGAGCTCGCCACCAAACCAACAACCAGACAAGCATCTGATTGACTGGCTGGCTGTCCCTGGCAGGTGTATGGACAGGACTTCTTCGGCAACATTTCAGCGGCGTTGCCTCCCTCCACCAAGGCTGCCTCTCTTTCGGCCAGGCAGCCCGCCTACCAAGTGGTTGGCAAGAGATGACTACAGACCCAAGGGCAGGCCCCCAAAATAAACCATTGCCCAGGGGAGTAATATTGGGAGTTTACCAAATTGTGAGATGCTACGATGTGCACAGATGTGTACAGCTACAAGTGATCACTGCCCCTTGCCAAGTACAAGGTACAGAGCGTGGCTGGGTTTTGGGCGCTTTGTCTGCCACAGAGCTGACTGGCTTCCCCTGCTATTGTTTGAGGTGCATGCTCCTGCAGCACAGCATCACATAGTGAACAAACACCTGGGTCCTGAACCCCTTTTGAACTGTTGAACTGCACCTTTTCTTTTTCTTTCTGGCTGCAGTCGGCTGTGCACCGGGCTGACTGATAGGAACTGAAACCAAGAACGCCAAAGAACGCGAAGAATGCCAAAGCAGCAATCCTTACCGGAGCATGTTCGTCTGCCTGTTTTTGGGAGCTCAGCTTAATTGGAGATGTTTTGCTCTGCTAAATTGTACAAGGATGGTTGGATTCGTTGCAATGTTTTTTGTCTTGATGGCACAGGAGACAGTGTGACTCTTAAAGAGCTCCACTTGATCCATTCGCAATTGCATCAGCATGCTACACAGTTGGCAGTGCTGTCCAAGGACGCAAGAGATCCCCATTGTTCTGTCAGAATCGTAAAGAGTAGCTTGGCTGTTCAGGACGGCAATTGTATGGTACCTGTAGATATCACCGATGTGACTCTGGACAGCATTATTGTGCTAGCATTGCAAGTGTTCCATGGTTGACCCTAGCTAGGAACTGTGAGAAGCTTGAAATAGCGCTCTAGCTGGTGACATGCTCTATACAGAACAGGGAGACATGGCGTGCATGGGACGGTCAAGGTGTGATGTGCCACATGTTGTTCAATTGGCGGGATCAGCAAGTATGATTCCAGTGTTTGAATTTGCAAACATTAATGCAGAGCTGTTACAGAGGTTGGAAGTTATTGACCACATGGGTGGTATGCTGTTTGGTGTAAACCTTTGAACTCCGGAGGATCCTTCCAGATTTCAACTCCCTTGCAAGGCCATAGTCTGCTATAGCTATCAAACATGTACATGGACTGGGCCGTAACGGTACCGTCGCATAGCTGTTTACTTGATTTTGCACGAAACCAGGTATCAAACCATTGGCTTATACCACGTACATATGCAACATGCAGACTGTCGTCCAGAAGATAATAGCCACCTGTCACCAGTGGTGCATCCATCACGGCAACACACAGCCTGTCCTGAGGGTTTCAATTGCAAATTCTTCGACCGGTAAACACAATTGTGGCATGCATGGCTTTTCTACACAAATACCCGTACCCAACGATGATTGCAGTTACCATATATGACAATTGCCAATGTGCATCCCAGTGTCTTTCATGGTCTGCAGTAAAGAATGGCCACTCAAAGAATTGCAGTCTTCTCCTCTCTCTCTCTCTCGCTTGCATAAATGCTACTCTACTCTGTCTTGATATACATGACAGCTAGATGTATCTCATCTATCAATCACACAGGAGGTGTCCCAGGAGTGTCTGTGTTGGATCGCAGGAACGCCTCCTCTGCCCTGCTCCTCAGCAACCGCACATTGGCCTCATGCATGTCTTTCGCTGCCACTTGCCGGCAAATATCCCACTCAAAATCCTCCTCGCAGTACGCCTTTCTTACCTCCAACACCCGCAGCGCTGCACCACAGACACACACCTTGGAGCACAGCGTCACTTGATGCACCACCTGGGAAAGCTCTCAAGAAACAAGATCCCAGACATTGCAATGGCAAATGCCAATAAGTTTCGGGCACTTAGCTGGGCTAGAATTCATCCAAATGCTTGCTGCCATCTGATTGAAGTTGCTATCAGGTTTCAAAGAGGCAAGGATGATCATGCAGGGACAGGCATTCCTTCCTCACCCAGCATCTCATTCTTCTTCAGCAGGAGCTCGAGCCATGTGTCACCATCGCGCATTGGGTGGGCATGCAAGAAGTCGGTCAAGTCCTGGTAGGCGCCTGTATTGTATGAGCCCAGGCCACCCCTCCCTGAACCTTCCAACTGTGCCATCACTATCCTGCAGTAGCGCAGACTGGGTTCCTGACAACCGTTTGATAAGCACACGAATAGATAGCATGACTTGACAACAAAAATGCTCTCTAGTTGCCCCACAAATGACTCTTATACTGCAGCCGCCAGCCCTGTAGGGAAAAGCAGCAGGCAATGTGTTGCAAGACAATGACTCCCCACACAGGCCAAACCGGTGGTACAGACGCTATGCATTGCGCTTTACCACGAACATCAATGCGTCCATGGTGAGGGAGCTGCTTTTTTGCGAGATTCTCTTGATCCTGAGGGCCTCACTTTGCTGCACAGAATGTGAAGAGCGTGCGAAGGAGGTCTGAAGCTTTCTTCTCTGGACTCTTGCCCCCAAAGCTGGTCAAAGAGCACAACTGATGTCAGCAAATCCTGGGGGGAAAAGAATGATGAATGACTACTTTATAGAAAAGGAGTGTCCAGAGGAAGCAGATTGAGATAGGAATGTTGCATGCTCTGCTTCGGATCACTGCAGATCGAAGTAGGGCACCTGACCTATCAGAAGGCACATACATGCCCATGCGCACAACTCTGATGTGGCCTAGGGACCTCAAAGACCTGCATCTGTACTTAAATGCCGGACAGCACGTTTGTCTCAAATGAACTCCCTTCAACGTGAAGTTCATCTTTCAGTGCGTGGCTATTCGTCGCTCTGACACTGGAATGAATGTACAGTTGCGAAAGCTGATCCTGATGTTTAGTATTATTTTGTTACGATGTCTTCAGTCCCTCTTAGCTAAGGAACTTTCGACTGGTTGCAAACATGGAAGGGAGGTTGTGCTCAGCAGAGAAAGTCGCACATATACAAACACAAGTAAAAATAAATAATCATTCAAATATTTTGGAAACAAGGCTCAATGTCTCTGTACAACACTAGATCGTAAATGCGCACGAGATAGCAACACTGATGACTCGGTAGAGAACCCCCCAATATGCCGCGCTCAACGCCGCTTTCGGAACAACGGGTCCCCCACATACGGCAAATTTGCAATCTGGCTAAGAAGCAAAAACAGCAGGTTAGTTCCCAGCGACCATATAGAATGTTGTTTGATTACTCTGGTGTCACTATCGTGGAGGAGTGGTGGTACAAACGCAAGCAATCGCATACCAGGAAGACTCAAGTGTACTAGTCCGACTGACGGCACCTCGCTTCGTCAGCTCTATCGCACGATTTCAGGTACACATTGAGATCCGATTGGATCGAGGATATCTCTTTGTCTGGCTAAAGTGGCTTCCGACAGTCGCCAAAGCTCCAAAGAGATGCAGAGGCGAATGAACCCTATCGCATGAGTGATGCTGGCTGCGTCGAAGCTCGAGATACATAATACAAGAGTAGAATCAAGCGACACCTGAAATGGTCGTTTGTTGCACGCACGTTCTATAGTACTGTGACGATATTGCTACGAGAGCTGAACACCCTGAAGCACACCATAAGGCCAGCTGGTATTGTTGTTCACTAGGACCTCTCCGTAAGCAAGGCTAGCAGAGACGTTCAAAGATCGCAATACTACAAGTCTTGTGGAACTGACGGATTGCTGTCGTGTGCCTTGACGCTTCATCGGAAATCCACTTTGGCTTCGGCCAGGATCCTGATGCTGCAGTGGCCGGAGGCAATGATGCCGTCTGAATGCCATGCAGGCTGCTTTGTGGACAGCGTGCTTCAGTCACATCAAGCAGCACAGCTGCCGTCGAAGTGCAAGAGGGCGCTGGTACAGTGGGGGCTTCACAGGCTCACAAGATGCACAGCCTATGGCTCAGCAGCAGCCTGATGGCCCTGCTGTGTGTAGCTGCTGTGAGCGCAGCGTCTGATACACCCACCCCGGGCTTTGCCACGCAATATGGCGGCAGGCAGGTAGGAAAGCCCTTTGTAGCCTTTTGCTGTAGATGTTTCAGCCTTTGCTTGCAGCAACACTGATCGAGGCATCCTGACATCGAGGCATCCTGACTGGGTCAGCACACTGAAAGCCCCACTCCCACCAACACCTGGCTGGCCTTCAACCATGCAAATGCCAAATGATGTGGCCAGGGACTCAGTGGGATGCCCTTTTGCTCAATTTTTAAGATCAACAAGGATTAGAACACATAGAGGGTCAAATCTTACACACCAGGCTCTGTGAGCTTGGCTGTCGTCGCAGCAAAGAGCACCCAGGAGCCAGCGCTGACAGAACAGTACTGCAAGCTGCCCGCCAAGGGATATTGCGCAGAGAAGCCTCTGAAATATACAGAGGCCCAGATGGGATGCCTCTGGGTGCTGTCCTGCTTTATGCAGGACTGTAGGCACCCATATGACATGTTCACCTTTGTTTTGTGCAGGACGGAAGCAGCCCAAACACGCCCACCTATGGGCTGATTAGTGGCGCATGCGGATATGGCGCCATTCCCCAGGATTCCTGGCCCTACTGGCAGGTGGCCGCCCTGGGCTTCAACAACCCAGTCTCTTACTCGGGGGTCCCTCAGAAGTGGGGCTGTGGCGCGTGCATCCAAGTCACCTGCACTGGTTCGGTGAGTGTACATGCTCGGCTCTGATGCCAGGCAAGAGTTCCATGGGAACTTCTCTCCAACCTCTTTGGTTCGTCAAAGAAAAAGAAATTTTCTGGCTGGGAAGAAGCCGGCACAGAGGTTTCCTCAGCTTGATTGCTCCCACAGGACTTCCTGCTTATTTGTGCTTGCATGCATACAGCCGCATTGAGGTGCATGTGTGCGGCGAGATATGAATCAGTCACATTCCTCACCCACGTTTCAGTAGGACTCCTTCATGTCGCAAGTTCCGAGGCAGTATCCCTCCCAGCTGTGGTGCTCGCATTGCCTTTGATATTTTACAGCTGTATATGCCTCAGCTAGTCTGATCACGAGTAATTTTTGTGATTAGATCACAAGGATGATGGTTACCATGGTACACCGATGCATAGGCAAGTTGCATTGGTTGCAACAATGGAATCCAGACTGGCCCAACATGTTCAAGCCCCTGTTGCATGGGAGGTCACGCATTTGGGCACAAAATAACATTCCCCTGTGAAGAAACGAGACTACAAGCTGACTGTGTTGTGTGTCGTGTCACCCTCAGCTGTCATCCCATGCATGTCTTGTTGATGAGCCATGATGTCATGCAGGGATGCGCAACCACCGCCCCATTTGTGGTGCTGGTGACGGACACCTGCAAGGATTGTGCGGCTAATCAAATCAACATGAATGCACTCACTTACAACAAGTATATTTCGCCCACGGATGGCAGAAAGGCCGTGACCTGGCAGCAGGTACGCTAGCTACCTTGTCCGTGGTGAATGACAATCTGCTTTGGAGCGTTTCTACCATACACGTTTATTTGGCCTTTGTAGGATGTTGGTTTAAACATGTTGTCGACCTGCCCTGAAACAAGTGGCAATTGCAAGGCATTCTTTTAGTTGATTAGGTGCAGTTCTCAGGCCCATTGTTCTTGGGGGTTTTCGACCGGCCCATGCAAATTTTCCAGATGTCATCCTTTAAGTGGCTGACTTGGATGGTGTGAGTCAGACGCCGGTGGAGAATGTCTGGCTGGCGGCCTGACTGATGTCTGCCTGTGCCACATCATGCACCTTTCAAGGCATGAAACAGGTCTCTTTGTTACTCCCACAGGTGCCATGTTCGCCCCCCGGCAATATAATTGCCAGGGTCACTGCTGCCTCGGGGTCCTACTTGCGCCTTGTCCTGATGCAGGTGAGATACACTCTGCCATGACAGGTTCCAGTGCAGAATCTGTCTTGGTCCTTCAACTTGGGCTGGGAAGCAGCCATGGGATTCTGTGCTGTTCTAGTAGGGTATCCTTCTTGGCCGCATACACCTCTTGGCAAAGAGTCAAGTTGAAGGACGATTCCCTGTTCGTGCACAGGATCTCCGGCTGTGCATGATAGAATTGCAAGCAAGTTTGTGTTCCTGCCAACAGGTTGCCGGCATTGGTGGAGTGAAGTCTGTGGAGTTCCGGAAGTCGGTGAGTTCTACATCTGTATCCTCTTTCGCTGTTGCATAAAAATAGAGTAATCCTTCCTACACCACTTTGCGAACCTCAATGGAGGCGCACACCTGCATGCCGCACAGTCTCTCAGGAGCCTGTACCACAGAAGTAACAGTGCTTTCCCCAGAAATGTGGAGGCATCATGGTGTTGCTAAACCCTAACCCTACACCCTACATATAAACCCTGAAACCCTAAAATATAATAAAAACCCTCGTATATGTGGCTGCGCAGGGTTCCGACAGCTGGATAAAGATGGACCCTGCATGGGGCGCCAACTGGCAGTCCAGCTCGTCTCCGGGGGCGCCCCTGGACCTGCGCATCACCCCAAATGATGGCAGCGCGCCCCTTGTCGCCACGTGCGCCTCCCTCTCTCTCAATCAATGTCATCACACGAATACCCTTCCGGGAATGCTCTTTGGCGTAATACCATAGAGAGGACATTGAAATGTGCGGGATGTGTTCAAGAAGCGGCTGCAGAGCTGCACATCTGCCTGCATGCAACCAAGCCTTGTGAGCTGTGCACATTGGTGATGTTTTCCTTCACATGAATCTCCTGTCCCCTGCTGGAATTGGCATCGGTTACACTTGGCAGTCAGGAAGCTGATTGGTGCATCTGGTCCTTCTATTTCTATTTTTCCGTTCTCTATATTTAGGCACCCAATCTCTCATCAACATAATTCCAGCAGCAGGTCAAATGGGTGACCGCCAGTGTGCAATGGTCAACTTGCAGGGGAGCAATATCTGCCACTGCACTCGGAGACTATGACACAGGTGTGCAGCTGGGCGGGGGCGTCCCGGCAGCAGTTACAAACGCAACCGCGGCCACCACAAATGCCACCGCGCCATACTTGGGCCCCCCGGTGGGCCCCCAGCAGATCCCGGCGGTGGCCGCTGCCAACGCCATTGCAGCGCCCGCAAACGCCACCGCCGCACCCGTAATCGCGCCGGTCGCGCCCGTAGCTGCGCCCGTGATTGCGCCCGTAGTTGCGCCCGTAGTTGCGCCCGTAGCGGGCGCAAACGCTACTGTGGTCCCTGCTGCGGCGGTGCCCGTTACGGCCCCTGTGCAGGCGGCCACTGCGCCCACCAACTTCACCACGCTGACCTGTAAGTCTAGACACCTCACCTCCCCTTCATGAATATAATGAAAATAACATATCGCATACTGAACAATTCGATAGTGCCCATTCAACAGTTGAAAGACCTGCAGCAAGCGCAAAGGCCCTGTGACAATTTCTTGTCCCTCATTTTGCGTTCTGAAGCGTGAAATGAAGGCAGGGGGAGGTACTTTGCTTGTGCCCAACATGTTTCTCAAAAACCACTTTTTTCTAGTCTTAAGCTGGTAGAATTGTTCAGGTTGAAGCTAGCTGTAATGCTGTGCAGTCCCAGGAGCAGCGCAGAGCAGTCAAGTGGCGAAGCCAGCTGCTATTGTGGCTGTGCCCGCTGCCGCTGTTGCACTTCCCACCGCTGCTGCCACTGCCGCGGTCCCCGCAGCTGTCACACCGGCTGCCGCAGCAAGCAACGCATCAGCAGCAGCTGTTGCAGGTAGTTCACTCATGTCAGCGACTGCATCTTCGGCAAGGACGTGTACTTGTGACACTGGAAGCTTCCTGATGTGGATCCAAAAGTACAGAACTGGTACAGGTCTGCTTTCTTGTTGTGTCACTTTATTGATTCAGTGTCCTCCATGGCACTACCTGAAGTAGATTAGCTTGCACTGCTTGCTGCAGTCGTGCTTCACACACGCCATCTTTGCCACGTTTCCAGCAACTTCTTGCTCCTGTGCAATTGCACTGAGGTTATCGCGTGCTTTCATACATATGTTGAACATCTCTTTGTATGCAGCACATCCCTTTGTATGCACCTGTGCAGCTCTGCACTTGCTGTCAGAGATGCTGACGTAACCAAGTGGTGTCATGCATCCAGGTGGCATGCCTGCAAGTCAGCAAGCGCCTGCTCCAGTTCAGGCACTCACACAGACATCCAAGCCAGTCACTGCCTCCAGCGTACCGATGGTGGTGCCCGTCCTGGCAACGCCCCCGGTGACAGTGCCAGCGCCTGTTCAGGCGACACCTGCAGCCGCACCTGTGCAGGCAACGCCCCCGGCAACAGTACCAGCGCCTGTTCAGGCGACACCTGCAGCCGCGCCTGTGCAGGCAACGCCTTCGGTGACCGTGCCAGCGCCTGTTGAGGCAGTGCCAGTGGCCGCGCAGGCAACGCCACCGGTGACTGTTCCTGCGCCTGTTGAGGCAACCCCTCCCAGCCCCACCGCTGCAGTTCCCTCTCCAGCGGTACACATCCCCTTGCAAACCATGCAAAATGGGGATACGTATTATGAGCATGTTATGGTTGTAGTTGTATGCACGAATCGTTGCTGTGAACCAATGTCACCATTCCACGCTGCACACCATTTGGGTTCCTGAAAGTGAATTTTGTACTTGGTTGGCCTACTGAGGGTTATGGCGTGCATGCTTGCGACAGGCCGCCAAATCAGCACCTGCTGCCAGCTCTCCTGCAGCTGCCAGCAGCTCTGCAGCTTCCCCGCCACAGGCAGCTGCCATTGCCACTGGCACTGGCACTGCTCCTGCCCCAGTCTCACAAGGTGTTGCACCCTTCATGATATTCTGCAAATGAACAATTCGCTTGCATGTTATCACACCTCCATTCAGCACATTATTCTGCCTCTTTGTCTTCCACCAGCTGTACCTAAGTACCAGATATCAGATGTCCAACTCTCCTCAGTCTGCATGCCCTTTCTACATGCAAGATCGGCGGCTTTGACAATAGCAAATTTCTACATGACACGTGAGTTGGAGGTTGTTCCGCAGATGTGAAGGGCACAGCAAATTCCAAGTCTCCTTTGTGCATTAGCACGGCGTTGCATTCAAGCAGAAGCATTGTGACTCCACACTGTGATAGAAGTCTGACTCTTTGCTGTGTTTTTTGTGCAGCATCTGGCAACCCGAATCAGCCGTTCTCACTGAATTTCGATCGCGCGGCTGCCAATGTAACCGGTGGGAGCACGGCAGCGGCGCCCAGCGTGAACTCTGCAGTGGAGCAGATATTGAACCCCAAAGTGACTTACAATTCCGGGGGCCGAAGGCTCGCTTAAGGGGAGCTACTCGTTGTATTGCGAGTCTCCTGAAGCTGATTAGAAGGTCCTGAAATTCTATCAAGAGCTCGTGTTCATCAACTTGTATAGAGTCATTGAAGCCTGACATGGTTTTGTTGATCGCCCTTTCTTTTACAGAGACCCCAGAAAGGGATGGTCCTTCTGCCTGGCAAGATTGAGGTGCAACACTGACAGCTTGGGAAGGCAGACTGGCGGGCTGGATTACAGCAGGTGGTTTATAGCCAGTGGTTTCAAAGACTGCTTTTGCTCCATGTGACAGACTACAATTGATTAGCAAGTTGGAGGTGGCAGGGGACTGGTACATGTACACATGTCTCCTGCAGGAGATCCAACATTACTGCTCAGATGCATTTGGCCGCATGCATGCAGATTGCCCATTGTGGCATAGGTTGATGTTCTTTGGCAAACATCAGCAGCAGAGATACTTGTGGTTGTGTCATTTCAACTGAGTGGGTTTCAAGCAGACTGCAAGATACATATGCATAGTATGCCCAACAGAGTAGCTGCAGCACTGACAGCTTTTTGTCACATTTAATCGTATGTTAGGTCAGTGGTAGCCATACACCTAATGCAAGGGATTCCCCAAGCAGAACATGTTGTAGCCCAGCCTTCCTGCTAGCATAGAGCGCTCTGGTGCTCGACATTCTTCATGTCTGCATGTATCTTATGATTCCATGTTAAGAGAACATAACAGATTACATACACAGAATGAAAACATTCCCCAAACCACATCGCACACAGTGCGAGCCCAGTCACTAGCTGGAACTGCACTAACAAAAGATAAGAGAGTAAAATGAATTTACCAGCCAATGGACCGGCACAACATTGCACTGGTGAAACAAGATTCTACCAGGATGTGGCCTGGTAACAAAGTGTGAATGACAACCTCTGCTTACGGTCAACTCTTGAACAAAGGCTCTGCATGACTCAGCATTGCCACTCTGAAAAGCATGACTCACAGCAGTCACCCTGGGATTGTGTTGAAGCCAGACTCAACCCAAAGTCACAGTGGTCAACGCAAAGGACCCAAACAAACACTGCACACACCCCGGTACATTTGCAAGAAACAAGCTGCTCCAATAGCTCTGGGGTGCCCATATCCGAATGTGTAGCAGGAATGATACCTTGCCTGTCGTGAAGGCCCCAACAGAGTAATCCAAGGGTGCATGCAGCTGTTTCATCATATACATTAGAAGTAACTCCCCGTCATTCTTGAACAATGACAATTCCCATGTTGGCTGACAGACTTTGCCTTGTACACAACTCTGAACCGCTCAAACAGAGGCATGGACTGGGGGTCATCATTAAATAGGCGCTCCAATACAAAGAGGCCCGGCCTCAACCTAAAGAGCCAAACAACTTCGGACACATATTTAACTGCCGCGTATGTTGAAGAGATCATAACTTCTGCACTGTCACCCATCTGATCCAGAGATGCACAGCAAATCCATCCTTGTCCCCTTTTAACCATCCAGCTTACGCGGTCAGCAAAGCTGCCCCTTCTTATCTTATTGTGCCAGAACTTTCTGGCATGGCTTGCAGTGATCTGTGTTTCGCAGCCGAAGGTGTCTGTAAGCAGCACTGACTCGTAACGCACAACACTCCCTCTGCCCTATACTGAAGTGCTCCTGGCAGGAATGCACCATTCAGAACTCGATTAGAGAGCAGATACTCCAGCAACCAGTGCAATCTGAAACCACCGCTGATTGAGTACTGCTTGCAGATCCATTCCTACGCCGTGAACTCCCATAAGTGAAATGCTGAGAGGATTCAACCCCACGTTGACCTCCAGCCCCTTTTCACAGTGGCACTGTGCTTAGTCCTAAACCTCAGCCAGGACATCAGAGTGCCCTTGCAGGACAGTCTAACCTCCTGATCTTGACTCAAAACACCGAACAAAAGGGGTCCCCTTTCTGAGCAGGCTGTCATATCTCTTGAAGTGTTCTTGCAGCGCTCCTGCATGTCATATGACACCATACCTCGTGCGTTGCTCATTCATGGATGACCAAGTCTCAATAACAAATGAGAACGCATCGAGGCTGTGAACTCCTGGGATACCTGCCGCATTGCATTGCATTGCATTGTATTGTTTGCATGCATGCTGAAGCTGCTGAACAATCAAGGGGGGTGGGAGCCTACGCTCTCAAACGTGGGGACCAAATGTTGGCGCATCTTGTAAACATGCAACCAGACTTCATCACTAGGGCCGGGGCGGTCTTAGCCGGCCCCTACAGAAATGAGTGCCGGCACCTTACGGGCCGGAACAACACAGAGGCTCGGGAGCTTGACCGCTCCATCGTACAGAAGCAAAGGGGCCACGCTCCGCCATGAGCACACGAAAAGAATATGTGACGGGCCTGAGACGCAGCACTGCTGCTAGCCCCAGGTCGGTCTCACAGGTCGGCCACGCACATGAAGTGTGATAGGAATTTGATGACTTCTGCTGATCCCCAATTAGTCACCATGCCCGTCCGTGCTTGTCCAGCCTTGTTGCTCCCCAGGCAAGGTGAGCATTCTAGCCGGAGAGGCTGCGCCCCGCGTTGGGCAGCCATATTAGCAACCGCCGAATAAGGCAAGAAGACTGACTGTCACGAGCCGAACCAGGCACTGCCTTCTAGCCTGCTGCCTGGCTTCACAAACATCAGAATGCGCCAGAACAGACCGTTAGAATGGTCCGAGCCAACTCAGGCGGGGCCTCAGGCCTGCCCGACGGGCAGGGGCTGCTGCCCGGCTTGGGCAGCCAGCCGCGCCAGCACATCCAAGCCGCTCGCGCCCGCATCCTTCGGTGGCAGGGCCGGCCTGTCTCGGTGCGTGTATGCATTTGTTCTGTCGCCGAGTGCTTCTGGCGTCAACTGGCGAGCACGGCCCTCCAGGGCTGATGGGGTGAAGTTGGCGCTCTGCAGCAGGAAGTTGGACAGGTGCGGCAGGCCCCATGTGCACCTGAACATAATTGCGCAGCGCTTGAGATGCCGCGGTTTGAATCTGAGCGCTTCTGCTTGGCTGCAAATCATCGATGAAATCACAGGAAATGTGCATGATGAAACACAAGGACCCACAATCCACAACTGCAACTCACGCCTCTACCAGGACAGACTGCCAGATGGACAGGTATTAAGTGCCATGATACACATCAATTTACATCAGCGGCGTGATGACTATGCAGCCCTCGCTACTGCAAGAGACATGCATGATCACTGCAGCTTGTCCTCTAGAGAGAGGACAGTCGAGGGCAACTCACGCAAACTGGAGCGTGCCGAAAGCCAGCGCGCGCGCGATGGGCTGCTGCAGTGGGCTGACATGCCCGAGGCTCTCCGGGACGCCATCTGGCCGGGGCAGTGCACTGGAGGGCGCCAGATCAGGCACGCCCTGCTGGCTCTGCTGACTCAGCACCTGCATCAGCAGGCCCATCTGGCACAGCAACGCGTCTGTCGTCGCCCTCGCAACCGCCTGGTATTGATCTGCCAAGTACACAACAAAAATCCCATCAGCCCAGAAAGCCTACACGTAGTTGCAGCCCTTTGCAGCTCCTCACTGCAATCTGAATATTTTGGCAGCTTGTCACAGTACTTCGGTGCGGACCGGACGCCCACCTGAGGAGCTGCATTTGAGCAGGGCATCTCGGGCGTGCAGAGCGTGCAGCAGCTCGCCGGCCGCCGCGGCCAGCTCGGGGGGCATGACCAGGGCCGGGCAGGCGCCCCCCACAAAGGGGCCCTGCTGCAGCTCCAGGTATGCCACCCCCGCCGGCATGTCCGGCGGCAGCCGCACCAGAAACTTCCTCCCTGTGCCGCAGCCCAAACCTGCAACTGCTTCCACCTGGACATGCATTGTTGATAAGAGCATCGTTCTTGGTCAAGATGTGGTCGACACACATGCTGTGGAAGTCTCGGCTTTTTGCCCTGAATGCAGATCGGGGGGACACAGTATGCCATTCAAGGACAAGCTGTGCCCTGCAGGACGAGAACAGTCATGATTTCTCTACCACCAAATTGATAAAGGAGTTAACAATTCCAAACCAGGTAAAGCCAAAAGCTAAACAGACTACCGCCCAATCCAAAGGGCCGAGAGGGCCTCACCTGGGTTTCAAAATAGCGCCCGTGGGCGCGGCAGAGGACGGTGCAGTCGTTGGCATTGACCGCGGCTGGCCCGCCGTGCGCCTCCAGGATGCAAACCTGGCCGGCCATCGCGACGGGGGGCTCAACGCGAGAGAACGCCCCCGAACAGACGGCGTCGAGGCCGAACTCGGCCCCGGGAACGCCGTCGCTGACCAGCACCGCCTTGTTCATGACCTCCACCAGCACCACACCCTTGCGCCAGACATTGCTCGGCTGCCTGAGCAGATGCTGTGCCATTTGCACAGCACCGCTGCTCAAGACCTGCTGGTATGTCATCACATCCACATACGCCTGCAGCAGACACAAATCCTTCTACACAACATTTTGGATAACCTGAAGTCTGGAACAGAGCACAGTGTTCTACCGCGAACACCTCATGTGATTGGAACAATGTAAGATAGACCCCCATAGCAATGTCTTACTTGGAAGACTTCACACACTGGTGGCCAGCATAGCATCAGAAATGATACCCCGGAAACCTGTTCAGGGAACAGGAAGCGGAAGGGATGCCAACTCACCGTGACAGTGACATGCACGCAGCCGCTGCGGATGTAGAGCTCGGTGCATGCGGGCGCGGCCTGCAGCCAGCCGAGCAGCTGCTCGCGCACATCCTCCGGCAGGTCCGCAGGCGAGCAGTGGAACAGCTTCACGCACAGGTGCACCGCAAACGCCTCCGCCCGGAACGACATCAGCTGCGCCATGGCCGCCGCACCGCCGCCGGCGCTGCCGAACGCCGGCGGAGCGGCCCGCGCTTGCGAGCCGGCCGCGGAAACTGCCGCAGCCACACTCGCCGCCATGGCGTCCGGAAACTGCGCCACCGGCTGCTTCGGCGCGGGGTTGCCGAGCAGGCTACCCATGAGCATCTGGTAGAGCTGGTAGGACAGCGAGTTGAGCGCTGGCAACTCAGCGGCACCAGGAGTGCCACCGGCCTGCTGGTCGGCCACCATGGCCATTTGAGCAGCGCCGCGCGCCATGGGCATGTAGAGCGGCTGCTGGGCGGCCGCTGCGGACGCCGCAAGCTGCGCCTGTAAGGCGAACTGGGGCAGCGCAGCGGCTGCTGCAGCCGCCTCGGCCTGCGAGAGCAGGCTGGGAGCGGTCGCGGCCGCGGCGGGGCCGGGTGCCTCGGCCCCGGAGGCCGGTGCGTCGGCGCTGACAGGCTGCACATCGACCTGGGTGCCCTTGCGCTGCGGCTGCCCCACTGGCTGCCCCATTGACAGGCCCAGCGCAGTGCGGAGGCCCTCTGGCAGCGATGCAGCCAGCAAGTGGCGCTCCTGCTTGGCTGCCAACTGTGCGGGCAGCGCTGCTTCCGCTGCCGCTGCTGCATCCCCGCTTGCTTGGCCTGCTTGCGCACCTCCATCAAGGTACGCCACAGTCTGCGTGCTCAGCGCTGCTGCAGCAGCAGCGGCGGCCGGGGCGGCCGCCTTGACTGCGGGCATTGCCAGCTCAGCGGCAGCGCCCGGGAACAAAGGGGGCCCGGGCACCTTTGAAAGGGGCGCGAATTGCTGCCCAAACTGCAGCCAATGGCGCACGGCTTCCTCCTGCTGCTGCGGTGTTCCCTCCCCTGCAGCGCGATGGCTGGTCTGCCCCGCTCTCGGCAGCTGCGGGAAGGGCGGCGGCTTGCTCGGGGACTTGTCCGCGGCGACTGGCCGCGCGGCCGGCGCGTCGGAGGCGGCCGGCCCCGCGGAAGCCGCGGATGCGGCCGCTGACGCGCCGATGTCCGGGACGTACAGGTCCATGCTGGACTGCGTGCTGTTGCCGCGCTGAGTCAGCGCTATGCTGGCAGAGCTGCTGACCTGGCGCCCGGCAGCTCCGATGCTGGCCACCTTGCTCTGCTGCAGGCCGCGCAGCACTGACGCATTGCGCTCCAGCGCGAGGCGGGACCTCGCGGCCAGGAGGTCGGGACTGCTGGGTGGCGCAGCGGCCGGGTCCAGCGGCCGCACAAGGGTCATACTGCGCTTAGCTGAGCTCGCCCATGACGGGGGACCTTCCGAGGGAACCATGCTCTCAGAGAGGCTCCGGGAGGCCTGCAACGAGCCGGATTTTGTGCCTGTGGCAGCGATGGCCGGGGATGACATGTGCGGAGTATTTGTTGTCGAGGTGGCTTCCGGGCCCTTCGGGCTGATGGAGAGCTGTGTGGCAGGCGCCTCGCTCAGGCTTGACGATGCCAAGGCGCTGAACGGTGTTGGCTGCGGCTCCATGGGGCCCATCTGGGCGCTCTCAGAATCCACAGATGCTAGAGAGGCGTGGGGCTTGCTGTCCGGCTGGTCAGCACCCGCACCACCAGCCTCTTGTAGAGCAGCCACGGCAGCCGTCAACAGTGCAGGCAGAGCAGAGGCATCGCTGCTTCCATTAGCTGCTGTGTCGGCCTCTCCAAACCTGGAAGCACACAGTATGATGATTATTGGCAATTCATATTTTACCGGATTAATTTGCAGGACACAATCAACATGACTGTGTAGCAGCAATATGGACAGATCACACAGTCATGATGGAGAACTGTTGAGTACCTTGACGAGTGGGCAACTGCCTTGGAGTGGCGCAGTCTGGCAGGGACTGCGCTCTCTTCATATGTGAAGGGACCCTCAGCGTTTGCTGGCGGTCTCCTTTGCTCAGCTTTGCTTGCATCACCTAAGCACCCAGAGACAACAACACAATGAGCAGCCCGCAGTAAGTGTCATAACCTCTTTGCCCTCACACAGATTAGTATTCGCGAAAGACACTGGCAGCAGTGGCATGGCCATAACTCCCCCGGCGATTTTGCTAGCCACCAAAGGTGTGCTGGATCACACCTTCAGCGCCGTCCTTTCCGGGTTGGCCACCACCCGGAGCAGCAGCCACTGCACCATGCATCGCAGCGGCGGATCCCAGGGAATGTCCGACTGCCTCCAGGCCAACCGCACTCCTCGGAACGCTCCCGGATACTGATGCGAGCCGCTCGACTGCGATGGTGGCCGGCATGTCTCCGCTTGCCGAGCGCACAGCAACCCTGACAGACCCAGCCTCCTCGCCCACACTTTGAGAGTGCCGCCTGGCCTGTGCGGCGCGCGATGTTGCTTCCTCCGCTTCGGCCCTGTCCCTTGCACCCTGCGAGGATTCGTACACACCCGCCGCGGCGCTCTCCGAGGACGAGGTTATCTCCGGCTGGCAACTATGCTCGGAGTTCTGTCGACTCATGCTGCGCCGCTTTGCATCCTCACCCCAGTCACGGTCGGTGGCGCCGCCGCCGCGCACCGCGGCCGGTCGGTCACCGCCCAGGGAGTCAGCGGGCTCGCCGCTGTACTGCGCGAAGGCTGACAGGCGCGAGGAGCCGAGACGCGACAGGTGTTCGGACGGCAGCAGCGCAGGCCGCGGCTGGCTGACCGAGAGGAGCGTTGCCGCGTCCGCGGCAGCTTCCTCATCGGCGGCAGCGGCGTCGGCCGCAGCCGAGCGTGCCGGGCCACGGCCGCCGCGCCGCTGGCCGAGCGCCGCGGCGTCGCCGCTGCCGGAGCGGCCGGCGCGAGGCGCACCGCCGCTGCTGGATGCTGGCAGACTCGTGCTGCTCGAATGGTGGCCCGAAGCAGTGCCCATTGCTGCATGCGCCGAGCCGGCTGCTGGCCCCTTTGCAGCAGCTGCATTCTTCTTCGCCTGCCGCCTCCTGTGCAGACACGTTCCACGACTAGTCAGCAGGTCATTCACTTGTTTTCACATCAGTCATGTCCCTCAGCTTTGTTCTTGTGTTTACATCTTGAGCAGGAATGCATATACACGAGTGATGCGATTGGGGCGCAAGAGGAGTGAAAGAAGACAGCTCTGTACTTGTGTTAGACCTGAGCAGCAATGTGTTTATTACATGAGCGATGCAGTTGGGGTGCAAGAGCAGCGGAAGACGAAAATGGAGCAGTTGAGCACCTGGCATTGTGCCGGTCTAACTGCGCACGGCAGGAGCGTTGGCTGCCTTCAAACTCTGACAGCTCATGACAGCGCCCGCACTGCTGGCAGAAGCGCTGCAGCTTCCCCTGGCGCATGAACGCTGGGAGCCGGATGTGCACATTGCAGATGCGGTACCTGAAATGGTATGTGCTGAGCTCGCACACATCCCTGGTACAATCCTCAACCTGGGCCACAGCAAAAAGCGACAACACTTGATGAAAGTTGCTGCATGAGGGCAAAACTTGAGCGTAATTGCCTGCAAACGATGGTCAATACTCTCCTGCAGGTCTGCACTTTCAAGCAGATCCGGCACAATGCAGGACGTCTCATGCTTCTCGACTGCATGATGATGAAGCATTGTCAGAAATAGAGCACCTGGCACGTAAAAGGTCGAGCTGAGGTTTGAGAGCGCCGCTGCTTTGTACTTTGAACCTCAGCAGTCCCTTGGCCACCTGAAGATGTGCGATAGGTTTTCGTCAATTAATGCTGCTCAGACAAAAAATGCGGCATTACTTGGAAGTGCGGAAAGACAGCCCAAATAAATGCGCAGCATGGCAACAACGTGTCTCCTGTAACAAAAGCCTCCTCAAGATTCAAGGAATTGCAGGACACAGGCAACTTACCACTGGGACCCTGACCTGCTGCTACCGCTCTTTCAGAGCGCTGTGGAGCATTGCCAGTGCCAATGAGCGTGGCAATGTCAGCAGCAGTGGCACTGCCTGTCCTCGGCCGCTTGACTGTCCACTGGTGCGGTGCAGGAGGTCCAACCTGCGGATCCTCCCGTTGTCGCTTCGTGGGCGGCCTCTCCTCGCTCGATGTCGTGGACATTAACCTGCATGCGGCAATCCTGGCGCATGAATGGCCAGAGGCGGGGCTTGCTTTTCGGTACGGGCGGCGTACCTCGCAGTACTTGATGGGATAACCCCTGTTTTCAGTCTGAACTCACGGTACTCAAGGAACCAGTCAGAAGTTCCACGCTCAGCCATTCACGGGCTGAAAAGCGAACATGCTGATGGCAGGTGTACCGGCCCGAAAACCAACGAGACAGGCAGCACAGGTGAGGAAAGCTGCTGCGCTGTAAAGGGCAGGACATCGTCAGCATCAAGCAGGAGCGACAATTGACCGAGTCTTTGGGGCTTCACCTGATCAGGAGGGGTCCTACAGCCCCGCCGCACGGCTGCTCACGCGCCGGCCGGAGGCTTGGCACGGGGATGTGTACGTACAACCGTACCTTTTGGGCTCTGCGGAGCCCAGCACACTCGGAGACTCAGGGCAAGCGGCCCCAGGGTTGAGTCCTCATGTCTAAAGATTCACCTTCTTCTGGGGAAAATCGGTGCGGTGCCATCACGAAGCCAGAGAATCTGAACCGCTGGCGTCACCATGAGCAAGGAAATCAAGTCCCTTCGTGGGTGGTGCCTCTCCCCTCTTTGTCCGGTCTGCGGCGTTGGTTCCTGAAGCGCGTGGGAACGTAACCAGTGAGTACCCCCGTACGACCTGTCCAACTGGGCTGGACACCTTTCCGCCTGGGAAACAAAAGACTCTTAAGGGGTCCATCAGGGCGCTGTGGACAAGATCAAGAGACACAGTACAAAGATACAGAACTGTGGACTCAGCATGAAATTGACTCTGAGTAGAAAAGATTAGAGTTACCGCGTTGTTGTTGGCCAAAGACTCCTAGTCTACAGGCGCCTCTATAGCCGGCTGTCCAGGCCGACAATGCCGCAGCTGGTGAGCACAGTGAGACTTTGCAAATCAAACATGGCATGGCATAATGCCACTCACTGAGCAGCCACTGGCATGCATGGCGTGCCTCACTACTATAGCTAGGGATAGTACTACTATCATAGTATCACACTCAGTAGGCTAATACGTACTAGTAAGTCGATGTTCTACCATGATGTCGGTCGGCCTCGCTGTGCAAGCAAAGTTTGCATGCAAATTGCCAGACAAATTTTGTCTGGGAGATCCTGTGCAACTCAGGAGCCCAGTCAGAGAGTAGATTCGAAGTCAAATCAGGCAGTGGGTGACAATACCCTAGTTAAATGGGTGTCTTTAACCTCTGCAGCGATGATGGTGTAGATTTCAATTCAGTGCTCTGCGAGATGCTTACACCTCAAAAGGTGCTTGTGAAATGATCGTGTGATCCCGTAATATACCAGGGTACAGATCGAGCTGGTGGAAACTTTTACCTCGCACGTTTGGCACTCACACTGTCGATATGTAGGGCTTGTAAGCTCTCTTGCTTGCTGCAGAATGATGATCGCCAGGGAATGTAGTGAAACGAGTGCTCGTACCCAATACAGTCAGGTAATTGTGTGCTCTACACAACTGTGTAGACCTCCGGAAGGAGATTCTGAATTGGCACATCAGATTTGCCAGCGAAGTCTGGATGGCATCTACAAAAGTCAGCAATCTTTTAAAAGTTCACATATTCTTGTTGTGCAGGTGAGCAGCTTCCACAGGCTCCAACACCCTCCTGTGGCCAAGCAAGGCTTAAGATGCCGACAGAGGTGTTGCGGGCCTGTGCAATGTTCAGTGGCCACAGCAGAACCCATTATCAGCATCAAGGCAGAGCAGGGACTGGCCAAAAGGTGCATGGATGCTCTCCTCCTGAAACGGGATGCCAACCTTCCCCCACGATCACAGCATGGCACGATCTCAGAGACTCTGCTTATATACACTAGCTGTCCGTTCTTGGCAAAGGGGACATGCAGTCATGTTAGTTTTATTGAGCCGAATACATGAGCGTTTGTTGAGCTGGACACATCATGTGCCATGCAGGCGGCTCATTATGATGCGCCATGCTGACAGCGAGGAGCGGCTGCAGAGCGCGCGGGACCACGATCGGCCTATCACAGAGGCCGGCAAGATGTGCGCAAGGGAGGTACGATGCCAGACCTGCATGACCATGACTGAGAAGATTGGCATTGGTTCCTCGTCCTCATGCTGCCCCACACCCCTTCAGTGCACGAGCCCCTTCTTTTTTGTCACACCAGCAGCTGCTGCTGCCCCGCTTCTGCCAGCTCCTGCGGAGCCCTGCGCGTCTGCATGGCACTGAGACAGCATTCCTCAAGGCCAGTCATGCGGTGCCTTCTTGGGAAACTCTTACAGCGAGTCATCAGACCCCCCAAGGCATGCAACTGTAGAGAGCAGGTGGAACTGTAGTGAGCAGGTGGCACAGAAGCTGGCGGAGAGGGGGGGCAGCTGCCAAAGCTCATGAGCAGCGAATCACCGTGCATGAGACACCCCCATTTTTCTGAAGGCATGCTACGATTGTGAGGAAGGCTGACTGGGCGCCATGCGGACGCCAGGTGGCACAGAAGCTGGCGGAGAGGGGGTGGCTGCCGGACCTCATAATGAGCAGCGACTCCTCGCGCACGCGGCAGACGCTGTCCACAATGGCCGAAGCCGTGGCCACTTTCGGCACAGCCGACACCCACTTCCGCGGCAGCCTCTACACAGTGGCCGCCCTGGACGGCCAGCTGCGGTCACACCTGCAGGTGCAAGCCACCCCAGGTCCCATGGATTATCTGCCTCGTATTACGGTTCTCATGCAAGTAGGCTATATCACGGATTGTAGCTGCATGGAGGAGTGCTGCGTACAATCAGCTTCCATGGAAAGTATTTCATGGAAACAGGTTCTGTCGGAGGGTAATTTCATGCATTTGGTTCTATGGGACTGCTTCCTGCAGTGATTCTATCGTGCGGACATTTGGATATGCTGATGTCTGCACTTGTATCCTGCCAATGCCGGGCATGGGCTTCTTGGAGACGTGGATGTACTTCTTCTGTCTCTCAGCCATGTGCACTTGCATGGCAGGCCACGCCATGCCATGTGTTGGATGTATGCAGAGGTCATCAGGTCAAAGTTTCCTTAGTGAGATCTACTCCAGCCATAACAGGGTTGTTTATAATTCTTCTTTCAAATGCAGATAAACAACACCACGACCCACCATGAATGCAACCAAAAGGGTGCTGAAAAACCCCATCTGATGGAACACCAGACACCTGTGAGACTCGGCCACTGAGGTCAGAAGCATACTTAACAAAACAAAAAAAATAAACAAACAAACCATTGTGCTCCTTATCAGGGGCTTGTGACGGCGGAGGTGCAGAAGAAGAGCAGGGAAGTGAGTTGTGTGCTGTGCGTTGGGCACAATAAGGGCATGGAAGAGGCTGCTTCTTCTCTGGCGGTGCGCCTGTCAGACTGCATGAACATTTCTCTTTGCACAGCACATATTTACTTACTCATATCAGAGCAGAGGCCGGTGCACTGCGCTAAGCTTTTGTCAGGTGCCCACCAATGATGAAGAGTCAGGTCCTGAAGTAGTTTTTAAAATTGCTTGCATGTGATGCTAGGTGCCAACCGAGGCAATCACATAATTCATTAGCCATTTTTGCTGCACAAGATACAACCATTTAAGAATGATCCAATCAGCAATTGATTCGAACCAAGAACTCCTGAGGCAGATCTGGGAGCTCTAGAGCTCCCTGAAATTTGTGACCACCAATTTCCGTCACCTGCCCTGTGTGCAGGGGGAGACGATACGCTTGGAAACGGCCAATGCTGCTCTGTTGGAAAGAGCGGCTGCATCCTGGGAAGAGGCCCTCTGTGAGGAAGCTTGCTGGACACTTGTAGAGCTTCTGAAACCAGACACGCTTGTGGAAGGCTGATGCCAGCAGAGGAAGTCATTCCGGCATCATCCGGTATTTTGTTGAAGAGAGCGCATTTTTCTGCCTTCTTTCCTGTGTAGAGCTCTGTAGCATAGCGTTTTGTCATACCTAGTGGGGCTTGTAGCATGCGATATGTTGATCTGAAAACTGCAATTCATGGGAGAGCACGACTGAATTAGCATAGATTCTCTGAGTGAACCGCCCTGGGTGGCATTGAAGCCTTGAGTACTGGCACAGACCGACCAGATACATGCTGGAGGAGCGAATGGGTCTCATACAAAGTAAACATAGTTGGAGTTGCAACCTAACTTGTGAATTGTACCTTCTGCACCACGTGGGTGCACAAATTGCACGTTCCATTAATGGCCTCAAATCAACAGCGGGATATTTGAATTGCTCCGCAGTAAGTGCAGGCATCATCACAAGGCGCATCTCCCAAATATGCCATCAATAAACTGTTTCGTTCAAGCATTAGCCCGTTCTAACAGGAACAGCAGGTAGATGTCTTTTGTTGATGGCAAGATTTTCATCTGTTAGCACACAGCTGTCTGTCTTGGCAAGAGAAACTGCCTTGATAGCATACATGAATGTTTACTGCCATATTGTTGTGCGCAAATATGTGATAGGCCTGCCATGCAGCAGCAACCAAGAGCCTCACAGTGGCCCAATAAATCAAAAATATGAGCTTGCGACTCCCGGGAATTTCCCAAAGAAAGCAAGGAAAACGCAGCATCCTTGCTCAGAGCTTCTTTCCGAATAAAGAAGCATCATGGCATGATCAACAAAATCTAGTCTATCAACGCCTGCAAACTGCGAGCAGCAAGTCTCTTGGTATCATGTGAGAGGGCCACGGGGGACGGACTGGCCCTGGGCCTCAGGTGCATGCACAGGAGCGTCTGCAGCTGTCTCTGGTGTTGGTGCAACCATTTGCTGCACAGCCTGCCCTGGGCTGAAGCCTGCAAGCCATTCACACGAGCAGCTCATTCTGTGCAGCTGAACAGGAGGTGAATCGCAAGTGCCTCGAGGAACAGCTCGGTCGTTTTACTTCCATACACACTGTCCTATGTGGACATGAACAGCCCGTAAGATGCACTTCCTGCGCATCCATTCCCCTAATCATCATATCATTCAGTGTGTGCCCATGTCAAACTGACTTTTGTTGCCTGGGAGATTAAAACAGCATCGCATTGATGAAATGGAAACTCGATCTGTCTACCTGTCTGATCAATACACTTGAACTCCACTTTATACTGCACAAAGAGGTCAGGGAGATGAGAAAAATGTTCAAGGGGAGGAAGCTGATTAGCTCTCTCACCTGGAAAGCCCACCATGAGGTCACCATCACGCACGCCCACAGTTGCGGCTGCCCTGCTCACCGACACAGCCTCCTGGCCGGCTTCAACATCCGGGGACGGCTGCGGCGCGCGGCCCTGGGCCAGTGGGCATGCCCTATTGTCTGAGCCTGCAATACACCCCAGCACTGTTGGATACTTGTTTTCCGAGTCTGATGAGTAGGAATCCGCTGAGCAGAGAAACAGCTCATGCCTAGAATTTGTCCAATAGTAAGGTGCTAGAGGCACAATCAGTGTCAAAAACTACTGCGTCAAAAGTACGGCGGCTCTCGAAGGGCAGGATGCTCTTTGGCAGCTCTGGAAGGGCAGGATGCTCTTTGACAGATGCTGGCCAATCTTGGCGCACAACAGGCTGTGGACATCTCGGCAGCCAGTGGGAAGCCACACGGTCGTTTGCTCCCAACGACCATTTGACACTTATTGCTCTGCATTCCACGAAATGATCCGAAATGACCCACCATCGGATCCTAGCGAGTGCTGCGAGACCAATGCATTGCGGATTGACTCCCTTTTCTTCACTGGTTTGGGAAGGACCTGCAGCAGCAGCACGCCAAAGCATCAATGGTCGTTGCTTCCTGATGGCTTGTAAGTTGCAAGTCTTGACAAGCAGGAGTGCCTTGCGCCTTCCCACTCTGACCGACAAGCATGTGGCATGTACAGGTGCCCACATGCGTGCCAGTCATCAACAGCTCGTGGGCTTCACCAGCTTCCTTTATAAAAGGTCCGGTAGAACAAAGCAAGAGGCGAAGATTGCGCACTTCGCCGTGTCCACCATGAGCGTAGAAGAAGTCTCCGCTTTGGGCTGGCATCTTGCTGGCAGACTGGGAGTCAAATGTTGCCTCTGATGGAGCCGCGCTTGGTTCAGGCGTCTTGCGCTTCAATCCGGGCGCCTGCATTGCATTGAAAAGGGGGTCAAGCAGACTCCATATTGCCTCCAAAGCAGTGTCAAGCAGCAATTCCTGCACGATGGGTGGGACAACACTTCTTGGTGGAGTCTTACAAGGCAATCAGGCACCTCTAGTTGGATGAAAGACTGGCTGAAGACCTGAAACATGTCAGGAAAGAGGTATGTACTGCTCTGTTATTTTGTATGATTCCGCTCTCCACCCATCGTGCATGTAAAATCAATCCAACATTCCACACTTCCGCTTTCAGCCAGAGGAGTAATCGTCATCAGGACTTGGTACCTGTTTTGAGGCAAGCCTACTTGATGAACAACTGACAGACGACCTGAAACATGTCCAGAACGAGGCATGCACTGCTCGGATCAAACAGGAACTAGATCCTAAGGATGATCACTCTCTGATGGCAGCAGAAGTTTGGAATGTTCACATACAATTCATGAGATGGCAGCCATCTGGACTGACTGACGTGTGCTCTTAAGTGAGTTTTAAGGCACTTTGCTGTTCAGGGACACTTCCCACCTGTGCGGAGCTGTAACTGCTGATTGGACTCTCGGTGCGAAGTATTCCACTTGCACCGCGCTGCAACCACTCCCCCGCACCTGCCCCCAAGCAGCAACACACTCACCATTGGCAATCAGCAGTCCAAGAGTACAACGTTGCAGCGCCTTGTGAGTTGCTTAGGTCATATGGATGCCATTCTTTCAGAGACGCCTTGGTTGATCAGGGCGCTTGAAGACCTGTCCTCCCTTACAATGTGCCCTGTGGATATCCTCCTAGCCGTCACCAAGACAATGTTGACAAGCAGTGTGAATGCGAAGGATCAGAATCAGACAGCTGAATTCCAATGGGCGATTGCATCCTCCAGGGCAATCAACCTGGATTATGATCCCTTCATTTCTGAGCTTTCTAAGAGAATAGGTACACCTGCAGTGGCGCTGAAAGGCTCCAAGGCGGGGGCGTTCCCAGCTGCCTGGCGCTTGTAGCCTGCCGCCTTGTCACCATAACGCATCCGCTCCTCCACAGGAAGCTGCGCCCATCGCTGACCCACCAGCTGCGCATGCACACCCACCTTTTGCATGCTGATTGACATGGCCGCATTTCTGGTGCCTTCAAGCTCCCAAGAGCTGCTTCATCAAACGGATTAGACAAGTCATTGGGGACAGATGAAGCAGTTGATAAGGTGAGCTCCTATCCAGATATCTAAGTGAAGGACTTAGTGGGTCTCTTGACTATTGTAGCATCAAGCTTTGCACACCAACTCTCATAACGGCAATGCGGGAAAGTGACCGGGAAACTCCTCCTCTCCGAGATCTGCCCTCACCCTTTCTATGTCTGCGGCACTGGCGCTGGGGTGCTCTGCGCGGACGAGGTCGCGGGCCTCCATGCCAAAGGCAGTGAAAGCTGTCCACCCCCTAGATGCCCTTGGCGGCAGGGCAGACCTGCGTCCACCTGGCGCCACCTTTGTCCCCCATTCCTGCTGCTGCTGCTCTGCCGCCCCCTCTGCGGCGGTATAGGCGTGCCGAGGGCCTGGCTCACTCGCTTGTTGCTTTGCCTGCGCTGGAAAGGTGCTGTCAAGCCCTCTGCAGTGGCAGTCTTGCAGGAATATTCGGAGAGTGCAGCCTGCCTCATCGTGCAGAAACCTTCCATGCAAAGGTTGAGGGACATACCCAGGGCGTTCATGTGAGGTTCATGCTGACACAGCTGGTGATGCACTCGAGCGGATGAGACAAGTTGAGGTCAGCTACCATGACAAAAGGCCCACAGGGAGGTCCAGGAGCTCTTAAAGTCGTTCTTTGCAAGTCTCTGTACGTCATGACCACTCGCCAAAGAACAATGTTGCTCATGTAGAATAGATGCCTGCCTGCTTGATGATGTTGCATGAGGATCAGTGCATGCGTTCTGGATTGCACCCATGCGTGGGAGATGCTTCTTTATTACTACTACACGTGTTTCAGTGCTTATGGACTAGGTACGTCTAGCGATCCCTTTACAGCATTCTTCAAGACGTATGCTTGCCTGCTGGATGAGGCCGTTGCGGTCCACGTGCCAGTCTCTGAGCGAGGCAGCGCGGCGCGGCGGGGAACGCTGCGCCAGACGGTGCGGCGTCTGCGGCGAACTGTTGTCGGCGCGCGCTGGGCTGCCAGGGTGCAGCCGCAACCTGCCTTGTCCCAGGGGTTGCCCAATCGCTCGAACGCCTGAGCAGTACATGCCAACATGTCAGCCACATGAGTGGCTTGCATGAGTGATTTGCCCTGAAAATGGATTTCTCGGGGGGTGCTCCGTTGCTTGAACGCCTGCGCTGTACATGCCAATTTGTCAGCCACGTCGGTGGTTTGCTGAACAAGGGATTGAGCGAGCGATGCTGGTTTGTACACAACTCAGGTAAGCTGGAATGTTGCATCCTGGGGTTGAGGTGCCATAACTTCATGCGCCTGCCATCTCATTTCAGAGTCATTGTAAATATGAGGTTTTGAGCAAACAATGCCAATGCAACAATTGCGGGGGCACGATCATTTCCTCCTGCATGCACCTGCCTGGCAGTCTCCAGGCTGCATAATGCCCATCAGGCGCCTCATGATCATTCCCTCCACAAGCAGAAAGTGGTGACACACCATCGAGTAAGGAAGAAAGGCAAGTGCACCTGAGGGGTGTTCAAGTGAAACAGGGGACTGCGTCTGCTGTGGCTGCTGGGATCTGCTGAGGACCAGCTGCACACTGGGGTTGTCAAAACCAAAGGCCTGCATGCCCAGCCACCATTTGGGTAGCTTTCTTATTTCACACTGCTTGTCTCATGTTTTCACATTTCGTACTACGCTAGTCTCATGTATGAAGACAGCTTCATGTGTGAGGTCAGGACCTGCCTTAAAGAACAGAAAGAGGGCTGTTCCTGTCGCGTGAATGGCTCTCACCTTGATACCATTTGTCACGTCCAAGGTGCCGATGAACAGGGCCAACTTGGCGAAAGGGGCTGTGGGAGTGCTTCCCAGAAACTCCTTCCCATTGTCCCAGATCACCTGCAAGGAGGATACAGCCATCCCATCAGGACAACTGATAGCAATCTGCGCTTGTCCTCATCGAGCTGCCATCAGGAGGCTGTCTGTGTTTTGAACTATGAGCAGGGCATACCACAAACTCTGGCTGCTCATTTGCGATGGGATCTTTTGGTCTAACTATCATGTGGCACTCCTGGCCATGAATGAATGCGCTTGCCCTGTGCAGGTTGCACAAAATGAAACTTCAAATGTCATCACAGGTGACCCCTTGGAAGGGAAGTAATCATGTGGGATTCTTTTCAATCACTCTCAGAGGACACGAAAGGCATGGAGGCCCCAAGAGAAGCCGTGCACGAATTCGAGCGTGCTTTGTCACGCATCCATTATCCTGCTTCTTGGTGGATCCCGCCGGCAAAGGCTCACCTGTATTGCATAGGATAAACAAACAAGTTCCTTCCGCCCTGGCGATACGAAAGACCGTTTCTTTTGGTGGGAACTTCGCCAAAATGCCAGACAGTAGTGCGATACTGAGATCGCAGTGATAGCGGGGCCGTAACAGTGATCTGCACCACGTTTCCTTTCAATCAGTCATTCAAACTGAAGTAAAGTATGAACAAAAGATGGACTGGTAGACAAGCTTCGTCCTCATTGTCTGCAAGTAATCTGGACACGCATGTTATAAGCTTGGATGCCATCCGCACAAATCATACAGGGGCTTCAAATTCAATGAATACACTGAAGTAACCCAGGACCTTTTGTTATATGCTGGATAAAGTTTGACTTGAAGGCGCGTATGTCGCAAAATACCTGGATCGGGGAGTTTGCGGAGGCGTCCTGCAGTATGGACGTGGTGTGTCCCATCAACTTCGTTGCACCTGCGGCCATGGCGCAATTGATCCATCCAATGTGGTAGAGACCATCTGTGCAGGACTGTGAGGTGAGTGAGCAAATGTTGCTTGCCAACTTCTTCCTATTTTTGTCCACCCGAGGGCTCGCCGTTGGATTGCTGCGGCATGCAACTTGTCCCAATCTAGGCAACCCACGTCTGCCACATAGTCTCACCTTGGAGCACAGCTGTCTCATCAAAGCGTTTGTGCTGTGAGAAACACGGCTTCTCTATGACCTGTCTCCTGACCAGGATGTGGAGCAAGAGGCATGCACCTCCGTGTCCTAATTATAATTTGAGTCCTCACTGGCAGTCCGGAGGATCCTTCTTCCTTTCTTTCATTCATTCACTGGCCATCCTAGCTTCGACGTGGATGAAGATTATAAAGCTAGTTTATGCAGGTGCAATTTGGAACAGCATGCTCAGTGTTTCTGGCGCATCAAAGCACAGTGTTGCAACAGGCATTGCTATGCTTACAATCCTCATGCACTGCAGCTCCTGATTAATCAGCAACAAAACCAGGTACAGGAATAGGGCAACAAGGACATCGTACTGCCATGATGATATCAAAATTCCATGCATTTGGTGATCTTTTATTTACAAAGTGCATTTTGGCACACTCTTAGACCAAGAGTCTTAGTACAGCCGAGTGAGCACCGGCTCACACATTTCCAGCTAATTAGCCCTCAATGAGGACCTTGCCTCCGCGACCCACCCTCAGGGAAGCCTGCACAGCATCTACCGCTTTCTCCAGAGGATACACCTCACCTGTGCAGCAGACAGGGCACCTCCTGTCAGCTCATTGCAACTGAAACTGCTCGACAGCTTTGCTGCACTGCATGAGCAGACAATCCTCAGCGCTACATGCTGATGCCACTCCAAAGGGCACTGAGCTGCTGCTTCAGCACTGCGGGATACAACTGTCTGAATATTTCCCCTGAGTGTACACGCGGACAAGTGCGGATGCAAGTCCGAAGGCTAATACCCCTCGGAACGGCCCGTAAAATGCCAAAGCAGCGAGGCAGTCATCTTCAGACGAGTCACCATGACCTTGAGTGCAAGGAGAGGTGTGATGGAATGCCAGATGGGAAATTGCAAGCGCAGCCAGGCCCATACCAAATTGGAGCTTGCAAATCTCTTCAGGCATCCATGGCACCATCGATTTTGCTTGAGGTCATGGCAGCTTGTAAGACATAAGAAAGAAGGAATTGCATGCGCACCAGTGTAGGGCTGGATGGTGCCATCCAGGAACAGGTCCCACACCTTCTGCAGCTTCTCCTTGGCATCATCGCCACGGTTCAGCCAATCAAAGAGCACCCAGCCTTCCACTTTCTTTGCCTGCACAACACAGTGATGGCCGCCTGATCCCATGCTTACTCTGGAAATGGCGTTACCTTGAGAGTCTTGAGGTCATTTTCAGGCTGCAACAACGAAGACATCCCAGGTCAGTTCCCTTCAGCAAACTCGCAGAAAAGGGAATTGTGTCGCCACGATGGCATGTATCCAGTATTGTGACATACATCTGAAAATACCCATATGCCAACATGGCTACAGTACCCCTGTCCGTGAGCTGGATTAAGGGCCCAGACCTAGGACCCCTGAATATATTTTTGATGCCCTTGAACAAGGATACCAGCCCAGAGCTCTCAGCATCATCCACTTCACATGAGGAGAAGTATGAATTTTGGGAAACACCCCAATGCAAGCATATCGTGGCGCTTGCTTAAGACATCTCTGCTGCAAATTTCTGAATAGCAACTAACAGCAAGGTGTTGGCGCACCCCATAGATAACCTTGATGACGTTGTAAGACACCTCCGAGCCGCCCAGTGCACCATACAGGAACACTCGGCCGCTGGCACGGATGGTATCCAGCACAGCGCCAATTTCCTTGCCGCCCACAGCATCCAGCGCGCCATATGCACCCTCGCCGCCTGTCCACACAAAGCAAGCACTCAGAATTCATCCAACAAAAAAAAAACGTAAGTAGGCCTTCAGCATGCTGACATACTCAAGGAACGACATTAAAGACCCAGGTGGTGCTGCGTGCTCAACAGTGCTGTGCACGCGGAGGTGCATGCAGAGTGCCATGCAGATCCCCTACACCAGCTCTTCCAGCAAGCACAGGGGTTTGCTAGGACAAGCAAGTCTGTCCATCTCTGTTTGATATTACAACGCACCAGTGATTTCCTGCACCCGCGAAACCAGGTCCTCCTTGTCTGTTGCGATGACTTCATCCGCCCTGTCGCCATGTGCACTTCATGTCAGTTTCCAAAGCGCTGGGCAACTTGGCATGTCATGTCGTGGCAGGGAAGTGGCCCTCACAATGCATGCAAGTGCAAGTAGACTGAAAGGAGGTAGATGTGGCACTGACCCAAGATCAAGAAGTTCCTGCTTCTGCTCGCTGCGGCGGATGACATTGATGGTTTTCACACCGCGCTTCTTTGCGAGTGCAATAACCATGCGACCCAGGACTGAGCCAGCCGCTGTCTGCAGCAGCCACTTACCCTCCGGCACTGCCATATCATCGACAAGTCCAAATGCTGCCAACACAGGAGAGCATGTCAGTGCATCCATCGAGAGCTAGAAAATCCGCAGCATTTCCACCAAATACTGGCTGGCAAGAAGATCACTTTGAGTGTCATGAATTTTCCTGAGGTGCGGAAACACAAAATGTGTAAGCATCGAGGGACATCATTAGGAGCCCCAGATGACCTATTGCGTGCCTACTTCACAATGATCAGGATGAGTTTCTGGACGAGCAACAAATGAGTGGCGCACCAGTCACAGGGTTGACAAGGAACTGTGAGGCCGCCTTCGAGTCGATCGGATCCGGCACCCTGACCTGAAATGCAGCAACCTCCATCATTAAACTGCTCCACACAGCCGCCTTTGCTCAGTTGCTTGACTTGGTGAAATTGATCCTGTAGTCATAAGCGTTAATTCACAACGCATACCGGCACTGCGCCTTGTTCTTGGATTTTCGAGTCCAAGATAAGCAGTGCTTCACCTGCCTAATCGTGGTCATAGCAGGGCTTATTCAGAGACACAACAATGCTCCCCTGTGTAGCTTGCTTTCAGAAATAAAAAGGGGGACATGACCGCTGACAACGCTTGATGCCAGAGAAGAACTCACCAGGTTCTTCTCTGGCACGGCCACGTACTGCTGCCAGGTGCCCATCCCTGTCTCCCTGCTCGGCCATGGCACTGCTACCACACGGTCGCCTTTCTTGTAGTTCCCAGATGTACCTGGGCCGCTCTCCTCGACCTCCCCGTATCCCTGCAGTGTGAGGCAAACATTATACACCACACAGTAGCTCCCTAAAGATGACCATGTTTCCAGCCTGCAGCAGTGATGTTGCGATGGTTGCACAGTTTCCACGGTCACCTCGAGGCCTGGAACGAACGGCAGATTGGTAGGTCCTCTTCCAGGCATATCGATGAGTCTGTAGACATCGGAGGGGTTGACGGGCCTGAGTCACAACGGTCGCTGTCGGTGGGTGGTCCTAGTAAGCAAATATTCACAGCAAGCTGACGCATGCTCAAGCGCGCCAGGATTTCAAAGTGCAGGGTATAATTATGAAACAGATGCTAGTATCTCTCAATGTAGGTAAATCATCACGTGATATTGCCGCAACAGTGCGCGAAACGTTCCATCAAAGGAAACGAACACGAGTGGACATCGCAGATATTCCAATTAACCATACCTGTATCGAACCCTCACGAGTACCTCGCCATCTTGAGGCGCTGGGACGGGCGTTTTGGTAATCTGCAGGTTATCCTCGACATTATCGGTCAGCTTGCCGTCTTTGCCGGTGACTTGAACCGCGATTTGCTGAGACATGTGGCCAGTCTGTAAATTGCAAGACAATTTGCAAAATGATATTATTCTAGGCTCCGTTGCATTTAAAAGGACAGATCTGCGGGGATCCTGTCTCGTGAAGCTTTGCTACGGATGTCGTAAAGTACACGTTTGCACACCCCTGGCACGCGCACGCACGTGATCTTGTCCTCCCAAATCCCCTGCCTCAAAAATCGAAAGTTGCTTTCGATGGCATAATGAAAGCGCACCCCTTGACCGACAGTTGGAAAACGTATGAAAGCACCTTAATTGCGCTTTAGGAAGTTTTTCAGCATCGCTCCGGCTGTTATCATCGGGAGAATAGCTCCCGATTTCCCGGGCTAGCGCGTGCGAGGCGCCTGGTTCTGTCAATCTGCGAGGAAGCTGGTGTGGGAGCACAGTACTTAGAGTTTTGAAGTAGTTTCCGATGAAAAAGACATCGGGGACGTTCCAAAATGGACGGGGACAGCTGCTGCATTGTGTGCAGTATTTGCCTCAAGGGACACCCAAAGCGTTGCTAGTATTCCATCATGGGTACGGAGAGCATACAGGAAGATATGACTACGGTGCGTCTCTGCAATGTCTTTCATTTATGCCAAGCTCAGGGTACACGGAGCTGGGAACGCACTCAAGCACGAACTCCCCCAGAATCTGCCACAAACTGGATCGAGAAGGCCTCATTGATTCGATCTTCTATCACGCATCGTTTATATGAAGAGGTTGCTGTTGTCGTGGTACTTAGGTCAGATTTGTGAGTCACTATAATCCTGCACTGCAGTGTTCCAGCTGCTGGCCAGTGCTGGCATAGCCTTGCACGCGTATGACTGCCACGGTCATGGCCGTTCAGAGCCAACTGCTGAGCGTGACCGCGCACTCATATGGAGCTTCCAGCACCTGGTGCGCTGCTTCACCCTCAGAACACCCTGCGGTTGTAGGAGCTGCTTGCAACTATTGCTCTTCTCATGATGTTGCGTCTGTCAGGAACAGGCATGGCCTCTGTCCAGGTGGTCCCAATCTGTAGTTCTCACCGGAGGAGTTAAGTGGGAATGTGCTTGAGTATGCATTTACTAATGCAGTGTGAATTCACCTGCTTGAACAGGTAGATGACCTATTGGCATTTTCAAAAGATGTGAAGCTGCAGTACAGCAGCCGGCTGCCAACATTTGTGGGTGGACAGAGCATGGGGTCTCTGGTGGCGCTGCATGCGGTGCTCCGGGACCAGAGCGCATGGGATGGCATCATCCTTGGCACAGCCACCATACACGTGGAAATGACCTGGGTACTCAGGTGATTGAAGCACATGCATGCTCAGGAGCATCAGAACAAAGTTGTGCTGAAACCCAGTAGGACAGTGCTGTGGGAAAGCTGCAAAAAGTTCTGCCATCCATTGCAAATTTTGCGTTTTGAAGGTGGTCATTCACTCCCAAATGTTTCTGTGCAGGCTGCAAGCCATGGTGGGCAACTTGTTGGCAACTGCAATCCCCAGAGCGAGGATAGTGCCTGCAGTGAGAGGGGAGGATATGAGCGCTGATGCTGCCACGGTGTGCCTTTCTTCACAGGCCCTGACATTGTCCTGACCCGGCATGAACATTTAGCATGTCTTCAATCCAGCAGGAGGTTGTATGTTACCATTGCCTCCCCATCTCTGAAATCATCTGTCTCATTCATGCAAAGCAGATGAATTTTGAATAACTTGTAAATAAAATGTGCCAAAGTTAGCAGGTGCAGCAACAGAACAGGAACCTATGTTCCCTGATGAGGTCATTGTGGGTTCAGATTCGTGTCATGGAGGAGGATCCCTACAACAACCTGGGGAACCTGAGGGCACGCACTGCCAACGAGATATTGAAGGCTTTTGGCCACGTCGCAAAGCATGAGAGCGCACTGCACCTGCCCATCTACGCGCATCATGGCACCCATGACAAGCTGGCAGACCTCCAGGTGGGGGAAGAGCCTACACCCCCCATGGAAACATCTCTAACACCATCTTTTTCTGAACAACTTTTCTGTAGCCTCCTACACCATCCACTCCATAATAAGCCGAAATGCAGGTGTAGTGCATGGAGCAGTGCTGATGTGACGTTAGGAAAGCATGTCATCAGTTGGCTCAACCATGTTGTGCGCAGAAATGCAGCAGATATGGAGGCTAAGGGGTTGGGGCGTTCTTGTTGTGTTCCAGGCAGTGAAGCGGTTGCTGAGGAATTGCAGCAGCAGGGATGTGACGCTGTTTGAGGTGGAGGGTGGATACCACGAATTGTTCATGGGACCTGAGAAGGACCTGATCATGCAGCGAATGATTCAATGGGTGCTGCAGCATGCTGAGCTAGCCTCTTCTGCCGCCAGCAATGCTGCCGAATGAGCAGACAGACAGCTCAGTCATTTGCAGTGGACAAAAGTATGTTCAGCCTAGCAATCCCTGAAGGAGACCGGTACATGACTAAATGTGACAAGAGTGAGTGAGAAGGTCCCGGGATGTGAATAATATTTCTTAATATAAACATCCATGTGTAGCAGTGCAGGGCAAGTGGCTGTGTGCAAATCGGATCGGCTCCCATGCACTGTGTTTCCTGTTTGTACCTTTACTGTGGTCATACGCCACTTCCGCAGAGACGCCTGACCAACCAATTGAGGGTGGGTTATCAGGACAAATCCTGAGCAAGTAGCTCAATTCAATCTATAAGCATTGTATAACATCGACCAAATTTGTGACATTTCGCAAATTCTGACATGTCATGTGTTGAACGTTGATCTCATGAGTGTTAACACTTGCAATGTGGGCATGGGCTCTGGAGGGCACTTCGATGTCCCCCTTTACTTCCCTCCAGAGCTCTTCCCTCGAGGGCTGATTGGTGGGAATATGAAATCATATGACAGCTCAATGTAATGATGTCCTGCATATTGACTGCATATTGACGGTTCAGCTAGCAACATGCTTCCTGATTGCACCGATGTGGTGTACTGAGGGACCAGCAAAGAGCATGCCATCATTTTGTGCCAACATTCCGCAAATAGAGAACCAAAGTTGATGCTCACCGCACATAAATCGAAGCAAATTCTCTCTTACACTGTCAGATGCCCAGTGGAAACTGACTGCTTCTAAAGTATTCTACAGTATTTGCAATACCGACTGAGAAGAAAGCAGAGCATCCTGTTCCCCATGCAAAACCAAGAAATGAAGCTTGAAGCAAAAGCTTGGGACAAAGACAAAAAGCACTTGCTGGTTCTTGCGTAAAGCTCCAAATCATGGCCTAGTTTCCAAAAAATGATCGTTTTGAGGCCTGCCAACCGCATGCATGCCCAGAAGATGGGGTTCTGCGCCCACATCCCTATTCAAAAGGAGGACTTCGTTTTGATCACAGCCAGATTGATGCAGGCCTGCTATTGTGAGAAGAATGCTTGACAGCGCGGCCTAATAACACATGTGGCCATCCGGCCACCACCACATTGCATAAAAGTCATCCTGCCTGACTGCTGCGCAAATCATCACCACAAATGCAAATATCCACCGCACAGCGACGGTCATACTTCTGGGACACTTCATTGCTGCGAAGTGATGACTTCCTAGCAGCGGCTCAACAGAAGAAGCAGGAAAAATTGCCTAGGCATCCAGGGTGTAGGGCAGGCCGATCTCCAGGAGATGCTGTGAAGGGATGTTGAAAATGCTGTCCGCCGGCTCCGAGAATGCATCCGCAAACATCTGCATTCCAGAAAAATTTGCTTTCAATCACCACCCACCTGACGCATCCCGTGGAAGAACTGAACCTATGGTCTCGCAAGACAAGAAAATTGCGCGACAAGCTCAGCTCATTCACTGAACCCAATGCAGAACAGGGCCCGCCAACCCAGTGGCTTGAACATCAAGCCCCTGCATTCATTGTTACAGAGTGACAATGCATGTTTATCCAACTGCCTGAAGCAGGCGAGGTACATCCACAGCACCTGCTTTTCACATCTAGAGGAAGATTCAGGCTGTGCATCGAAAAGTGCCATTCGCGGCATTTGGCTGTCTCTGTCAGACCAGATCTCTACAGGAAGGTGCGGTCCATCGTGACGTTTTACGGTGTTTAGGGTTTGGGGGCTTTTAAAGGGTCCAGATAAGTTTAGGGGTTAGGGTGGTCCAGGTGGGGCTGCGCGCACCTTGTAGGGCAGCTCCAGGAGGAGGCGGCGGGGGAGGTGCCAGAAGGGGATGCTCTTGGGCAGGACCACGTGGGTGTGCCCCAGCACAAACACCACGTTGTGCTGGTTGGCCGCATGCTTCACCACCCGGATCTCATCCGCCACAATCGCCGCACGATGGTAGCGCGCAGCCACTTCCTTTGGCGCCGTCGCTGCACCACCAGACAATGACTTTATTTGTTTCGGTATCGATAAGCTTCATTAATTCCCCATTTTGGTACCAATGAGCTTCATTTATTCCCGTAGCAATCCTGGGATCAATTCCTCTATGTAGTGGAAAAATCTGCACCACAGCAGAGTTCCCTCCATGCCAATGAGAGGTCGGAATACAGGAAGTTGTGATGCCCTTGGGCCAAGACCGCCGTGGCTACCTGACAGTGTTCCGTATCATGGCACTGCTGTATGTCATTTTTTAGCATATGCACACGCTGCAGCTAGAAGGATAGTAAATTTGGCTACCTTTGATCTTTGCATGCCATTCTTAAAGGACTTCTCAGTCGGTCGATTACATCCTTTCCAGCCACCTAGGGCTGATCAGATGTCTGACTCTGATCGACAGAGACAGCACCCAGCATGGCATCCATACATTCACACTTCTGGAGAGATCTGTGCTCAACAAATGATGGTGGGTGAAAATGGGGCCGCACCAAGCTTGTTGGCAACCTCCTCGAGGTTGCGGTACAGGAAGGGCTCTGGGACGGCGTCATTGGGGCTGAGGCTGCGCGAAGTGTCGGGAATGTCCTTCAGCACCGGCGCTGGCGCACCCGGGGCGCCGTTTGAATTCGAATTTGAACTCGAAGTTGCGTCTCCGTTTGTGACTGGTGTGCTCACAGGGGTCAGCTGGACCTCGGCTGCTGCTGTGCCTGCTCCATTCTTACTACCTGTGGTGCCATAACTGTAAAGGCGCGCCCATGTAGCCAACTAGGTGCGACTCAGTAACACTATAATGGATGTTTTCAAGAATTAGCAACCACACAGCAGCCCGATCTTGTCCAAGGCATCTCTGACACGGTCATGTTTTCACTAGACGCATCTCAACACCTGCCACTCAAGATATGTACTGCAGCATGCAACCCTGTCACATTTGTGGCCAGACTCAAGCAGTACAACATAATCGATGGAATTCATGAAAGTTTGCAGCAGACAATGACAGGTCGTTGCAGTACAGGTTTCAAACTCAAAAGGAGACCGACTAGCAGACATACCTCCAGTCACAGGCGCTTCTTGTTCTGAAGTGTCATTCCTCGGCTTGAAGTTGGTTGTGGAGGATGGCTGCAGCACAGTAAACACCCTTCAGCTTGCAACTGAAAGCCAGTTTCATGACAGCAAATGATGATACTTTGGCAAGACACTGTTCCTCTGGAAAGGGCACCAATGCCGACACAAACACCAAGACTTAACTTGACAAATTAAGCATCAGCAAAGCAAAACCTTGCTGTGATTCACAGGCCCACTGCCGAAGGCAACAGAGCAGGGTTTCAAGAATCATGGGCATTTTGTGGGTGTCAGAGTGGGTGAATTTGCAGACCATCAAATCAGCCGATGGTCTCATCAGGACATGCTGCAGCTTGGATGTGATTTCTGGGGGGGGCAGGTGGGCACTCACGGGCACTTTGTGGGCATCTGAGAGGCCCAAATCGTGGTGCAGTGTGGGCATTGCACTGGCACGGTCCTGCAGAGTGATGTAGAGCAGGTGCAGCACACGTTCCAGCAGCTTTCGCACAAACGCATCGTTCTGCCTCACCTCCTCCATGTAGCCATACCTGCCACGCACTCTTTCATGTTATCTATTATCCACACAGTCATATTGTGGATGATTATGTGATCAATCGCATTTAAATACCACAATGTAGATAAAATCACGTAGTCTGGATTCTGACAGTGTCAATGGTGCACAGCTCCACAAGATGGCAAAAAGAGCAGTTCGGGACAAAGGTTTGGCAGGGACGACCACACATTGGCTACTGTAATCTGTCACATTGGGCAGGTGATCAACACACATCCGGTGCGACAAACAGCAAACAGCATGCAAGCTATCAGCACAAGCACTGCAACGCATAGAACAGGCTTCGTATTTCATTTAGACACCTAAAGTTGGAGAGCGGCACAAAATTGAAGGCTAATGAAGAGATTGATGGGCGCTCTGGTGTTGAATGCACTGAGAGAACAGGGCAGGGCATGGGACTCCCACCTGGCGACAATATGGTAGAAGCCGGAGACACCGAGCTGCTCTACAAGGATGCGCTCCGAGTCGAGCACCTCGGGGATGGGCACGAAGCGGTTTGTCACGAAGATGTTGACCTCATACAAGACTGGCATGCGCGACACCATCTGCAGCAGTACCGGCGGCACCGTGTGGATGTCTTCGCCATAGTACAGACCCACACCTGTACATGCACATGCACCGCTGACTGTCTCAACTCCTTGAAGGTCACGACAGATCCTTGGAGTGCGCGTTATACCAAGCCCTTCGCATGCATGCTCCACATTGTCTGGTGTCTTTATGCCACACATTTTCTGACATGAACTGCTCTTCACACAAAATGTGGCGGCCAGCTGCATGAGAGGACCCTTACTTCCTTCCGCAAAATTGTTCATGGATTGCATTACGCATCTTCTACCGTGAGACCATCAAAATCCTTGATCATGACTCTCTGGCTGTTCATCGAGTGTGCTTTCTGTACACAGTCCCAGCTTGCAACAACACAAGAGTGCCGCAGAACAGGACGCACCGCGCACGCGCTTGAGCTTGGTGGAGGACGATTTGAGGGCAATCTTTTGCGCAGCAATGGTCATGGAGGTCTGCTCGTCCTTGCCATCGTCGCCCATCAGCGCCAGAAACTGGTGCAGCTTCAGCGTCTTGCGGCCATAGAACCTCTTCTTCTTGGAGCTGCCCCAGAACCATAGCAGCATGATGCCCGTGTAGATGCCGGACATCATCACCGAGAACCAACCGCCTGTGCAGCAGCAACACGCCATCATTCACTGTCTGCAACAGTAGAAGCCTATATTCACACTGTTGGTCTGACCGCAGCCGCCATCGGGCTTTCATCCACATCTCTGCGGAGCTGGTGACGATCGCGTTCCTGATGCGATACTTGCCGCCAAATTTATGCAGCTGCCACCCAAAGCTGTCAGAAATCCAGTCAATTTGATGGTGCTGTGCTATGCACGTTCCGGACACACCTCTCTGATGGTGACAATAAGCAGCACCAGTGACATGCAGTCTCTCAAGCTTAGCGCATGCCGACACTCCTTGTAATGACATTGCAGGCAAAGACATGACAGCAGGCACTCAGCCATACATGTACAGAACAGAATGTACAAGGAGTCTCCTGATGCATGTGATTGTTCGGATACCTGTTGGGATCTTCTCCAGGGCTGAAGAGAGGTAGGTGGCCTCGATGGGCGCAAAGACAGCATACCACAGGACGACAAAAGGCAGGGGCAGGCGCCATATGGTCATCAACACCAGTGTCATGAAGTGGGTTGTCAGGAACATGTCCGCAAGCACAGCTATGCCTGCAAATGCACAACGCCCCTGCTCACGACCACAGACTCACTGATGCAAGAAGAACACTGAACACTGGTGGGGAATGCCGCGGATCCAACATCCGGATGGGAGAAACGGGAGGCATCCAATGTGAGGCAATAACTTGCTCGACAGATCGAGCAGGACTGCTGGCAAGGGTGTTGCACAAAGGATGGTATTCCAGGCACTGAAAGCTAGCTAGTGAGCGCGTTGAGAGCATGAGATTACGATATTTTCAAGGGAGCAATGCTCACCGTAGGCTTTGCCAATATTGGTGGAGGTCTGGAATGTGCCCACAATGATGAGGCAGAGGGTCATTAGCAGGTAGTTGATGAGTGGAATGTACACCTGTCCCCGGTGCTGTACCCCCACAACAACCCCACTATAATCAGCAAGACATTGACCACAATATTCGTGGGGGGCACCACCCACAAAGGGCCACATTTAGCAACATCACACATGTGATGCGCATTGGCTGCTGCCAAGATAAGAGGCAGAAGGACCAGGTCATGCATGCATGCAGCTCCTGTGAAGGAAGCTCTGAAATAGCCTTGCATCACCTGAAACGCCCCCATCACTTCTTCACATATCTGCTTGAAGCTTGCGGTTCTAAGACCCGCAACATAACTTCAATAAAACGCAAACAGGAGCAATAAATGTCTGGTTCTCGAGTGCCCCACCTCACGGCTGGTGTGGTAGACATGGAAGCGGGGGAAGAAGCCCTGCACAATGGCCTGGCTGACGATCTGGAACACTGCCGAGATGAGCGCCTGGCTGGCAATGATGGCTGCCAGCGTGGCCACCACAAACATCGGCCAGAAGGTGCCGTTGGGCAGTGACTTCCAGAACATGGCGTCATATGCTTCCGGATGTGCCAACAGATACGAGCCCTGCGCACCATTGCCAGAGAGTTCAAGGACAGTAGGTTGCGGCTTGTTGCACCAGTAATGGTGGGACAATTGCAAGGACATCACTGGGGCTAGTCCTTGTGACCCGCAAAAGTGGAAGTTGAGATTCAATCTTGCACCAATGCCCTGGTTTTTTTTGTAGTTCAACACCTGAGCACTCCTGTGCCGGCGCCCACTGTACAGATTTTTGGGTACTGGGGCCCAACTCCCTCCCTGTGAGTTCAATTCTCCAGTAACTTGTACCCATGCCATTGAACATCAAGTCAAGAATATACCTGGCCCAAGTAAGTGATGATCAGGGCTGGGAAGACAATGCAGAAGGTGGACAGCTGGATGGATTGCCGATTAAAGTGGCCCAGGTCAGCAAACAGTGCTTCGACACCTGCAAAATCCATGACATCCCTTTAGAGAGACTCTCACAGGACACGCCTACAATCAAGATGGCCAATTCATGCTTGGACTGGACCCCGGGCTCAGCGAGCTGCATGCACTACTCAGCGGACAGGTACAAGAGGAGGTGAGCGTTCAGCTTATGAGGTCTTGACACCAAGGAGCATATTCCAATGAAAGCACAAGATTGTCCAGTCAGATACAGCAGTAACAGCGGGGTTTGTGGGGCAAGATTGTCCAGACCTGTGATGCAGAGCACGACACCCCCGAGGGATTGCCAGCCGGCCTTCTGGTTGCGCAGGAAATAGGAGAACCAATAGTTGGGCCCGAAGGCCTTGAAGATGGCGGGGCGGTACATGATGATGTTGTAGAGGCCCACGACTGTGTTGAACATGAACCAGACCATGATGACCGGCGAGAAGAGCGAGCCCACAAACTTGGTGCCAAACTGCTGGATCAGGAAGAGCGCCGTCAGGATGACAATGGCGATGATGACGATGATAGCTGCGCGGCACACATAACAGTCAGAACAGTCAAATGCATGTGAAGAGCGGATATCTACAGTCGACAAGTGCATGGTTGCGGTGTCGAGGGAATTCCGATCGCGCTTGACCTGCGCCAAAAAGCACCGGCATGCAACGCAGCTGTTTTGCGCAACACGTTTAAGACTCGGCCGAGGGAGCAACAATAACATGAAGCGTCCGTCTGTCCTCACGGCAGACAGGTGTGTCAACCATGCCCATGAGCCACAAGGGCCACGCTTTCTGAGTAGCAGCACGAATCGAGAGCCTGTTCGAGCCTTTTGACAGAAAGGGGCTGGGAGAAAGGTGCGAGGGCTCACAGCGGGTGATATTTGCGCTAGCCTGCTGGAGGCCCTCGCAGGCAGACACCACTGAGATGGCGGGTGTGAGCACTCCATCGCCCATGATCATGCCGACCCCCGCCACCACCAGAACGCGCAGGATGCTCTGAGTGTGCCGGCTCTGCGCATGCATGCACACTGTGAGCAGATGTGCCCTTGTGGAAGAGCTCTGATCACTCAGCACCAGGCCTGGAAGCTGTGTTCCATGGGTAGAGTCCACATCACTATCTGTGGCTCCTGCCATATCAGTCCGTGATAACGGCACCCAGAAAGAATGCATGGCCGCAAGCTCTTGGTGCACCTTTCTTCTGCTGCCTGCTGGTTATTGCTGCCAAGACAACACATGCAGAAGCACTTGCGCCTGTGATGCCCCGCATCAGAGCATGCATGCGTGACCCATGCGCAAAATGGATGGGGCAGGAACGCAGAGCCGCACCTCGATGAAGCGCTGGCGCCAATCGGAGAGCCTGATGGAGTGCTCGACCACGGTGGGGAGGCCGCCGGGGGGCGCAGTTTTCCTCCTGGACAGCCGCGACACAAGGCCGGTGTCCCCGCGCCCGATGCTGTACTGCGACAGGTTCCGGTCCGACTCCAGCAGCTGCGCAGCACAGCAGCGTTTTGCCAATCGCCCTGTTCTCGTCCCGTCCATACTGAGAGGGGTCCGAGCAACACAAGAAGTTCATGCATACTGCAAAGCTTGCATGCCACACTCTGCCATGTTGATTGAAGCGCATTTTGGCACATTGTGTCAGAAGTGGAAAAAGTGCCGAGGGGTCCGAGCACCACAAGAAGTGTTCATGCATACTGCAAGGCTTGCATGCCACACTTCGCCATGATGAGTGAGGTGCAAATTTTGGTACTTTGGGTTGGAAGTGAGAAAGAGGAGTGTGTAGGATATTGCTACAAACCTTGCCCTTCTTCCCCAGCTCAGCCTGACGCTTGAGAAGGGAGTATAACGCAAAAGTGCCCCCCTGCCCATTGTCATCCGCCCTCAGCACTATCAAGGCATACCTGCACGACAAGCAAACATGCTGAAGGGCAGCCTCTTGTCTCTTCTCTGCATGTGGTGGTACTGAATTTGCCTCCATTGCTGTGTCTTCAGACAAGTCATAGAAGCAGGCCGGAGATGAACTCTCAGCACATGCTTCAGGACGATCCCAACCGCAGGTCATATAAAGATGGTACGGTACTTGATGAGGAGGCTCACTTTATAAGTAGCAGCGATGTCAGGGACCAGATGATGAGGGAGATAACTCCCACGATGTCATCTTCAGAGGGTACTCCGTCAGTGAAGGTGGATGATATAACGTACAGGGGAGACGTACCGATGTCACCTGCATAACAACTCAAGTGTGCTCATCAAACTGAGCTTGCTCATCGACTGGGAGACCTATCCTCCAGCGGCACCCTTCCGTCATGACAGCTTTCCCAGGACAAACCAATCGTGGCATGTGACACTTGAGTGGCAATGTCCCCATCATGTGCAGTCGCCTTCTATGTGTCTCAATCGGATGGAGATGAGACACGTGCAGGGCTGATGGAAGAAGGGCGCACCATACACAACACCAAGGGCCTGGAAGGCGAGGAGCAAGGTTGTCTTCAATTGTGGCTGCAGCAGGAACCAAGAATCGTTTTCATGCCTTTTGCGCAGCTTCACCACTTTAGGGCAGACTGCAAATGATGGTGACTCCGCACTAGTACTCACACAAGGCGTGGCAAGCAAGCAGAGCTCGAGGAGCGACTATACTGGGTTGGAGGTGTAATATACAGCGCTGGACAACTACAACGCGCTGTCTTACCTTCGTGGTCCTCTCGATAGCTTCAGGGTCCTCTATGTCAGCATCGTTCTCCCAGGCTTTGGAGGTCACGCGGGACAGGATGCTGTTAAAGCCTCCCCGGCCAGACGACTTTTTCCTCCCTATATCTGTGAGGGACCGCTTCATGACTCCTGCCCTGTGCAAAGGCACAGAGGCTCCCTTGGTCTTCCTCTTGCATCCTGTTCAGGGGCCATCTGGCGTGTCCATTATCTGTGTCAAGCACATGGTGCTACAAGAACAATGTGAGGACCATTGAAACCAGTTATATAAGAGCAGGTTCGTCCAGTTTCAGGGAGCTGGATCACAGTTGTTTTGCCAAATGCCCCTGTCATCGACAACATACTGGGATATGGAGGACAGCATAAGTGCGCCTTCCATATCCTCGCGTGCTCCTCTTTCAATGTAAAGGAGGCAATCTTTCAAACGCACAAGGCCGAACCCCTGATCTGATAACTTCAGAGACCAAGCCTTGGTTGAAAACAGGCAAGAGTGTAGCTGGTCCAGGCATCGCCACCTCCTCTACGGATACTTGCATATGCGATGATTTTCTTCTTTTCTTCCTTGAATCGACCCCCATAGCTAGTGGAAGGAGGGGCCACCTTAGGGTGGCTACTTACCGTTAAGCGTGGGTAAGGTAGACTGGAAAAGCTCTACTGCATATGTGCTTGCGGCAAGAAGCCTGTCTGTTGTGCACTTGCACCCTCTTCCTGGGATTAAATTTGGGTTGGCAGAAGAGACCTCTCACACGCTGTTCGCTGTAACACCCGAATCAGCAGCTGCCCAAGATGTCATCACGACGGATATTGCGCAGAAAATATTCGTTATTTCGCAGAAAAGAACACATAGCGTTTATTAAACGCACCGCAATTGCTCGACAATTCATCAGAGGCCACTTGTCTTGACGCAGCCGATCGAGACGTAGCTACCCACCCCTCCCTCTGTTGACATCAGCCAAAAAGAAAAGGGAAAAGCGTGTTGAGGACGCTTCTCGATCCAGTGACCTCTCTGTTGTTGACCTCAACTCGCCAAGCCTGTTGTCCCTGTTTGTGGCAAAATGTATGCATCCAGCTGAACAGGCCAGACCAGGAGCTGCAAATATTTGTCTAGGAGCAAAAAGCAAAACGATTCGTCACATGGAATTCCCGAGTGATCACTCAACTCAGTACTATAGGCGCAAGCATACTTAATTGCCCAGAGCTAACGAGAGGGGATGGAATCATGCCACTATGAACGATTCGAAATTATCTGCGATTTAGAAAATATATACCTGGTAGTTGTGTCCGCCCAGCTTCCGTCAAAGGATAACTGCAAACCAAGATGAAAGCATAGCTGATTTTATTTACCGGATGTTGATTCGAGAAAGCAGGTGAGTCAGGGCCTGCTTGCTTCTCCTAATAGGTGGGAATGTTCCACTTGTGAGGGATGCCTGTCCGGCTGCGTTTGGCGAGGTTTGGGCGTAAGGTAACATTATATGGCCGACATTTGTCATGTGCGATAACTTTTGCGCTTTTGTCAACGAACCTGCAACGTGACCCATCGTGATGGATCAAGCAAAGGCAAAAACGATCTTCATGGCTTGCAGAATCTCCCTTTCTACAGAATCTTTGCAGCTGATTCCAGATCTCCCAGGGACGGCAAGCACATAGAGATACTAGGTCACTACGACCCCATCCCAGGCGAGAAACAGACTGCTGCCCTTTGACCAGAAAGTCCTAAAGTTCTGAGCCTTCTGTCTTCTCTTGGGTGTAATGTGCACAAGATCACTTATCATTGCCTGTACCACTCTCACTCCTGCATGGTGCGCAGGCAAGGACGGCAACAAGCACGTGGGCCTGAACATTGAGAGGGTGCAGTACTGGCTGTCTGTTGGAGCACAGCCTACCAAGACAGTTGCACGTATTTTGGGACAGGGAGCAATCATCCCCAAGCCCCCACCGTCCCAATCGGAGCAGAAAGGGGCTAAGAAAGATCAAAAGCAGAAGAAGTGAGACCTTGGCCCTAGGTGTGTGGGAACTGGGTAAGCCAGGCTGGGACGTCAGCACCGTCGTCATGACAGCAGGACTACATGATTATAGGTGATGTTGAGCGAACAATGAATTGGCAGCATTGTTAATGGTGCCCTTGGCAATGCAATGCGGTCACTATGAGCAGCACCTGTGTCATTCTGATGCAAGTATCCTGCTAGTAGGCGTGGCAATGCGTTTTCGTATCAAGCCTCTCCCGCTGCATCTTATCACAGCTGGATGACATGCTATTAATGTCAATTCCCGAATATTGATTGCTCCAAATGTGGGAGCTGGCAGGGAGCAAATTACAAAGGACTGACGAAGAATATATTTGGCATGCATGTTTTCTACAGATGCAAGCTCTATGTCGGGCATTGGCGAATGATGTCACATGTCTGGCAAAAAATGTATTGACATTCCTCCACATGCAGCTCCTGTGATGCAACAGCTACAGCAAGAGCAGGAACTGCCGATGCTCGTATTAAAATTCACCAGCCAGAGATGTTACAGGTTTTTGACTGCTGCATCTGCATATGCACTGCATCATGTTCCTCGCATGCAGTACTGCAAGGCAGCCCTTCCTCTCTGCTCTGGCACATGCACTGCCTACTACACGAGAGTCACACGCATTTATGACATCATCAAGCTTTGACAGAAGCTTGGGCCTCTAGCTGTGCACAGCAAGCTCGCAACTGTGCAACTTCAGCCTCCAGCTCCGCAATGCGGTTGCCCTTGACAGCTGGCTTGTAGGGCTCCAGCAAGAGCCTGGAGAATGCCTTGATAGCATCCACTCCCCGCACCTGGCCGTTCCAAGACACCCTTCTTGTCAAAACACTGTCATTAGCTCAAATAGACATATGGTCCTCAAGTCAACCTTTAAAAGCTTGCCACTCCTGCAGCAGCCATCTGAGAGCTGCTTCACATTGTTAATTGTGAATTGTGGAAAATTTCCAAAGACAAGAACAGGCAACGGCTGGGCACCTCTTCCTCCAGGAGGGGCATTCTGACAAGATGGAAGTCCTCGTACAGCTCCTCAAATTGCTGCAGGTAGGATTGCTGCATCTTCACCCGCGCTGCCAGCAGCTTCGAGCCCCCAATCTCCTCCTCGAACATGATCTGCGCCATGCAGGCTCCTTCTTGGCACGCTCGGGACAGGAAAAAGCAGCCTCACAAGCTTATGTACTGAGACTACATGTGGTGATACAGTACTTTGGCAGATCCATTTAGCTCGGACATGCAAAGTTGATATCTTGCACTTCAGGGATAGCCACCCTGGACAGCCGTTCAACCTGTACATGCTAAACCTCTAGGAAGCTTGCATCATGTGGCTGTTCCTCGGGCAAGGGCATGCTGGATCTCAGAAGAGCTGCACATCGCACCTGATTGATGATGATGTTACAGGTGTCAATGTCAAACCTGGCCAGTTCCTGAACGAGGCGCTCTGTCTCGTACAGGCTCAGGAACTCAGGTATGCACACACACACAAAGGTTGTGAGGTCGGGGTCCTGGAACTGCTTGTTCACTTCCTCCACCACGCCCTGCAGCCCAGCAGCATAGCAGATGAGCTGACTTCCCAACAAGAAAGCACACAATACCGTACTTCCCCAGAACTATGGACAGGTCTGAACATGCATCTCAGCTGGGAATGGACAGCACCTACAAAAAAAGCTCAACAAAGCCGAGAACCTACACACAGCTAATGAACACGCCATTGCTTCAAGGCAGTTGTTGCAATGAAATATCAGTGTACATGGCACAGGGATGCGCAGTGGACATGCCTTGAGCTCTTCCAGTCTGCTGACAAGCTGATTCTGCATCTCCTCGATGTTGGTCCCCAGCAGGGATCCGATCTGATTAAGTGCGCCTCCAAGGCTGCCCCTCAGCTGCATGATCTTGCTGAGCCCCTTTTCCAGCGTGGATGGGAACTGCAGCAACCTGAGCGTGTGCCCTGTGGGAGCTGTGTCAAATACTATGCAGTCATAGTCCATCGTCTTTACCTGAAAACACACATTACAAAAGAACAATCAAAGTCTGCCTTATCAAGGATCTGGAACACACCTCGTCAGTCCTACCTCTCCACATTTCGCAACCATTTGACATCAAGAGGCTTGCAACATCTCAAAAAGCCTGCTCCAAGGTGGGCAGAGACTGGACAGGGAGAGGCTTCACATGCCGGCTGAAAAGTCATGTCATGACGTCCGCACAGACATGCTCAGATATGTGCATGACTGCGGACCTGCCGCATGACTTCTGCAAAGCTCATGGCCTCATCGATGCCGGGTATTGATCCTGCCAGATCTGTCAGGAAGGAGCCCTCGCCATCGTCCATGCCGCCGGCCGCCAGCCGAGCATTCTCTGGGTTTGGATCCACTTCCTAGCAACATGTTTCTTGTCAATCTCAGACAGCTCACTGCCATGCAGAAGGAAGGAAAGCTGCATGTACTGAGAATACTTGATTGACTCTGCAGGGTGCTGCACAGCAATGTGGTCATGAGTGAGACAAGTCCTATGTTTATTGCTGATTGTAGATGGTCATGTTGATATAGGGGCGTCCGGACATTTCCAATGGTGCTCACCATAGCAAAGAGGTTGTGGAAGCCGGCAATAGGTGAGGGTGCACTTGTGAATTTCTGCCTGAAGGCATCGCTCAGGTTGTGGGCCGGATCTGTGGAGATGATCAGCACGTTGCGCCTCACCCCTGCCAGCTGTACTGCCAAGCTGGACATAATTATGACATGGCATCAGTCCACTGTGGTTGAAAGGCCGCCAGGTCACTGGGGAATCCAATGGGGACAATGAGCACAGAGTGAGCCCTCACAAGAATTATGTTCATATGACTTGCAGCCTGGACGGGCTGCAGCCAAAGTGAGGGTGCCAAGAAGACAGACAAGAGCTGCATGCAGCTCACCTGCAGGAGCACGTGGTCTTCCCTACGCCTCCCTTGCCGCCTACAAAGATCCACTTCAGTGTGTCATGGTCCAGGATGTTCTGCAGCGTTGGGTCTGGGTGGTCCTCACCCAGGTGGTTAGCCTGGTCATCGCCCATCGTGCCAAAGGGAGTTCTACTAGGCAGATTCTACTAACGAGTGGTAGCAAGAGTTCTTTCTTCTTTCCGACGGACAGCGCTTGTCGGTTGGATCGTCTCAGAGATCTGATGGACAGCAATAAGCCGTTGTTCCTCTTTGAATCCTCCGATCACAATCTTGATGTAAACTTCTAAAGATGATGAATGGAATTTATATTACATACATTCTCTACTGAATCTTCGCTAAGAGGCACGTTTGCTGTCTCCAGGTAGGACAGTGGCTGTGAGAAGAACCAGGATCCAAGAAATTTAGTCAGTCTTACCAAGGCTGCCGATTGGTAATACAATGTAAATTTATTTAAAACAGTCAACTTCGATTTGATTACAAGGAATGAAAAATGTAGATCTGGGCTAAGCTCCCAACGGCTTCTCGTCCCCTTCTGAAGGCCTATCTTGGCTTCAGCCATGGTAGTCACACCCTCAATCATTTCCAGAAAATTGTGAGGCTCTTCGATAACGAAACATGTACCATGCTTGCCTACATTTCCTGATCCTGCTCGTGGCCTGAAAGGTTGTGTGTGACCATGCACAGTGTGATCACTCAGTCATGACCGTTAGATCTGAGAGTCATACGGTCTGCAGCGCTGAGCTCATGATGATCATTCAATGTTAGAGCCTTACAACTAACGTTTGAAGCCGCCAAGCATTGAATTGAAAATGCATAAAGCATGTTAACACGCTATTGAACACTCGCCACACCAACAAATAGCAGTTCTCTCTCAACACCTCAGAACAGAAATGAAATCCCTGGCATACAACTGACTCACTTGGACGCTCACTTCTGTCGCTTGTAGATCTTCTTCAAGAGGGCTGTGAACACCTCAGCTGGCAGCTCTTTTTGTGCTGAGATTTCAGCGCTCAACTTCTCATAGCTGGCCTGCTCATACTCCTTGAACACCCGCTCCAAGTCCAGCTCCACATACACATCCTTGATTTTTTGTATGGATGTCTCATTATCCTTGCCATAGTGCTCCTGAACCGTTGAACAACTCTCCAACTTAGCCAGTGTATGGCAGCCAGCACATGCAGCACATTTCTCATGACTGTACTATGTTTACCGGCCAAACAGCACGTATTTCACGATACGCAGTGCTCCATGAGGATAGAGTGGGAAGGCACCTTGATGATGTTCAGCTGTGCTTCATTGGCTCTTTTGAGAGCCTGCACCACCAGCCATGAGCATTTGTTGTCTTGGATGTCTGTGCCCACCTTGCCGATTACCTCTGGATCACCATAGCAGTCAAGGTAGTCATCTTGGATCTGCAACCACAATCCTGATCAGATTTCATAGCTCCTGTTCGCCATGCTGCTTGCAGCAGACAGACCCGATATATGAACTTGATGACTTGTCAACATGCTGAAGGCTGAAAGTAGTAGAACATTGGCTGAGTATGATGAGGCTCTGGCAGCAACATCACGTTTTCTCCGTCTGAAAGCAGGCGGTGCGCACCTGGAAATACTGGCCCATCTGTATGCAGATCTCTTTGGCCGTGGAAAATGCTGTCTCACTGCTGATGCCCCCCACAAGCAGACCGCAGACAACAGGCAAGTAGAAGGAGTAGAAGGCCGTTTTGAAGGTGACAATGCGCATGTAGGTCTCCTCGGTGTACTTTGAGAGGTCCACTGTGCCAATGGGCGCTGTGGTGATATCTAGAAGCTGTCCATGTGCCGTTTGGTGTGTGGTCTGCGCAATGATAGACAATATCAGCATCAGCACCACCTAATCATATATTGCACATCCCGGCACGGCAGATCCCTTCAGTACAGAAGTAAAACGTGGAGCATCCACTTAGGCAAGTGGCCTGCCAATAAGCCCAGAAAACGTGGGGGGAGAGAAGGGAATGTCAAATACCTCATGGAAAACGTCCAGAAGCAGGCCATAGTAGGGCTTCTGCCCAAAGTGCTTCTTCAGGATGCGGTAGATACAGGACTCTAGGATGATGTAGTCATTGCAGGCCACCAACCCCACCTGTCAAGGACAAAGTATTATTCACATGCACAACGTACATGAAACAGTCTACTCCATCGTTTTCCTACTAACACATCAGGGAAGGGTCTTATTGCTGCTTTGAACTTCACGGGCTTGCAGCGCACCTCTGGGACTCTGTACCAGCAAGGCTGCCCCCTCCTGGTGATTGAGTTGTCCATGATGTCATCCGCAACCAGAAAAAATGCTTGCAACTGCACAGAAAAACCCGCAGAATCTTTTAGCCATAGCATAGTATGCTTCACAGAGGAGTCTGGCGGCCCAGATAAAGCACGGGCTACCTAGCTGACAGCGCTGGACGATTATATTTGTGCATGCTTTTGTGCGCTTCAAGTCAAGTATTAGCAGGCGATGACAGGAGAACACCATGAGGAATGCACATGAAGCAGATGCTCACCCACTCAATGCACCATCCCAACACATTGGCCTCGAACATCTGCTGCTCCGTCACCTGCATTTTGAGACGCCACATATCACATGTGGACAAGCTGATGTGCCCAACATTAGCACAAGCAACTGACAGAAATAATCAGCATTACCTGAGATAAGGCCACAAGATCAGGACCTCACCTGATCCTGCTGCAAATGCCCAAGGATATCTCCCACAGCTAGCCCTCTATTCAATTTGCCTCCAGGGACATTGTAGTCCAGCATCTGCAAGCACCACCCCTCTTATGCTCCGGCAATAATGTATGCATCGACATTAACAAGTATCTGCCCCTAGTCATCACTACTGTAGAGCACCAGACCCAAGCACTACCTTCCGCATGTATTCTGCTGAGAAGGATGGTTGCCCAGCGATGAGCTCATCAGACAGAAGCTCGTCAGTAAGGACTCTGTAAACCTTCATGAAGTCCTGCATTGGAACCACACGACCGTGCTTCAGCAAGAGAGACACATAAAGTAGGGCAAGAGCTACCGCTCCAGTGCATCACATTTTATTGATCATACAAGGGCGCTGTGCAGATAGTACTTTAGAGAGTTGACGAAGTGACGATGTGAAGAGTTTCTGATGACTATCCGCAAATCTGGTCCAGTAAATAAACAAGATCAGCCACTGATGTAGAAGACAGGCACCTGCTTAGTGTTCACTACTTTCGGCGCCCCATTATTCTGCTGTCCATCCGTTATTGTGACAGTATCAACATACATCTGCAACTTATCAGGAACAGCGGGAGGTGCCTGTGTAGTCACCATCGCACAAAGCTGCAGTATTCCCTGTCTATTTTTGAAGTGCTTGGATGCCCGATTTGCTGCCCTAGCGGCCACCAACCACATACGTTAACAGAAGTGGAGAAGGGGCATGGTGATGTGCACTCGAGCTCGTCGATGCCCAAGCGCTCTCAGTAATCTGACGACCGGAGAGAGGGAACGGCGGCACTGCAAAGCATGCAAAGCATGCACCTGCTGTGAAGATCCATCCCAGAGACGACCTCAGACAGTTGTCCATTCACGCAGCTTCAATGCATTCCTCTTATTTCTCAAGATATCAAACCACGAGCAAATCTAGTGCGTCTTCGTTATAGACTGCCTCGCGCCTGGTCTGAGTAGCCCTGCAGACATACTTTCCCATTTGATTGCGATCACCTATTCCTGGTATACGGTCATAACTTCAAATCAAAGCTTGTGTTAGGCTATTAACATATCAGGATGGACGGGGATCCCGATACTGGACAATATTAAAATCGAGTCATGCCGATCGTTACCTTGGCTCAACTTCGAGGCCGAGGAAGGGGCAGGCGGGGACGAGGTCGAGGTAGAGGCCGCGTCAAAGAGCGATGCTCCGGGCAAGAAGGTAGACTACCTGCCCTTGATCAATATTCTTCACAAAAAAGCCCTCAGGGAAGTTGTCCTTTGGGAGTTTGCTGAGGAGGGCTTTTCTCTTTGGCTGCTTGCAGAGCAAGCAGATCCAGAGCCGAAGAAGCCTTTCCAGGGGCCTTCTCATAGCCTGTGTGGGGAAGGGCCTCAGGCTGATGACTTGCACGACCCTGAGCTGGACGGCCTTGGCGTGTTTGCGAATGGTCCTCCAGCCTCTTACAGGGATGCTGTGGAACACCTGCAACGCATGCAAGACGACGCAGCCATCAATGCAATCTTGGAGAGGATGGATGCAGAGCAAGCAAAGGCAGAGAAGCAAAAGCATGATTTATGCAACAACGCTCCAGGCTCTGTTGCAGCTGACAGTGGCCTTCAGACAGCTGCTGTGAGGAGCAAGCAGCGCTCCAGGGATCAAGACCAGGCTACAGCGGTGTGGACATCCACAACTGTTGTGTTGAAGTGTATGCTATGCGTCGTAAGCAATGCATGGCAGCTTTCTGCAGATGGCCAATTGCTTTGCAGCACGAATAAGAGTTATTGTGCTTGTCTGCAGTGCGGTGATGTTATAGATCTTTGTGATAGCGATGCCGAAGATACCGGCCCCTCGCAGCCGCAGCCGAAGCGCAGCTGCTCAGCAGCCAGACTCCCAGCTGTTCCATCGCAGGCAGCTGCGAGCACCTCTGGCGAATCCCAGCTGCAGCAACGGTGAGCTTTGGACAGATGTCTGAGTTGCAGCACAGTACACACACTTGCTGATAGGTCAGCTAGTAAGCCAAAAGAGCAGCCCACAGTGGAGATATACAGGGTGACTGTGCCTTCTGACAGTACATTTTGTTGAATTGCAGGCCTTCTGTGCAGCAAGCATCTCGTGGGAGAACCAGGGGTGCGCAGGCGAGAGAATTTTCGAGCAGCGACTGGATGTTCGGGGGCGACGGCGCTTACGTGCCCGACCCGAATGCAGCGCCGGACATGCGCTTGCGTCTATGGGAGATTGTGCACGTGCTGGACGCTGGCCTCGTCCCTCATCGGGCGCGCGCCTTGCTCGACAGCGGTGTGTGAGAATGCCTTCATGCTCGAGTCATGTTCCCCGGCTCGTTTGAAGAGTCCAGCACGCAGCTCTTTCTTGAAGAATGTCGTACCTGTTGGGCTGTATTTCTGCTTTTCTTCTGGTGAGGCCTTCACAGGATGTGGTGCAGAGATGTTGAGACTCAATTAATGCTTTGCAGGAAATGGAGGGTGTACGCTGATCAAGCGGGATTTGGCCAGGCGGCTGGGTCTGGTGGATGAGGCTGGCTGGCCGACGCAGGCAGGCACCCGCACAACCACAGTGCACGGTGTTGTGGCAGGCGCCTCTGAGAGAATTCCCCTGATGAACCTCACCTATGAGCTGCGAGGTATGCCAACTGTTCTTTTTTTTGTTTCTGAGGCGCTCTGCATACCTGTGATGACAAGCCTCCAAGTATAACAAATGAAGAAGGTGTCTGAGACAGCCATGATGGAGTGGCGCTCTGCTGCAGGCAAGAAGATGCACGTCACTGTTGGTGTCACCAATGCCAAGCTTGGGTGAGCATCCTTCCACGCGTTGTGATTGCATTTGTTGAAGAGAATGTCCGCAGTGTCCTGGAGGCACACCTGAGTATGCTTTCCCTGAAGTGTCTGCTGTTAATGAAGGGAAGAAGCTGATGATGGAGTCGGTTACTGCACAGGTGTGATCTGCTCATAAGCCAGCGGGAGATCTCACAATTTATTTCTGATGGGTTCATCTTCGACGTGCGCTAGGGAATGCCGATTGAAGGCTGAACTATCGCTGATTTGAATTAGAGAATTTTTGAACTCACAGCAGGGAACTAAACAAACAGAAGGGCTTTTCCCTCCACTTTGTGAGAGTGTGGTGGATGTTTTCCGTCCCATGGTTTATCTGAAACAGAAGTGCAGCCTAATCGCCATGGCAGGGCAGGTGGCATGGTTGGACTGTGAATTGTTGCCCAAAGATTCATGTGCTTGTCTGAGGTGTGATATTCTCACCAGATTTGCGCTTTGAGAATGCAGGGGCATTGTCAGTGATGCATCGATGCGCATGCAGGGGCATTGTCAGTGATCCATCGATGCGCATGCTTGCAAACTTCAGCCATCTTGTGACTGCAAGTGTACCAGCATGTTTCGAATCCTGACGCCCAGTTAATCAGTCAATTTGGTACATGATTTCCGGCCACTTAGGGCTGATCATTTGTCTGCCCATTATCACATTGCCAGCAACAGCATAATCGTTGAAAAAGTCAATTGTGATGGAGTGCACACTTGTCCACCCATGAAACCTCGTCCCATTGGGAAGGTGCCAGTGAGATGCATTCACTGTGTTGCAAAGCCACTCACCTCTCGACCTGGCAACATGCAAAATATTTTGGGAATGTCACACCCAAGTCAGGGGTCTGACCCTGGTGCACACAACTAGCTGCCAATGGCCACACGTGTCATCACACAAGGAGCAGCGCCTTTGCATGCAAGCTCGAGAAGCATTCTGCGTCGTACGGCAAATCGAGAACGTGTCCACCTCAATTCCAGTAAGTGAGCGCCATTTGCGACAGGCAAGAAGCGCAAGTGTTTCATCATGAGGCGACAGGCCGCTCTTGCGGGCCTGCTCCTGACCGTGCTTAAGCTTGGAGGTGCGCTAGTCGTGTGCCCTCCGAGTCTCTCCATGCATGGTGCAGAGGTTTTGCAGTTTACACTCTGTGAATATAATTGGCCATATTTTGCTGTCGTTTGCAAACGACGCGTGCATCGATCGGAGTCGCCGGCTGTAATGCGCCTTTGGGTTATCCTAGCACCGGAACTCGGGTCGCTTGCTTGGATTCGGACGGACAGCGACATCAGGGACTTGCTATGTGCCATCGATACTTGTCGAGGCCGCTCAGGTCTAGATCGACAGCCACGTTGCATTCGGATGGGTGCTGGAAGGAATATTTCAGGCGAGATGCTGTCGGCCGGCATGTAAGACGCTAAACTCACCTGCAGCCTCGCGGCCTAGCAATGATTTAGTCCCTTAAAACGCATGCAGGGAGTGAGATCACACAAACGACTGGACACCAGCAGCTGCACCTGGGCGAGGGCACGAACGAGCGAGAGCAGGCTAGCTTGCGCTGGGCTCCCTTCCGGAAGCTGCAGGTACCTGCAGCACGTCCTTTCTATTTCTTTGTTGCCAATCGCTGACCTCTGCAGCTGCATGCCGGCGTGCTCGCAAGCGTATTGATCAGCATGCCCATCTCAAAACTCACTTCGATGTGAAGCATCTTTGATCACGGCCATGAACAATTGCAGCTGGAGAGCCAATCACATTGGAAGTGTGCAACCTGTGTTGACATGATGGGATTGCTTGCTCATGCAGCAATTCAGCTTCAGTGGAAATGGAGGGGGCTCAGGCTCAGGGGGCTCAGGCTCAGTCGATGTCAGTGGAAGTGGAAGTGGCTCAGGGTCAGGGTCAGTCACTATTGGTGGAAGTGGGTCAGACTCCAGTGGCTCTAAATCCGGCTCGTTCAACCTTGATGTGAGCGGATCCAAAGGGTGCGATTAGCTTCATCACTCATGATCTTTCCGCTCTTCATCTCTGTGCGTGTGCACCTATTGCCATTGTTTCAGACACCTGCAACTTTTTTGTGGTGGAGCTGACATGCACTGGCTGTGACATGACTGGATGCCAGGGTCCTACATGAAAGCCGTCATGATGTTTCAGTCACCTCCTGGAGGCCCTTGAACAAGTCCTGCATGCCGCCAAGTTGCACAGATGACTGGAGGCATCCACTGCACAATTGACGGATTGATGCTAACAGAATATGTGCTCTCTTCAGGGCCTCAGCTGATCTTAGCAGCACACCTTCTACTCCGTCCACACCAGGTGAGAATATCAATTCAACCAGGCATTGCTGTAATCATGCCTATTTGCATAGTCCCTTCATCATGAACTGGAAGGGCATTTGGCAATGTCAACCACTCCGATTGCATTATCCCTCGCTAGAAACTTCTGTGAAGGTCTTGGCATGGTGGCATGCGGCTGACGTTTAACAGCAACCTTAGCAGTAAGGACATCTGTTTTCACCTGATTGACTGGTCTGCTTGGAAACAGACCCCACTCCCTCGACTCCCTCAACTCCTGACCCAACTGCTACCTCAACTAGCTCCGCTATGAGTACCAGTGGTGACTCAACCGCAGCTTCGAAGGGCTCCTCAACTGCCACAGGAGACACTGCAGACGCCACTTCATCTGCTACAGCAACCACCTCCAGCGGTGCGTCCGCCTGCTGCCCTAGCAAGAGAGCTTGCTTGTGCTCAGTGCCCATGTAAAAATATCTGGAGAGCCACCGTTTTATTGGTTTTGCGCCATTACTTCATCTGTTGTACATTCCTCCCCTCTTACCGATGAGGTGTGATGAGGTCACCAGCTACTAGCATGCAGTTCCAGTGTTGAAACACCTGGCTCCAGATGTTCATGTCATCAAGGCAGGCAGGGGGGAAAGGTGGCACTCTGGCATGAGCTGGAGTATGTTGAAAGGATATTAAATCCTGAGCAGGCTGCTGACTGGGGCAGTACATCAGAAGTCCCCACCATGCAGCAGTCTCAATACACTACTGTTCTCCTGCATTCAAGCATGGTACCTTGATCGTTTTCCTGCCTCCTCCCTCCCTCAGTGGTCTGGTGGCAATATGTACAGTGTACATAGCAGAATGGGCCCGCCTCATCCCGGTGGCTGCTTATTCTGTTAGCGTCGAGCTGCCCATGTGTGCATGTCAAGTCGCCCTATAAGGCTGGTGCTTTTCTGCTGATCCCTTGTAAGCAGAATTACGTTGTGCAGGTTCTCTGTTGCATCCCTGAAAGATCTACTCAGGTATTTGCAGGTGTGTGTGCCTTGAAGTTCTTGGGAGCTACACTATCTTGGCTGTTTTGAGATGAACAGATATATATATATTAATAATTTTATATATGCTCTGCGCAGATTCTCCGTCAACTCCCTCACCCTCTCCTTCCCCATCACCTGCCAAGAGCCCTTCCCCATCACCTTCCCCTTCGCCTGCTGTGGTGGTTAAGTCGGCTTCGCCCTCGCCTGTTGTCGTTGTAAAGAAGTCGCCATCGCCATCTCCTGTCGTCGTTGTGAAGAAAACGCCAAGCCCAAGTAAGTCCCTCCTATCCGTGCTGCATGCATGCATATGCTAAGCATGATGCCAGTCATGCTGTTCACTCACATCTGCTTGAAAAGTACCAGTCCATCATGTTCTGCATTGAGCTGTGGTGTATGGTCAGTCAACCTTATGTTGCAGTGCTGTACAGAGACACCCAATGGTGCAATGTACAAAATCATTAGCCAGTGGCATGGCTTGGCTGATGGGTTGCTCAGCTGAAAGAGCTCCTATTTCCTCCCATTGATTTGCGACCTCATGATGGGCACTCTGTGATGGTATGCGAAGGCATTCTCGGAATTCTTAATTCAGGTTTGACCATACCTGACCACTGCTTGGAGGGGACAAACCAGGGTGTATGATTGCTGTTGGGTCTGATGCGCAGGCCCTGTGGTTGTGGTCAAGAAGGTTGCCAAGAAGTCGCCTCCACCGCCACCGCAGAAGATCATCGTGATTAAGAAGGTCGCCTCTTCACCGCCCCCGCCGCCACCTGTTGTGGTGATCAAAGAGGTGGTTGTACCAAAGCCACCTCCCCCGCCACCCACTGTGGTCTGTCCCCCTACCTCCCCCTCTATTATGACCATGACAAATGCATGCCCCTTCCTATCAATCCCCTCTTCTGTTAAACATTAGACTGTGCTGTTTCCAGTGGTAAAAGCCCCTTGCCCTTCAGAGATTGCTGTGGCAAGCACGGAGACTTCTTGCTCAGAGCACTCTGATCTTGATTGGATGTACCTTCAGCGCTGTTGGATGAGTCCAGCAAATCCCAGAGCGATGTGAAGATGCACTGTTTTTGAAGGGAGAATACCAGCACTGGTATTTCAGTTGTCAATATCCTTAAGAGTGCCATAAAGGTGTTGCTAGACGTACCTAGTCCATCAGGACTGGGAAACGTGTAATAATATGTAATAATAATCCTTAAAGAGTTGCAGCCCGTGTGTGTGCAGATTGTCGTGCCGGGCCCAAGTCCAAGTCCGCCGCCCCCCATTCCAGTGACCACAGTCAGTGGTGGTGTCAGTGGCTCGGCTGCGCTGGTGGCATCACCGCCACCTCCGCTGGCGACAGTGACCACCGTGCCGGGAACCACGGCGGCCGATGCGCCGACGGCCGCGGCGGCCGCGCCCGCAACAACGACCATTATTGTGCCCGCGGTCGCACCGGCCACCACCGTGCCGGCCGGCGGCCGCCGCCGCAACGCCTCCCGGAGGCACTCCCGCCGCTGAGGCGCCGGCCAGTCTAAGCCCCCAAGGTACTCCCGGACCAGCTGCGCCAGAGAGGAAATACTTGCTGACCTTGCATTGGTCTGCATGGAAGGGGTGCGGTCTGGGTCCACAGCAGGTGCCTTTTTCCTTCTCTATGGGGAAGGTATGGAAATAAGGAGTGTTGAATCAGAGTGCCGCTGCTCGGCTTGTTTCTCGGCTGAGTTGTTAGTGGACATCGCAGCCGCAGCCGCAATTGCAAGCGCAGCCATGAACAAACTTGAGTTGTTGATAAGCCTGGTTGGTTGGTGGTCGGTTGTTCCACCAGCACGAGGCTGTGACGTTCTGGACGATGACGTGACACCAAAGGGTGGAGAGACCCTGTTGACAGCACCATGTTCATGGCAGTGAGCATGCCTTGCCTCGTTGATCCCTTGGCGCACAGGGGTTCGCGTATTGTACAGCATTTCAGCTATTGATAAGCTCTGTAGACAAGGTTTGGCGCAGGCATACATCTTTTGCGTTGTACTCTTCAGCGGTTGCTTCATGGCGGGGTTGCTAATGCACCCTTACACAGGAAACTTCAGTGGTTCATGCATGAAGTATATATAACACCACCAGGGGTTTGGTGAGAAGGTCATGAAGCCTGTCCGTCCTTCATTCGTATCAGCAGCAGTGGAACAGTAGTTTGACAATAACTTGTCGGGTATGCTTCTGGGAGCACAATGTGACCAGCTCCAAGCCTTGTCTTTATTGTTCTGTTTTTTTTTTGTTATCATTCAGTTTGTGGCATGAGTCGCAGTGTGAGCAGTTACCCAGGATGGCCACATCACATAGGGACGGTTCTGGATGAATTCTCAATAGAAGCACAGTTTGAAAAAGGGGCTAAGCTCTGTAGCAGAACTGTGCCTACCTGCAAGGGCTGTTGCACTGACATACGGGAGGGCCTGTTTGCATGCATGCATATGGGGACCTTGGCACTAAAGAAGAGTTTGATGCCGATTGCAGAGACAGTCTATTAGATCATGACAAAGTCTTCACAGCAGTGCAGATTGACGGCTCTTGCACAGGATCACTTTTTTCAGAGGTTGTTTCTCTTTGAAGAAAAAGCATGAGGATGCGGCTTGAACGATGATCAAGAAGTCGACAAATGCATTGGCTGTGGTGTACATATCATTTGTTCTCCTGCGGACTTGGCATAGCTCAGGTGTCTGCTAGCAAGGGGCACTAAAAGAGCAGATCATCCCCAGTACAGATGGCTCCTGAGAACTTGAAGGGTACTCAACAGAGGTTGCCCTGTCGCAGTTGTGTCTGAAACAGTGCAGATAGTTTCTCGGTGTTGCACACTGTACAGTCCAAGCCTGACATTAAAGGCATCATTCTCATCTAGCTAGTGGCCTAGGTGCTTTGCCTTTTCTATGGAGTGAGTAGCGTGCTGCACTGCTGGCAAATACAGCCACACTGCATGTCTTGTCCAAGAGACCATTGCCTGTGAGTGTGGGTGTGGGACGATATGAGTGGCAATAATTTTGAACCTAAAAGCAGGTTTTCAACGCTGTGTTTGGGACACAATTGGTTGATCTTCTTAGCGAGACACACTCATGTCCACATTCATGCCCGACGGCATCCTAGCATACTGGGCTGAAAGGTGGTCTTTTGCTTCGCATCGAGCATTCCTGGATAATGTAAGGGCCCGGCCCTGATCCTGACAGGCGCTCTCATGATGATCAATAATACCAAGATCAACTGGAACAATGTCAGCAAAGGTGTGCCAGCCTTAGTGTGTCTGTCACCTAATGTGTCTTCCTGTGCAGAATGCTCTCAGCAGGGAGAAAACTTGTCATGCTCTTAGCGGGTCTGCAGCATGGGGGGCACCAGCCACTCCAACTCATTCATGTCTCGCACAGCCCTGCTGACAGCTGCGCGCAGGCTTTCACCCTCCTGCAGCCCCTCTCGTAGCCGCACTAGCCAGTCCACCAGCCCCTCACATGCCTCTCGCAGCGTGCGCAGCGTCGCCTCTACTGCCTCCTGCATGGCATCCAGTCAAAACTGTGAAGCGTGTCCACCTCGCATGCATGTACATCAATGTGCAGATAGCAAACCGTAACTTGCATGCTTATGTGCTCCTTCTCCCTCACCCCCGCCTAGCATCACTGTCATTACCAACGTTGACAGGGCTAAACGAACGCTCTTCTCTGAGGACATGCACACTGACTTAGCATGACAGATCCTCATCAGCATGAATGTCAATGCTGAACAGCCAATCTGTGGCAGGGATTCAATATGCAGGCAAGGAAAGTCTGAACATGGCCCTTGAAGTGGCAAGTGCGGACCTTCTCTGTTGCCCCTCCCTTGTTGCCATAGAGGGGGTCATCAATGTCCTGGCCATCCGGGGTCATTATCTTGGCAAGCTGAGGGTGGAACTCGCCCAGCCGCCTCACCCTCTTCGAGTAGTTCCCCTTTGTGTTAATCGTGTCGAACACGCTCACCTGACCATAAGCAGTGGGAAATTTGCTTCAGCCAGGGCATTAATACCTGTTGGCCTAGTCTTGACTTTTACAAGCTCATCAAATCACTGCAATGCATTTCCCTGTACTTGCCTCATGTATATCAAGCATTGAGCCTAAGGACAACCTATTGGAGCGGAGGGAGCTCTTAAAAGTTAGACAAGGACAAGTAGTAATGCAATCCACAGACTTGCACAAAGGAGACTTGCCGGCTGGTCACCTCACGGAGGACATCAGCGGCTGTGAACTTATCCATGACCATCACCAGATCAAATTGGACAATGTCCTCGTCTGGGCTGAAGTGGCGTGCCTTGAAGTCCTCTGGGAGGGTGATGTCATTCTCAGCAGCCACTTCTGTCACCACCACTTCTGGCCCTTCGCCTAAGTTGTAGTCCCTGGAATATAGTCCCAGAGTAAAACAATGAGGAAGTGTTTCAGGTATGGGAAATGACAGAGCGTGGCAGTATTGCTGCATGCATGGACAATTGCAAATTGCCCTTTCACATGCTCTCCAATCTGCTCAGTGCATGGCACTCAATACCTTCAAGTAGGGCACGGCAGGGGGAACACATTCACGTGGACCAAACAGAGGCACGGAACATGGGGGCAGTTGATTGCTTGCCTGGTGCCCTTGGATTCACATAGTACTTCCTCTGAGAGTCCTCGGTCCTGCAGGATCTGCCGCGTCAGTACCTCTGCCAACACAGATCTGCAGACGTTGCTTTCGCTGACAAACAGTATTCTGGCTGCCGTTCGAGAACTCTCCCTCTCCACTTTCTCCTGAGCCCACGGCGTCGAGCGGAATGTTGTGTCCACGAAAATGCTAGACACATCTATCTGCTCTGATGGCGTCTCCTGTAGCAGGAACGTCTGTGAGTGCCATGTCCTCAGGTGCAAGAACAGTTCTGTTGTGAAAGAACACAAGAAATAGATCATATTCACCTCCCGTGCTGATGCTCTGCATCTGGTCAGTCTGATACTTGAGGACGCCTCAGAAGGCACATATTGTGCAGCGTATCTTTCAGCTTGATGTGCTGCACGCCTGCCTGTCGTGCTACGCTTTGCGCCTGGTGCATGAGAACATGATTGTGCTGCTATTAGACAACCAGAAGGGTGATCGATTGCTGTTTGCATAGCTTAGCTTCAATATGTTTGTGCTTTTACTTAGAACGAAATCACCAATCTTTTGTTTTCATTAAAGTGCAGTACAAGGTGCAGCTGACTCATCAAGTTATCTTATCCTTCATGAATTGCCAAACGTCAGAAACAGTAACCACTCCTCTTGGAATCTACCAGCCCTTGATTTGGCATTATTTCGCTTTTAAAATCCAAAGGCGAAGGCGTGAGCCATCCAAAATTTTGTATGAACAGCTCAAGCGCAACCCACCCTGATCACATACAGATCAGGCCGAGACAGAGTCTGATTAGCCCTACGTTTAGAAGCAGAATTGTGAGGAGATGGAGTCGAAGCAGCTACCGATCAGCTCAATGCAGTTCGAGCACGCTCACCCTCTTTTCACCTTCGAAGGTGCAGGAGAACTAGTTTTGAAAGAGTTACAGCAGTTTCAGCAGGCCAATTGGATGCCAGATCCACTTTATATCAACTAGTATTGAGACTCACCCAGCTCTGGATATTGCCATGCAGATCAACCTGTTCCTCCGCGTGATACGCAGAAGAGAAGATGGATATCACGATCTGGCCTCTCTTTTCCATGTGAGCATGCTACAGTCCCTTTCTCTTTTTGAAGAGCCCACCTGCAGCACACTGCTGGAAAGCTCCCACTCGTGTTCATTGCCTGACATATGGCACCCACTGTGTACCGTTGGCCACTTATGTCAGACCTGTCTCCAGGTGATAGATTTAGGGGACAGCATGGATTTTACACCTCTCCCAGGCTCAGGCAGCGACGAACTGACCTGCAACATCTCTGACATCCCCACTGACGGGTCAAATCTGGTCATCAAGGTGAGATCATCCTGGGAACTCCTGGAATCGCACAATAGATGCAAGGAAAGAAATATTCCCTTCCTGTCTGGCTGTCATTGCAAAAGCGTCAAAACACCAACCTGATGCAGTATGTGCATTTGGATTGGGAGGTACTAAAAAAAGGCATGCAATCTGCCATGCAGGCCCTCAATCTGTTCAGGGAGAGGACCGGCAGCCAACAGCGGTTCAGGGTCCACCTTGATAAAAGGGTTCCCCATGGTGGTCTTCCGCACCCAAGCGCAAGTGGACATTATTGATTTTCTTGATGCTTAGCCAAGAAAGATTCCGCTTGCCGTTGCACACAGATGCGCAGATTGGCACAGGAACAGAAAGTAATGTGTTTCCGGCAGGTGCGGGTTTGGGGGGAGGCAGCGCAAATGCAGCGACCACACTCTGGGCGGCGAATGAGCTGACCGGGCGGCCGGCCACAAACGAGCAGCTGCTGGACTGGTCGGGCGCAATCGGCTCTGACATCTCTGTCTTCTTCTCGCGCGGCGCCGCTTACTGCACCGGCAGGCATGCTCCTCTGACAGGAAATATCAGCATGCAGAATGCAGGGGTTTCTATATTTCGGATGTCTTCTGTGCGCCAGTGCTGTCTTACACAAGTCAGCTTTCTGACCTTAATCTCGTAATACCATTTGCACCTCTCTCCTGAGAAATGCTTTTCTCATGTTCACTTGCAAGTCATGTCCAGATCGTGTCGCAGCCCACGCTGCCTGGCCCAGCATGGGAGTTCTTGTTGTCATAAGGTTTCTCATCAAACGCTTGGGTTTTCATGTTAGGGGAGAAATCGTGGAGGACGTGGAGCCGCCCCTGCCCCTCTCCACACCGCTGCTACTGGTGAAGCCACCCGTCGGCCTTGCCACTCCAGCAGTCTTCAAAGCGCTGGATCTGGAGAAGAGGAGCACAGCAGACCCACTGGAGCTGCTCAGGGGGTTGGGTGCCAGGGGTGCGATCGAGCCAGAGCTGTGCGTGAATGATCTGGAGCAGCCTGCTTTTGATGTGCTGCCGTCACTTGCGCAGCTGAAACAGCGGCTGACCGATGAGAGCTCCGGGCGCTTCTCTGCTGTCTTCATGACAGGTGTGTGCGTGGTTCCCACCTCAGTTCTGTAAAATCTGTCTTGTTTGCGCAGTGCGTGCTATGCCTTGGTGGCATTTGTCCCCCAGTACCATCATGTGACTGCGTTGAAACACTTTCTAGCAGTCTTGATGACATTGCAACTGTGTACTCTTTTAGGGCAGAATTTTGTGAAGCACCGGTATGCTGTCTGCAGGGAGCGGAAGTACAATTGTTTGTGCTGGATCCGATGAAGTGCCATCATTTCTTGGGAAGCCAGACTGTGCAGATCTGTTTGTGAAATCAGCACGGCTCATAGCCAGGGAAGCTGGGACCTGGTACCAGCCCAGCAAAGCACTGGCCGCTGTGTCCTGAATACAGTGTGGCGGCCTTCTGAATTTAGTCTGTGTGCAGCTGTTGCGAGAAACACCTTGCTGACAATCCCCTCTTGATGAGATTTGCCACTGTTATAACTGTTAGAAGTGCATGAGAATGTCATTCTCATACTGCAATGACACAACGGAACCATTAGTTACAAAAGTAGTAAAAGTGTCTTCATAGCAATTGCCGAGAAAATGAATTGACATGTTCCTGACGATGTACAAAATTTTAAAGGACACCTTGCCAAAAAACCCTATACTACTCACTTTACTATAGTAAACCTTACTAAGTAAAGTATAGCTACACAGACACGACTGCTTCAACAGATGTATGCAGGAAAACTGCCATGGACACAACCTGCTCTGAGCAATATACATAAAAACTCAGATGCACAAACAATCCCCGAGCACCACCCGAGGACCAGTGGGGTCACAAGTCAGCATGCATGTTGCGCCTAGGATCCCTGCCGATCGGCCAGCGACTGCGACTCATCAAGGGCTGCTGCGCAACTGCTGCACACAGCATCGGCGTGCGCGGGTCCTGTTGCTGACCAAATTCATACAACCAGTCCCCCATGGAGGCCCCGAGCCCCTGCCACACACCACAGCACCACTGTCAGCCCAGTTGGTTCCTCGAAATTCACATCCCCTCCCTCTCCTGGTCCCCCCCTGTAGCTGTTGGGGATCCCTACGGACAAAGGCAAAGAGCACTGTGCTAGGCTGTGACCTTGTCATGTCAGGCAGCCATATTGGAAGCTATAGCTGGAATGCATGAAGGAGATGCGCACCGCTGGTGCCCTGGCCAGGCCCTCTCCAGCTTCACGCAGAGCGATCTTTGCGCGCTGCGCTTTGCGTTTCACCCCTTCGGCCGCGGCGCGTCCGGACGCCGAGACAGCCGCCGCCGTCTCCTTGGCAGAGGTGCTGGCCGCGGCATACAGTGCCTTGGCCGCTTTCCCTGCAAATTACAACGCATGCTTGGCCTTCCAGACCATAAACGGCATATTGTGACTTTACTGGACGTCGGCATGACAGATACCGCGTCTCCAAAAGGCTGTGCCAGCATTGTGGTTGGATCCTCAATGGCTGATCTCACAGGACCCATGCAGGAACAGCAGTGCAATGGAGAAGATGTGAGGAGCAGGCGCATGAGTCCTCCCTAACCCCATGCTGTCTTTGCCCTGAGCACAAGGACTCAAAATCACATGGCACGTTGAAGACATACCTTCACTGTTGGCACTCACAGCATCGGCAGCAGCACGACGGAAGCCAACAGACCAGGCGTCCAGAGCCCTGTGAGACACTGCTGATGTTGATGCAAGCGCTGCGGGTGCCGCAACACAGCCCACACGCGATGCCACCGCCTGCGTAACACATGATCAGTGTATAGACGATAGCAGGAATGTTCCATCAGGAGGAGGATGTACCAAAGCTCGGGAAGGCAAAAGAACAAGGTGTGTGACATTTCACATGCTGAAGGTAGTAGACGAGGTCTGACAGAAGATTATCACCTGTACAACATCGTTGCCTGGATGAAAGCCCAGCGCTGAGAAAGCGTCCATGGAAGTTGCAAGCTCGCTGGGCTTGAAGCTCATCACCCTCTGCCGGATTGCAGCGGAGAGAGCTGCTAGCGTGCTGCCTTCTGGATGGTGACGCCAAGTTTGGTACGACCACAGCACCAGAGAAATTCCCTGCAGCATCACATGCACTGGCAATTGAACCTGGGCGCACACTTTGCTTGCCTACTGTACGAGAAGGTGACCCCTGTGTGTGAATACATGTTAAGTAGTGAAACAGACTGCCGGAAGAGTCGAAAAGCAGAGGCACTTTAAGGGCGGACCTGTGCAGTGATCTGGGAACTCAGTCGCTCCACCTGCTGGTCCAGAGCTGCCAGCACTGCCACCAAGGGATTGTAGTTGAGCATGGCAAAGGCCCACAGGATGAGTGGCACCTGGGACGGCTGCAATTTCTTTGCATGCTCACAGGCCTGCAGAGGACAAAGTCAAACCTGAAAACTAATCTGAGCACCGTCTGTACTTGTTAATGTCCTGTCTATACAGCTGCAGAGCTTTCCTGCAAAGAATCATTTTCTTGGCCTTGGAACAGAAGAACAATCAATATGGACAGATGCTACATGGGTGAAGCACATACCTGCTGGGCAAGAGCATCCAGGAGGACAGAATATGGTTGCTGCCTCAGTCGGGCAAGTCCATCTAGTGTGAGGGTGACTTCCGTCGCTCCAAAGGAGCCAACATTCTCACCAATAATCTGCAAGAGCCGCTCGATGAGGCCAGACTGCTCCAAAGCTGTCAACGTGGCACACAAGAACTCAAACGCACGCCCATAATACGAGCTCATCCACACATGCCATTGCTTTATCCACCCCTGAACTTTGCAATCTCCCAAGGTGTTCCATGCAAAGTTCTGCAAGCATACCAGCTCTCCTCTGCCATGTCATGAAGCTGTATAGGCAACCCAGGCGATACAGTGCAAATGCGGCTGTCCCTGCGCTCATGTTTTGCTGGTCTTGAACGGCAGCCTGTACGTCCTGCCATGTGGCTGCCAAACGGATTCTCCTGTTGTTATCTGCTCCTGCAGAGGATGGCATGGCGTCTGTGCCCCTCACAATGGCCGGCTGCTGCCTGGGACTGGTAAGGATCGCCATTGTGGGCGAATATGATGCACGTCTGCACCAAACCGCACCAATCAAGACTTGGAAGGGGGAAAGATGTTGGAATATACTGCGAGATGTTCACAACAGAAAGGAAAACCCAGGTCCAGCAGAGGAACTCTACAAAGCCGTACCTGTGAGAACATTTATGATGCACTGGAGCCCTTAAAAGTTGCCCGACTGGTCCACTTCTTGCACTCAAGCCTAAACCCTCGCAGAGCTTCGAGCCAACTTGGGGCCTGCACCGGTGAGACAACTGTCATTCTGGGCATCCGTGCAAACGATGAACAATGCATGCAGGACTCTTCAACGATTACATACATCACGCAGACCAGCGCAAGCTGCGAAGTTCTCCCAATCTTTATCCCCGCGCTGAAGCAGTCTTACTCACCTTGACACAGGCATTCAAAACTGACGTGCAAAAGCTGCTGAAGGCTTGCAAGTATCTTGGAAGCACGTCTGCAATCACTTTGTGCTGGGAGGATGATCAGGCGCGGTCAGTGTCTGATAAATGCTGCACGTGAGGGTCCCAAGGTACGACTTCCGTGTCCAACGTCTGCTGCCTGCAGAACTGGCAGATGCTCCTAAATGCTGGTGTGTTTTCGACAACGCTGTGCTCCCTTTACCGGACGATCGTCGTTGACGAGGCCAGCGCCAAAATGGAAACTTCGGGAACTATCGCGAAGCTGTACGGATGAGATCCGTTGTGAGCTCCAATATAGGAGCTGAAGCCAAGATTGGCTAGGGCGGCTTTCAAACGGTGCACTCAGGAGTGAATCAGCGGGAGGTGTGCGGGCTTTTGAAGGCCATGAGGGCAGCCAGAGCACAGTATCGTTCCTAGGAAGCCTACAATTGTCCTTATCGAGCGAGATCAGCAGGTTTGTGGCGATGCAGCAGACTTCATTAACTCAACATGTGCTGCAGGTCGGTGCACCCTGCAGGAGGATGCTTCCTGCAGTCTGCCAGACTTGCTACATGCAGAGCTGGAATGGCCAAGAACGAACATCGAGGGGGCGCCTGGCGTCAACAAGTTCGCAGGTAAGAGCCGATGAGATCATTATTCCATCGTGTTCACTGAAGCATTCTTCATGCAATTCTCTGCATCCTTTTAAGAAACCAGCCTTTTGTAAGAACGGACATGATGTGCGTCATTTTACCCACCTGGTGACATGTTGTGAACACAAAGCTGATGCACATCAAAGATCTGCAGTTCGTTGTGTCCACAGTTCCCCGGTGCTCGTGCAGGTTCGCCTGGCACCTGTCATCTCAAACCCAAGGGCAACATTCAGACGAGCATCACGCCTTCAAGCAATGCCAGGTACATCAATTGCACACGCAGCCCCGATCAGTTATCACTGAAACTACAGTTTCCCAATTATGCGTTCCCAGCGAGACATGCGGAGTGGCAGCTGTTCAACGGTTGATGACCTCGTTTGAGAAAAGTAGCCTGTTTGCAGTTGTCGCCGTGATGGCCCCGGAGAGGCCCACCATCCTGGTCACGGAGAAGCTGGGCGAACCAGGTGAGTAACGATATCTTCGCCTCCTTGCAACAACGATGCTTCATTCAACAACAGTGACAGAAGAGCGTAATACAAAAAGTGTGACAGTTGCATTAAGTGGTCCTGGCCTTGACTAGCAGAGGCATGCCCTGCGGCAGGTATTGAGCTCCTGAGCCAGCATGGGGATGTAGAGAAAGCCTACGGCTTGACCCCCGAGGAGCTTTGCGAAAGGATTGCCAATGCTGATGCGCTCATCATCCGTTCAGCAACACAGGTGAGGTCCTGTTCCTGGTGAAATGGCCATCGCAAACGCTGCCTAATCATCAGCCTGGACTCTGTTGTGAAGCTGCAGCAATTTAACACACTCCTGAATTCTGCAGGTAACCAAGGAGGTGTTCGAGGCCTCCAAGGGACGCCTCAAGGTGGTCGGCAGGGCTGGTGTGGGAGTGGACAATGTCGACTTGGCCAGCGCAACAGATATGTGCCCTTCTATGTTTGCACTTCTTTTTGCACGGAGGAAAGGTTTGCATGAAAGTTGCATTCGTTACCTGATCTCATGCACCTTTCAACTCCCAGTGCAGCTCTCGTGAGTCACTTGACAAACTCCGAGCTCAATGTTTGGGTCATATCATGATAGGAGCAAAGTAGTGCTATGCAGCAGAAATATTGAAGGCGTTTGGCCACTGCGAAGTGGCCGGCAGATCTGGACTTCTGCCTTCATGTCATTTATGTCATTGAAATGTCATCAGCGACTGCAATACAATGGATGAGTCCAGCAGCACCCATGGCATGCAAAGGAGTTGGGAAGAAGCACACACGTCCTTCTGACATGTGTGCGGTGCGTGTGTGCAGCACAGCATGGCTGCTTAGTGGTGAACGCTCCCACGGCCAACACAGTGGCGGCTGCAGAGCACGGCATTGCGCTCATCTGCGCACTCTCCCGGAATGTGGCCCAGGCCGACGCCAGCGTGAAGGCCGGCAAGTGGGAGCGCTCCAAGTACGTGGGCGTCTCCATCGTCGGCAAGACCCTCTGTGTCATGGGCTTTGGCAAGGTGGGGCCTGCTGCGCTGTCCAGGTCCATTTCGTGCTGAGGACAGGCCATCTGGTGTCTACCTTTGCATGGTGTCAAAAATCGCGACATCTCTATGGCAGCGCTGTAATCAATTCATCTCGGGCTCATCGTTGCATGACTTCACGCAGTAAAGTCAGAGCACCGGAGCCAACAGAACAACAACAACTGTTCCTTCAAGGAGAGTTATTCCCACCATGGGGGGCCTGCGTGGATGTGATGTGCTGACTGTCCGCGCTGATGTGGCAAAGGTGGGAAGCGAGGTGGCAAGGAGAGGCATGGGGTTGGGCTTTGCCAGTGTGATAGCGTATGACCCCTACGCTTCGGCAGTCAAGGCCCAAGCACTCGGAGTGAAGCTGGTGTCCTGGGAGGAGGCCCTTGCTCAGGGCGACTTCTTCTCCCTCCACATGCCCATGACTCCTCAGACCAAGGTACGCCCTGCTGCTGCTTGCTACTTGGAAAGAAGAAAAGGCATTCTTGCTTCTGAGGCGCCTTGCTTGACCTGTACCCAACAGATGGGCGCACCACCATCCACAGACCAGAGCTGCAAGTGATTTTGCCAGCGACACATGCATTGCAGTCTTTTGCTGTGAGATGATCTTACTACTGATGCGTGCTTTCCTCTTTTTTCACTGGAGCATTTGCAAGACAAGCATGTGAGCATTATGGAGGACCTTGTTGCCTGAGGCGCAGCGTAAGTGTCCAACAGCCTCACGAAATTCATCTGCATGCCCATCCCTAAGAATGCTGGATGAATTGCAGGGCATCTTTAACGACGACACCTTCAGCAAAATGAAGAAGGGTGCGCGCATCATCAATGTGGCCCGTGGCGGTGTCATCGACGAGGCTGCACTCGTTCGTGCCCTGGATGCTGGCATCGTTGCGCAGGCATGCATCGAGACCCCCCCTGCTGTGGACCCCCTCATCTGATGTCCACAGGCACCCATTGCAAGACAGCACAGCACAGCAATATCTTGCGTCTTGTCCTGAAAAGCACTGCATGAGGAACTGGGCGCATGATACACGCATCCTCCAGGATGCCAGGAGTGAAGCAACCCAGCTGCCCCCGTCTCTCTTGTAAGCTCTCCAAAGTGGAGTAGCATGCATTGCAAGGGCGACTGCCAAAGCCATCTCTGCCACTCCCCTGTTGATGAGCAGAGATTGTGACACCACAGAAAGCTGAACACCCCAAGCAGCGCTCGACCTTTTTTCAAAGGACTCACTTGTAAGCTATCCACAGTGCAGTACCATGCGGTGCAACACGAAGTGCCAGTCTGCTACTCCCCCTGTTGATGAGCAGAGGTAGTGACACCACAGGAATGCTGAACACATGCAGGCAGCGCTCGACGTCTTTCAAAAGGAGCCGCCTGCGGCGGACAACCCGCTGGTGGGCCGCGAGGACGTGGTTTGCACGCCCCACCTGGGCGCCAGCACCACCGAAGCCCAGGAGGGCGTCTCCGTTGAAATCGCTGAGGCCGTCGTCTCCGCCCTCAAGGCATGCGCTGACCTTTCACAGCCTGCATGCATCTACCAGTCCAGCAAAATGGACAAGTCCGGTAGCACAACGGTTGCTTCTCTTTGAAACAGTGTAATGTTGAGGCAGGGACTATCAGGCGCTGCCGTGGTAACTCCTCGTATGGACTACCCCATGCTACACTGCATGCGCACCTGTGTGGTCACAGGCGCAGGTGTCTGAGCTGCGAGGCGCCCCATCTTCTCACTGCTGCCATGTTTGCCGCTCTGTGGTTGACAAGTAAAAAACGCTCATTGTGGGGGACAGGGGGAGCTGGCGGCGACGGCGGTGAATGCGCCGATGGTGCCGGCAGAGGTGCTGGCGGAGCTGCAGCCGTTTGTGGCGCTCGCGCTGGGCCTCGGCCGCGCGGCCGTGCAGCTTGTCGGCAGCCACGGCTTCACCGATGTCCACATCACCTATGCCACTCCCCGCGGAGGTGCGGCCCCTTCATCCGACCTTCCCCTCAACTCTCATGTCACATGACACATGTCTGGATCTTCTTGAGTGCCTCCTCTGAAATTTGCCCTCTGTGTAACAATTGACATTGGCATGGACCCATGAAAAAGTGTGGGGCGCCTGTTTTGGCGCCCTATGCCTGACCTACCTCAAACTCTGCCATGGCTCGTGGCTCTCAGGAATTGTGGTAGCAACAACGCCCCCCCAATCCACCATTGCTGTTGAGTCCGACACCATTCGCCTGCCTTCTGCTTTACACCCACATGTGGCCAGTTCATGCTCACCAGTAGGTATCTCGGATGATATGATCAAGAGATACAGTACAAACAATCAAGGGCGTTCGGAGCGCCAGAAGAGGAAGGCTGTCTCGACACAACAAACACTAGAACTGCTTCAACCCGGCCCAGGTCCCCACGACAGGTCACATTTCATACACTCGTGGCAAGAGGTGCTGATGTGTCGCTTTTCTGGGGATGCAGATGACTTGGACACGCGGCTGCTGCGCGCGATGGTGATCAAGGGCATCCTGGAGCAGATCACAACCGCCAACGTCAACCTGGTCAATGCCGACCTGCTGGCCAAGAACCGCGGCCTGCGCATCATCGAGTCCACCGTGCCAGCCGAGGGCAAGGTGCTCCCAGATCCCTCGCTCCCCTGTTCCACTTAGAGGGCCTTCCTATTCGGTTGCAGCATTGCATCTTCTTTCTGCACGCAATTTGAGACCTGATGCAAAGGGGGCCATCTCAAGTATGCTGACACGCAAGTATACTCTTGCAACCACATGCATGTCTTTCTGCCCCCGGTGAGGTCTGTCTTGCTTTAGGTGCAAGCGTCCTGAGGGACAAAACAATGTGCGTATTGTCGGCACTGCTTTGCAGCCATGACAGCCGGGCTGCAGCTCTTCTCAGAACTACATTTCCTGGCAGCAACTGGGCTCATGATGTCACGCTGACACTGCACAATGACGCAATCCTGCAGGACGTGCTGAGCTCACTGCGCATCGCGCTGGGCAGCAGCGACACGCGCTTCAGCGCCGCGCTCGGCAAGGACAAGCGCATCTCTGTCATGGGCACCGTCAAGGGCTTCGCCCCATACCTCACGCGAATCGGCACCTTTGACGTGGACCTCTCCCTCGACGGCATTATCCTCCTGGTGCGACCCTGATCTTCATCATCATCCAACCTGATCTGATCCAAATCTGATCTGATCTGGCCTGATCTGATCTGATGACTGGGATTTTGGTGCATGTCAGCCGCCACTCTGAAACCTGGCAATGCTCCAACATAGCTGTGCTTCTTGCTGGGGTTGCTGCAGTTGCAGATTATGATATGTGTACACGTGTCATCCTGTGCATTGTTTCTGAACTACAGATGGGAATCCTTGCACGCTTGTCAGGTGTTGAGTCATCATCAAGCCCTTCTGCACTGGCATGCATGTGCATGTTCAACAAAGCTGTGCGAAACACTTGGGAAGCTTTCGTCATGTGGTGCTGTCTAATTTTGGTGTACCTGGTGCCGTGCAGACAAGGCAGAAGGATCAGCCGGGCGTCATCTCGGCGGTGTCCACGGTACTGGCAGAGGAGGGTATCAATATCAGCTTCATGTCTGTGTCGGTGACGCCGGACAATGATGCAGTCATGGCGCTGGGTCTCGACCAGGAACCCACACAGGAGGTGCTTGCAAAGCTGCCTGAGCTCAAGGGCATCACTGAGTTCGCCATGTTCTCGGAGAAGGTGCTCTAGATCCGGGATCCTACTCGTTAGATCAGGCAATGCACTTCGCTGTTGAGAAGTTGCCCTCTCCTTGAGACATGGGGTCTGTTTTGTTTTTTAGGTTGATGTTGGACCTAGTGTTTTTGCCCGAGTTGTCACATACGGTGGGAGCTTGGGGAACACTGGAGGGGCCTTTAGCAGCGGCCATCTCTGGAGGATTGGATTATACCCATTTGCCGAAGGTTTAGGATGTCCTGATCTCACACAAAATGGCAGCAATGTATATCACGTTTGAAAATGTCCTATGTTAGGCTAGTCTGTGGCTGCGTCCACCATGAATAAGCAATGTGCTTAGTCTTGCACTCAGCTCTTACCACTCTGCATGTGTGTCCACCTTTGTCAAGAGGCCCGTCTGCTTAGGCTTCATCTGAGTGTTTTGTGAACTTGGGATGCTCAATGATGACATCTATGACCATTCTTGACTGCCCTTCTCGGGCAAGTCCACAGCCAGTAACATGTTTTGCTTTTTATAGGAGGTTCAATATTTTGCAGAGTGATTTTTCTTGTCTGTGAATCATATCTGGTTGTCAAAGCAGCAAACTGTTAATCGCCCTAGTTGATGTCAGGATGTCTACCTAGTTGTCCCCAGATCCTTCCCCCTTGTGAAAGGAATGCCTGGTTGCACATACAGCTGCAATCGAGCAACAATCTCCACAGCAGATTGCACTTGTGCCATCTACCAAATAGTAAGCATACCCATAGCAAGGCATGTACACACTAAGCCACCCAATACTGCAGGCAACCTTCTGCGTTCTCAATATTGACAATTATTTCGGCCGGGACAGAGCCTGCGCAACTCCACTGCTGCATGCTCCAGCAGATGACTTGAATAGCCTTTCATGCACTGCAATGCCTCAGGAATCTCTACGCTCGCACGAAGCCCCTCCCGGGGTTCGCTTTCTTGGCTTTTTTCTTCTTTCCTCCCACTCTCAACTTCAAGCCACAACGTTGTCCTTGCCAGGGCCGGGATGATGCCAACACCACAGGAAACAGCCCCTTTCGCATCTTTTCTGGCACTATTCTGACTGAGATCACCGCTAAACCCCACTCATAGATGCTCTTTTATATGGTAACATGTGCAAAAGTTGAAGTAGCAAATTCGTTCGTGGCCCGGCAATTTGTGCACCACCCTCTTCAGGCATTCGCCACCTTCTCAAATGTGGGCTTGGCGCCGGTCCGCCGCCGCGCAATCTGGTCGTATATCACGAAGCCGACGAGCGCCACAGCCATGACCGCGCTGAGCACGAGCATCGCGACAGACGCGGAGGAAGCTGCGCGGCGGCCGACCACGCCGCGCGCCGCATTGGCCTCCAGCTTGAGGAAGGCACCATTGCCAGAGCGCAGGTTAGCCTGGGGCAGAACCACATGCACACAGGGGTGTATTACACGTCTTGCGGCCGACGACAGCTATGGAGAAGTCACCAATAAAAGTGATTGGAACATCATTGCTAGCCAAACAGCAGCAGTTGCATGTCGCAGAGAGGTGTGCACAGGAAGTGGTTGCGAGGGCGCCAGCCAACAGGGGTGATTAGCAGCCTGTCTTTTTTCATGACCACACAGCAACTTTGAGGGTTCTGCACCTGATTAAGCAGGCACCAAAAGAAAGTTGCGCCACCTCAAAAGGGGAATCTCACACCTGGATTTTGCGCACCCACTCCATCATGGTCCCGCGCGCGCTGCTGGCCTCCTCTGAGCCGCCGGCCGGATGCGCCGACTCGTCATGCACAAACAGGTTCTGCGCATCACCGGTCAATGCACAAGTCAGTGTTGTGCCGCAGTACTCACTGATATAGCCAGGCCGCTGAAAGCCCCATGGTGATGCTGTACAGCACCTCTGACTATCGGTTTGGCATCCCTTAATACTTGGCAACAAACAATGTTTCCCCGACAGCCTCCCTTGTAGACAGCAATCTTTCTTTCTGGGTTCTGGTCGTCTTGGTCATGGGATGGAGGCATGTCATACAAAAGTGATTTCTGATGAACACTGCAACGCAGAAGTGGTGTCATGCAAGAAACAATACCCATCAGACAGAACAAACTCACGGCACAGCAGCCAGGGAATACCTGAACAGAGATTGCATGCACCGAGTGTGGTGTGATTTCCAGCGTCTGGCCCCACTCTGGCCGCGCTGGCTTGCCCCAGACAATCTGCATGCACAAGAGCACCTTGTCAGCATTCCAATACCCAAAAAACACACATTCTCACTTCTGCAGCACTGGTCCCCTGTTGCCATGCCGGAAGACCTCAGTTGTCGAGAAAATGGCGCGCTGGTGACGCCTTAAGTGAACTAGGAAGAGCAGGCCGCAAGCCTCTCTTGCTGCATATCAGTACACACGATATGGCTGAGCTGTGTTTGGCCACGAGCGATGAACATGAGGGTCCCTAGGAAGCCCTCATACTCTCCTTCCAGGAACTGTGCCACCTGTTGTCTCTATCTCCGGTGTGGCTGTGTCAAGACCCCTAGATTACCAGCAGAGGTTTCAGGAACTCCGTGTACGTTCTGCTTGCTTGCAGCAAAGTGACTACTCACCCGAAAGGTCACACTGGTTCCGACATCAGGGATCAGTGAGTCCTCTATCACACTGAAGTCAACATACACATACAGTCACAGCACGAACGAGGCTATGAAGCGCGCACCTCCACGTTGCTGAGGGTGGCATGGTTGGCATGCTCCAGGAAGATCGCGGAGGTGGTGACATCATCCACAAGGCCTCTGAGGCCGGGGCGGTAGTCCAGGAAGCCCCCGGGGATGTCTGTCTGGCGCGTCAGCTCCAACTGGAGCCCCTCGAGCACCAGCCCCTCTATGGTGGACCCGGGAGACCCCGCCACCACAACGCCCGCCTCCGCCACCGCGCTGATGTTTGTGAAGCGCACGTCTGTGACTGTTCCCACCTGCGCAGAGGCAAAGCTCCACTTGGTTCCCCATGTCAGAACACTCGTGAGCTGTACAACTTTGATTCTCTTCTCTTGGTGCGGCATGTGCTGACAAGCGAGGCCTACCAGTCAAGACCGTCATCACCCTGTCTGCTGGTAACAGCCTGGAACTTATTCCTCTTTGACATCTTTCTATAGTTGTAGTGGGAGCATTGGCATGGAGTCCTTGCCTCTCACTTGCTCCAACCACATCTCAGCAACAAAGGCAGCTGGAGAAGACTGCATGGCCTACATGCTCTGATGCTTCCATTGCCACAAGTCCTTATCTGTGTTTCCAAGCACACACTCTGCATCCTACATGCCTCCGCAATGTATCCTCAACAGGGGTTTCATGGAGGCGCACTTTGGTGCCGACAGTTCGGGGCATGGCGGTGATGTGGATGGGCTCGGCGGCTCCGGTCCAGGAGCGCTCGAAGAACAGCGCCTCCACGCTGATGTTGGTGAACTGAACCCCGCTCACGCTGCCCTCATCCCTCACCGCTATTGCCAGACCCCTGCAGGACATAGTTTCATCCATTTCATTCCCATTTTTGGCACTATATGCAGCCAATAAGATGTTGAACTGCACACCGCTCGCTGCCTTCATCCCGCTCTCGCCAGACCCCTGCAGGACATCATTTTACCCGTCTGATCCCTTGCAGTACATGCAGCACAGCAACAAGATGCTGTTGCGGTTAGACTCAAGTCTCCCAACTCGTCTCCTCGCAGTGTGCACCGCTATTGCCAGACCAACAGTCTCATCCATCCCATCCTTTGCAGTACATCCAGTACAGCAACAAGGCGCTGGTGTGGTTGGGTTCAAGTCTCCCCACTCGTCCCGTCCCAGTATGCTCCAGGCTTTGAACAGGTTCAATCACAGTACAAACCGGTTGAATCGTCAATTGTCAAACGTTATCAGGACCGGTGAATGGAGGGAACGCTGCAAGAGTCTGGGGAGTGGTGGGGAAGGGGTGCATGCCTGTGGCTCTGCTGGATGGTGACATTCTGGAACACAAGCGTGGTCATGTGGGCGCGAGTTTGATCGCCAATTTGGATGGCCACCGACTTGGACTGGAACAGCCCGCCATCCACCAGCACAAACTCGATCGGCTTGTCCACTGCAGCACAGCCAGAAGTCATGTGCAGTCATATCCCATGCCCACCAATCCACCTAGCACTGCTTGCACATGTCCTTGCACTGCAAACCCCAGGCCGGCATGCCTTGGTTCACCAAAGACTTATGAACAAGATTTCCAACATTCTCTGGTTCGCCGTGCCAGAAGTACAGGGCAGACGGTTGACAATGTTACAGGACACTCCAACTCCAAAGGACAATATCAAGCGAGAACACGAGCCTTTTCTTTACTATATGCATCTGAGCAGCAAATCTCTCGCGATGACTTCCGTCTCATCGGGTTGGAGCATCCTGGAGCTGAGATCATTGCTCAAGTGCTTTGGTGTCTGTTCCTTAGCTCTGCAGACTTTCAGGGAGATGCGTTCATGCGAAGATATGCTGCTGCAAGAAATACCCACCAGCAGTGGTTTGGAGCGTGACAGCATTGTCGGCGGTGGAGATGACAGTGCCGCCCAGGTAGATGCGCCGGCTGCCGTCCACAACAATTCCCCGGCTGAGGGGCACCAAGGGGTCCCCCCAGATGCTGACTCCCATGAGTGCCACCGCCTCGCTGCGCAGGATGTGCACCGCCCAATGCACTGCATCGTACAGCTCAACTCCCTGGATAGTCACCTGTGCAAGGGGTTCAGGGTGCATGGTAAAGATTTCAGGGGTTCTGATAAGGATCTACACAGGCAAGTCCTGGTTGGTGGACATTATCGTTGCGCACTAATATGGCAATGGGGAACCGCCCCCAGCCAGGGAAAAACAGCCCGGTGTGTGACAAGGATGCTTGAGGTGGAAAGCGCTAGCCATGAAAGTCCAAATCCAGTGTAGCTGCGACAGAGAGTTTCGGAAGAAGCAGCATCTCAAGGATGGGTGAAAAGATGGGCATACAGCACTGAAAGTTTACGACCCCTTCAATGGCTCTTTATAAGGCTTGGGGTGCCTGGCAGAGCTGGAGTATTGCTTGCTCCCCATCCTCAATGTCAATACGCGTTGCCATTAACAGAAAGAGCTGAGAGAGCGCACCTGGAATGAGTCCCGAACACCAACCAGGTGTGGCCGACACTCATCTTGCATGTGGCAAGAGGCGTCATCCCAATTCGTCACCTGCTTCCGCTCCATGTTCCTGCGGCATGAAATCTTTTATAGAAGAATACATAACATATTATAAAGTTTCTCGTGCCCAATTGTGAATGAATTTTGAAAGCATGGCGGCGTTCAATGGCATTGGTGTCATAGGTTAGTCGGGTCCATATCAACATTGTTGAAGATGAAAACGCACCCTCCATACGTCCATAGTGTTCCCTGCATGTCTATTCTGCCCTGCCCCTCTGCGCCGCAATTCTGGCACTGGAAGAGGATCAGGTACCAGTCGTTGAAGCTCTTTGGGTAGTTCTCCCTCTGCAAAAGCCATGCTAGAGTCTGATGAACAAGAGTATGTAGTTTTGCAAGAGAGTTCAGCATCAGCTGCCGCCGACGTGAAACAACTGCGTCGTATAGCCATCGATTTTTCCATATTGCTGTGACGCGTAGAGCAGTTGAAAGAATGAATGAAGTCTGCTGAGGCTTAGCAGCACATCACCTTTGATCCTGCCAGAATGGTTGCAGATTTTGGCAGCCGCAGCTTGACTCCATCTTTCACAATGATTTGTCCAGTTAGATACTGCTTGTCCTCGTCAAAAGTGACCACGCCACCATCTTTATTCTTTGTGCACGCATCTATAGCTGCCTGTATGGCCCCTGTGTCGTAGGCATTCCCATCCCCAATGGCTCCATAATCCTGTGTGTAGAGAATCGATCACTTTGAGGCACAGCAGCCCCAGTGAAAGCTTGAATTGAAAGTGGATTGGGCAAACGGTGTAGAATGTCGATAGATATGCGTTACATACCTTAACTGGGCATGTAAACTCTGGAGGGGGTGTCGGGGTAGCCTCTTCAGCTGCTTCCAAGGCAAGTAGAGCCTCGTCTTGGCCAGCAGCAAGTTGCAGCAATAAAAGGCTTGCGAGGTAGACATACCGGACCATAGGTATGTTATCCTTCATCTCTCACGGTGGTAACAGCTTCAGTGATGTTTCCCCGCGATGGATGTGCTGTTCATCCTTTCTAGTTCGTCAGCAAACTCTTGTCAGATGACCTGTATTACGGGTTTGGTTTCGGTTTCACCCAATGTATTACGTCTAGTTTGCTATTATAAGAACGGTTTACATCAGAGAAAGAGCAGCTATCAGCATTGTACCACTAGAATTGCAAACTCTTACTTCGGCATGAGAGTTCACTAAGATGTATTCTTGTGCATGTGTACGCTCTTCTTATGATGGGTAACACTTTTCCTGTGCAACCCTTCCTCACTTATTCCTATTTCGGTGGCGAACAGTCGCGATCGGTGTGAGTTGTCCCAGGACATGGCCCACCCGAAACTTCCTTCCGGAGATTCCATCAGATGGCGTTCCTAACAGCGGCCAGTGGCGGTCAAAGCGCAAGGCCACGAACACCTTGATGAGCAAGTTGCTCTCCTGATGGAACGTAATTAGAAATGTCGATACTCCAACATGTACCATCAATATAAATGATGGCGGAGGGCCCAGGTTACGGCTTGCTATCCTTTAACTTTTGATCTGGCAGCGCTGCCTGACAGAAGCTGTGCATTGCTGTTGGCTCTTGACAAGACTAATTGTCGTACGCTTGGGTATGAATTAAGCTGTATTATTGATCTGCTCCTGGAAAAGGGCGTGCTGGTCGCACGATCATAGCGATTTTACTAGGGCTGCCACCACCTTCTGCATCTGCACGTCCTCTTGAGGATAGGGAAGCATGGCATTCAGACTTCAAGCTCTTGGCAGGGTACGATCATCTTATTTAATCGACTGCCTTTCACCTTATCAATTGCCTCCTCCTCCTGACACGTCCTTGCCCCTCTCTCAGGCCCTGCGCACCTCACTCGCGGAGCAGCATGGGGGTCAGATCAGACGTCAGAGCGTGTTCAGCGAATTCAAGAAAAAGGTTCAAGAGGAGGTGGAGAGGTATGTATCTCTAAGGCGCATCTATTACCTATGCATGCTGTACCCCTGAAGGAGCGCAAGGGACAGGCATGACTCGTGCGAGGCTGAGATATTTTCTTTCTATGATGCAGCAACCCATCCATGAAGAAATCGATGAATGAACTGAAGCAGACAGCTGAGAGCATCCGTGAAAGGTGACAATCACACTTTCCATGCACACTGTGGCTGACAAGTGCACGTGGGCAGTACATGAGTCGGAGGATGCATTTTGGAGTCATGTACAGCTCCCCACACTTCAGGAATGATTGAGCAAGATTATGCTTCTATCATACAGGACAAAGAGCGCCACTGAGGGGTTGCAGAAGGCAGCCAGCGCATCAGCCGAGGCGACCAGGGCTGCTTCGCAGCAGGTGTTAACTCAGCTTCATGGGTGTCAGTCAGTCACTCAGTCATTAACACCTTTTCCAGCTACCTAGGGCTTATCAGATATCTGTCTCTGATTTTCAGAGTCAGCGCCCAGCATCACATGCAAACATTCACAGAGGAACTTGGAGACATTCACAAGATCATCCTGCCATTGGGTAGATGTGACGGCAGGCATGCATGCTGCTCTTATGACACTGGTCCTGTGCGCAGTGACCTGTAGAGGGTGCTTGGCTGTGCGGACATGATGATGCAATGAGAGTTGGGGTCTGTGATCCTGCAGGTCTCATCTGTCGTCCAGGAGAGCTTTTCTCAGATGTCGCAGGGGGTAAGTTTTCCTTGCCCCTCTTCGGACACTTCCATATTTCTGACAGAGATTCCAAATTTGGTGTCCATGGTTTGCAAGGCAACTTGAGCAGTTGTTCCTAACAACAGAGTACATCTCTGCAGGTGAAAGGCACTGTGGAGGAGCTGAAGAAGTCTTCACAGAAGGACCAAGATGCAGTTTCACCAGGTGCCACTGCTGCCAAAGCAGATGAGGCCAATGGCGAGGCCCCTGCTGGCGCGCAGGCCCAAGGAACGCCTTCTGATGATCGGCAGCAAAATGCATCAGCCACTGCCAGCACAGGGGAGGGGTCTTCAGGGGGCCAGGAACAGGGACAGACCGGGGGGACTGGGGGAACAGGGGAAAGCAAGACAGCGGGAGCTGCTAGCAGCACAGCAAGCTTGATGAGCCGGCTTAAATCAATGGCGGAGGTAGTCAGAAAAGAGGTGCGAGCAGTTCCAAATGTTCTGCAGTTTTTACCCAACATAACATTCTGGGGGTGATGCTCACGAGTGCTTGTTCCATGAAAGCTCCTCATGCACAATATATGCTGGGCGTTGCAGCAGGCAGGACAATGTGTTCACCCTGGCATAATGCATGCATGGCCTGCAAATGCATTGGCCTGCAAATGCAATATGTTCATCTCATCAGTCACAGTCTGTTCTGCAGTTTAAGGCAGTGCACGATTGGTATTAGGTGCTGCCTTTGAATAGAAGGGCTCTCTTGTGATCAGGTGGCGGCTGCCATTTTGCCGGAGGTCCCAGTGTCATCAGCGACTAGGGCGTACAGTGATGACCTGCGCGCATCCGCACCGCCCCCCAGTGCCGACAGCGCAGTTGCCGTAGTGCAGCCGACGCGGTGGCAGAAGCAGTGGGGCGAATGGCAGAGCAAAGTGCGCTGTTCCCTTCTCCTTCTCCGCAATGTCTCCTTGCTCTTTGTAATTCTATGCTGTCCTTGCTGCACAGTTTGCCGCACAATTTACTACAGAGGTGCACTGCTGAGGCAACTAAACTGGAGTCCTGGAGTGAGCTTGCTGTTGATGGCGTCCACTTTCGCAAGGTATGGTGACTGTTCCCTGACCTTCTCGCTGGGGGATGTGCAGCTGGGGAGCCATCCTCTGTTCCAGCGGCTGGCCTCCATGAGGGAGCATAAGGTATTCTCCAAGGGCAAGGAAGTGGCTGATGACCTGCGCGAACGTTGGGAGACTTCCGACTCTCCCTTAGTGCACCGCATCCAGGTGAGACCCATCACACTTGAGAGCAGGCAGCAGAAGCAAAATAGCTTCCTGTAGCTGCCTGATGACATATGGGGTTCTTGCCTTTTGACCAAGTCGGTCTGCATTACCAGGCACAGAACAAGCTCGGCCTTACATTACTTGTCTTTTCATGATATGTATTCACTTTGGGCGAGGCTGTATGTGAGTCTCTATGACTGTCTGGAGGTGCTGAGAGTTTTTGCGGCTGGGCTGGGCAGGACATGACGGAGACTGTGTTTGAGGAGACGGAGGTGGCCAAGACGGTGCGCGAGATCAGGTCGCGCGACCCCAACTTTGACATGGTCAGGTTCCTGCGCAACCTGAAGCAGGATGTCCAGCCTGTCATTCAGGTCACTCCTTTTCCCCACCTCTTTAGCTTATTGTCACTCTGCTTTTCATGTGGCTTCATATTCATGCTTCAAGGCTATGTTATATGACATGAGCAAATTTGGAACGGAGAAGTAATCATGGCAACACCATGTATGTCGTCTTGCCATTACAAGGAGTGAGAAGAATGTCCTGGTTGCAGGCGTACTTGAAGGGCGATGAGGCAGTGTTGAGTCAACACTGCACCCCAGGCTGCGTGCAGCGCCTGTCTGGCATCATCCAAGCAGAGTGGGTTGCCGAGGTGGGTTACTTGCCCAAGTTTATCAACTGCAAATCATGCTTAAACGCCCTTTTCTGCTGGGCGTCACAGGTACTGCATCATTTGGGTGCGGCATGTCACATGCATTACCACAGATGTATGTTCACGCACTCAGAATTTGGTCTGCAGGGCAAGTTTCCGGACACAAATCTGCTGGACATCTCAGACGTGGAACTGCACGACCTTCAGATGTTTGAGGACAACCCTGTCGTCGTGGTCAAGTTCTCCTGCCAGCAGATTAGGCAAGATCAACACCCTTGATCCTCTTTCTCACCGCGCATGTCCACACAAGATAAAAACATCACGAGTGCCTTCCCAAGAACAAAAAATCTATCGCCGACACTGTTGTAATTGTGTGCAGCGAGTGCAGATCATGTGCTTACAGCATCTCAGGTAAGGACCACAAGTCATTGTGTGTGCAGGTGCTTCCGGGACAAGTTTGACAATGTGGTGGAAGGGTCGCCGGATGATGTGCATCGGGTGCTGTATGTGTGGGCGCTGCAGCAAGGCACCGCCGGCTTTGTGGGCGCTGATGGACGCCTGTATCCGCCGCAGTGGCAAATCGGCGAGATGGCCGTGGGTGTTGCCCAGAAGTTGCTGTAGAAGCTGGTTCTGGTCTATTGACTGTTGCTCGGTTGTGTTCAGCCGCAGCAAATGTTGCTTTGCACTTGAAGGTGCAGGAGGCACCTACACTTGCTGCAGTGTGGAACGTTGCTGTTGCAAGTGTCTGTCATGCAGCGCAGACCGTTCAATTCACTTCTTTCAACTTGTAACGGCAAGCAACCCTATTTCTGAATGCCGTCATGCCACATGTGCATCATTGTGCTTGTCGTTGAGCTGTTGGGCAGCTGCCAGTCACTGCATGGTGCAGTTCAGTGGCGTCTCGTTTTGTTTTCTGTTACTGTACAGAAGTCCTTCAAATACTGGTCTGAATGCATTGCGGCCTGCAAAGCAGGCTCACACAGGGGTTAATGTTAAGTGAAGATGTCCAGTGTGCAGAGCTCTCGAGTGCTCTCCCTTGACTGCTCCATGACTGTCTTCAGGGAGCAATTCAGCAAAGTTTGCGCCATCTGGCACAAGCACCGTGACGGTGCACCAGCATTAATGAATATTCGCAGATCTGAACAAGGTGATTTTAGTGAACAGGGAAATCTGGGACATGTAGCTGGATTTCACATTGTCCTTCCCTTTCTCCTTGTCACTCAGTCAGTCAGCCGTGATCAGCCTCTGTGCTGGTACACACAAGGCTGATGTCAGCACTGACGCTTTGGGCAGCCCGAACTCCCAAAGGGTTGCCCGGGGGCAACAACCGAACTCGCACATCTATCTTCCAACTGTGGCGCTTCGACAGCTTTGTAAAGTAGATCAACCACAGAGTAGATTAATCTTACAGGTCTTTGGAAGAAGGTGTTCTTCAGAACTACCTTCCTCGTTCTTCTAGGACAGTATTTGCTCCCACTAGGAACCTTCGTTGGGGCTTGACCTTGTAGAACACTAGCAAGGACATGAGATTGAATTCGCAATCTGGCAGGACCTCCTCCAGTAAAGGGGCAGGTACACCAGATCCATCTTCTGTCAGTCTAGCACCACGGCTAGTATCTGGTGCGTCAGCCCGATGCACTTTTGATATTTACTTCGAGTGGCATTTGAAAGGCTGTCAATGAGGTATCTCGTGTGGATGGGTGCGGTTGTTTGTTGTGTATGGACTCCGGTCTTCACAGAGTGCTTTGAGTGCTGTTGAGTGCTATTAACTGGTATGGATATTCACCAGTAGAGCTTGTCGAACAGGTTCATGGAGGAGGCATGTCTTCAGGGAAAGACCTGCCAGGGGACTTTTACAGGTACATGCAGCAGCACAGGGCTCCAGAGAGGAGCTGCTGAAGCAGGTGATATTCTCGAGTACTTGGTGTGCCAACGTTGAGAGCCTGTGTGGTGCGTGTGCTGGTAACAAAAATGATGCTGATAGGTTCTGTTCGTTTTCACAGATAGAGGAACGGAAGCGATTGCATGCAAAACTCATGGAGAAAGTGAGGGAGAGGGGGCTCAGGCCAACAGGAACAGAGGTGAGCTTCTGCTCACAGCAGTTTTCAATGGTCTGCCAGCGCGATGCAGTTGTGGGTGCTATGCATCTGACTTTCATCCCTGAATGCATGCTAACAATCTGTGCTCCATGGGCCTCGCAGCAGCAATCCCCGCCAGTAGCAGCTCCAGTGGCTCCTGCCCCCACAGTAGTGCCAGAGCCTGTGCCTGAACCAGAGCCGGTCGCTGTGGCAGAGCCTCCAGTGCAGCAGTACTATGAGCCTCCACAACAACAGCAGGTGCACCTCTGGCCTGTCAACTACTGCTGTGCAACTCAATTAGGAAGATTGTTTTGCAGTGACGAGACGATGGCAAACATCTGCTGAAGGACATTCTGGGATGTACATGAGGCGCTTGCTGTACCTGTTTTAAGGGATTGGAACTTGCAACCCAATAACAGGATGACACTTCTGTTGCTTTGCAGTACGAGGCACCACAAAGCTTCTGGCAGGAGGAGCCCTCGCACCAGCAATCAGAGCCAGCGGGGCCATTGGCTGGTCCCAATGTCATGAACGTGGTCTTGGTGGGGGCCGAGTGCGCACCCTGGTCCAAAACAGGTATGCCAGCTCCATCTGACCCATCCTCTTCCCTGGCGTGGATCTTCTTTTAAGTCAAGAACTTGAAGATTTTGCTGACTTTCTTCGTGGTTCCTGCTACATTGTTGCTGTATCATGACATCGGATTTTGCAACGCAGATTGACACCGACATTTGAACGTTGCTCGAGACTGCCTGCATGGTCATTAGCTGACGGACTGCTTGATTTGGGGTCAAGTTGAGGATGACAACTTGGTCTGTCTGCAGGCGGGCTTGGGGATGTGATGGGGGCGCTGCCGAAGGCGCTGGCACGAAGGGGCCACAGAACAATGGCAGTGGTGCCGCGGTACAGCAATTATGAGGAGGGCTGGGAGACTGGCGTGCGCATCCGGCTCAGAGTCATGGGCTCGGACACTGAGGTGCCTCTCCCCTCTCCCACTTTCACCTGCTGCAATGCTCCCAGTCTTTGCCAGACATGGCACATACCTGCTTCAACTCTGGTCGCCAAGTGTAAGGAAATGAGGCTATATGAGGCCTCAGCCCCAGGAAATGGCAGATATTAACTAATAAAATTTCTGCTCAGTTCCAACTCGATTTGATTTCCTGTCAGTCGGTCTCCTTTGCCATGATCAATCAAATATCCCACAGTCCAGCTCAACAGAAGGGGCCTGCATACCAATTCTTGCAACCCCTCCGCTTTCTGGAAGGCACCCAATATTGCACTCCACATGCGCAGGTTGGGTACTTTCATGGGTACATCGACGGGGTGGACTACGTGTTCGTGGACCATGCTTGCTTCCATGGGCGGCAAAATGACATTTACGGGGGTGACCGCCAGCAGATCTTGTTTCGATGCGCGCTGCTGTGCAAGGCTGCGCTGGAGGCGCCATGGCATGTCCCCTGCGGCGGTGCTCCCTACGGAGATGAGAACCTCGTCTTCATCGCCAACGACTGGCATACCGCGCTGTTGCCTGTCTACCTGCAGGTGTCTTGCTGATCAAATCAATTGTCACCTCTCATCTCATGATCTCTCATCATATTTCTTGGGTGTTTGAATGGATTACAAATGAGGCCCCCAGCAGGAAAGCTGAAGGAAATGGGGAAGCTGACCTCCATGTAAGTTTGCATGCAAATGGCCTGACTTGTATCATCACAAGCTGATGTGGACTCCTTTGCTCCGATGGATATACATGCAGTGAGCAGCTGGAGAATCTTTTTTGCTCCTTCACCTATCGACGTGTCATCCTCTACTGCACATCCGGGTGCATGCCCTAAGGTTCCTGTGCTGACAAACGTGTGCCTTGGAAGTTGTTGTCTTTGCGCGGGCTCTCAGGCATGTCCCGCTGCATTCAGGCGCACTACAGGGACTATGACAAGATGACATACGCGCGGAGCGTGCTGGTGATCCACAACATGGCCCACCAGGGGCGCGGGCCTCTAGCAGAGGTGGCGGGACTGGAAATCCCCCCACATTACACCCACCTGTTCCAGCTGTACGACCCCATCGGTGGGGAGCACATGAACATCTTCAAGGCCGGCCTCATCACTGCCCACCGCATCGTTGCTGTCTCCCATGGGTGTGCACATATCTTATCATTCTTTTCCCTCCGTCTCGTGTGACCACAAGGAACAGTGCAATTTGCCCCCTGTCCAGGCATGGCATTCTGAGACTTGTCCTCTGGGGTTCTCCTCTCTGATCCTGCTCTAATCTGCATTTCAAATGCTCTTAATTTAGCAAACTAATCTTGCTCTGGCCTACCACTGCCCAGCAATGCTGGACAAGAACCATGATCAAAGCCCACCGATTGTGACTCTGCAAACTGTCGTGCAGCCTTGTGAATTTAGAGCCCCCACATCCTCAGCGTTAACATGTCGTCATACCAGCTGGATGTGCCCAGGCTCTGCGCTACGCTGAGCTCCCCTAGATACATCCTACGCAGTCACATGTCACTCGTCTGCTTGCCTCTGTGATACTGAGACGCATTGACTGCGGGCACATTTCAGCCCACTTGGTACATGGCTGACACATGCTGCCATGTGCTACTGCAGGTATGCATGGGAATGCCAGACACAGGAGGGGGGCTGGGGGCTGGACGGCGTCCTGCGAGAGCACAGCTGGAAGCTGCGCGGCATTGTCAACGGCATGGACTACTCTGAATGGAGCCCCGGTGTTGACCCACATCTGCGCTCCGACGGCTACACCAACTATGGCACAGACGATTTAGTGGCTGGCAAAGCACGCTGCAAAGAAGCCCTGCAACGGGTGCGCGCCCGCCCTTTATCATCTCTTATGGGCACCTAAATTATGTGTACCTTCTCGGAAAATTTTGTGAAGCATGACGAGGCATATCTGATCACCTTATGTTCCACTGCATAGTTGTTGATCGCCTTAGTTGGTGCAGGAGCTTGGGCTGCCAGTGGACCCAGACGTGCCAATGCTGGGCTTCGTCGGGCGCTTGGATTATCAGAAGGGAGTGGATCTCATCCGCGACAACTTTGACTGGCTCATGCACGAGGGCGCCCAGCTCGTCCTCCTAGGCTCTGGCCGTGAGGACCTGGAAAACTCCCTCAGGTCTGCTGACATTGCCTCTCACGCTGTGAAGCGCTCTGAACTGCTTACCAGTAGTCTCATGTGTCTGATGCATGGACTCCGGGGCTCATGGCGGTGCATATGCAGCCAGAATTTGGAAATGGTGTTTGTCAAATCATCTGGAATCCAGGTCCTGGATTGACTCCTGGAAGTTACAGAGCACTGAGATGTGGAGCGCTTATCTCTGGGAAGGAGCATTCATGGGTGTAAAAGATATGCATTCACTCACAGTGTGGGCCTCCCGGATCCACCGAGCCGTTTGCAATTTTGGTCTGATGGATGATGAAGCATTAGGAGCACTGGATTTGGTATGGTGTACACGGCACACAGCTAAATGAGGGTTTCACCCCTGACAGCCTCTGACAACTAAATTCATATATTTCAGCGTTTATTTTCATTATTTCTTATGTTTTAGGTTTTTATATTTAGGATTGCACCCTAAAATATATACCCTAACGCCACGATGCCACCACAGGGAGATGGAGGCATCGCGGCACCAGCAGTGCCGGGGCTGGGTGGGCTTCAACGTGCGCATGGCACACCGCATCACGGCCGGCTGCGACATGCTGCTCATGCCCTCGCGCTTTGAGCCCTGCGGCCTCAACCAGCTCTACGCCATGGCCTACGGCACCGTTCCCATTGTCCACGCTGTCAGTGCCTTCCCTCCCTCCCTCTCTAACTCACATGCCCAACTGCAACACTGCTCCAGTTGCTGCATTGTCCTTGCCTCCCAACGTCATGGAAGTGGCAGGACTAAGTGTAGATCACAGCAGATCTGTGGCTTCCACGAACCATTACCCTTGATGAGGCTTATATAGATTCCTGCTGATCTTTCAGCTAGCTTTATGATTAGAGAGATTCCTGCTGCTCTCTGCCCATGGAGCCGCCACCTTATCATGCTGTCCGTGTGGGTGTTTGATTCCAGTTAGTATGGTGTTTTCTGTCTCCAAAGCATATTGAAAACATTCATTTTGCATGGGGGCAGCAAATGAGGGTGCGGGGCAAGCCAGCAGGGTGTACAGGCAGGCAGACTTGCAGCCCACGCTACACAGAAAGCCCCAATGCTTGGTGTGCAGATTTCCAGACATGAAATCAGTGTGGGAGCGTGCATGCAGGTGGGCGGTCTACGGGACACGGTGCAGCCGTACAACCCGTATGAGAATACGGGCACCGGCTGGAGGTTTGACTGGGCGGATTCGGGCGCATTCCGGGACGCGATGGGCAACGCCATCTACACCTACCGCGAGTTCCGGGAGTCCTTCCGCGGAGTGCAACTGCGGGGCATGCGCCAGGACCTCTCCTGGGACCATGCTGCCGAGCTGTATGAGCAAGTCCTCATCGACGCGAAGTACCAGTGGTGATTGCAGAGTGAAGGTTTGAGAGCAGAGAGCAGCAGATGGGGACCCCTCTTGGTGACAGTGTAGCTGCTGCAGTGGTGTCTGGGAGCATCCAGGTGTGCTTGCTGTTATGGGCTGGCCCCGATGAACAGCAGTGCTATTTTAAAAGTTATATGCCCTCGTAAAGGCCCTCTGCAGGAGCTGCTTTGCTGCAACAGTGCCAGGAGAGATTCCGGATATGTTCTTATCCACGGGGCCGGGGCCGCACATGGGGAGGAAAGCTGACCTTTCCTGCACGATGCAAGCCCCATGGATCATTCAGGAATAGGTAGAGTGACCATTCTTCTCTAGATGTGCGCACATAGATGGTGTGTACACAATTTTGTTATTTATAAGTCTGGGCAGAACACAATGTTTTGCCCCCAGTTTTGAGCTGTGATTGTGGGTATGTGTGCTCCATCTTTTGCTATCTGCTTTTGCTGTTTAACAACACAGAGTTCTGCAGACGCGACCTGTCAATGACTGTCAGCAAGTGACTGCTGGGAAGTCAAACGGTTTGTCCTTTTGCTGTCAGCCATCGATGTCACGAGAGGAGAGAGTGAATGTGTTGGTAATTTATAATCAGCCATTTCTGTTGATGGTTCCCACCGAATTGAAAGTTCTGTAGCCGACAAGCCCATAGATCCACTGAGCATATACATACATTCGATTGTCTTGTTGACAAACCTAAACAAATTGGCGCTCGCCACCTTTTTCTGTGAACGTGCAAATGTGCCAGAGCTGCAAAACATCTTCATGGCAAATTACACTTGAAAATGTACAGCAAAATTCTCCATTACAGGAGAACATGTACAGGGTCAGCTTCACAGCTGCTTTGTTGGAGAAGAGGTGGCCAAAGTTCTCTCTAAACGCACTGTAAACAGGCTATTTTTGCACACAATTTCTCTCATGACACATAGGGCCATATCGCCAACGGGGCTTTGCCATCGCTCTGCTTCATCCTGATCCAGTGTGCCCCTGCAAATTGATGTCTGACTTTTCAGCATCTAGCATGATATCCCAGCGTTCTGAGATGCAAGTGGACACACCAACAAACAGCGGAGGGCATGCCTACATTTTGCTGCATCAAGACAAACTATCACCTTTGCAGTATTTGTCAAGTTGAATATGTTGCTGCTTACCCCTCTGCTTTGGTGCCTTCTCGCCTGCCACTCTCGGTGTCCACAGCAACTGCCAGATTGAAAGCAGTCGTCTGGGGATCTGTTTCAAGGAGTGCCTGCGCATTATAGAGCTCTTCGGCCCACATACCATTATCCACTGTCTTGTAAGCACATGCATCGAACCATAAACCAACACTTTCAAGTCCAACTGGGTGACCCATCAAGAGCCCACAGAGACAGCCACATGCCTTTCACAGCTAAGGTTCAAGTCAGTGTACAGGCAAGTGGGAGAGCAGGAGGAACACACTGCTCAACGTACCCTGAATTGGCCGTCCTGGGAGTCACGCAGCACAGCAAAGAGGCGATCCAGCACCCAGGGAGGCAGCAGCCCGCGCACCTCCATCCTGTGGCCGCCCTGACCTGCCGCGCCTGGTGCAGTCTGTGTCTCCACCAAAGGCAGCAACTGCATGAGCAAGAGCCTCAGTGCTTCAATGTGGCTGTACGCATGCAAGATGCATATGTACAGGGTGTCATCAGTGCACCACACTGGTGTGGATGGACATGCGGGGAAGTGCAGGAACGCGATGCAAGAGCGCGTTGGACTCCATGTGAGGGGTGGATGGTGGTGAGCGGTGTTAAATGCAGTGCAAGCGGCAGATGCTTGCAGGTGATCTGACAGCATGTCTTTCGGCGTGTGGTTGTTTTTGCATGCAAGCCAACACCCTAATATGTTTGGGCTTTATTGACAATATTTAATTATTTTTTGGGTTCATTGACAGGGGGATTGTCACCATCTGTTGCCAGATCTGAGGATGTGCAGACCTGCGGATGGAGCTGCTGGAGGGATGCGCCAAGGAAGGGGACGGGTGACATCAGCAGGGGGACGTCTGTCTGCTCTGATGAGGTCACCGCCTCAAAGAGCAGGTGCTCAAAGAGGCCGTGCACGCGCGTGGCGCCCTCAAAGAACACCAGCGAGGCTGGCTTGCCATCGATGCCCGCCGCAGACATGGGCGCTTTCCTCTGTGACACCATCACACATGGATTTCAGGCGTGCACCGTCAGCGAAAAGCTGCAGAATTTTCAACATGCATGCACGAGCTGTCCAGGTCATGGCAGGGTGCACTCCCCTGCTTTATCAACCAAAGCGGTTACTTTGGATGTTATAAGGATGGAGGAGCAGATATGCCACACCAAACAGAGCTTCTAATTGCACCTCAGTTCCAGGCATCTACTGACTTCACCCTCAGACCAGCCCTTGCAAAACTTTAGGTGCTGCGTACAGGAATGTAAGAGTACTCCAAGCGTGCCTGCAAGAATATGCCTTTAGGTCTTCTTCCACCTCAGAAGCCGCATGGCAAGATGAGTTATGTGAAGGCAGGATAGAGGTGGGATAAGGAGCGTTATGTGAAGGCAGGATAGAGATGTTGGATAGGGGACGCGCCTGGCCGATCTCCAGCAGCTCGGCCTGAATGCGCTCGTCCTTGGCCGCGGCCGCCTCGGCCTGAGCGCGCGGCGCCAGCGGCGTGCAGAAGTCGAGGCCGCAGGGGTCCGACCGCATGCGCTCGCGCACGCCGTGCGTCGAGCGGCTCAGCCAGGCGTGCATGTGCGGCCGCCCGCCCGTCCCCGCGCCGCCAAAGTAGGCCACGAACGGCCGCTTTGCCCCCTGTACCCACAGCCACCACGGTAGCCTCAGCCCTGTGATGCCGGATCAACTTCTATATAAATGTAGATAGTAGAGGAGAGGTTGGCGTTACGTACACAAGCATGCACGCAGGGATGTGGCCTTTGATCTAGTGTCACAAGTTGTTCTTGCAACATCGGCTGGCCGTTTTCTCACGACTGGCAGAAGCAGTCCTTTCTGGAAATGTCATCGGCCATGTACCATGCATCACAGTTGAACTAGATGAATTTCAAAATGAATTAGTCTTGAGTGGAACACCCCACCATGCCATGCACACTCCGTGGACTCCCCAGTGCATGCAACATCCTTCATCACAATGGCCTGGGAAGCGTACCTTCTTGCTGGACATGCATATTTCAATCATGGCAGAGGAACATATATGAGGGGGCTTCTGCTGAGCAGCCCACCTCGGCGGTGGCAAAGTAGAAGGCGCTGCAGGCCCCAGAGCGCAGGGCCATGAACAGGCTCCGGAAAGCCTCCTGCCATGTGGACCTCCGCGCATCCAGGACCTGACTGGACTTTGGTCCAGTCAACGCTGACACAGCAGCTGCTGGTAGTGAGGTGTCCGGGTGCTGCCATGTCATCAGGGCGTGCTGGAAACGCTCCTGATTGCTGGGGCCCGGCTGAGCACCGCGAGCAAAACAAGAGATGGTGTCGCACGCTGCAACAGCACATGTACACAATCTGAGATTAGGGTACTTAGTATATAACTCCTAATCAAATATTAATTACCCTATCTGAGATGAGCTGCTGCGGATGCATGTGATCATTAAGACCATCGTGTCTTGAGTATTGTGCACTTCTATGAGTCTGCCAGAAGTTGTGGGAGTCACACTAGAAGGTGCACCGCCTGGCTTCTTGGATGTGGCGTCCTGGGAAAATGAGCTTCTGCATGCAGTCACTCATGGGGATGGATTGATTACCTGAGGAGGAAGAGGCCATGATGGCCTCACGGCACACTGAGAAGGGCTGCTGGGAGAAGAAAAGCGCTCGGGACTTCAGGCTCCAGTCGATGGGGGGCTGAGTGACACCTGAGAATGTCTGCTTTGGTTCGGCTGGCTGGGCTGCACGTGTGGCCTGCCGCATGAGTGCATCTCTGCTCTTGCTGTCATCTGATGGCAGCACGCTCTTTGTCTGTATGATCTCGTGGATCTGCGCTTGTCAAAGAGAGCAGATGTCAAACCCCCAAAGAACAGGTGAATACAAGGCCTGCATGTTGAACTCCGACCAAGCTTTTGCAATTTCTTCCACCTTGGTGAGAGCATGTTGATACCATCAATCATGATGCATGTTGCAAAAAAATTACATCAGAGCGGGAATGCTCACCGTGGAATGGTATTTGCTCTTATCCGTCTGCTCTTCAACCCGCCTTGTGGCAATGCTGTCAAATGTGACCACATTGCTCCGATGCTCTGCAGTAGGTGGACGTCTGCATGTGATGCAACGCGCCGGCTTAGCAATCACCTTGCAGCCCCTTATCCACTCTTCAATGTCTGCTTTACGACTCCACATCAATGTTTCCGGCGCACTCGGCACCCGGGGTAATTGCTGGCTACAGACTTACCTTGCAAAGCTATTTGGTGGTGGTGCTGCAGATTTTGACGTGTCCTGACCGATGATATCTCGCAAACAGCTGAAGTCTGTGGGCCTGCTGCACCATGAAAGCATCAGAAGCTATCTGACATGAGATCGCTCCCCTTCATATTAACATGAGAGGCAGGCAGAAATGGTCGTAAAGGCTCAGAACCGACCTGCTGTCGTTCAACTGCTGTTTATATGATGGACCTGTATTCTCCTGTGCATCAAAACCTCGGCAGTTGGGTTGGAGACCATCAGGTGCCTGAGAAGACTTCAGCAGATGTGGCCGCTTTGCTTGCTCTTGCAGGACTTGCACCTGTGCCCAAAAAAACATCACGACGTGAAAAGAGTTGTCTTGAAGTATAAAATGGGGCTTGCGACAACTGAGGCTACCCCGCCATAGTGAAAATCCTGCTCTTCTGGTGTGCCATTCATGAAGCTTGCTCAGTATCACACCCGCAGCTCAACATTAGCTGTCCTCTCCTTCCTCTTTCCCACGGTTGGAGAAATCTTGCCGCCGGACCGTACTATGGGAAAAGTCTCAGGCAGCTGTGCAGTGTCCCTGTAAGAACAACTGGCCACGGGTTGCCTGTGCATTTGCTGGACTGCCCTATGCCAGCCTTGCAGTGTCAAATCGGAAATTGCTGGAAAATTCCCTGCCACGGAAACGTTGCAAATGGTTCGCTAGCTGATGGCTGTGGCTGTAAAAGCGGTCAATGGTCTTTGGGGGGAAAGTCGACTGACTCGCCAAGAAGTGTTCAGCTAGACATTGGATGCATGACAAAGTATTCTAATGAAGAATCAGAAACGAGAATTTTAACATGGTAAGATTAGGGGGAAATGATGTCAACAACAGCTGTCTGCATTGAAAGTGAAACCCAGAGGGGAATTGGTGTGATAGACCGCCTTGGATTTACAAATTTGCGCCAAGCAGCCAAGCAAAATCTGAGGTCTCATATTACCTGTACACACTGTCGCGATGGTATAGAACAGATCGGACTAGCAACAGTCGCACCCAAGTGCTTACGCTTAGCTGGGCACAACCAACCTTGAGGCCATGACCAAGCCTAACTGAAATAGGCCGTGTTGTCAATGCCCGTCCTGGAGCCGTTTGATACCTTTATAGAATGCTTCAATTTAAATTGATAAGCGTTCTGAGTTGGCATTTGGTCGGTCAAGCAATTTTAGTGGTCTTACACCCAACAACTCCGTTCCCTAGAGTTCTGGGACTTCCAACCCCAGGTGCATGCTCAACAAGAATACTGGGAACAATTTTTGGCCACGTCTACAACGCTTCAATGCTGTATGGACCAGACCTGCTGTATCCGTTCCTGATATACCATCCCAAATCTGAGGGGGTGCTGCACGCTTGCAGGGAAGTCATTGATCGACGTTCTCGACTTCAATCCCTTTGCTGGACTTGTGAAAGCACAGGAATATGTCGCAAAGCAGTACCAGCACGTTACCACCATTGTACCGCCCAGGCATCCCATCCCAGCATATCCTGACAGTGTTTTCACATACTACACATGCGGCACCAGCAATCCATACCTGATCGTGACAGTGAGGGATCAGCAAGTGCCCATTGTGGACCCCAACACACGGTTGAACTTGTCGACGCGCGCTTTTGCTATAAATACCTGGGCAGAAATTGCCTACCAGGACCCCACGGTTGCCAAGTATACCTTCAGGATCGCAGAAGACCTGATATATAATGTTAACAATGACACTTTTGCAGTGGCAGCACCGTTTGACGTGAAGGGTGGCAGGAAGCAGGTAATGTCCCAGCAATACCCAGAAGATGACACATTATCCCAAAAGAGAAGACAGGGGCATGCATGAGCTCCAGCTCTTGTGCCAACTGCAGAGGGCTCAAGCTCTCGCAATGAAGCACGGGAGTGTGTGTCAAGTGAATTAGATGAGGTATTGAGCAGCAGAAATGATATGCAGGTTGCGGGTGTATCATCAGTGGGACCCAATTCAACGGCTACAGCTGGGCCAGACAGCAGCGATGGGGAGAGTGATACATACACTATCAAGTTCACCTTCCTGGCGAACCCCCTGGCCAAGGAGGTGCCTCTTAAACCGACTGAGGGTGTCACACGAATAACAGGCGGCCAGCTGGGAGACTCTCAAACAGTCAAATATGGTACTGAAGCATTCACAGAGCTTGTGGCGCGGATGTACTTCAACTTGGTGACTGCTGCTCTCGGAAATGAGTGTAGTCCGGGGTGCGTGACAGACTCTCTGATTTGTGCTCATTTAGAGCACAGCTCCTTTACGAATGTGACCCGCTCCTCATCCTTGTCATAAACAGCAGTCGACAGCAAGCTCTGCAGCGGTTTGCAACCTGTACATCTGTGGATCACATGTAGTGGATCACATGTAGTCAAGGGACAGGTGCTGGTTGCTTGCAGGTATCCAGAGCTGGTCCCTGCAGCGCAGCTGATGCAGACACGGCTGAAGAAAATGTTGCCAGGCAACACCAGCTACCATGGATTGCCCTTGACAGAGACGTTCCTTCCAGACAACAATGGGAGCCTGTGCATTCAAGAGCACAATACACTGTACCAGGTGAAGTGCACTCTTGCTCTTCCATGCCATCACTTCACTGCAATGCCGCATAATGTTGAGCTTTACCACTCTCGAAAGCACAGTTTCCAGTAATACACAATGCAGGGAAGATCTAATGTGCTGTTCTGGGCAATTCGCAGGGGAGCAATCTATTACTATTGGACAGAATGAATGCATCTACGACTGCCGACTGCTGCCACGCCTGTAGAAGCCTCATAGGCCAGGTACAATCGAGCTGTGTGTTCACTACCAGAAATCTTGGCCCAGCATGTTTACAGCTTGCATTAGCATGGCGGTGGCACATGGCTTAATTTCAAGACATGCAGCAACCCAGCTTTTACTGTCCCTAAATACTTCTGCATGCCATGGCCAGGACCCAGATCCTTCGTGCAATGCCTGGACATTTTGTTTGGGCAGCGCTGGCTGCATGGTGGGGAACGCCACCCACCAAAGCGTGCAAAGCGTGCGTATCTGCAGCCTCTACTTTGATCCTGGCCTCCTGTACAACTACCCCATGGACAGTGACAATGGCACCCTGCGTGGTCCAGAAGTCAACTTCACCTCAGGTCCGCCCATTCACCAATCATCCTAGGCCAGACTGTTCTTTGTCTCATGTCCTACTGCAGCCTATGGACACTGCTAGATTGGAACATATGGATTGCTTAAAGTGCAAGCAGAAGCTGAGGAGTGTGAATGCAAGGCAACCGCTGTGTTGACTATAATTTCTCCCTTATGCAACACTGCATGCCATTGTTGGGGTATGCTTTGTTGCCGCTGATGCCTGAGATCTTGAAAGGGACAGTTCTGACTCTTACATGCATGGACCAGGGCGGACGGTGCCTGTGCTGCCTGAAAACATCATGAGCCTGCTGGTTCCCATCGAAGGCTCCTCAGAACACCAGTTGGACAAGATCGAAACTTTCTCAAAAGCGACTCCCTCTCCTGCTGGTGGAGTTCTGGAGTACCTCCGGTCGGCATTGTTATCATTGCGGACATGAGACAAGTGATATGCGACAATCAAGACCTTTGCTAATTCTACTGATTATCATCCGTTGAATTTAATAATGTACATAGGAAACATGTGTTGACATCGACAGAAGGAAAATCTCATTTTGTCTGGAAAAATAAAGAGGTGCGGTGCTTTGTGGGATGCCAGGCTAGTTTGGTTCACTGCACAATAATCAAATTGTTTTCAAAGTGTCTTTTTCCCAACTGATTTTGGTTTCTGCCCACCTTTTGCCAAAGTCTGTACATCATCAAGATGTATGATTTGATGCTGAGACTCAGCAGCTGTGTGATCAAACATGATACAGTTCCCAAAGAGTGCGTGCTTTCGAGTTGTAACACAGCAGATGTGCCATGCAATTATGATGTGGCATGCGATCAAGTTCCGGCACGGCGGCCATGCATATCCTGCTGGATCCTGCATGCGCTGCACCTAGGTGTTGACAGGGTTTGCAGATTTTTGCGGTGCTGGCTTTATGGGTGATGAAAAACCTGTCGTTTTTTTGGTGCCCCCATCTACAGTCCACTGGATATCATCCAAATTTCTGGGATTGTTCAGGTTCCAACCATGGTACAGTTCTTTTGGCAGGAAGATGTTATGAATGTCTCCAAGCTTCTCTGTGAATATTTGGATGTTATGCTGGGTGCTGACTCTGACGGTCAGAGTCAGACATCGGATCAGCCCTATAGGTGGCTGCAGCCAGCTGGAAATGGTGTAAATTGGTTGAGTCGACTGCTGCATCAAACCGTTCCATTCCTGGCAGGTCCCAACATGCATGCAATATACCTGATCCATACATTAGTCTGGTTGTGCCTGAGTTCATTAGCTTCAGCCAGTGAGCAAGGCTGAGCACAAGAACAAATTTGCTCCTTAGGAACTCAAAATGTTGGACCTAGGGCTCAGGGTCCAGACACCCCTGGTAAAAGGGTCGATGAGTCGCCCATCGCATTGGAAGCCACCTGCAGGTGCCATTCTGCATGTCTTGTTTGTCGGTGCTGGCCGACTTTGTATGCACGACATTGTGCCTCAAACTCGCTCAAACACTTCAATCTTGGGACTCAATTGCACGTAAGATTTTAAGCATTTATAAGGCGATCTGGTCAGCTGAAAACCGCATCAGATTCTTGTCAATGCGGTAGCGACGCAGCTGTCACGATATACCGGATAGAGTAATTTGTTCAAAGTAATCTAGATGCTTTTGTGACACTGTCCAGTTGCTTTTTTAGAGCATCAGTCTTTAATACTAGAATTCAGGGTGCTAACTAGACAGGAGGAGCGTGAAGATATTGTTGGGTACAGCTCTTTATAAGATCCAAAGATCTCAGTGGACACAGAACCATGTCTGCGTTCGAGGAGTTGGGGGTCATGCCGGAACTCATCAAGGGCATTGAAGAAATGGACTGGCTGTAAGACCCGATGGACATAAAAATAGACCAGTACCTGACCCCAACAACTGCTCATCACTCGTTTTGGCGAACAGTTTATTTTTTATGACGAAGCAATGTTGCATGTGCTTGTCACAGGCTGCCCACCCCTGTTCAGGCAGAGGCAGTGCCACTGATCCTGGGAGGTGGCGACGTGATGGTCGCTGCAGAGACAGGCAGTGGCAAAACTGGAGCTTTTGCATTGCCGATACTGCAAGTGGTGCATGAGACAGTCACAGCCAGGCGTCAAGAAAGAGGCACATCCGCGGCCTCTTCTGATGCGTAAGTAATTGCTTCACATTTGCTTTGATCAACTACCTTTCTGCTTGGAGGTGGTGTTTCAGTCAGCACCTGCTCTTCCATGCAGTATGCTTCTGTGTCTTATTGGCAATCACTGTTTGGTACTGTGCAGCCCGAAAGCCAGCTCTGCAGACTGCACATGGAGCATGGAAGACAGGGATGTCGTCTTCAATGTCAGTGAGAATGGTATGCCTCCTTGTGCACACCAGCAGAGTCTCGGCATGTTCACGTATCCTCACACCTCGTAATTCGTAGCATTTCTTTGCCCAGACAGCCGCACGCACATGCTGTCTCGTACACATGCATGGAAGCCTTCTCATGGCGATTTCACTTCTGGTGTATGCAGGGCTCAGCTGCAGCTCGATGACTAAGGGCTGGGCAGGAGGCCGGGCCACAGTTGGTGCAACAGCAGGCAGGCTGTATTTTGAGGTCACCCTGGAGAATGACGGCCTGTGCCGCGCCGGATGGGCCTCGCGCGCGGCCGCCTTCGAAATCGGGCGGGACAAGCGCAGCTTCGGGTTTGGCAGTACTGCCAAGAAGTCCCACGGCGGTGCCTTTGCCGACTATGGGAAGCCATTTGGCAAGGTGATTGGGTTCATGTCGACTGCCAATCCAAAAGCAGTTGCTTGATTGCAAGTGCTTTATTCTAAGTGCTCAGGCTCATATGGCTCAGGCAGAAAACTCTACAAATTCCGGCATTTTTTTTGCTGGCATGTTATTCATCGGAAGTCACCATGTGCAGGGAGACACTGTGGGATGCCTGCTGGACCTGACAAGGAACCAAATCTCCTACACGCTCAATGGGGCATCAATGGGCGTGGCTTTCGAGGTACCGGCGCAAATGCACGGCCAGCCGCTGCATCCGGCAGTGACACTGAAGGGCGCGAAGATCAGCACCTGTTTTGGCGGCACCAGGGCCAAGTTCCGTTATGGGCCACCTGCTGGGTTTACAGGCATCGCAGATGCTCCCAACAGCCACCTCACCACTGGTATGCCAAGAGTGCCAAAGAGGCACAATGATACACTCTCCTGTCTGAGATGATCAGGTTTGTTCAGTTCCGTGCAGGGAGCTCCTCTGGCAACCTACAGAGTAGAAGAAGTGGACAGTGCTCACTGTGTCTGTTCATGCACAGCCGCAATGGAGGAGCAGGGAAATGCGGCCGGCGGCGTGCGGACGCCGTCTGCGCTGATCCTGGAGCCGTCGCGGGACCTGGCACAGCAGACGCACGATGCGATCAACTCCCTGAAGCGCCACCTCACCACGCCGGCGCTGCAGAGCGTGCTGCTGGTGGGGGGCACCCAGCCTAAAGAGGCAGCGCGCCAGCTGGAGCGTGGCGCTGATATTGTCACCGGCACCCCCGGTGCTGCCGCCACCCAAATTACTGTCATCACGATTCTCCATTACTGCTGGCAGACTCAATGTCAGAGCCTATTCAGCTACTGCTGGCACTCTCTGAGTCTTGATTCTCTTCTGCATCTCAATTGGAATGATCTAAACTATTTGTGTTGGCCTCTGGTCACAACCAGCGTAGTCCTTGGGAGGATGATGGGTGGATTTCTTGGATTCTGGATTGGCGCTAATTGGGACCCATAGTGCATAAGCATAGCATTGCATATGGGACCAGAATCTATGCATGTCAGCACTTGTCATCTTTGCATAGCTGACATGGCCTGCAAGATCACCATGTGTGATTGTAAGTTCCCTGCATCTCATTCCATGCCCTCACAAGGTGGTGCATGAGCCTCTCAGCCAACCAGGCACAGGGTAGAGCTACTTGAAGGGATGCAGCTGAGGTGGCTGCCAGTGTACATGCAGGCCGCATCATGGACTTTGTGGAGAGCGGGAAGTTGGTGCTGACAGGCGTCAAGTTCTTTGTGTTGGATGAGGCGGACCGGCTTCTGGACACGGGCAACCAGGACACCATCATGAAGCTCTTCGGCCGCTTTCCCAAAGCCGGCCAGGGCGTCGCACGCCTGCAGGTCCACCCGGAAAATATAGTTCTCAAACACTTGAAGTAGGGTTGTGTAGAGTTTGGGGGTTAGGATTTAGGGTTAGGGTACAGGGGCCTTTACAGTATTAGTTTTTCTTCTCCAAATGCAAAGGATTATACAAGAGATCCTGCAAAGAATTTGAGATATAATCCCTCCCGCATGTCCACCCTTCTGTGAATGCAGTCAGCCCCTGCAAGCACAGGAGGTTCTGTCATGTGAATTACAACTGCATGCACTCCAGAGAAGTGTGCACTTTTTTTGACGATACTGTGACACGACCATTCCTGATTCAGACACTTTACAGTAGGAAGAGAGGACTAGCAGAAAATGGGCCCCTGCGCATGTGGCATCTCAACAGTGAACATGATGTGGGCAGGTCCTCATGTTTTCAGCCACGCTGCACTCGGACGAGGTGAAGGACATTGCATCGCGCATCTGCCAGGACCCCAGCCTTGTCGACCTCAAGGTGCAACTCACCTCTCCTTCTCTGCTCCCCTTAGCATTCCCACTAGGGCTGGCCAATAAAGGGCTTATCCATGAACAGTACAGTATGCTAAGCGAGGAGGCTTATATTCTCTGATCTTCTACTAAACTTTCCAACTAGTTACTGGTGCACTGCCAGCAGTACGTGTTGCATTACGCTGCATGGTGAGCTCGCTAAAGATTCTCACCGAAAGAAAATCACTGATCTATCACTGATCTATGGAGTCGCATGCTGGGTGCAGGGCCGAGAGGCGGTACCCGACACAGTCGATCATGTGTTGGTGGCAGTGGACCCCAAGGCAGACCGTTCCTGGCTGCAGTCGTCCCCAGAGGTGCCCTCCGACAACGTCCATGCCTTGGACAGGACGGGCACCTCCGTGGACACCCCCGAGAACTGGAGCGCTGCCATCAAGCGCCTGAAGCCGCGCGTGCTGCAGCGCCTCATTGATGCCTACAAGTGCGCGGCTCTTGTTCCTCTCTGTCGGTCCTTAACCTTCCACAGTTGCGCACCAGTGTCAAGGGCCAGGGTCCCAGGGGGGTGTACCGTTCAGGATTCGCTGTCCTGGTAGACCTCTCATTGAGTGTTTCGCCTGTTTCAGGTCAGCAGCAAGTCACTCCTTTGCTAGACGCAAAGCATGAGCGCAGGCACAAAAGCATGTTCTTCAAGGCATATTTTGTGAGAAGCTGACCCGACGTTGTGGGCTTGATTGTTGCAAACACCCGTGTTGATATCCATGCAGGATGGAGCAGTGCCTGATATTCTGCCGCACAAATTTCGACTGCGACAACCTGGAGAAGTTCCTCAACTCGCTGGGGGGCGGCCGCGGCGGCCGGTGGGCCGGGCGGCGTGAGAGCGGCAAGGAGAACCCCTACTCCTGCTGCGTGCTTGCCGGCGCGCGCAGCACCGACCAGCGCCGGGACGCTTTGCAGGTGTGGTGCTTCGAGGCGTTCTCCTCAGGGAGCTGATGCCGCCCCTGCCTCGGCCAGGCCTCGAACTTCTATATAGGCTTTTTCGCCATCGCCGGTCGTCGCCGTCACCAGGGGTAGAAATGTATCTTATGCATAAACCCTAATCCCTAACCCTTAAACCTATTTTCCCCGGCAACGGCGACGGTCCCGGCGACGGCGAAAAACCCTCCATCGAACTTTCCGCCTTTTGCTCAGTTTCTTCATTTCGGGGCGGCCCACATTTCCTGTTCAGGCTCAAAATTGGGGACTGTAGGTGGGACAGCACCGAACAGCGCCGGGACGCTTTGCAGGTGCGCGCTGAGAGTTCTATGATATTCTCGAATACCAGTCATCACACAGAGTGTCGAGCCTTGTTTTCGATGCCCCAGAATGTGATGGTCGGTCCGGCCATCACAGTAAGTGCAGCGCATTCCATGATGGGGGAACAGTTAGTCAAGGGTCACACATCTTCTCCTTCTTTGTCCCATCATGTGAGTTTGCAGTTTGATAGCGGCCTTGATAGAGATGATGGGTTTGCCCCATGACCAACAGTAGATCATTTAAAGGTGCTCTTTGTTGCTCTCTGGATGCCGTCATCCAAACACAGCATCCCCGCTGAATGTTACTTTCCACATGCTTGCAGGCGTTCAAACATGGGGAAGTACGCTTCCTGATCTGCACGGATGTGGCAGCGCGCGGCATCGACATCAGTGGGCTGCCCTATGTCATCAACCTCACGCTGCCCGACAGGGCAGAGGACTACATCCACCGTGTCGGCCGCGTCGGTCAGGAGCCCAGCCAATTGCATTGCCCCCTAATCATGTGGCATTTTCGAGTCATGGCACGCATGCTGAAGACTGTGGCTCTTCTGATGGATGGCAACTGTATCAGTGGCCGCTCCAACACCTCTGTTAATGCTTAGAGAGGCATCCCAGAAGCTGTGTCTGTCATTGCAGTACCTGAACCGGACAGCAGGAGCCAATCACATACAAGGGGGATATAAATGGTGCCTGTGCAATAATGGTCCTGCTGACTGTTGGTGTGTCTGAGGAGCTCTGTGACAAAACGTGCAGGGCGCGCTGAAAAGCTGGGCCTGGCGATAAGTCTAGTGTCAACGGTACGCGAAAAGGTATGGTACTGCTCCAAGAAGGGCTACCGGCCCTGGGAGCGGCCCACGCAGAAGGATGTCGAGACCAACGAGCAGGGGGGGCACACCATCTGGTACGATGAGCCACAGCTTCTTGAGGTGCATACCCGCCCGCTGTCGCCCTTTGAAATCTTGCACGATCACCTCATCCCTCCTTAGACCTTCCTGCCAATGTGAGCGGGTCACAAGATCCCCCATGTCTGAACTATGAAAAGGCCATAGAAGTTGTCTACAGCGCAGAAGATGCTTCTCGTAGTATGTCGAGCTCTCCCTCTTGCACAGCAGAGCAAAAGCTGCGAAGGACAAATTAATCCTAGTTCTGGTGGAGCAGCATTGTCCGAGAGAGGTTTTGAGCTGTGCGGGGAAATGGGGCCAAACCCGAGGATGCAAGTTGGAGAGAGCAGGGTCATTTCTTGATTGCAACAGGACATTGAGGCGCGGTTAAGGCAGAAAATTGCATCCGTCAACCCAGATCTCAGTCTGCCCAAGGACATTGCTGCCCGCATCTCTGCGGCTCCTGGGTCGGCCGCCTATGGCCAGCACAAGGGGGGCGACACCGCCAGCAAAGTGAGTCATGAAGCCCCAGCGAAAGCCATGCTGACAAATTTGCGGGCCCAGGGGAACTCTTGCTGTCTAAGCCTGCCATTATTTGCTGGTTTGCAGTTAGCTCATCTAGCCCTGTACTCGTGCAGGCTCAAAACGCAGTTTGAAGGTAGATTACAAGTGCGTCGCATTGATCAAATGTGGACTGCAAGTATCAGCGTTAATCAATCGGATGTACATGGAGCAGGAGATTTTGATTCTTGTGCGTGGTTCTTGCAGGACATCATGGAGCATGTGGAGGCTCTAAAGCCGGCCGTTGCGGAGTTGGCGCGGCTTGAAACCCTTGCACAAAGTTTCTACCTGAAGCGATATGCCAAACGCAAGGAGATGACAGTGTGATGTCCTGTATCCTGCCTGCTTGTCTGCACAGTGCAAAATCTCTAACAAGTCGAACTTATGAATATGCCTTGAGCTGATCTCGTTCTGATCATTTAAGTGTACACCAAAGTCATTTCAACAAGCTTTCACTATAATTGAGTCCATCGTGTGTGCAACTACAAAAGCATTTGAAGTGTGGTCTTTGGATACTGCATATTGTGTACTGTGAACCCAACGAGACCTAACACATCAGGGACAGTGCGGTCCGAAAGGTTTCCTCATTAAGCCCCCTGGATGCCGTAGAGCCTGCTTTCAATCGTGCTCATCATGGCCTTCATGCGCGCCTCCATGTCTTCCAGCTGGGCTAAGAGCGGCTCTGCTGACACAGCTCCCCCCAATATGCTGCCTGCTCCCAGCCGCCCTGATGCAGCATTCGCCGCGCAACTTTCCACATCTGATGACTGCTTCTGTACCTCTGAATTCTGCAAGTTGACCTCGAGCCTCTCCTGCAAATGCCTGTCACACAAGCTGCCACCCTGCTCATCCTGCTGTCTGAGCTCAGATGCAGCCCCAAACTGACTGCCAACGAATTGTTCCACGTGAGCCTGTGATGCTGCTTCATCATGAAGGCCGAGCCCAGGATACTCCTGATGGACTGCAGACTGTGCCAGCGCTGGTACCGGCGCGCCATTTGGCCAGATTTGTCTGCTACTGTCGAGCATCTCCTTTGCTGGTCCTTTGCGTCTAGCATTGACCGTGCTGCTCAGATGATCTCTACTCCCAGGGCCGGGACAGGGGGTCTCACGGGAACCCAATGGTTGAGCAGCTGTCCCGAAATGAGCGGATGCGCTTGGCAGGCTGCCAAAGCCCTCTGGCCTGGGCCTCGGAACAGAAGCTGCGCGGCGGCTGCGCGGCTGCGGCTGTTGCCCGTGCAGCTGCAGCGCGCGCTTGGACAGCCATGGGTGCTGCTGCTTCCTCTTTGGTAGATTCTATGCACACACCATCCATCATGCCACAGTGGGAATTTGTGTAAATACTCGCATACATGTAAATAACATGCGCTTGAGAGCAAAAAATCTTCCCTCGCTATCTCCATATGCAGGATGGAGCAATTTTGGCACATAGGCATTCTAACAACAGCTGCAGACATGACAAATAGATTGGGAGAATCACCTCTTTCAGGACTCTGTCTGGTGTGCTTGCACGGAAGGCGTGGACTGGGGCAGTGCCCTCCACCTGCCTTCGTCCCTGCCGCTGCTGCTCTGGGACAATGAACCTGTCATCCCAGTCAGGCCGCCTGCTCCCTCTGCTGCCCTCATCCCACGGCTGCAAGCCCTGCTTTTGAGACCTGTGCAAAGACCCACGAATTTCAGTCCTGATTCTCAAATATATTGTTCACAGGCGCCATTGCAGACCAGACTGAGAGACGGTCTGACGGCGCAACAGGGTGAACATTGTTGGGATCAAATGCGCTGTTGTTTCTGCACGTAGAGATGAAAGGGATCTCACCGGGCGTCGACACCTAGCCTGCTGGCCGGTCGCTCACTCCCAACAACAGTTGCCACGATGGTGGGCCGGTTGCTCCAGATGTACGCGCTCATCGGCCGCGCCGCCATGGCCGGCCGAGTCGGCGGGCGCAGTCTGAGGCCGCTCTGGGTCTTCACCACTTCGTCGGGGTCCACAACAGGCGAAATGCTGCTGTCCCAATCGGCCTGTCTTGGCCCCCTCACACTGCTCCTCCCATGTGCCGGCTGCTGCGGGCTGAAGGCGCTCTCTTGTACGGCTCGCACTGAAGGAGGCCTTGAAGGAAGTGCAGCTCCGCCTGACTGCTGTAATCTGCTTCCGCAGCCAAGTTGCCCAGATATCGTGGTATAGGACCTTGTGTCAGCCTGTCCGCTGAAGGCGTGTGTGTGGGCATTGACTGGAGTGGAACGCAGCTGAAATTGCGAAGGTTCCTGGCCACCAATGCCATGGCGGCCATGTAGGACCAGCTCTGCCTGCAGCATGGTCAGGAGCCGATCGCAGCGTCCGTCATGCGCCTGAGCGCCGATGTGCAGCTTGTCTGCTGCATGTTCGTTGCTGCTGAGTTGACTGAGACTGTTTCGGTCACCTGCTTCCTCACGACACCTGTGCCAGAGTTCCAGCGTGGCTTCAGGCTGATCGGCAAGCCCTGCTGAGCTGGCCTCTTCTATCTTGCCCGCCGGTCCGCCGATGGAATGGGTCTGGCTGCCAGCAGGAATGTCTCTGCTCTGCTCCACTTGCCGCTGCCAAGAGGCCTGCAGCTCCGCAGGGGGGACCTGTGACATCCTGGTCGGTTTGCCATGCGGCCTGCTTGGCCGAACATCTTCACTGGCTTTGCTATGTTCGCTGCCCGTGTCCCCTTTGCTATGTTGCTGGCTGTTGATGGCCCCTGTTGCAGGCCTTCGGGAATTTTCATGGGTCCCTGTAAGAGACTGCAGTGCTTGCATGATGAGCTCCCCCATACGCGCCACGGCAAGCCCATGGCCCGCTGAGTCATCAAGACATTCGTCCTGTGCTGCCTCACGGTCCTTCTTCGGCTTGGCGGTGTTATGCTGGGCAGCAGGCTTATGCTTATGCTTGTGATTGGGCTGGAGTGGATCGTCATTTGGGTTGGTGCTGCGGCGGCCGGCCTTGTGGATCTCTTGCGCTTGCAGCTGTATCGCGCACACTTCTGCCACAAGGCAGGTCAGCCTGCGCACACAGCAAGTAATCATCCACTCCGCCATTACCATCTTTTGCATGGCGCCTTTAACCATATGCAAAGGATTTCACGGAGTGCATCAAAATTAGAAACGTCTGGCAGTTCTTTGTCAGGGCTTTGCTTGGTGCCAACCATCGGGGCCTGACCTGGCTGCCTTGTCCTCCAGAGGTAGTGAGGCATCTTCGCTGAGCAGGGCTTGCAACTTGACAAGAGTGTCGTACAGGTCATGCTGCAGCATCTTCAGCTTGCACTGCTTGCTGAGTAAATTTTTGCGCCTCCGCTTGAAGTAGTCCAGTCTTGTTGTGGTCCTGGTTGGCTGCTCACTGCAACTTTGCTGCCTGCTCAACTGAGTCACAAATGTTGTGCCAGGTTGACTTGCTGCTCCAAACTCATAATCCTGTCACAGCACCGCAAGTCTTGCAGAGTTGCATGCGTTACTGAAATGTTTTCTGACAATCTTAAGCACAAAAACATAGAAAGAACGTTGTATTGGGCCTTACAGCGATTTTGGTCACATCGCTCCGGTCTGACATCTGTTTGTGCCAGGTATTTGCATTAACGCCCTGAAGGATGGTGTCCTGCTCTCCCACTGTGACGGCGCAGTGAGAGTCGCAAGTCCTGCGAGAAAGTATTAAACAAGATGAGACACATCTGTGACTCCTCTTAAATACTGCAATTACGCTCGTTTGGCTTGTCGTTATGACCGTGAAGCTCACCCATTTGCATCGTGTATATCGTTGTCTTGATCGAGACCACTATTAGTGCTCTCTATTTCTCCCTGCTGGTATTTGGTAAAATCGTATGCAGGTCTTCTTAGGTTAGCACCCGGCCTCAAGCCCCTGTAACAGTCTAGATCGATCATGATGTCTGTAGCTCATGACCTGCTGCCTCGTCAATGCTGGAATCCAGTGTCGAGTCGACAAATCTGCTCATGAAGGAAACGGCAGAGCTCTGAAACCCTACATTATCTCCCCTGGATGCCGGAACCCTACCTATCTGGATCATAGGACGGCCAGTACTGCTTGCTGCAGTTGAAGCGTGCTGCCCGTATACCAATTTAAGTTCGATCAAATGTGAAGGTAGTGGGGTTGCAATGAACACGCGTTGTGATTCTGGATGTAGTACAAGCGGACGAACATCCACCAACACTGTTTTTACTGGCACAGAACGAGCGCGTGGTGACAGATGGAGTTATCAGCAGGTGTTTAAAGGCCTTTGCTTTCTTTAGAATGGTGAAACACGAAATGTACAACGATTTGCAGGCATGACAATAACAAGTTGGCTTGAACGATTTCCTCCATCCTTTTGCAGGCACATTCGTGTTTTCCGAAAGTACCAGCGAGGAATCAACAACAGCAGAAGATTTCTAAGTCCAAAAGGCAACGATTGCGAGTACAGGCTGCCGCAGAACAGGTGATTGTCTACGTACTTGATACTAGCGTTTGCTTCAAGTCCTCAAACGCAAATGAAGCATGCCTCACGACCTTGCTTCCATCAACTTTGACTCTATCTTCTGACACACTGACGCACAGGTGAAAGCAGCAGATGGGTCTGGTGGTCAAGTACAGGGCTTCCCACCAGACAAATGGCTCTTTGAGCCAAACTTTGGGCTGCCAATCGTGCGGCGGCAACTCAAGTAAGCCCCTAACAGAGCACATGCATGCAGCACCTGTTTGATCTCTTTCTAATGGATCTGGAATATGTCTGCCATGCAAGGCATTGCTGCATTTGCTTGTCATCCTTCCTGTCATCTGCATGAAAAGTCATCTGCATGCAAAGACAATGAAGAATGCGATGTCCCTGTGCAGGTATGCGGAGCTGCTAAAGGAGATTCGGCAGGGAAATGTCAAAAAGGTGGCTTTCTTCGACAATGATGACATCATGGAGGACAGGAAGGAGTTCCAGCCGGTCGAAGGGCCCTGCCTGGTCATCTTCCATGATGACCGGGTGGCGCACAGCTATGTGCCGCGCTATGACTTCAGAATACCGTGCGCCCCGCTCACTCTTGTAAAGCACCGTGCTTTGCCTGTCAATGCTGCGCACAGCATAACATGTCTGCACACCACAGAGGATATGGCGGCAGATCTGGCATGATAAAAAATAGAAGCGTGCAGGGTATGCAAGAAGACAGGGCAGTGCGAAAAGAAAAGAATCGAACACATGCAGAATAGACAGCAATACAGAATCCAGGAGTGATCCAGTGAGTCATGAGGGATTGTTCTGCCCCGATGTGTCCTTAGGATGGGGGTTTGAGGAGGGGTTGTGTCCGTACAGGTATGCCATGGAGACACATGGCGTGGAGGCGGACAGAGTGGCAGCGCCCATCACACAGAACATGATTCAGCCGGTCAAGCCGGCCAGTGCTTTCACGCGCAATTTCCTCAACGTGCTGCCTTTCCTGGCACTGGGGCTTGCATATGCAGCCACACAGTATGCAGCTCACATGAAGGTGCGCACACCATGTGGGCAAAGCTTGCTGCTTTTTGCTCATTGCGCCAAGGCATGTGCTGCAGCCTGTACTTCTGAACAGATCTGCAAGATGTTGCCACCCCTTTGTGCAACTTCACGTGAGATGTGTGGATCATGGTGGCAACTATTCCAGCAACTTCTCCTTGTAAATGTGTCACAAATTGTTGTCATTTCTCACATTAAGCACACAATCATTGTAATGTTTACATTCATTCTGTGTATGCCCTTGCAACTTCTGCATCCTTTGCCGCATTTCTGGAATCGAGGCTGTTGGCACCTCTGATGACAGGGAGACAGAGAGGACCGGCAACGTATCAAGGATGCAGACATCAAGAAGGAGAAGGAGCTGAAGGCGCAGCGGGAGGCAGATGACCGAGCGCTTGAAGCGCGCAAGCTGGCCTCCATGGGGTACAGCGTGGAAGAGATCATAGAGGAGCTGAACCGCATTAATCTGGTAAGTGCATCTTTTTGCATGTATACTTTATCGGCATGCCTCCTCAGCCAGTAGTAATGGATGTTGGCTTCCTGCATCTTGCACCAGACTCTTGCTGCTTCGTCCAATCACAATATCTTTGCTAGAAATTTGTCATCCCAAGAAGCTTCTCAGGGTTTTGAGTTGTCAACTGTACATGTCCCAGCACTGCGGCTAGATGTCCTGAGCAATTATAGCTTGAGCGGAACCAAGCTTGAGTTGTGTTTGTGGTTGTTGAACTTTGAGTGCTTCGCTTGATTTTGTGTGCGCGATCATTTGCAGACCGGCTGGTCACGGGAGTACATAGAGAAGCTTGTGGCAGAGGAGGAGGCACGAGCTGACCTTGCCGCAGGAAGGACGGAGTACACCTACAACACGGAAGTGCGCACACAAAACGATGCATGCATGCACCCACTGCTGGCAATGATGCATTGTCTCCGTCTGTAAGCACTGGTAGTTTTTGCCTTGACAGCTGCAATGGTCTCTACATGCATGTGTTGCACGCTCTTGGTGCTGCAGCTTCTGGCAGACTGATGCAATGAAGTACTTGCAAGCTTTCAATTTGGTGAGAATGGTGCTTCAAGCACTTGGCATCCCAGCAAGTTTCTGGTATGCCCGATACTTGGAGCTGTCAAGTATGTGATGATTGCTTGAGCCAGGGGCACAGCGACTATTGGATTTGACTACGAGGTGACAAAGTGTCAGTCAGTGGATGCATGTATGTACTCACCCCCACTCACCCCTGCACAGGGGGTCTAAAGAGTATCTTGTACACACAGGAGGCGGCCCAGCGGGAGGCGCTGAAGGAGGCCAGGAGGGCGGGAGAGGAGGCGAATGACATGGAGAAGGCGCAGGATTTTGGGCGGCTGCGCACGATGAAGGTGCAGCAGGCGGTGGCGAAGGAGGAGGAAGAGGAGATGCGCGTGCGGATGCGGCAGGCGCAGCGCAAGATGAAGGGCGTCAAGCTGCAGTACACCGACAGCGGCCGCGTCACCTTTGATGACGTGGCGGGCGTTCCGGGCGCCAAGGTGCGTGCATTTTATATGTTTCTATATGTTTTTTTACTTTAAAATTCTACTCTAAACCCCTGAAAACCCTAAAACCTAAAATTTTTAGAAACAATTAGTAAGATCGTGCCAGCCATTATGCACATGCAATGAAGTTCAGCAATGGATCGACCATTGTTGCGGTAGAACAAATGTCTCATTGAGCCGAAATCAGGGCATCTGTACTTTTATGCATGAAGAGTTGAGAGTGTCAAACAGGCAATTCTTCACGTCAATGATGCATGACAAATTCAGGCCAGCTGACCGCATGTTTGATTGTGGGCTGGCTTACAAGGCGTGCTCGCACGAAGCTGGTCTTGTGAAGGGCCCCGAGAGGAGAGATCAAATCTGAAAGAGCCACTCAATTACGACCACAAAGCAGTCAATGAGGAGTTCTTCAATGTAGCCGCCTCACAAACACCTGACAGCTTAGTGCCACATAGGTGGAGCTGATGGAGGTGGTGGACTTCTTCCTGAAGCCACAGAAGTTCCGGCGGTCGGGCGCGCGCATCCCCCGCGGCGTCCTCCTCTGCGGACCCCCTGGGACCGGCAAGACGCTGCTGGCACGCGCCGTCGCTGGAGAGGCCGGCGTTGCTTTCCTGTCCCTGAACGCCTCCGAATTCGTGGAGATGTTTGTGGGTGTCGGCGCCTCCCGCGTCCGTGACCTCTTCGCTCAGGTAAGCTTCTCACCGGCCCACACCCTGTCTTCTCGCCCCTGATAGAAATGAGACCCACATGTGCATGCTTGGTGCCCTGTGTCCTGTCGTCTGAGTGTGTGCTTGTTGAAGAACCGTCACTTTCAAGTGTCAGGCCGGGGCACATGCCATGGTTGCTGGCCCTGCTTGTGAGGTTCTTCCAGGGGGAAAGTATGAGACTGGCATTTTCAAGGAAGCGTGAGTTGGCTTGTGCTGCAAACGAGCATGCTTGCTGTTGAGTGTAAGCATGTTGAAGAACAGCAGATTCTCTGGAGATGTACTTATCCCTGTGTGCAGGCGCGTGCTCTGGCCCCAGCCATCATCTTTGTGGACGAGATTGATGCGGTCGGGCGCGTACGTGGCGGTGCTCAGGGGAACGATGAGCGCGACCAAACGCTGAACCAGCTGCTGTCCGAGATGGACGGCTTCTCCAACACCTCCCAGGTGCACTCCTGTGCACCCTGCCTTCTTGACACTGTGTACAGCGCTGCATGAAGGCATGCAATCACATGATCTTTCAACCTGCGACCGGAACGGGGTCAAAGCGCTCTGCAATCACTGATCCCCCCGTTCGCCCACTGTCTCAGTGTGAATGAAGGTGCAAAGCAGTCTTCTCTGTCCCTCTAGGAGTTAAAAAGTATATATTCCCACCATTTTGACTCAGGAGGTTGGTCCCTTTTGAGTGTGGAGTTGCTCTGGCATCGTGTCCCACAGTACTGAGAGGTTTGGAACTCACTTTCCAAGGCACGTCTCTGCATGTGGCCCCAGGTGATTGTGATGGCGGCAACCAACCGCAAGGATGTCCTGGACCCGGCACTCATCCGCCCAGGCCGCTTCGATCGCATCATCCATGTGGGCGCGCCTGACTTTGAGGGCCGCATAGAAGTGCTCAAGGTGATCATTACCATTGCCTCTGTTGAAAGCCAACATTATCTATCTTTCAAACTGCATCCGTGTATAGGCAGCAACTGTTCTGCTGTGCGCAAGAAGCAGCTCTCCACTCACTCCCTATAATAGCTAATAACACTCTGTGAGGCCTCCATACCATTGGACTGTGCAGGTCAGGCTTGGTATCAAACAAGAGAGTACAACTCACATCTTGTACACCTTTGGCTGTCCATGGTCACATGGCGGTGCGCATGCAGGCAGGAATCGTTTCTCACATATTTTGCTCTATACCCCCCAACTGGGGATTTTTGTTATAATGCCTTAGAACCACCATTGCAGTCAGGAAGTAAGCAATCTTACTGTAAAGGCCCCATTACCATAACCCTCAACCCTAAAGCCTGACCCCCAAACAATCCAACCCAATCTGAAGTGTTTGAGAAACATTAACCGGGGCGCATGCACAGGTGCACCTGGGCAAGCGGCTGGCCAATGGCGAGCGGCGGCAGTACGACCTGACAGAGGAGGAGTTCCACGACCTGTCCTTCCAGTTCCAGCGCTTCTCCGGCGCGATGCTGGCCAACCTGGTCAACACCGCCGTCATCATAGCTGGGCGCGAGGGCCGCACTGTCATCCGCCACGATGACCTCACCCGGGTGAGTGTGCAATGCGGCACTGCTGTCAGAGCCTTGGTCCTCAGAAGGCCTGGTACCATGCGTACAACCATGTGCAATGCGTCACGGGGGAAATGCATTACGGACTCTTGTAGTAGATATCTCATCTGGGGCTGTGTAAACACTCGCGCCCCACAGTGGGCACCAACGCCCTGTCCATGGGAACATCTTCGCAGGCATACCCCTTGGATTGGAAAATGACAGCCATTGCTGCAGCTTCTCTCTTGGGGGAACTTGTACGATCAGGAGAGCGCTTCTCTGTACCTGAGTGAGGGATGCACGCTTGACGGATGCCTGACTGAGGGCTGCCTGGTCAGGCTCTGAAGGAGGAGCTTACATTAATCCTTCACCCAAAACTGTAACCCTGAACAAAAAATAAATAAAAACAGTAAGAAATATCTTGCCTGATCAGGCGCTGGAGGAGGAGCGGCTGGGGCCGAGGCGGCAGCCGTACAGCGGGGAGCGCCAGAAGCGGCTGGCTGTGCAGGAAGCCGCCACTGCGCTCATCTGCACCCTCATGCCCGCCATTGAGCCCGTCTCCATGGTGCGCAGCCCTTGGTGTCCGAGCTTGGTGTTGTGACGTGGTTGTGTCCTATGGTCCATCCCATTGTTGCTGAGACTCAAAACATTGAGCCCGTTTCCATGGTGCGCAGCCGTCACTGTATGTTGCATGTCTTGAGATCCCTTCTGCTTCATCTCGCAAATTTCAACCCGCCTGCTGATCTGCTCAGCTATTATTTTTTTCTACACCCTGAAGCTTGTGTCAGAATCAGTTTCTATTCCTTTGGTCGTGCGTGTCCCCTGTCATTTGCCAGTGCAGTGCAGTGTATGTACGAAAGAGGGCATGTCTTCGTGTGAGGCATCACCGGCATCACCGTTGCGTACTGCCCATTAAGCAGATGACCTGTGGTGTCACTGGGCGCTTGTGTGTGAATTGCGCAGGTGACGATTGTGCCGCGAGAGAAGTACCCGCTCGGGCAGACGGTGCTGAAGGTGAACGAGCAGCGCGAGCGCACCCACATGTTCTCCAGGCGCTATCTGGAGGAGCAGCTCATGACCACCCTGGCAGGTGCGCATGTGCCGCGGCCCCCTACAGGCTACGAAAACTTTTACAGCAGTAACCTCATGTCTTTTGTGCCAATGTCCAAAGCAGACCACTCCTTATTACACATGCCCATTCCCGGCATTTTTGAACCCCATCTTGCCATAGTTATCTGTTATGATTTAATTCGGCGGTCGACCGGCACAGGGCGCGCTGGGGAGGAGATAATGTACGGAGGCGACGAGGTGAGCACGATAAATCAGCGGCGGCTGGTGATGGCGCGGCGCATCGTGTCCAAGCTGGTGGTGTCGGGCGGCATGACGGACATCTCCGAGGTCGGTCCGCGCACCATCAGCGCGCCCATGCGACAGGGCTCCCGCTCCCTCAAGCAGCTCATCACGCGCCGGGTGTGTGCGCGCCGCCTCCCTGCCATTACTCGGTATCCTACTTTCAAGACGAGGGCAATCTGTTAAATGACAAGTGTTCCGCACCTGGTGAGGTCGATACAAGAACTCGCCTTGCAGAAAAGTCGAGCGCATGTCAGACAGGCCCACTTGCATTGCATGCTGATGCCCTTTTTTCGAGGATGTGGCAGAACCTGAGTGTGGACCCTCCAGAGGTCTTGTGGAAGCATACACATGTTTAGATAGGCTAATTTCTCCTTTTGATTCATTGGCCTGGAGTCCGGAAACAGGGAATGTCATGCTGGTTTGCAGTATAAATTTGCAAGGTGCACATGTTAATTAAGTTGTGTTCCATGCTGGCCTACAGACATCGTACGACACACTGCGGGCAGTGGATGTGGAGATGGACCGGCTGCTGAACGAGACATATGCGAATGTCAAGGCAATGCTGGAGCGCAACAGGGACGCCTACAACGCGCTCATTCACGCTCTCAGCACTGGCGACGACCAGACTCTGTCTGGAGAACAGGTGCGGCCACTCTCTTGCGTTTCTCATCTCTCCAAATTTACATTTCTGGCGCCAACCACAATGCTTCGTAACGTGAGGCTAGTGCGAGCGCCATAGTTTTGAGCTTGTGGTGTCGGTGTGCTGCAGTTTAATTCAAATGCCCTTTGTCCAGGATCAGGTTTGAGTGTCGGGTAGGAGCAGTTCCAGCAAGGAACTGTTTGGGAGTGGACTCTCTCTGATTAATGCATTGCTGGGAAGGATTCCAGGAAACCACCCCACAACCATGACCTTCAATGCTCCTCTTGTCTTCTCTGTACCCTTGAACTGAAGTGCATGAGGAACATGGCTGCCACCAGGTCCGGGAGATTGTGGAGCAGCACGGCTGCAAGGAGGACTTGGATCGCAGAACACTGGAGCGTGCTGCATTCCTTTAAACATATTGGCGCTATGCAGGCTTGCTATTAAAAGGACATTAGTGCTACTGGTCCAGAAAGCCCCTTCATGAGAAAGTGGTTTGTCCTTGTTTCGCTGCTAGCCTGGACATCACCTGAACGCGAATTATAGCTAGGGGTGGTCATCTTATACTCCATGCGTACAGGGTGGCAATTGTTTGCAGCCAGTTGTAGACTCACAGGATATTGTGTGGATATTGATATACGGCAACAATGCAAACCTGACTTCACTGTGGCAGATATGCAGTACGTATCGGCAGTCAGTGTCAGACTATTATGCCACTTTGCCCATAGTGAGGACATGCAATCTGTTTTGCTGTGCTGCATCTGTCAAATATAATATAAGATAATATTCTGCTTGTCAGTCAGTCAGTCGATTCACCTTTTCCAGCCACCAGTGTCTCAAGGCAAGACTCCAATTCTGGTGACGTCATACGATAAAAGTTCATTGCATACTGCCACAAGTTCTCGCTGGTTTCGTCCATCCTGGCAGCCACGAAAGTACAGAAAAACCATTGCTTTCAATCCCATCTAAGTACAGTCTTCATAGAACAAGTTACTTCAAGGATCGTTCCGACACGGCTTGAACATCCAAGAAAGCTAATGGACATGCAGCGGAAAGATGTCCCTCTGTTCAGCAGTGCATCGCCATTCACATTCATTAGCAGCTTCTGTCATTGCATCAACACAAATGATGAGATCGAGTCTACTGTGTGAATGCATTCGCGGGCACTACGAGTGACACATCAACAGAGATCAACGGAAGTCTCAACGAGCACCAAGGTGTCTCTGACCCCGAAGTGAACCCGATTAGCACAGCTGTGCAACACCGTATATTGTGCAACGCGTCAAATCACTTGCAGAGTGAGTACTGCATCTACTCTCCTTCACCCTCGAGCTCCTCGGCAGCTGCTTTCTTCTCCAAGGTGCTAGGGTTGTGGGCGACCTCCTTTCCTCTCTGGTTGTGGAAGATTACTTTAGGAGGGTGCGGATGCTCGTCATCTGTTGTAGCAATGCGCTCCACAACCCCTTCCCGAGTTCCTGTCCGGTGCAACATCCCGGAATGTCAAACCAACGAAATAACCCCTGCAACAGAAAAGTGGTTCTCAGGCCCTTAAAACAACTACAATATGTTCCCATCATAGATAAAAGTGCCTGACCTCCTCTGTACTTGGTAGAGACAAAGTCCCCGACTTTGATGCCTTTCTCCTCCAGTGCCTTCTCTTCCTTCGGATTTCCCATGCTTGCTATATTGTGGAACTAGGATCAGCTCGGGAGACTACGAATGCTGCTTGCCTGAACTGCGTCGCTCCCTGCTAGTTTTCAAGGTCACAAGATCGCAATTTAGGACATGAGCGTGCATCTCCTCGTTCAGAAGGCAGAGGATAATTGCAAGCCCGAACAGGCTGCAGTGCAGAGTGCACGTTTGAAAGAGGATTTGTTGAAGGCGAGATTTTGGACAAGCCATATCCGTCCTCGCAAACGGCTCTCGGGAGGCGGCTTTTCATCTCGGGTGTCTCTCACATCGGTTCATGTTGGCCATGTATGCATGCATGCACACTGTGCATCGCACAGGCCACATAGGACCCCCAGGCGACAGTAGTGCCATTGTGCCAGTGGCACTGTCGCATTTCACACATGCAGTGCAGAAAAAGCCATCCTGAGCTTCCTCGCAGACTGGCAGTTGTCTCCGGCTCTCCAGAACTGACCAGTCATACATCCGGTTGCGCACTGTACCCTGTGCAAGGGCTCCACAAGCTGCTCCAGCAAGCTGCAGCACTGCAGCAAAGTTCAGGCATGTTCTACAGTGCTCATGCATAGCACCTGAACCAATATTTAAGAACTTACAAAAACATACCCAGTGCAAACGTGGTAAGTCTGGACAAGGCATGCATATATTCCTCCAGACATACCGGTATTTTACAACCAGAAGTGGCAACCTCAGGCAACCACCACAAGTTTATCGCAAAAATTCTATTGCCTCCTGCTAATGACGGCTCTACCTGCTATAAGCCGTTTTCAGGGTGCACAGTATACAATACCCTGATCGCCAGGGAGCAGTCCTGACATTGCACCACTACATTGTCTGCATGTTCTGATAGCTCTGCCTCGCTTACAGCAAAGTTGCTGCCACATCGACAAGGGTATGTGAACAAGCACATTTCCCCTGTGGCATCAGTATGGGACGCCATGTCATCCAGATCCACCTGTTCATAAGGTGCACTTCTCAATCCTCCATCATAGAAGGTCCACTTGTTTGCAACAAGGACACGCCAATAATATTTCAGCAGGCATTTTATGCAGAGGTAGAGTAATGTTCGCAGCTTAGACAACAGGTGAAGGCAGCCTCGTTGCACCTCAGCAGAAACAGCAATTTCCTTTTGTAGAGCTTTGGCCATAAGGACTTGGTTGTAAGCTGTCCTTGTCTCAGCATCTTTTAATACCTGTACAGCATCACGAAGACCAGTCAGGACATGCTGCATCAATAGATGCACACCCAGGTCCATGATGTTGAGGTTCATTCGCAGTTGTTGTTACCTCCCAAGCTTGTTGTACTCTCATGAATACTGCTGTGCTCTGCCACTCTTTGTGGCCACTCCCTGGTCCAGCCTTGTCAGGGTGCAGGTGCAAAATTGCAGCACGGTAGGCAGCTCGGATTTCATCCATTGTGGCATCTGGGGCTACATTCAGGGCCTGGTAGTGGTTCACGTTGTCCTGCTCTTCGCCTGCCATCTCACAGGACCAGGCAGGCATCTGAAGTGGAGTTGGTGCAAGAGTGTGTGCACTGGCCCTCGCTCAACGTGCCACTCATGCCCTGATATTGCTGCCTCGCCTCCGTACACTCTTCAGCCACTGCAGTGGACGCACAGTTCCCATGAGTGCTGATAGACAGAGAGCAGTACCCCCACTTAGATTATCACAACTGATATAGGTGGCGCACGTGTGGAGGCAGCTAGACAGGGTGGCACTAACAGGAGGAAAACCTGCTGTCCAACCTGCTGCACGGCACACCTCCTAGAATCTCGTGCGAATACTCCACTGTGTCTTGCTCTTCTCCTCTTCGGCGGGGTTGCTCTGTGCTTCAGTACACGTCTCGAATTTCTCCTTGTACTCGGGGCGTTTTTGGATGCTCCACATGTGCAGCTGCATCACGCAAGAATCTCGGCTTAATTGGGAACAATATTACGGTAATACCTTGCACCGATGCAGAAGAATAGACACGCAATACTGGACAAACCTGCAGTGCAGCTGCCCAGATCAGTAACCCAGTTCCTGTGTATACCCTCCAATCTGCTTTTGGTAGGGCCATACGCCTCCTAAGCAGTTGATACCTGTAAGCAAATCCTGATCAGTGAAGACCAAGGTCAGAGAATGAAGCCCTCGCCTCCTTGGCGATATCCCGGATAGATGACGTGACCAGCTTCCTGCTGGAGAGAAACTGCGACTGCGAAACGCGAGATGTTTAAAAGCCCATCGCCGATGGGCCATCGGTTGACATCCCAATCAAGATGTGTGAAGTTTGGAACAAGCATTTCGCGGAAGATGTGTGGTCTGATTTCTTGAATAAGACCCATCCATGCATGAAGTAGTGCACAATGCTTTGACCGTGGAGAGTGGGAGTGTTCCTGAAGTCGTCCATTATCCTTGTGTAAGCAACAATTGACTCTGCAAAGGACAGAGAACCATTTGTGGCATGTAATGAGAATACATGAGACACTCTTACTATGTTCTGGTGATTGCCATCCTGGCCACCATGCTGAACAGTTCACTCATTAGGTGGCAGCACGAACTCCTGTCGAGAGGGTAAGTGTTACAATCGTCCCTTTAATATCATGGGTGATGAGCAGTGAACACACCCCTATTCAGATGTTCAGATGGACCCTCTGTGAGTTGCCCAAGGTTGCGGCAGGGACTTCCTTCCAGATGGAGGTACAGCCGACACTGCTGTGGTATTGGGGTACGCTCTAGAAAGGTGAGAGTGGCCGTATGCACCCCATGCATTTCAAAGCTATAAATTCTCTCTTGCTATAGCCCACACTGCCATGCAGGGATGGCACGCCCACACCAACACTGCAACAGAGGGTCGAAGCAGGCGTGGATCTCTTTGACAAGGTGCGGCTTGCGGGATATGCTGAAGTCCAGGCTATCTGTGCCACATCGCATGATCAGGGTCTGAACGTAAGCCACTGCTTGTCCTACAGGGCCGCGTGGATCATCTCATATTCAGTGGGGGTCATCCAGGTTTGGATCCTGTCCTGTCAGATGGCTGCTTCTTGTCATGCTTTAGCATCACTGCTGCATGCATACCTTTGTTTGCAGGTGGTGGTCTGAGAAACAAGAGCGAGGCTCAGTCCATGCAGGAGTATGCTATGCTCATCAGCAACCGTACTGTTCCTTCAGACAGGCATGGATCGAGCCTTTCCCCCATACTGAAAGAGCACAGTGCAGTTCTGCTTTATCAGCGGTTCAGGGTTCCTAGATGCTTGCTTCATGCAGATTGCAAACAACTGAAGGGAGACCCTCACAGCTTTCCTCCCAGAAGTGACAATGACATCTCTGAGAGGTGTGTACAGATGGATATTAGAGGATCAGTCGAGATCAACGAGGGAAAACGCTCTGAACAGCATCGCAATCATCGCTGAGCACGGGTATATTCCGTACCATTTTACCTCTGGGACAAGAATTTGTATGTGCTATGTAGAATACAACTTTCCAATGCATGTTGTGGCTGCGCATGTGCAGATGGAGGTCTATTGTGGTGGTGACCAACCCCTTTCATCAGTTCCGGTCTTACTGGACGTTCAGATGTGCAGTGCAGTCCCTGCCCCCGGACAGGCGCATGAAGGTGATGGCATGAGTGGTAGATTCTGAAAAAACAGCAAGCCCCTATGACAGATCCAGCATCCCAGCATGGTGGCAAGATCATCCTGCATGCCTCAAATTTGAGCCCGGCAACACTATGTGCTGCTTATGCATAATGCAAATACCGGTTGTGGCAAGTGCAGGTATGGCTGGCCAGGTTACCAGGGGAAAATGTGCGGTTCCGTGGACTGGCGCTGCAGAGAGTGTACAGCGCTTGGGATTTCTACAGGGAAATTGCAGCAATTGTGTGGTACTTCATGCATGGCTGGCTCTGCCGAAGCAATTGTTGGCCTGCCCACTGATCACACCGTCGTTGCCAAGAAGTTGAGGGAGTCTGAATGGGCCCCTCGTCCAGAGTTGTGTTATTCATTCGTCGATTGAAGCCCTGCATGGAGACTCTTCAGATTTCCCTTTTTGGAAGTGCCACGTCATGCTTGACCACGTCACATGCGAAACAGCAACAGAGACCTCAACTCTGCGCATCGATCTGACCCTTTAGGCTCAAAACAGCAAAAACTCGTGTTTGATTCGTCAAAAAAAATTTGATGTGAGCTCGAGAATATCTCAGAAGTCCAACAAATCAACATCTTGTACCAAGACATACTGTAAGTTCTGTTTAGAATAATTGATTCTCATAGACATGCAGTCCTTGCTTAGGTCTGGACTACTCTGTCACTCGAGGACCTGTATTGCCGTGAGAGGACGGGAGCGATCCCATCTGTCCCTGCAGATCTGCTGTCGAGCAGCATCGACTTCTAGAAGTTCACTGTACAGCTCACCTCTAAGTGAGCAGCGAGCAAGGTAGATTCTCAATTATATAGTGATTCCGCATGAAGTCTCCGCGCAGCATGTAGACGTCGCCTATACCTGTGCTTCTTTCCAGAGGTTATCTCCTCCCTAGTCAACAGGCATCGAGTTGGGGACTTTGAAACATTTGAGGGCGCTTGTGTGATTGGTAGCAAATAAATTGTACAGCACTGGTGCATTTCACGCCCCTGTAAGAAATTGCAAATGCGCAGGGAGAGGGATGCCTCAGCCAGGAGGGCAGCTTTTGAGGAAATTCTAACAGAACTCACAAACACAGTCACCAGGAATGGTGCACGTGGGTTTCAGCGCAGCCTGCAAGCCCTTCAAGCCGCTCTTTCTGTGGGAAATGAGTACGTGGCAAACTTTCAACGAGGCGTCCAAGATCCACCTCAGGTACTCCTCACGTCCACACTGGCCAACCAAGAACAGTCAGTTAGTCAGTCAGTTAATCAGTCAGTCAGTTGGTCATCGTGCATCAGTAGCATGGCAAGATCAGGAGACTGAAATATCTGGCAGGAACACATTGTTGCACCTCCTGAAGTGCATCCTGTGTATGCAATCAGGTGGTGCTGCGGAAGCTGTTTGAGCGGTTAGGAGCCACGTACATCAAGCTGGGCCAGTTCATTGCCAGCTCACCAACACTCTTCCCTGAAGAGTACGGGCCTCCACAGCAGCGCTGCCTAACACATGATATAACCTGCAGCCTCTACACAGAGCCTGTTGAGACAAGCAGCGGCTCTTGGATGGATCGTGGATCCCTGATTGTTCTATTTAATTTGCAGGTACGTGATAGAGTTTGAAAAATGCCTGGACAAGACGGACCCGGTGCCTTGGGAGGTCATCAAGGGAAGGATGCGCAATGAGCTGGGACGTCCACTGGAGGATGTGTTTTCCTATGTGGATCCAGTGCCATTAGCCAGCGCATCTGTTGCCCAAGTGCATGCAGCAGGTGAGGACATTCTCCAGCGTACTGTGGGCAGAAACGATGGACGCATGCCATAATGTTAGAGATCCAGAGCCCTGATCTGTTAGAGATCCAGATCAGGGCTCTTTACCATACTGAATCTCACAGAAATCTTTCTGTCAGTCAACCTGTGATTGCCTCTGGGCATCCCTATGATGGCGTTGACAGCTGCTTTCATTCAAAAGTCCTGCATGTATCAGTGGATCACAACAAGCCAAGCGCTCCATGCAGTGTAAGATTCAGCCAAGCATGTGCAGTGAGTCTTGCTTGAAATTCTGCGGATGCAGTGCTGAAGGACAGTGGCAAGGAGGTGGTGGTCAAGGTGTTGAAGCCCGGGGTGGAGGACGTTCTGGCCACGGATCTGGACTTCTTGTACCTGGCATCGCGCGTGTTTGAGTTCATCAACCCAGAGCTGTCGCGCATGTCTCTGGCCGCCATAGTTGGGGACATTCGCTCCTGCATGCTGGAAGAGGTCCGCCTCCTCAGATGTAGTTCTCATGGGACTGTCATTTGTACTGTCTCCTGGCTATCTCGTATCTTGCAATAAGAAAGGTACTGTTGACTCCATCGTCCTATAGTGCCTGAGAAACCAGTCACCTGTCCAAGTGGCGGAGTCACCTGTTCCGGCCACCTAGGGCCGAAGAGTATCTGACTTTGCTGATCGTCAGAGTCAGCACCGAGAAACTTGGGAACATTCATCAGCTTATCCTGCCAAAAGAAACTGTACCACAATGGAAGGCCAAACAATCCTGGAAGTTAGGGAAATAGCGCTCTTGTTTGCAACGCCCTCGCATCCACTGTTCCTGTGCTGAACGGAGTGTGACCTTCATGTGAGAGGTGAGGAGGAGAAAATGTGTGGTGGCGTGGCCAGGTGGATTTCCTGAAGGAGGCAGCACACATCTCAGAGTTTGCGCAGTACCTAGAGCGGACAGGCACCAGCGGCGTCGCTGCATGCCCCTTTGTATATAGAGCGTTCTCCACAAAGAGGTAGCTGCAGCCTGGGCTCCGGCAGATTCGCGCTTTGACACTATCTTCTCAAAAGTCTCGGCAGAAGGTTTATGTGCAGCAGGCAAGCAGCAGGATTGTGCTGCTCATACAAGGTCAATGGTGCCATTGTGGATGCAGGATGCTGGTCATGGAGCGGTTCAGAGGCGTTCCCTTGACAGACTTGGCAGCCATCCGCAGCGTGACAAGCGCAGATCCCGAAACTGTGCTCATAAATGCGCTGAATGTGTGGTTCGGCAGTGTCCTGGCCTGCGAGACTTTCCATGCAGACATGCACGCAGGTGCGTCTAAACTGTCTCTTGCTGCATTTGCAGGGCTGTTCGTATTTATCAAGAAAAAGTCACTGCATTACACTGTACGTGCCAGCACAGCAGCGTTTAGCCATCAATTTTCGAGTTGCATGCATTCCAATTTGACTTGCATGCATTCAATTAGGCTGACTGGCTGTGGGAACATAATTTCGCTTGTGCATAGAAGACTAACTCTGATGTGCTGACTTTCTTGGCGCAGTCAAGCGACAGCAGCTTATACATTCCTTTGCCTTATCAGTTCTGTTGACCTCGGTGGTGTGTGCACTGCCTCTCAGGAAATCTTTTGGTGCTGGAAGAGAGGAATGGGCAGGCGAGCGGGCGTGTGGGCTTCATAGATTTTGGAATTGTGGGGCGAGTATCCCCTGGCACCTGGATGGCTGTGGAGGCCCTGCTCACATCTGTGGCAACCCGGGACTTTGACACCATGGCTCGTGCTTTAGTGACTGTAGGAGCCACCAGTACAGATGTGGACATCAAGGTGCCCTCTCTTGCCCGCGCAACTTCCTGTTTTTAAGGATGCTTGCTTGTCAAGTCGGCATCATTCTCATTGTGCTGAGCTGCCCTGATGTATGCCCGCAGTAAGGTATGTTGCATGTTGCTGTGGTCCACTTCAGCCCTCCGAGCCCAAGTGATCAGAGACCGAATACAGAGGCTTCAAATGAAACAGGCAGTGCGGCATTGCTGGCGGAGGCAGAGGCAATTGCCATTGTCATCCCAGTGCTTCATGTACTGCAACTGTTCAAGGATTTACTCTCACCATTTGGTTGGGGTGTGCAGGCATTTGCTGCAGATCTCGAGCGATTATACACAGGCTTCTCTAGTCTGGACGCAGAAGTGGTTGTGACCGCCAGCAGGAGCGGGGAAGCAATGGCAGCCAGCCTCAATCTGGACGATGCACAGATCAATAGATTGCTGCTCCAGGTAGGAGCTTTCCCACTCGTCCTGCTGGAGAGCTTTGCAGGCCACTGCCACTCGTGAATGGATCCCTCCAACTTCCTTTGCATGTGAGTGTGTACTGGGGAAGATGGTGCTCTAACTGTGGCATCTATATTAGCCCCACAATAGAGGTGCGAGCTGAGGATGTTGTGTTGCCGACAGATTGTGCGGGTAGGCAACGATCATGGCATCCGCTTCCCACGGGAGCTGGGCATGCTCCTGAAGCAGCTCCTGTACTTTGACCGATACACGCGCATCCTGGCACCGCAAATGTCGGTGCTGGACGACGACAGAATACGCCTGCGGTAGCTGGGCTCCCATTGCCCAGTGGACATGGTTTTGCTGACGCTCTGGGAAATGTATGATCAGAGAGCCCGCAATGAGGGTTGTAGTGAGGAGTGTTGAGTGAGAAAGTATTTCAGACGAGCGGGGTGAAACAGCGTTTCTCCACAGCACTGATATTCATCTTTTATTGCCTGCATCATTCTTAATAACCATCCAAGCCATCCAAGTTGGCCGTTGCTTGCAACAGTCAGGGTTCTCATTAGTAGGAGGGAAAGAGGAAAAAGTATCCTGGACGTGTATCTGGGCCTTTGCCAATTCGTCATGCTGGGCTGCATGTGCTGTGACCTTGAGCTCAAGGAGAACAATGGAGGCCTTAAGAGTATGTGAACACGACGCTACAACAAAGATGTTACCCTTGAGATGTTTCCTTCCTTAGACTAGACAGACTCAACCATCTGCAGACTCAACCAGCTGGGGCTTGTTACCTGACCACAATACCACTAGTGCGACCGTGTGTACATGTGCACTTGCTCTCTAATGGATTTGAGTAGGATGCCCTGTCTGGTCAATGCAATCTTTCCCAGATACCTGGGGCTGATCACATGTATGACTCTGATCATGATTGCCTGTGTGTGGATTGAGGAAAGTAGATGGGATGTCTGTTCTCACCGCATGCAACCTATCCGATAATTTGCTAGGTCTGCTTCTTCCCTGCCGATCTTGCCGAGAAACTTGTTGACATCACGTCCCAATTCTTCGGACGTTTGGTCTTTAAAGCGAACACGAGCTACCCTTTCGGGACATCTTGCGAGCAATCAATTAAACCAAGCTCAGACCGCCAGCACCTCTTGCGACAAGCATGTCGAATCCCAGGCAAGAGAAGGCACTGAAGGAGAAAGACATCAAACCTGGGGACTACGTCGCCACCAGGATAGGAGGCGGTGAGGCGTTGCATTGTGCACTTTACCTTACGATCTCTAAATTCAGTTTTGAAGACAACCTCATTGTGGCTCCGTATCCTGTGAGGTGTCTGGGTGCCTGACGCCCCGGGTTTGCTGGACGGACAGGTACCCGTGAGGGGCCTGTGGAGAGAATTGACACCGAGAATCCCCGCGGTCCAAAAGTTGTCTCTACGACGAGAAGCATGACAGGGAGGTCGCCCACAACCCTAGCACTGTGCGGAAGCTTGCCGATGCTGAGGAGCGCCAGGACGCCGGAGGGACAGTCGACGAGGAAGGACAGGGTGCAGGGCAGGGAACGACAGGTACACGCGGAGGAGCAACCATCATCCCTGAAAATGTGAAGGAGGTCTGATCATTGCATGCCCTGTTGTTTGCGGTGCTTTTAGTGGTTGTGGTGCCGGATCGACGAGACCTTCACTGCAGTGCTTATGTGTTTATGTGAGCTAAGGCCCTGGAGCAGACTCGTCAAGGCGTGCTGTATCATTTCCCGTGATATCATGGTGCCTGCGCACCGAGGAAGTATGAAGTAGCAACCGAAAGGAGCTGCAGAGCAAACCGACCTGCATGCCGTTGACAGAGTTCATGCGAGCCCTTAATTTGGGCTCTGTGCTGAATGAGTTACCTGTTAGGTCAAAGAACGTAAGAGTGCATCAGGATGCACAGAAGTGGTGTGAGACAAACATTGAAGGAGGAAGCTGTACTAGTACTGCCAGCACCCTGTGGTGCCAAGTTAAGCAGCATTGACATGCATGAGCACACGAATCAAGCGGTCAGATTCAGGACAAGAGTTGTTTGGTTGTCAATGATCGAACACTGTAAGAATATTGTCGACTGTCTTAGTTCTCCTTTGCGCTAAATGTACACAGAGTAGTTACCTCGAACAACCACTAATGAAAGCCTAGTAAAACTCAACGGTCCAATCTCGAGGCGGTCGAAGGGAGGATTTACTGTGAATATCCTGCAGATCAGCTATTATATTAACATAATATAGGAAGGTTTATGCTCTTGGAGTATCTGCAGTGACGACAGTATAGCTTACAGAAGCTGAACCTTGTCATGGCCTCAGACGACCCTAACGAGCCTCGACTGGCCCTGCATGATCTGCCAGACGGAGTACTGGACACAGTCATGAGGTACCACATATATATCTATTTGTCTTCTTTGTAGTTTCCCTTTGGGTATCGTTCATCCCTCAAGTTGGTCCGTTCTTGCCGTGCAGCTACCTCCAGCCAGCAGATCTGGCCTCTTTGGCTAGTCAGGTAGTTCTCTGGCCCTTATTATTAATTCAGGCCTTACAAGACGTGAGTTTTGGTTGTAATTTTGCCTCAAGTTGTCGGGACTGGCATGGACTTATTATCTTGGCAGTTGTGTCGGGATCCTGACATGGGTGGCCCCTGTTGTACTGCAGTTTCTAAAACTGAAACTTGCTGCACGTGACAGGGACGCAGATTTAAGGAGCTAGCTGACACCTCTCATGTCTGGGAGGAGCAGTGTAAAGCAAGGTACAGTAATGCAGTTCCCCATACTGACCCTGTCCAGTAAGCCAGTTTGGCCTATAAATGACAGAAGTGGTGTTTCGTACATCCAGAAAATCGACAAGGATGTCAAGAACTTTTGCGCTAGATGCTTTGCTGAACAGGTGGGCACCCTTCTGTGGAAACCCGGACAGTGGCGATGATGCAGGAGGCCCGGACTGGCAAAGTCTCTATAAGTAAGATACTGCAATCACTCACTGTTCAGCTATGCGTCACAATTTGTGCACCTTGAGGCGCCTTCTAGATAACCTGACAGGTGCTGCTCTGTACTTCGATCCCCCACGACCTGCAGTGACATGCTCTGCTGCAGGACAAGGGCGGTGCTATCTCCCCAGGTAGTTGCTTCTGTGGACCTGGCATTGGCATATCATGCCTGTACGAAATCAGGGGCCCCAGTCGTTCCTGGCACAAGGACAGACCTGCGGAGAGCCTTTGAGCAGAGCATGAAGGCATGCACGCCTCAGACTTCCGCTCTCTTCAGCCCCAAGCGTGTTGCTCTTATCATAGCAGTTCTGTTTCACAAAGCCTTCAGCTGTCATGTAATACTCTGCAACATGGGGCTACAGGCTGCCTTTGAGGTGGGCATGGAATGCGAGAGGAAGACAGGCAGCAAGGACAACCCACTGATCAAGCAGTTGCAAGCGGTCCTCTGCTGGTGGCTGTCTGAAAAACAAGAGGTGTGGCACAGATCTGTTCAGTCAAAGGGACAATAGGATGTTTTGCAACCGATGCCTCAGGTGCTGGCGTCTTGTTGTCTTTATGACGCCAGTGATGACCTTATTTGTTCCCAGAGCGTCTTTGCCAAGGCGCTGTAGCACTGCACTGCAGGTGGCAGTAGCGTTTGTGAGGGATGCTCAGAGAAGACTGGAGGAGTATGACATGTGGCGCATGGCGTTCATCAACTGGCCGGACATTCCCTGGCGCCGGTCTGCAATAGCATTTCTGCCGGGCCTAATCAGGAGCACTGCCAAAGCCTGGGACCATGTGTCTGTGCTCGGCGCCATAGAGACCGAGACAGGCCGGTTGGACGCCGCTATTGAAATCCTCCGGAGTGAGGGGGACAGCCTTGAAATGCAGAGGATTCCAGACGGATTGCCCAAGAGCCACTGGTGGTTCAGGCTTGAGTGAGTTGCTGGCTGCCCCCAAGAGCCTTTCTGTCCTGTCCAGGGAGCATGTTAATGCCTGTGTTTCCCAGCAGGGAGTTCAGAATGTCAGAGAGCTGGAGGTGCACTATTGATGACCAGTTGGTTTGGAGGGGACATTTAAGGAGAAATTCTCATCAAGACTCAGAGCCTTGCAAGGCTGTACAGAGTGACAATTGTGAGAGCTTTTGTCAAGAAACCATGCTGCAGAAGTGGGGTTCATCTGAAACTGTTGATCACATGTGAGCAGTCTCTGTGGTTGCTCTTCGTACTTCTATTTTAGCTCTGAGGCTCTTGAAGTGCAAGAAGTGCATGATTCTTCATGACTGCACCAAGACAGTGGATGGAAAGTCCCAGAACAAGAACACTTCTCATTGTTGCAATTTGCAGCGGAAATAAGTTAGCAACGGAACAATGCCTGTGATTGACATCAAGGTGGCCTACGCAATGCACGGCGTGCATAAATTCACAGCAGACTGGTTTCTGCAAAATATGAAAAGGCAAACATACTGACGGCACTGTAATAAAAAGTTCTTGAGAATACATCGATAATGATCAATGCATTTATCAGCTTGCAGGGTGCCAATTTAGCCTGCTGCCATCTGTGACGTTGAAACAAGTGCATATCCTACACCCTGTACATTGCTCTTGCTCAAGGCTTATTGAATGGCACACAAAATTATATCCATCAGCGCAAGACACATTGATGCTGCTCCGAGTGCTGGCATAAGCTCACAAATTCTCCTGCTCTGGCACATTCTTATTTCTTGCTGTAGGCACTACTGGACCAGACTGTTGCTGCTGCCATGTGCTGCGGCCATCTCTGAGACATCCCCATTGGACTTGTCATCCGCGGTGCCAATCTCATCGGCGGTGCCAAGCTCCTCCACAACAGCCGCCTCTGCCTGCCTGGTCCACATCTCTGCATATAGGCCCCCCATCTGCACCAGCTGCTGATGCGTTCCCCTTTCCACTATGTCCCCCTCCTGCAGACCACTCGATCTCTCCATAAACATTTCCCCTAAAGTTGATGCACATTAAGACACAAGCACAGATATGACGTGTCCGCTATGGCAGACCCAAGACTGAGCTGCAAAACGCTGGCATATACTTTCAAGGGGCAATTGCACCTGGACATTTGCCAGTCATGTAAAGTAGTGCGAGCAACCATGTTGTCCAGGTAGTTTCAGACAGAATAATAAGCTGGAGAAGACTGACCTTCATGACAATGATGACATCTGCATCCATGATGGTGCTCAGGCGATGCGCCACGATGATTGTTGTGCGGCCACTGCGCTTCGCTGCCAATGCATCCTGCAACCAGCAGGATACTACAGTCAACGCCTCAACCTCAGCCATCGGAGATTTCTCAGCATGCAGATACTGTTTCACTTCCATTCCCTGGAGCCTCCATGTCACTATAGCAGCTGCAGTGAAGATGCTTCTACCAAAGCCCCTCCACAAGGAGGGTGAAAGAAGGTGGGAGCCCTGGAAACTCGCACCTGTATCCTGCGCTCTGTGAGGCTGTCAAGGGAGCTGGTGGCCTCATCCAGCAGCAGTATGCGCGGGTTCTTCAGGATGGCACGAGCAAATGCCACGCGCTGCTTCTCGCCTGCCCCAGAATCATGCATGTCTCAACGAAGCTCGCCAAAGATTCATGAGACTCTGGTAGCAGGATTCATTGCAATCTGAGCCATCTCACACATTTTTTCCACACAGAAATTCATTCACAACTCAGATGTGCACACAGGCACACTTCAGCTTTACTACAACCGCCAGACCTCAAAGTTAAGGTTCCCAGGCAATTGAAAATCAATGTCTAGTCTTACCGCCGCTGAGGCGCAAGCCACGTTCTCCAACAATGGTGTCATAGCCTTGGGGGAAGCGAGTCGTGATGCTCTCATGGATTGAGGCCGCCTCTGCCGCCTCGTACACCTCCTCATCTGTCGCGCTCGGCCGCCCATACCTTCCCAATGACCACAACAAAGTCAGGAAGTTTGCAACTTGAGATGTCATGACACAAACCAACGTGGTTCCCCATGAACGCTAGCTTTAAAAAGGCCACTATCTGGAAAAAGATTCTTTGTCCAGTGTTAATATATTATTTTCATCAGCCCTGAGGGTGCCAGGTGAATAAGCATTACAGCAGCTGATGCTTTGCTGCTCTGGAGTGCTGTGACCATGCAACAGATCACCGGCCAACACTGTATGCACAAAGCTGGCTCTTCTCTCACGAAACAATGAGCAGGTATAAAAATGGCACATTAACAGGATGTAGCACAGTCGACTCTGTTGATGGAGCAGAGTGCAGGGCATGCGCACTGGATGTTGTGCAGGATGGTGTCGTTGAAGAGGACAGTGTCCTGGGGCACAACGGCCATGTTGGCGCGCAGGGACGCTTGTGTGACCTCGCTGATATCCTGCCCATCCACCCGGATCACCCCCGAGGTCGGATCGTAGAAGCGGAACAGCAGCCGCAGCGCGCTTGACTTGCCGCTGCCTGCGACAGAAGTCAAGCATTTCATGAACTTGCAGTGACCAATTGACAGTTGACAGTCAAGCAAGGATCCAAAATGCAGATGCACGAACAGAATGTAACCACCCTGTACTAGCACTCACGGTTCTAGTCCCATACTGTTGCTGCTCAGAAAAGCAGAAGGGATCAGGTTCAAAGCACAACAGAAAACCATTGCTAAACTGGGTTTATCAAGCCATGGTTGATGTGAAGAGGGCAGAGCACACAAGATGAGACTGATGTGTTAGGAACTCACCAGTCGCACCAACAAGGGCGAGTGTCTGGCCCCCAGGGCAGTAGAAAGAGATGCCTTTGACAACCGGACGGTCGGCATGGTAGGAAAATGATACATTGTCAAACTCCACGCTGCACTTGGATGCCACCAGGTCCTTTGCTCCTGGTTTATCCTGTGCGCAAGAAAGCACCCTTGGCCGTCTATCCCTGCTCAGACTGACGCGGTAATGAGCCATGTGACGGCATGCACATGTGCTGTGCCAAACCACATGCAAGTTCCTGGGCATCGCCATCCTAGCCATGCATGGCCAGTGAGTCATCACACCCCATGAAATCCACAAATGCTGTTTGCATGCACACCACTAGTAGAGATGGGCAACGGTGTGGCCCTCACTGTCAGGGAGGGTGATGTGCCCAGCAGGTCGAAACAGTTTTCCATGTCGATGAGCTGTTGCTGGATGGTACGGTAGTAGCTGCCGAAGTAGTTGAGCGGGGCGTAGAGTTGCTGCAAGCAGTTGCGCTCACGGTCACAACAGAGAGTGAGAGCAACATCTCCCCACACCATAAGTGTTAGCAAAGCAGTTCTCAAATTTCCCTGTTCAACACCAGTTCTGTTGTCCCACATACCTGCATAAGCGTGATGAACAGCACTGCATCGCCCACTGTCAGTCTCCCTTCCGCCACTCCCTGCATGAAATAATTTTGATCAATCCAGGGCTCCAACAGGAGAAATTCTGTGCGGGGGACAGGAGGGCCGATAACGCATGCTGTGATGTGTATCACTCTCTCTCTCTCTCTCTCTCTCACACACACACACACACACCCCAGTACACGAGAGAACTTCACAGTCTTCTGCTATACGACAGGCAAGACCCATGCCGAGTGCCTGCATTGACATGCAACATGCAGGATATATCCCTGAAAAGGCTGCATGCACCCTGACTTTCCATGACTTTCCTGCTGCAACAATTCTTTCGTCACGTTTGTGTCTGCATTCACGAGCAGAGCACACATGTTGCCAATGCGCACCTTTGTGCAGACAACAAGGCCAGCAATCAGGCCAGAAAAGATTATGATAGACTGGAGCATGTTCAGCCCATTGAGGGATGCCATGAGCTTGTATTCCACTTTCTGGTAGTTGATGATGGCTTCTTCCAGCTTCTGTTTCTCCAGCTCCTCATTGTTGAAGCACTTGACCGTCTCATAGTTAAGCAGCGCATCCGTCACCCGTGCACCCCTTGCATTATCGTATTTGTTCATATCCCTGCCATGGCATATCACAACTCAGCCGCAAACCAGCAGCGCTTGAAATGTTTCAGGCAAGAAGACACAGCCCACACTAATAGAGGGCCTGGACCCCTTCTGATGGGAAGACTCTCCCAGGAGGGCATGCCTGCATCATGGCATGCACAAGAGCAGATGCTCTTATCCTTCCCATGCACAAATAGAGCAGAAAATAGGGCTCAGTAGCACGACTTGCCTGCGCAATCGGACGCGCCGTTCAGTGAGAACGATAGTCACAGGAATGTAGGAGCCAAGGGTGATGAAAACGATGACAGCAATCCAGGGCTCCAATGCAGTCGAGATGAAGATACATGCCGCCACAATGTCGAACAGCTGCGGAACAATGGAGAAAAGCACTGCAGCCACAACAACCCAGACTTTAGCACAGTGCTCTGAGGAAAAGTTTGCGGCACCATGCATCAGTCAAATTCAGGAGCAAGACGACAACACATATTGAAAAACACAATGTCTTCTGCGCTCAAGCCAGCCAGCCAGGTCCCCACTCTGATATTGACCCAAGAACTCGATGAACTAGTGACCAGTATCCCTCCAATAAAGCATTACTCGCTGAAGTGGCCGGACCTGTTGACAGCACATTCTGGATGGCGGAAGTGCCGCGGTCCATGATGCGTGTGACTTCTCCTGTCTTGCGCATTAAGTGCCACCTCAAGTCCAGGTCCAAAGTCTTTGAGAACACGTCCACACTGATGGACCTGCAAGTGCCACAGCAAGCGACATTGGCATTGTGGCATGACTGACTGACAATACAGGACTGCGCACTGATTGCCTTTTTCGTTTCATACTGAGGACCCCCATAGCTTTCTATCTGCTGATGCACAATATCCCAGGGAACAAGCGCACCCAGCTATGGGAATAGGTGCCTCGTCCTGAAGACATTCCATTTCAGGACGAGGTAGGTGAAGTAGAGGCTATACCGGAATGCATTCTGGGCAATAGGGATCCAGAGGTAGGAGCGCAGGTTATTGAGCAGGCCCGTTGCCCCGGTGCCTGCTCCACCCTGGAAGAATGCTGCCACCATGTACAACAGCGCGTACGGATAGAAGATCTGCGCGAAGAGACACGCGTATCAGTCAACAACATCACCAAACATCCCCTTTTAAAAAAAGCAGGGTAGCCACACAGAGCCGAGCTCTTGTAAACATAACATTGCAATAAGAAGTCAACATCTGCAATGGTAGTGTCATGTTCAGGCAGCTCCTGATATTGGATGCTTCATTGTATCAGGAATTGCCTGAACATGACACCTGCCAGAAGATCGTGAACAAAGAGAGGGAGGTCTCCATTTCCACACTACTAGGGAACCCGCGTGTGAGTGCTCACATGCCAGAAGGTAGTAAATTCGGGCTTGTCGCCGGCTCTCGGGTGCGCAGCGCTGCTGGCATCAGCCAAAGTGTTGACAACATCTCTGTAGAGGATGGGAACAGCCAGATTGAGCAGCCTCATCACTGCAATAGCCAGCACGCAAATTCCCGCCCGCAACTGCATCAGGGGGGTTCGTGGCCACACATACATGATGGCCGTAAACATCAGCTGATACCTGTGTCGTCAAGACAGGGCATCAGGCTCACTGCATTGTGTTTTAAGCCAATCAGCAATGCACAAAGGACAGTTAGGGGTCAATGATGGAGTGTCAGCAGGGTAGAAATGGTGCATGGGACCAGTGCACACCATGGCCGCTTCTGCTTTGCCGCAGGGGCCTCTACGTCTGCACCTAACAGTGCTTGCTTCAGCACTTCCTCCTCTTCAGATGGTGGTTGCCTGCACATAAATGACGCCATGCCTCTGAGTTTCAAAAATGAGTGGAGTGCAGTGGAAGTTTTCTCATGCATCCCTCCAGGCATGACAATGCTAAATGAACTGTGGATGTCTTGTACCAGGACCTACACAAATTTTGAAGACAGTCTGAACTTACTTTGAGCTTTCTGAAATAACAGCCGCGGTGACAGCCAGAGCCTGCACGCATCTGGCAACCAGCAGTATGACCGCCACGGAATGATCCAGTCCCCAGTGCTGTGCAACCATGTTGATGTCCGTGTAGAGTTCCACATAGTAAACCACAAGTGCTGCCCACATCAGCAGCTTCAGCTGGATCACAACCCTGGCTCTGCAACCCACCACCAGGACAGCCTGCATACCGGGCAAAGTAAGGTCAGCGAAGTAAGACAAGTTCGTTTCCTAAGCATGCAAAGGTGGACGGTGGACAGCAGTGCATGGTTCCTCACGGATGGCATGTTCAGGATAAGCGCGTACCATGGCAGCTAGCCACACGACGAAGAGAGCAGCCTCAGAGTACACGTTGTATGGCGCAGCAGTCCTACTCCTCCCTACTAATATGGAGGTGATCACTAGGACAGCTAGGTGGGTGACGATCAGTGTACCGATCGATACGGCACTGATTACAGCTTGCCTCGTCCATTGAGTCGATCCTAAATATCTTCGTCGCTTCAGCAACGACACTTTCCTGCACTGAAATACCAGCACTACTGCTGCTACAAATAAAAGCAGGCTGCCAACCACTGTTTCGAGCAAGCATGGAGAGAACGTATAATGATCCCATGTTGGTGCACCTTCCAATGCCCCACACCAACCCATATTTCACAGCGGTGAAGGCCTGCAGTTCCTTTTCTCTATTGCCAGATGAAGATGAGTAAACGCGAAATCAGCTTCCTATAAGCTCAATTGTTCTCACTAAGCACAGAAATATCACACTTCGAACTGCTATATTGTATCTGTAGTGATATGCGGATACTCTGAAAGAGTAAGATGTGTGACGGACTCGACTTGTGCTTCGGACCGTCCTGCTGAAACCACTTGGCAGCTGTGACAGCATCCATGTGCGTCATGTCACGTGCGGCAATCCCATGAGGAGGGCTAGAGGAATAGCAGGCTTGATGTCCAGGATTGCGGAGGATTGGCTCGATCATTTATAAGACAGGGAGCTATGTACGGCTAACATGAGGCGTAATTGCAGAACAGCCCGAAAGGAAACTGCGTTGCCACGGCCATCATCAAAAGCTGCAGTGAGCTATATGAAAGGTTAGAGTAAGATCATATACATTCGATGCAAGGAGACCAGGTGGAAGAGCTAAATCAACTTGAGGAATTTTTGAGGCAGCCCGATGCAGTCATGGAGCCAAATATACTGAGCGTGCTCCGTCGGTACATCAGCGACAAAGGAAGGCCTGCAGACGCTGTGGAAATGTTATGCGACAGCTATGCAGGTTTGTTGTCTCTGTACAACTTTTGAAAGCTGTTCTGAAGTCTCACACAATGTACTAAGGCGAGCACGTTCAGTCCTCCAACCTCTGCTCTGCTGCAGGCTATGCCCAGATGGCAAGCCTCGTTGTAGAATGGACTAAAGAACTCCAAGATGAGGGAAACTTGGGTGATGGGTCCGCGTCAGTGGCAGCTTTCGATGAGGCTTACTACTTGAGGGTAAGCAGGTTCAAGATTTGCTCGCCCCCCTATCCACCCTGTTTGCAACTATGATCAACCAAAGTCCAACCTGCAATGTTGAGACCCTAATAGTTTCAGGACTGATGAAACACCTGCTGCAACCAGGAACTCGCCAAGGACCTTTTCGATCCAGACAAGTTCTCAGGCGTGTTCACTAGCGGCGGCAGTGGCCCACCCAGGTGGCTAGATGGGCCCTCTGGCCTAACCGCAGATAGGTTGGCCCCTCACAAAGCTTTGGGTTGCCACCATATGCACAAGCCATGGGTTGTTGCACATACAACCCTTTCCATTTCCCCGCCATATCACTGTACGTCCCTGAAACAGGCATTGGAGTGCAGGGAGGGTCGCCAACTCATATACGAGCTGAGCGCGAAGCATCGGAATTGCTTGCTGCTGAATTATGCGATCCAGAAGATCCTGCAGGCCGGCCACGAGGATGAGGTTGCCAGCGTCGGTTCCAGCCTGGCGTCCTATTTTGGCGTGTTCCATCGCCTCATGGCCAACCGGCTCAAGGAGGTTGCAGCCGCAGACACTGACAGAGTCGAGTCCTTGGCCGCAGAGCTCAAGGTGCGCTTAGAAGCTTCCATATATCTCGTGTGGATATATGCACTAAGACCAAGGTTCCTTCATTGCACTTGTTTGTTGCGTTGATGTTGCGGATGTGATGTTGTTTTTTGCAACAACATCACATCTGCAGCCCTATACAGGAGTAGGAGAGTGTTGTAGGTCCTCTTGGCATTGCGGGGTACAGGGCTGGGATGCAAGGCAAGGGATGTCCTGCCCAGTAGCCAAATGGCACTTGCGCTAAAAAGGATGTGGTGTGTGGCAGGAGACATGCTGTCAGGGGCAGCATACTTATGTGCATGCGCAGCAGATACTGACAGAGCTGGGGCAGCACCCCAGGGGAAGCCGCTTCAGGCGACTCAGCCAGGAATTGGAGGCTCACGCAGCCAAACAGCGCGGCGCCATCGTGTGGCAGATGCATGCCTGGTGCGCCTGCCACAATTTTTGCACGCCCAGCTTGACGTCCACTGTGCCAACCTCAGCAAAAGCTGAGGCCTGTTTTTGCATTCTGATGTTCACTCCCTTCTCAGTCAAAACAAAAAAAATGGGCTTCAGACTCTTAAAATAGAGCTGCTGGTGTCCAAATCAGGCTTTGAGAACCTGCAAGTGTGATGGGAGGAAAGGAAGAAAGTTATATTGACGGACATCACAAGGACGGCGTTTCATAAGCACTTAACAGAGACACTCTGCAAGATGGCACTTCTCCCGCCGTCCTCCACTTCAGCAGTAGCATAACTACAACATAACTACAACCCCTTCTGGCATTAGGTTTGCGGCAAAGGACAGCAGGGACTCGACGGTGGCAGCGGAGGTGGCTGTGGCGCAGATGCTGGGCGTGGCCGAAGCGCGCAGCCGAGCCCGGCCGGAGGGCGCCGCCGGCCGCCCTGGCGCGCAGCAGGGCAACCGGGGCGGGCCGGCGGGGCCGAGCGAGGCCGTCCATCAACTACATTCCATGTACACAGCTGAGGACCCGCCACCTATCAGTTGCATCCGGCATCCTCAGGTGTGCCACCAGCGTTGCAGGCGACCTAGGATGGGATCACAACAAAACAGGAAAAATAGCATTGGATGTTTGTCGGTCACTACAAGAGATCCCACACATGAGTGTGGATTTGGATATTGCCTTGGGCGTCTTATATCAAAGCTAGTCTGTCGCTCATTGCCGGAGGTGGCTGATGTCTGGCAGGTGTTCAAGGTGCTCTTAGAGGGCCTATTCACACCGGGCGCGCAGCTATCCCAAGAGGAACATCGGGCGCATGTGGATTTGCTTGCCCTGGCAGCTGCAGCAGTAGATGGCAGGTACAAGCTGGAGCATGTAGAGTGGGTCGTGGAAACATGCATGCAGCGCATTGTTCTGCCCTGCCAGAATGACTACAAGGCAAGGCGCAAGCCTTCTTGCGGGCCTCTTGATCTCACCATCTGGAGTTGCTGTGGCCGTAGGCCCGATGGGATGCTGGACTTGGAAGATGTGGAGGCCACAAAGGTGGCCCTGCAACAGGCCCATGCTGTGGCACAGAGCGCTGCGCTGGGCATCAGATTTGGGCCACGAGAGCAGGTTCTTCATTCTCTGCACACCCCATACTGGACTTCTGCTGATGTCCTCTTGCCATACTCCGAGTGCCTCCTGTCCCATGTTTGAGTTGAGCAGTCATTGGCTGCCTGCAGTCCCGCGCGCAACTTGTTTTTTTTAAGGGGCTTGCGCGGACACAGAAAATTTCAGACAAGTAGGATATATCAGCCCACCGTGGAGAGTCTGACAAGCGGCACTAGGCTCGACCAGATCACCATTGAGCGGCTGTCCAAGCATGTGACCACCAGGACACTGCCCGGGTGGAGCAGATGTGTTGCATGGAGATAAATTAATTTCATTTGGGGTTCAGGGTTCTTTAGAGTTCAGGGTTTTACGACCCCTAATTTAAACATATGAAATAAATATGAAGTCAGAGTGGGGCGCCAAACAGGCGCAGGCCGAGGCGGCGGCGCGGTGTGCGGTGGCCGCAGCGGGGCTGCTGCGCTCGATGGCGGGGCCGTTGGGCAGCAAACAGTACTGGCGCGACTACCACGGCTCCGCCGCGCCTGCCTTCCTCACCCTCCTCTCCCTCATTGTTCCCCTGCAGCCCGCCCTCAACGCCCAGGTCTGAACTGCTTTGTGTGCCCCAACTCCCATGTGCCCCTTTGAGCCGGATGTTTGCAAGCATGAGATGTTTTTTTCTTGCAGCTTTGACTAGTGCCTGTCCTCGTGTCTTGCTGCTGGAACTCACAAGAAGAGCAAAAGTCACAAGAAGAGGGGCTGCGTCCCTCAAACTTTGGGTGCTGGTTGCATGGGTAGCACAGGGCTCTCATTGCGACACAATAAGCCGATCATTTGGTGTCCCCTCTGTTCTGCTTGCCGAATCAAGCCTTTGTGATTGCAGGCTGTGGACATCATTTCAGACACACTGAAGGCGCTGGGGAATGCCAAGCCTGACATTGCACGGGCACTGCTGGAGTTGGCAGTCGCTGTGATGGCTGGTGGGGAAGTCATGCGCATGCTCTCAGCAGGTCACCCCTCTTTGCAACCAAATTAACCAAGTATTCAGCACCTCTCCAACCATTCACCAAAATCCAGGGCAACCCCACTTTGCGCCGCTCAGTGAGCAAGCCTGTGCGCGATGTCCACTCTGCACTGTTATGAAGAACAGCCGTAAGAATGAGATATAACTTCAGGATTGTGGGGGGTCTCTGGAGTGGTCCAGCAAGGACGGGGCAACATGAGTGCATTTGAGCAGGATGTCCATTTGAGATGATGTGTGGTGCTGCAGCGGAGCAATGGGCAAAAACTGCGGATCCTTCGCTCGTGCGCCACTTCATCTTCTGCGTGCTGGCGGCCGCCTCGCCCCCTTTCTCCTCGCAGTTTGCCTCGCCCCTTATCCGGTCCGTATCACCGCCGTTGCATAGATCTTCAGCTGTGTGCATGTAGCAGAGGTCAAGGCACCATCAGCCCTCTCATTGCAAGTCCTGGGGATGTGCCAGCACAGCTGGTTGCAAAGTCATGTCGCTGTTTCGATGCAGTCTGAGGCACGCTTTGTAGATGTCTCCCCCTTTGATGGCCATATTGATTCCTACTCCAATGTTGCGTGCAAGGCTGCTTTGTGAATGATGCTCTATGCATCGTGCGTGAGAATGTCCCTTCATAGAAACGAGTGAAAGAGTAGAAGACAGAATGTAAGACAGGATGTGGAAATATGTTCAAGGAACATTGCCAATGAGTCAGGCGTGGTGTGCGGCAGACAGTTTGCATTAGACCCCTCAACTAGGGATTTAGTGCAATGGTGGACCTACATCCACCATTGCACTCAGGAAGAAAAATTATTACTGTAAAGTCCCCTTTGCCCTAACCCTAAACCCTAACCCCTAAAGTGCGCTACTTAAGTTAAGTGTTTGAGAAACAATCTCTTGGTGGTGTGCAGGCTGATGCAGGGGAGCGGGGTGAAGCGCAGCAGAGCAGGCGCGCGCGAGGGGCTGCAAGTGGAGCAACTGGAGGAGTTTGCAGCAGCGTGCGCGCACATCGACTTCCAGCCGCCGCTGTCCGCCAAGCAGGCCGCCTTCCTGCAGAGCCTGCAGGCTGAGCGCCTCTACTAGCGCCACGCTCTACTGGAGTGTACCGCATGCCTGTTGGTCTGTGCAACATGTTCGTGGGTGGCAGGGGTGGTCCCCCCCAGCAGGCTTGGCGCCATGAAACTTGGTCGAGAGAACCGAGAAAGGCTCAAACCTGCATGAACTTTTTGAGGGTAGACCATGTCAGAATTCAGGCAGCAACGTATGATTGACTGGGACCTCGTTGACAAAGTGGAGGCGTGCAGTATGCGTTTCCAGTCACAGTCTTGCCAACTGCTCTTCTATAGAGCTAATCACTGTAGTAGTATGTAGTAGACTCAGAGCTAATCACTACATACAGATATCCACTAGTTGACATCCACATTCTAACCCAGAGCTTCTGCTTCCCCTGGAGGCAAATGCAGCAATAAGGACAAGGGCCTTGAGCAGGCAGAAAGCAAAGATCCTTCTATGGCATTGCTGTGACAGTGCTACTCCAGCAGTACTCCAGCATGGCATGCCTTGCACACAGTTTTGAAACAATAACATCTGCCAGGACATAAACCTTGGATTTGGCAAGTAAACTGAACTTGGAAGCCACCAGAACAACACCATTCCCAAAGTATGCACTGGATTGCATGCTGCCCTAAGGGCAGTGCCCTTCAAGTGCCCATACAAGCACATCTACACAGGGTGCTTCACAATTTGCTTGGGTGTCCCATATATGGTACATGTTCGGTTGTCCACTGTATGTTGTAACCCCTCCCTCTTGAAATTGCTATTTATTGGGAGTCAGCTGCCTCATATTGCAAAGACACTCTTCATGAAGATCATTTAGAGCTCTTTTTGTGCGATAGCAGACTCTGCTAAACCTCAAGACGACACACCTCATCCCAAAAGTTTCTCAGTACTTTGAACTTTCTCACACAGAGCATTTCACACCGACCTGCTCTCCTTCAAACACAGCTCGTGGCAGACACAGAGCAATGATGAATCCCAAAAGCTTTGGTACAAACTGAAGATGTGGGAGACCCAATCTTCCCAGGTGTGGGCAATAACTAGAGAGCTGCTGTGGGAGCTCATGCTCAGGCAATATCAATTGCACATCAAACTGGCTCTTTTAAGGTGTGGTACATCACTGAACGTTGTCATTAAGGACATGCCCCAAACAGATTCCTCCTTCCAAAGAATACATTTATTCATTAATTGCAGTCCAGTGATTCTTTTTCACATCATTTAAATTCCGGGCTCCCACAGATCACCTAATTAACATAACCTGGCAGACCTCTGCAAAATGATCAACCCCCGCATACGTCTTCTCTCAAAACTAAGTAGACCTTGCCCATGCAACCCCTGCATGGGATGTGCACACTGTGGCCTCCCCTTCTGAACCTATACATCCTTGGAGTCAGTCGCGCTGCACCCCAGCGCTTTCAACTGCTGCAAGGGCCTAGCGCAGTTATTGTGTGTCGTAGGACAGGGCTCAGTGTCTGCTCCAAAAGCTGCCTACCTGGCGCTGCATCTCACCAGGCAGTTGAGCCAGGCACTCTGAATAGAATCAATATCTGTGACGGCACAGCACAGCCCCATGTGCGGCGACCTAGCACGTGTGTGAAGTTGCACATCTCCCATAGCAATAGCGCCCAGCACTGAACATTCTTGGTAGCCGCATGCTGCGCTCACAGGAAGCGCTTACAGGGCGCGTGATCAGGTGTCCCCACTGCACCTTTGCACCAGGTCCCCATCATGGAAGGACACCGACCTGCAAGTTGCTCCACGATATGAGAGTGCTTGTTATTGAGAGTGCTGAGCCCCAGTCGGCTAAATCTCAGTGCTCCAGTCCGGAGGGGTTTCCACTCTAATTGGAGCAACCATAGTAAGCTCAGTTGCTACGAGTCATCCGTTTCCGGATGGGGGCCTCGTCCAGATCGATGCTGTAGCCGTGTGGCGGCGCCGGCCATGCCGATCCGTGGCGTAGCATCCCCAGCTCGTCCAGCCTCGGCGCCAGCACCTCGTGCAGATGCCTGTCCAGCTCAAAGAAGAAGCTCTTGCACAGCTGCACGCAACACACCCCTGCTCACACATCTGCAGACGCCTCCCCAGTGTTTGAACATGCACAGTGCAGCTTTCAAAAGCTGGTCACATGAAAAGAGCCCCTCGTGCGCTGACACGTGTTCATTCTCTTGGAGGAACTCAGAGCAGCTGGAAACCTCGAAAAGGTCAGGGACATTAGCACCATGTGGTGTCAAGACAAGGAAAGCTTCCACATTGGCTGTCAGTCGCTCTACAGAAGCGTGCGGCCTGTACCTCGATGTTGCCGGCCGCGTAAGCTCTGAGGTTGGCGTACTCAGGCCGTAGCCGCGGAATTTGGGCAGAATCTGAGTGTTTCATTTCTTCCGCTCCAAAAAGATGACCCGAGGCGTCGTGGTATATGTGCAAGGGCAGATAGTCTCGCAATGCCACCAAGGCCTGGACAGCATGATGCTCTCAGAAATATGCAGTCCGCAGAGTGTGAGAGATAGATGGTCTGTTGTATTGCAACGCCAGGATCTTGCGTGGTTGGTATTGTGTGCCTCTCTGGGAGACATAGCTAAGGTGAGCAGCAACTTTACCTGCAGTTGACCCACAAGCTGTTCGTGCTCTGCAGCAGCTTGGTCAACGGTGAGGCACTTCACGGGTGTGCTGGAGACCAGCTGGCTCTGCATATAGAGAGAAAAGCGTCTTTCAGTCCAGCTGATAATGGAGACCGTCATGTAAAAGTAGTCAGGCTTCCAAAGACTATTTAAGGCGAGCTATAAGTTGTTGCTATTGTAAGATGTTAAACATCATGCAGAAAGCTGGCGCCTGTGAGGCGCTGGTTGTGCTGATCAGTGAAAACGCCACTGACATGGAGGCAATCACCAACCCACGAAATGATGGCTCACCAAGCATCCAAGCTGGATGGGGATAACTATGTCAGGCAATCCCATTTGCGCGCGGACCTCAGGTCTAGCGATGAGGATTGCAGGCGCTTCTGCAAGAAAGTTCAAGACGCTCATCTAGCGCGTTGTACATTTAGGTCAGCCGGTGCGAAGACAACGGACACGTCGTGAGCCATACAGCAGCTGCAATAGCCGCAACAGATCACTACGATGACGAACATGATCCGCAAACAGGACATAATCACCTTCTGGCCTCATTTAAGCTTCCGGATGATGTGACGCGCTGGCTTTTAAAACGCGGTACCCCCCAACTTGTTCATGGCGGAGCCTTTTCTGCCTCAAGTGAATATGCTAACGTTTCAACTAGAACTGGGAGGCGTCCGCAACTTCTTGGTGCCAGCAAAAATCACAGGATCATGCTGTCGTCAAGAAGAAGTTCAGTTTGACGCGCTTTGTCATCATCTGTTGTCATGCTGATGTCTCGTAGATGCCTGGCAAGAGAACGCGGGGGGGAAAGGGTATAGGGTATGCATCTGTGAAAATAGTGGATGGTGGTAGGGCAGGTAAAAATAGCTGCAGAGAGTACGATCCACTAGGATCTGCATGACTAAAAATTTTGCAGCAAAAAGCATGGCGATACAGATGCGGATGCAAGCAGTTGACCTAACTAATGCATCCAGATCTGTGCCGTGCTTGCTTGGAGACATTGATCTGAGGAGATCACAACATATGGCATCAGCCGAAGCACTTGGGATAATAATGCCCAAGCTTTTGGAACACGAAGCGATTCCTCGCTTCCTGTGATTAGCAGCTTACAGGTCGACTACATGTGAATTGACCAATGCAACGATCTGCTATCACACCGGTTCAAGATAACCGGCACTGTTTGCCTGCCTCATTTAGTACGTCCTGTTGAATACTTTGTCTCCTTACCCAGGCATGCAGCTTCAGGGAGTGGCTGTCAGTGCACCACACATCCATCCAAGTCATGTTCTGCTTCCACACTCACAAGTTCCCGCTCTGTCCCTTAATGGCCGAGAATGCAACAAATACTTCAGCACTGGCGCCAACATAGGATAAATGAAGCAGCAGCAAGTCTGGGGTTCAGACTGCCAAACTGATGTTGCACACCCCGCGCTCTACACGTCATCGTTTCCATGCAGTGAGGAGGCTGCCATGGCGCTTCCAGCCACAGATCCATGGCGATGGTAGGAGAACGAGTGGATGTTCATCGTGCTCTGCGCCGCAAAGCACATGTTAGTCACCATACACTATCCTCATGCTGTCCTGAAAATGTGCTCTAGTGAGCAAACTCGGCACTAAACCAGAATTGGCCCGCCCCACCACACATGTCAGATGTCACATGTCACTGCTATGCAGCCAGAAGCGACCATTAGACAGTCAAAACTCATACCTTGAAGGAGGAGGGGGTTCCGCGCATGGTGATGGGCTGGGTGGTCGCCTCCCCATGGGCGCCAGGGACAAGAGTCGGCAGAGCATTGTAGTGGGGGGCCGGAGGAGGGGGACCCGCCAGGTCCGGAGCAACGCCGCCGAAGGCCTGCAGCTCCTCCTCTTCCTCCTTGCTGTCGCCCTTGCTATACACTAGTGTCCCGCATACCAGCACCGCAAACCTGCGCATGCCAACCCCTGGATCAGCGCCCAGCTGTGAGAGCGCAATCAATCAGTGCTCACAGTGGCTGCTGACACAACCCTGCAAGAGCGCCAAGTCATGGCATGCTCACCGCCAATGCTGGCATTAAGAGATGAGGTTCGGAAACATGGCATGCCCTGTGACATCCTCAATCATTACTGCCCCTTTGACATTTTGGAGAAGCACCATTCAGTGTGATTTGCAATAAATGACTGCTGAGACACATGGTGGTAAAGGCTGATGTTACTTTGATTGAGACAAATGAAGTGAATGACCAAACGCCATCATATAGGCAAAGATGATGCAGTGGAACAGCAGGGGAGAGGGTGCCCACCCGGCGGCCTGGATGAAAGAGTAGACGCTCCATGATTCGCCAAGCTTGCCCAAGCCCAGAGGAGTGTAGAACAGCAGCAGGTCAACCAGCCACACAAACATTGTCCGCATCGTCTCGAGGACGGTCCTGAATACGGCTCCCAGCTCACCTGGACACGCATGATTCCAATCTGTCATCACTGACTTCAGAACAATTGTTGCATCAACTAACAGTGGGGACAGGAACAAACTCCACTGGCCTGGCTCAGACATGACAGCACTTTTCTTCCATGTGTCCATGGATGCTCGGTGCAACTGCCTTGTTGCAGGTCCTCACCAGTCACACACATTCCGGCATAGTTGTACAGAAGCAGCGCTGCCATATCCACCAAGATAACCGTTAGCAGCGGTGCAGAGTGGAACAGCATCTGCATGGCAACCAGACATGTTCAGCATGTCGCAGGAACCTCAAAACAATCACTTTTACATGAACATACCCAAGAGCTTGTGAACCACTATTACAGCATTCCATGACAAGCACTGGATAGCTCGAGGCTTCAGTGCGTGAGATGGGATTTGGGTGGTGGTGAGGCACTCACATGCAGGGTCTCAATGGAGTTTTCATGCAGCCCCTGGCCGTCAACACCCGGCAAGAAGTAGACAATGGGCAGCATGATGAGCGCCATGATGGCCGTGCCAAACACGCCCTCCCATCCCACAATTAGCAGCGCGGGGACCGCCAGATCCGCCATGAAGTAATCCTCGAAAGTCAGCTGCGCCGCTTGCACTGCCTGCTCAGATCAATCCACCGCTGTCACTTCCACGAGAAAACGCCAGATATTGTGACATGATCAGGACATGTACAGATTCCAAATTGGATGGTGACACGTCAGGAAGCAAGCCTGCAAGATCAGCACGACATGCATCTAGAGCTCTGTCAACAGCCGCATGAGATTAATGCAGCTAAGCATGTCATTGGTGCTTCATCTACCTGAGAAGCCACAATGAGGCCCATGCCCAGCAGCATCTGTTCTGGGGAAACCTCCACTTGTGTGCTGCCTCCCCCATGTAGCACACTGGACAGGCCCACCAGGCTAATGCCAACCTGATCACAGCATCATCTCTTCACAGCCTGCCAGATCTGTACCTCTCTGCAACTGGACATCATGACTGTCTGCTGATACACTGAAAGACCTTGCAGCAGGCAGCACGTATGGACTGTTTGTTGCTGTCATCAGCAGATGAACATTAGGGCGCACCACGCAGCAAAGGATGCCCAAGAGATGGAACTTGTTCAGGCGGCGATGCAGGAAGAGCACTGAAAAGATGGCTGCAAAGAACATCTCGGCACCACGCATCATTTGGTACACGCTGGCTGTCACGCTCAAGAGGCCGATGTTCATCAGCACCGTTGCAATGAGGTCAAAGATGGTGGGGATAGCTAGCATGAAGACCTGATACTTTGGCTTTGAAGACTCCTGAACGCAGATGAGCATGGGTTGGACAATTGGGAGCTAGTATAGGGTTACTAGCCTGCCAGTGAAGGTGTAGAGACATTGCTTCTCTGTTGGGCAGATGCACGCAGCAGACTGTCCTGGAAGAGAGCACATTTTATAGGGTGTACAATTGCATACGTTACCTTGTCTCCACCATTCAGGAGGGGTGCTGAAGCATCCAAGCCAGCATTTTGGGCCGACCGTCTTCTCTGCCTGCGTTCCTCTAGGTAGAACAACGGGATGCAGAAACTCATGCCAATGAACATGTTCGTTGCCATCGCCCATGGTTTTCTAAAGAGCTTGTCATTCCCGTCCAGGTCAGGCCCTTGAAGCTCGTACACTGCATCGGACAGTGGATAACATTCACGATGCTGAAGACACGACTTTCAACAAACCTGTAAATGTAAATGTACACTACTTACCTATTTTCGCAAAAAGGGATGTGATGGTGCCGAACAGCAGCAACCCTGACACGCTCAAGTACAGGGTGAGCGAGCCCTGTGCCATCGCGAGTGGATTGCGAGAGAGGATCGGAGCTACTCTTCACGATTCATTTGTCACGCAAGTTCAGATCGGGCAAGGATCGAGGAAGGAGCATTTCTGCGCCTGAAGCTTGTTTCCAGGATGTTGCATGTGCCAGATAAGCAGACCCACATGAGCACCACGTGACCATTCTTGTGTACTTTATCTTGCAGACAGCTGCCCAACAACTTCCCATAGCACGGCCCCACTTCTAAAACTCACACAAAGTCTACACAGTGATAATGTGGCGCAGGAGGCTGCCCCTGCCTAGTGGAACATGTTGACCAGCCTCAAGCTCAGCCGCGGCGCGCGCCACGGGCTGCACGGGCGCCACGGGCTGAGTTTGCCTGGAGATCCAATGGTCACAGCGCTGTTGATCATCTTACTTTCAAACATGCATCACCAACCGGCGGCCAACAGTGCGCTGCGGCAAAACCTTGGCCCGTGCATTTGAGTAATATTGCAGACCAAAGATTAGTCTAGACTGTTCGAAAGAGCACTAACTACAAGCCACCCGGGATGGTCATGACTGACACCCACAATCGACTGGGCAATGCTGCTGTTTGTTACCTGAGCTGAACATGTTGCCTGGCAACAGCTCATTGGCAACACTGCCAGGTACCATCTGCATATGTGAACTTTCAGATGAACTGCTATAGTTATCCCCCGTTACCAAGCTGAGTGAACACCGCACTCTGCTAAACTTCCACCAAGGACACACCAGCACATCCATTGATACAGGTAGCAAGAAAGCCATTGCTGGCACCTATTATTTCACCCTCTCAGGAAAAATTGTCCCAGCGGGGTGCAACCCAGTACTGTAGCTGTCGGTTGTCACATGGTTTCTTACCCTCCGGCAGAGTATGGTGAGACACCATTGCGTGCTTGCGTCTCTGTGGGTGGCATCGCCCATGAGGAGCTCTCCTGGATAGACTGGAAGGGCGCTGGAGTTCCCTGTCAATCCCAACATGTTGTTGACCCATAGCTCAAGACCATCAAGCTGGGACAAGGACATGCGCCCATGTCTGTAGGATCTTTCTTGCAAGCAACTAGGCGATTACGACAGTGAGTTCACAAACAAAAACGTGTCAATCGCTGCCGTATTTTGTCCTGTCTCATGCGAGGCAGATTGGCCTGGAAACACTGGGGATACAAAGTGTGCCGGAGTACTTGGACAATGAGCAGGCTAGCCCTACTTACTTGTGCATCAGATGCAGTCCGCTCCACCCAACTTTTCAAGGGACCTTCCTCCAGATTCAAGCCGAGCATGCCAGCTATAAACCCTCCCCAAAAAGCAATGGGCTCCTGCATTGCAAGCGATTAATTATTTGGACGACGAGAAGGCATTTGGCTAGCGAATTGAAATGAATAGGAGATTGGAGGACACTTCAGAGTGCAGTGGGCGCTTACCTTGAGCGCTTGTTTCAGTATCGGATCACCGGTGCTGTCTGCCAGGCGACCATGCACATGCACTCGTCTTGTTCCAATTCTACGATTAGAAGGTACATGTTTTCCAAATTTTGAATGATATGATCCAATCTGGTCTGCGCCCCTTAGCGTCGGACTGTTCCAAGGCGTGGAATGGCCCGGCATGTGTGTCAGATCAGTACACCTTCTCACTACAGACCTCGACCTTTACCTCGGTATTGACATATATAATGTGAGCCGATGCAAATATGGCGTCAGAGTCTTCATCTAGTCGAACGCAACAGTAAACATGTGCCGTGCATGTTGTGGGTCATGGCGATGCGGGTCACGAGACGACCAAGCAATTCAGGTCGACTTTCACTGCAGAGCTAGTCGTTTTGAAATAAAAGACATCTTTCAGTATGGCAAGCATTCTCGGACATTCAGCCGATCACTCATCGCCCAGTAATCCTTACCAAAGTTTCAGTTCCACCATGCATTCAATCTACACACCTCGGCTCCAGGAGTTCCGAAAAAAGACAGCCAAGCTTACGGAAAAGCTCTGAAGAAGTGCACAAATAGGTACAGCAATGTTAGCGCACAGTTACAGATGCCACATGCATGCACACGCAGGAACACGTGGATTGCTACAATCTAAGCCTATGTAGGCTTCTGTGACAAGCCCTTAAATTTGATTGTCAAGTGAGGTTTGTCGCCCTTCTTCTTCTTCTTAGGCGGCGGCTGCATTTGTCCGTGCTGCTCACTACTCAACCCCAGTGTAGATCCGGTCCGTTTCACCTGCAAAAGATGAACCTCATTTGAAAACTATGCACTGCTGGGCACGCAACAGTGCAATGCTACTGCTGTGCCAGCAATGAATAGTATAAAATAATTGTAAATTGGTAAGTCCACACTACAACTCCAGACTTAAAGCAGAAATTCCAGATGCATTGCTCTAGTGGAAAAGCAGCGTCTGTAAAATGAGCAAAATCATATTCCTTCGGTTTGGACGTCAGCGTCATCATGATCCCTGTGTGCAGAACTGCAAGGTGATAGTCCCTTCCAGCCCTATTAAAAGGTCGACTGGTATGTCTGCCCCGATAACTAATCACCTTTGGGGGGTGATGGCTGCTGGGTGTGTTTGATGGGCCGAGGGAGCTTTGTTGGGGGCCTGCAGAGGGAGTGGCCCCCCGAGAATGTGGCCGTTTGTGACCAGGAGGCACCCATGCATCGTCGAGCGGGGATGCTGAGCGCATGCTGCCAGTGCGGCCCGATGTGGAAGGCACCGCCTCAACCTCCACAATGTTCTTGCCTGTCCCACGTCATCGCACCCACCTCTTTGTTTGCAAACAGTCCCCGGCGTTGTGAAACAACAAATATCCCCTCAAAACGCATGCAGGAATGGAAAGTATTGGGCAATCTGGGCAACATTACAAGGAGGATAGGCGACGTCCAAATGCTCGAGTCATTGAGTAAGCTGCTTCAGCTGACTGATGACATTTACAAGTGAGAGGCAGTGCGCCACACTATGCGCAGCGCATCTGCCAAGATACAGGAGCGAGGTGTAAGGGTGACATGAGGGGTGACTCACCGACGACTTCTTCCTCCATGTCGGCTTCATCGCCGCCGGCTGCTTCCTCGCCCGAATCCGTGATGCCAAAGCTGTTGAGGCCGGACTCCGTCGACATGTTGGCTGCGCTGCGCGCGCGCTGCGGCCGCCCCCGGGGCACCTCCGGTGAAGCAACTGCAGCCTGCACAACACATGCACCACTTTTCAGACTGGATGCTTCAACAAGTGAAAGCGTTGAAGCTAAACGTAACGTGGTGAATTGTTTTGAACACTGTGGCCCGCACGGCTGCAATAAACACCTACATCCACTTCTGCGCCAGCGTTAGCCAAGATGCATGCGTAAAGGCACCAAGGGTGAAAGTGAAAGAGAAAGAGAAAAGTCAAGCACATACTAAATGACAGAAATGCAGACACTCCAACTGAATGACACCACCGCAGCATCTGCCAAAACCTACCGCACAACAAAAGAGAGAGCCAACTAGGAGCGAGCTGTGCACAAGGGATGGTTGGGCAGAAAGTGTTGTGCGAACACCATCCTGTACAGTTGCAAGGACCTCCGCCAGCAGCTCCCACTCAGACCGCTCAGTCAAAGCAACGTGGTGCGCATGACACAGCAAGGTGCAACAGTCACAGGGAGGCGCAGATCTATGAGCCGCAGGGCATCAGAGAACGTGCCTTGGGCAGGATGCCGGCCATGGCAGCCAGCTCCTTGGCCTGGTTGGGGCGTTGCTTGGATGTGGCTGCAATTGCCTCCGCCAGGTCAGCCTCGCTGTAGTGCAGCCAACTAGGAATCTCATCCTCATCTGCACCAGCCCCAACAACAACAATCAGCATTTTTGCAGCCGCCGACCCGAAAAATTTTCCGGCTACATCTACTTTGATGCAAATGGGCAAGGTATCACATCAAGACAGGCAGCAAGGGAAGCTCTGTCTTGCTCACATGATGAGCCCCAACAACCACAAGTAGCATCTTTGCAGTCGATCTGACACCGCGGACACACGGTTTGCACAGATAACTTCTGACTTCACTTGTACTTTCATGCAATGGGAAAGGCATCACATCAGGACAGACAGGAGCAAGTGAAGCTCATTCTTGCTGAGATGGCAAGATGGGGGCTCAGACCTTCCTCAGCGGGCCAGGATAGTTCGCAGTCCAGGCGGTCGAACTCCACCCGTTCCGCTTCGGAGCGCGCCAGCTGCGCATTCAGCTCCTGCCTGCTCGGCACCGCATTCACTGCCTTCTTCAACCGCTCCTCGTCCTGCACCGCAACCCCCAGATTTTTTACCACGACAGATGTGCGCATGGTGGAATGCCCAATGGTTAACATTGACAGGGTGAATCCTGCTCCACTGCATAAATGCGGCGGCAACACACAGGACTGCATGTTGAAAGGGTAAAAAAAGATGGACAACTCTCACAAATTGGCATGAGGACGAGGGTCGAGGGACAATCAGGTTAGAGTGAGGGGCGCAGACTGCGGCAGCATGGGTAGGAACAAGACGATGGAATGATGACGCGCCTGCAGCATTTCTTCCAGCGTATGCCGCCGCTCGTCCATGGTGGTGTTCATGTCGAATCGGCCGGCGTCGATGACCTCGTTGGCCATGTCAATCTTCATCTTCTGGATGTTGTTGCGCACCAGCGACTCTATGCTGTCTGCATACCCCGCCCTCCGCTCCACCTGGGGCACCGGCACTGGCTTGGTACAGTTCTCATGGCAGAATGATCTTGTGAATGTCTCCGGGTTTCTATGTGAATGTTTGGATGTGATGCTGGGTGCTGACTCCGACGATCGGAGTCAGACATCCGATCAGCCCTAGGTGGCTGGAGAAGGTGTAATTGACTGACTGACTGACTGCTTCCAAGTCAAATTGGCTCCCGTGAAGAGCCTTTTTACACATGTCCTTGCACATGCAACCTCAATTCTAGTGTGTATGGCGTTCGTGGGGTGCACTTCTGTGGGTAACAGACTCAGACAGGATGCTTTCTGTTAGTGCGTGGCACCTCATGCAAACCAATTGCAGCCTTGTGTGTAGCTGGGCTGCAACTGGTGCAATGCAAGCCCTCATAGAGAAAAGGAAAAAGACGCAAGAGACAAAAGGAAAAAAGAGAAAAGAGAAAATTGCTACAGAGAAAGGCTGGCTTGGGGATACCTGGCCATTCTCAGAAGGGTGCTGGGTGGGGAGTTCAGGATCCGCCACCGCCTCAAGATGGATCACACGGACCTCTTTGGTCTGGCCAATGCGATGCGAGCGCGCAATCGCCTGCGAACATCAGCCAGCAGTCTAACTTTAGACGCCCTTTGCCAGGATCCTGCGCCAAGAATCCTTTCCTGTGCTGGCGGCAGCAGACAAGCACAACAGATGACATGACAGAGGTTGCTCCCTGCAACCGTAAAACAAAAAATACAACATTGTCGACAACATTGTCCATGCCATGTTGTGCACCTCAAGCTCACGGCCTGAGAATTGTCAAAAGTGTTAAAATTCTTTCACCTGCTCCTCATTCTTGGGGTTGGGGTCAGGATCATAGATGACCACGGTGTCAGCAGACTGCAGGTTGAGGCCGCGGCCGGCTGCGCGGATGGACAGCAGGAAGATGAACACCGAGCTCTCCTTTGCATTGAACCGCTGGATGGCCTTCTCCCTGCAGTGCGCAGCACAACACTGACACCCCTGCTGCACCAGTACAAATGGACATGGAAAGGTAAACAATAATCAACATCAAGATAGGTCAATCGGCCCAGCCCAAGTGCTTTTCTTACTGCGGCTATGAATCAAATAACGCTGACAGTCAACAGCTGCATCTCTGAATTACTTTTGCTACAGATGACACATCATCACTACATCAAGGGTGCTGCTTTCCTTTAGGACCCAAAACAGCTCCAACAAAACACCATATCCAAGACATCAAGAGGGCAGCCATGGGAATTGAGTTCCTGAAATGCAGCCTTCTCAATCAGATGCAGAAGTCTTGTGCAGCTCTTTAACACAAGAGTTTTGCTGACATTGCCAGGACACTGTCCAATACCACATACTGAATCCGCTCTCGCTCAGCAGATATGGCACCTGTCTTCGAGGGAAGTGGAGCCGTCGATGCGCAGGTACTCCATTCGGCGCTGATCGGGGCCCCAGCGGCGCCAAGAGAGGTAGGACTCCAGCAGGTCCAGCAGCTTGGTCATGGTGGAGAACAGCAGCACGCGGTGGCCCGTTGCATGGAACTTCACCAGCATGCGATCCAGGACCTCGAACTTGCCGCAGCGCCGCACCAACATCGCCGCGTCATAGTGGTAGGGCGGCGGGTAGCTCAGGCACGGGTGGTTGCACACCTGCTCGCATGCGTCAGACTTTTTGCCCCAAATACAACATGGCCTGGTGAGCCACTCAAAGCCTTGGTAACTGATCATCCTTCCTGACGTTTGTCATGAGCTCTATAAGATTGCGCTTTTTGGCAGAGAAATATTTTCTTGTGGGAGATTCTGAGAGCTTGATCAGCGTGGGGAGTAGACCACACGAAAGAGACACCCCGGGACTCATGGGGGCAGGAGTCAGGGCAGGAACCCATGCCATTGTAGAACAGACAGCCACAATGCCACCTAGAGGCCCCAACATCTATTGACACAAGGTGTTAGTTGATGCAGCCTGCTCACGCGGCTTGCGGACCGGGTCTCAAGAGGCATTTTGTGCAGCAGAGAGTCACCTTGCGCAGCTCCATGCACTTGTTGTTGAGGGAGGCGTAGGTGCGGATGGTGCTGCCCGGCATGGGCCCCTCGGGGTCCAGCCGCAGCGTGCCGCTGGCCTTGACCCAGTTGTAGAGGATGCTCTGGAAGGGCGCCATCGGCACCTTCACCACCACCGGCACCTGTCCATGCACACCCACACCACCTCAGAACTGGTCATGGCTAGTATTGTCCAAACCGGCTATCAGCTATGTTGTGGGAGTTTGGCATTCAGGCTTCAGCCTGCAATGGCATACAAGGAAACAGCAAAACGCGCAATCCATTCAGCAAAACAATACAAACGCCATAAAAGAATGGTCGGGTGCAGCAGGTTTGTGGAACAGCTCACATGACGACTGCAGTCAGCCTACCGCCCCAAGCCTGTCACAGTGACTCAATGGAAGTTTGAAGAGAAGTGAATTCGGGTAATCATGCATGATATGGCCGTCATGCCCAACTTGGCAAGGCTCACACTGATCATGTAAAAGAATTCCATGCCAGCTGAGTCCCCCAAACAAGCACACAAGATTTCCCATATCAGTATAACGCATCAAGTACACTGCAACAAGCTGAGGTCACATGATGAGCGCACACCTTGGGCGGCAGCTTCCCCTCGACGTCCTGCACCTGGCGACGCAGCATGAAGGGCTCCAGAATCTGGTGGAGGCGGTGGATGACCACCACGCGCTTCTCCGTCTCCAGCCACTCGTCCGGGCCGCCGCCGCCGCCCGCACCCTGCTTGCCCAACGCGTCGCTGAACCACTCCGCAAATGTTGCCTTGTCGTCAAACACCTGCAATCCGCAGCACATCTTCACAAACGAGCTGCTGCGTGCATCACTGTTCAGCGTGCACAGAGGTCGCCTCATCAACTGCCCAGCAATTGCCACAATACCTTGTGAACACCCCAAGGTACATTCTTGAGCCGGGGTTAATGTCTAATGACTGCGAAGAAGTTGCCTCTACATGCACTGCCCCTCCGAATGCACTGTCTCGTTCGTGACTTCGGGGAATCGGGACAATGAAGGATGCAATGCTCACATTGCAAATCTAATTCAATCTAGGAAGACACTCTCTTCCTAAGACATGAATGCACACACGGATACAGTGGTACAGTGGACGAATCAACATGCTTGAGGCAGGGATTTCTGTGGACTTCTCAACGCCCATTGCAGTGCAGGGGGATCAGTACAAGTGCGCGATGGGGGCGCATGCCTGGGGCAAAAGGAGGTTGAGGAGGGACCACAGCTCGGAGAGGTCGTTCTGCAGGGGCGTGCCCGTGAGCAGCAGGCGGCGCGCGGCCGTGAACCGGTCCAGATCCTTGGCCAGCTTGCTCTGCCGATCCTTCATGCGCTGCGCCTCATCTATTATGATGTACTTCCAGTCCACCTGCGCAAAAAATGAGACTTGCTGATGGTCTTTTCTCATGCACTGCACCTACACTATCAGTCCCTCTGCAGGGCTGCTTCAAAAGAAGCCTCACAAAAAAGGGTGTCACTGCCAACCAGGCTTCAACCATCAGCCAGCAAGAAAGAAAGGCATGCACTGCTTTGTATGAACTTTCCAGGGGCTTTTGAAAACCAAGGACTTGCTCGACCCTTCCACAGACGTCCCCTTGCTCAAAACCGTGCCAAGGCCAATGCGCTCCGCATCCCGTCACAAGTGCCTTGCAACCATGGCTTTCTGACGCTCATGAGCAACTGCAGGCCTCTGGCTCACCGCTACGGAGGAGTCCGGCGCACTCAGCACATGTCAGACTGAAGAGACTGATGGGATGTCACCTTGGACAGCTTGGCACGATCGCGCATGATGTACTCATACGTGGTGACAAGCACGTTGAATTGCAGGCTGGCCACCTCGGTGGCAAACTTCCTGGCGCGCTCATCCTTGTGGCCCACATAGTACACGCAGCGCACGCTGGGCAGCCACTGCGTCAGCTCGCTCTTCCAGTTGACCATCACTGCGTTGGGCACGATGATGAGGTGCGGCCCATAGTTGTTCTTGTGCTCCATCAGGTACGCCACCAGCGCCATCACCTGCGCGCACATGCGGGCACTCTGTCGACACATGAACCTGTGATGCCTGGCTATGTTGGCAGAGAAGACGTCTTCGTGATTCGAAATACCCTACCTGGAAAGAGCTTGACAGGATAAGATGTTGGTGATAAGAGATCAAGAAGGCCTCTGCAAAGAGGACTCATGTGTTCAGAGGAAGAGAGCATACACCGCCAACAACCCAGGATTGTCAGTTCCTGTCAAAGGGACTTCATGCAGGCAATCAGCACCCAACATAGTGTAACGAGCAGGAATGCAAGAGAGGCAGCAAGACCGGTCAGAGCCTCTTTGGTAACCACCTGCACGGTCTTGCCGAGGCCCATTTCATCGGCGAGGATGCCGTTGAGGTGGTTGTTATAGAGGGAAACCATCCACTGCAGGCCCACCATCTGGTACTCCCGCAGCTTGGCGCCTGCCGGCGGCTTCAGCAGGCTTGGCTGATCCCTCACCATCTCCTCCACACTGTACCCCCACCCCCACCATCAGCATCTTGCCGCACCCCAGACATAAAGCAAAGTGCAGCAACCCCTTCGCAGAACCCACTAGCTCAGGCCTGGTGCATCACAAGACAGCCGCTTTCACATAAAGGAAACAGACTTCTTGGCTGCTTTCCGTGTCACTTCTATCAACCCCGGCGAATTCCCTCCGCTGCGAAAAGCATGCCTGTACTGGTGATATGATAGGATGCCAGCAGAATGACATCTTCGAATCCACTCAGACAGTCATTGTGGGGAAGGGAACTTCAGCAGCTGACCTGTGGGCAAGGTTGTAGTAGCGGGACTGGGCATCGCTGGCGTCAGCCTTGCTGGACTGCACCAGGCTGCTGGTCGCGGCAGCTTCTGCTTCCGCCGCCTTGGCCGCCTCCGCAACCTCCTCATCCGACAGCCCCTGGAAGAAGAGAAGCACACACTGAGAATCAACCTCTGCAGCATAACCCCTCTCCAAACTGCCTGGTTGTGCACTCCCCTTGTCTTGTTGCATGGCGGCCGTACATCAAGGGAGAGTGGAGTTCAAGTACAAACAGTACGCCACAGCTGTCACAGCCAGTAGGAACAAGATGCACGCATGCCAACCGATGGTGCCTGTTGTGAAGCGCTGTACAGACCGCCTGACACAATGTGTTGGACGCTGCCACAGCACCATCCTAGCGCGCCAGATGACAACGTGGCATCGCTTGAATTTACAATAACCATGTCAGTCAGTCAGTCGATTACATCTTTCCAACCACCTAGGGCTGATCAGATGTCTGAAATGTGTGCGCGTTTGCACAGAACAGTGCACTGGTCCACACCTGTGCACGAGCGCGGGAGACGGCCAGGGCAGCTGCCTCGGAAGCTTCCTGCGCGAGCTTCACATGCGCGACCTTGGAGGCCAGCTTATGCAGATACTCCTCGGTGGTGGACAGGAAGCGCGATATGACCTCATAGCGCTCCCCACTCGTCCCAGGGCCGGCTGTCTCTCGCAGGATTTGCTGGTACGCCTCAAAGTCATTCGCCTGCGCCACACACAGTGCATTACAGATTGCACAGAACTTAGGACTCCGGAGGGTGTTGAACGCAGCAATGTCAGGTTTTTAAAACCTGTACGGAGCCAGCAAATACATGCGCCTCTGGCACTTCTGGGAGATGGCAGCAAATCAACCCTTCTCAGGGCAGGGCATTTGGAAACAACCAAGGGATCAGTGCAGGTTTTCAACATTATGTGGATATAAGGCCATCTCCATTCCTGCTGTTCCCTGAGCCGGCGCCAAGCAACTCCAGGCCAAGCAGGGTCACCTTGAGGGCTTCCATGCGCCGCGTGCGATCATCCTCTTTTAGGCGGTTCATGTCGCGCAGCAGGCGCTCGTGCGCGCGCATCACATAGCGGTTGCGCGCGACGCGCATCTCCCGGGCGCTGCTGGCCCGCTCTGCCGCCTCCCCCCGCCATACCTTGATTGCCCTGATGCGCTCCGCTGCCTTGTCTGCTCTGCCCTTTTCCTCCTGCATGTGGTGCCAGAACCATGAAACATCCGCACGCATCCCCTCAGTGTATCTGCTTCTGCTCTGCCGGCCTTGCGAAGGTGAGTGAAGGAACCCACAAAGTGGTCTGCTCTTGAGAGACAGGGCAATGGCATTCACACAGTGATCCACTCCAGGGAGAATTGCAATGAACTCCAGATTGCCCATGCTGGGAAACACCTGATACCTCCCTGCACACCTTCAGGTCACCCGAAAGCCATTTTATGAGAGTGCCACATCCACTCAGCAAATAACCCAGCAGATGCGGCCATTCTTATTGAGGTGCAGGCCTTACCGCTCGCGCGGACTCCATGCGTTGACGCCAGCACTGGCGTGCAAACTTGCGGTAGGAGCGGTCGGGCATGTTCATGATGTCCTGCTGCTCCCGCTCAACGGCCGCGCGCAGCCGCGCCTGGGCGTCCATTGCCCGCAGCCGCTTCAGCCGCAGCATAAGCGCCGCCCGGCCGTTTGCCTGCCATCACCGTGCACAGCACAGCGTCAAATCATGTCACATGTCTGGCAGGCCATGCAACAACTCACCTTCGCAGACCAGATGGCAGTTGTGTCTTATTGTGAGGACAATGCCATTAGGTGGCTGTGGCAAACTGCCTCTTGTGCCAAGCACTTTCAAACACCTGACAAATCTGAACACCATTTGCGGGTCGTAGAAACCGGTTGCCCTCAAGAGCTGCAAAGTAATGACAAACAAGATGTCTGTCAATGGGGACATGCTGTGGGGGTTGCATCAGAAAGAGGGTACCAGAGCGTGCCCAACCCGAGAGGCGCACCATTTTCCAGCCCGAGGTGCCGTTGGCCAGCGCGGCCTGCAGCTCGGCCATCTGGCGCTGCCGTGTCTTCTCCACGAGGCTTCGGTACTCCAGAGCCAGCAGCGCCGCCCCCTCAAAGTTGAACGTGTTCTGCTGCTGCTGCTGCTGCTGCTGCAGTCCTTGAGCGCCTGGGTACTGCGGCGCGCGACTGCCGGATGCAAAGGTGAACAGCGGTCCCAGCTGTCGATGCAGCTCTGGCAGCGGCGGAGGTTGCGGCGCAGCTGACGCCTGTGGGCACACAGCAGCAGAGCTGTTTTCAAGTCACATGTCATAACATGGTCTTGTTGAAAGGGACTACCCAAGAAAGCTTCGATGAGATATTAAATTCCACTACCAGGATGCCTGCATTACAACACTCAGAGGCCATGTCCGCGCAAGTCCAGCGGGCTTGAGAAAAGTTGGTCTCTGGTGGATTGCTGGTACACTGCTGATCCTGATGCTTCTGAGGAGGCAATACAGGCCGCTTATGCAAGTAAACATGAAATGTCCACCGCTCCACATGGCTGCCAACGTCCTTGAAAGTGACACGCGCCGTGCAGCTGACACCGCATGAAGCATTGCCTTTCTTGTTGTGAGTGCGATGGGAGTTGCAGCTTAGATGGGAGTCCCACCTGGGGAGTCTGCGCAAGCGATGGAGAGGGGCCTGAGGAGGGTGATGGGGCGCTGTTTGCAAGCTGCACCACCACAGTGGGAGCACTCGCGGGTTCTGATTTGGGTAGCGCAGGCGCCGACTGGCCAGGCCAGGCCACAGAGGAAGATGTTGGGAGCGGGGGCGGCTGCAGTGAAGCTGCCGACTGGTGTGCATGCTGCAGGGGCACTGGCTTGATGTCCCGCAGCAGGTGTGGTGGGAGCTCCTTCCTGTTCTGTTCACACCATGCGTATGTCAGCCCAGTGGGGAGAGAGAATGCAATGAATTGCAGACCCAACCAAACGCTTTCAAAGAAACCGATTATGGAAGGATTGAGCCATCTCAAAGTACCGCCTTAAACTAAGCAATGTCCGACCACTTAAGACTGGTATCCTCCAGCCCTCATATTCTGAAGTGTGGTTGCCTGGGGGCAGTGCTATATTACATAGTGTGAAGATGGTGAAGGGCGCATGAAGCCGATCGTAATACTGACACACCTTTACAAGGCGGAACGCAAGAATCTGGTTCCGCAGCACATGCAGCTGTTCGGCAGTGAAGATGTTGGCTGATTGTTGAGTGTCAGAACCCTGTGCTGGCACAGGTGCAGCTGCAGAGCCGCCGTTCTGCATCTGTTCACTGTGGCTATCCTGCAGCCTTTCAAGGGCTCCCTGATGCTGTGACCAACCCTCTGCTTGGTGCCATTCTGCTCAAGCCTGGCCCCTTACGCCAGCAGCAGCTGTGCCCAATTCTCGAAGTGCACCTTAACATCGACATCGTTTACTTTCGCCTACATCACTGTGACGACAAGTCACTACGCTGTTAAACAGTTCCATAGGGAATCTACTTGCTTGCATCCTTCATGCAGTGATCTGGGGCTCTGGGCATTCCCTGGATGACCAATGAGTGGCGTTTAGGAATGTATACAGTGATATAGATACGAAGTAGCACAGAAAGTACATCTCAGTCCCCTCTGGTTGAGCCGATCAAAGCTGCAAGGTGGGGCAACAGGCACAAACTACAGGTTCACGCAGCGGACAGAGCCGTGTCAGATGCAGCCTAGCTCTTGTGGAACAATCTTATGGGTATTTTAGGTACTTCAGGGACTTACTTCTGCGTTCCGCTGGTGGTTACGCCCTCTCGAGGCGGGTGGAATCACCTACAAACACCTCGAACAAATTGCTCAGGATGTAACCAACGTTGGGCGCCTGAAAGCAGGCGAAATGTCTCGAATGGATGCAATGACATCTAGAACAAGCTTTGAAATAGAGTTTGAAAGCCAAGACGAAAGGGAAGCTGGGCAGGTGCGCTGGTCAGAGGACTGCCCAGCCGGCTGTTGCCTAAAGAAGATAGCTCTCACTTTGAAGGAAGCTGTCCTAGAGAAATGCCATGTCAAAGCTTCAGTGTTTTCCAAAACGTCCCTCGAGGACGTCCGTCGATGTCGGTACAAAGCAAGGGATTATTTGCATACGTCGCCATCAATACTCGCCTTGTTCCCTGTGTGACCTTATTGGGTATTTTGATGGGCGGAATGTTTGAGAGCGTGAGAAGTGAATGATGAATAGTTGCTCGCACGAAGTTATGGGTGCCAGCGCGTTGGGATGCAGCAAGTGCCGTTTTTCATTGCGTGGTTGTAAGAGGTGTAAAGATCCTGACTTTCGAGCACGTCAGCTGGCCAGAGCAGCGAAAGCCCAGCCAGATAGTGCTGATTATCAGGGTGCGACCACGAAGAGGAGATTACAGCGTAGAGACACCTTAACGGCTCCTGAGACAGATGCCCTGCCAGCTAGGAAACGCAGCAGGAAAGGTGCAAAGCTGTCGGCACAAACCAATGCAAAAGCAAGCGCATCGGCGGTCATGGACAGGAATGGAGGAGCTCCTGGTGCCCACGGAAATGCCAAAGAACAGGATCGCACAGGCGGGGCAGTACGGGCAGACCATGCCCAGATAGGAACACCTGCCAGGGAAGTGGGCTCTGGGCTGGAGCTAGGGCTTGCAGCAGGCCTGCTCTCACTGCCTGGTGACTCTGCAGCAGAGGGGCAGTCACTGGAGAACAAAAAACTTGAGCAGCATGGGCAAAGTCCTCCGGCCAGAACAGAGGCCAGGTTGTCATTGACTGTGGCGCCAGGCAGCTCGTCTGATGTCAGCTGCAGCAGCACCCAAGCAGCGGGTGCAGTATCTGAGGAGTTGCTGAGGGGTCAGCATCCTGCTGGGACAGCAGGCAGGCAGGAGTGTCCTGAGGAAGAAAAGCAGAGGCAGCGCAACTTCATGGATCTGCTGCACAGAAAAATTCAGCAGCAGCATGAGCAGCGGCAGCAGCAAGATTGCGGTAGAAGTGCCCCTTTGTTCGCCCTTGCATTGGCTTCGGGCGCACGTCAAAGGAAGGTACTATAATTCCTCTTCTCCTCAGGGCTGCTTACAATTGTGACTTGGAAGGGATAGTGAGCATGCCAGGACACTGACAGCTTGTGTGAAGTAATCTACTTAGTCCCATGATGCTGAATGAGTTTGGTGTAGTGCCTCGGCTCAAGGTTGCTGATTTTTGAGGTGTTTGGGGCAGAAGAAGGAGCGGAAGGAGTTCACGGGTGACCCCCGGGTGTCTCTGTGGGAGCCACCGCAGTCACCCTTTGGCCTCATAGAGGAGCAGCTATTCAACGACCCCTGGAAATTGCTAGTTGCCTGCATTCTTCTGAACAAAACCTCAGTTGTACAGGTGCATCACTCACGCATAGCCCTCATTATATACAGGATTCTGCGCATGCAGGAATCTTAAGAGACGCTATACATGCACAATGTCAGCAGTTGGTGGAGCAGTGGGTGGCTCAGGAGTGATGTGGTGCATGGTGCAGGTTCGCAAGGTGATCTGGAAGTTGTTTGAGATGATGCCGACGCCGGAAGCCGCCATGCAAGCTGATGTTGCAGCTGTGCAAAAGTTGATTGAGCCGCTGGGACTGGCGCCAAAAAGAGCGCCAATGCTCATCCGTTTTTCCAGGGAGTATGTGGAAAAACAGGTGCATGCTGTTGCCCACAAGCCTTACACGTGTGGCATCCCTCGTGTTGTACCTGACGCATAGCTGCACTTCTTGCCTGCATGGTATTGGCTGCCTCATAGTCATATACGAAGACCAGCACATTTAATCTGAGACCCTTGTTTTGGTTGACAACCTCAGAGCGTCCCTGCCTACAGGCTGGCATTGCACAGCAATGCATGGACCCCACAGCCAAGCATTCCAAGGCTATTTCATTGAATGCCATTTGAGGTTTTGAGCGTTTTGCTTGCCTATGCAGTGGGTGGACCCTATGGAGCTGCACGGTGTCGGCCAGTATGCAGCAGACGCGTACAACATATTTTGCAGAGGGGACTGGCGCTCGGTGGCGCCAAAGGACAAAGATCTGCTGCGCTATCATCAGTGGCTGACAGAGACTGGTGGTGAGGGCAGCGGTCTTATGAGGGATGCCATACCTGGTGCATCAGACACTTAAAACGCCAGGTAGCGAAGACAGAGTGGAGAGAAAGAGAGGTGTGGGAGAAATTGCCGGGATAGGTTGTTTTGTACCTACTGTGGCACCATCATGGTTTTGTTGCTGTGTGATCTTGAGTTGATGGCTTTGCCGAGAAGATGTGCACCTATGTGGCTGCGAAGTTGATGCTCTACTATTGATGGTATTGGGGCACTGAGGCATCTGGTGCATCATGTGGCACTTGTCGTCAGGTGCCCAAACCCCGGGCCAGCTGCAGACGCGGCATAACACGGTGGGAACTGGAAGCGATCCTGGAACTCCCTTCAAAGTTGATTTATTAGGCTCTAATTTAGCAAATCATGGGCCTTGTGCCCAAGTGGTTTCCAGCTCAGAAGCTGATTGGTAGAAACACAATAATTACCGTATATATTTAAGAATAACTTTATTCACTTTCGTCCCTGCATACCCTCAAAGCCCTATACTTTCGTTTCTCTCCCTGCTGTTGAGTCAGCATCAAGATGGTCCAGATTCATCATTAGCTTCATGTGCACTTACTCTTCTTGAACCATCGCATGGGAACTTGTCGTACCACAATATAACACATGTGCTGAGACTGGAGGCCGTCAAGGCGGGTTAGCGAAGCAAGAACTGTGAAGGTCTCAGATCGGAAGAGACGATGGGTGAAACCGTATTGAATATCGGTAATACAGTATTGTATCCTGTTGTCAATAGGAATCAATCAAAAATCTCATCGCACGAGAAGAGAATTTGATGGATCCTACTGCTGTGAAGGACAGCTCGGACCAGTCGTTGGCAGTGCCGTACCAGGTTAGTTATTGATTTCAATACTAAGCTCACATAAGCATCTAGAAGCATATTATCGGGTTTCTAAGCGTTACATATCCCTCGTCTGGAGACAAGGGTTCCAGCTGTGTTGTAACCCGGCCAACGTTGCATCTTGGAGGAAGAGACTGCGAAACCTCTCTTATTGTTTGCAGATGACTGGATCTGAGAGCGCCAGCGCTTCGGAAGGGAATCACGAAGCGATTTGCTGCCGTGTTTGCCTCGAAGATGGCTCGCCGAAGGAGCTGGTGTCACCTTGTCACTGCAGTGGAACGTTGAAGTGGGCACACCCTGCTTGCATCCAAAAATGGATAAATGAGAAGGTGAGCCCACGGCAGTGTTATTTCACAAAGACACTAAAGCGAGATCCTCATGCTGGCAGTGCAACTTTAGTTGTGATCAACACTGGTGCAGGGCGACAAACGCTGTGAAATATGTAGACACCCCTACAATGGTACCTACCGGGATCCACCCCACCCACCTGCTACAGGACCACAAGTGCCGCTGCTGGCTCCTTTCCGAGGCATCATGCTGCCGACACACTTCCTGAGTGGATCAGATGTCAGAGCAGCTGGCCTCGAGGTCTGCCACAACACTCAGCCCCTGCCTGCTCACCTGTACTTGTTTGGAGAGGCCTCTCCCCTAGGGTCCTTGTCCTGAGTACACTACTCTTGCCCTCATAGTGAGCCCTGGGCTCATACATCCTGTAGGAGTGTGTTCAGCAACATCCTCAAGTCCTTCAGTGAGGTTTGGTGGTGCCATTTTGGGTGTGGGCTTCCAATGGAATATCCCAGGCAATTCTCACGATACATGTTGCATGCATGCTTCTATCCATTTGCATATGGAGCACATGCATGCAAGCCTCGGACCTTACTGTGTACATGCAAACAGAACATACTGTCCACGTTCTACGACTAGTCAGCAGGTCATTCACTCGTTTTCACATGTGAACAGGAACCGGATGAGGGGGACGAAGGCGCACAGACAAGTGCAGCCTGGTGCCTCAGCGCAGTGCTGCTCTTCATGAGCATGCTGCTACTGCGCCAGGCCTTTGAGCCGCCCCTTGGAGGCAGGGAGGCTGCCCCAGGGCCCAGCCCTGTGGGCAATGTGCAGCCTCACAGCCTTGAAAACACGCTGGTGTACTCCACCATGCCTGCAAATGCCCTGTCCACAACACCTGTGCCAAGCATGCTTGGCAAGGCTGCTCCAGAGGTATAGCTTCCACTCTAGACCTCTCACATTCGGATGATGGCCTACAGTGTGTTGGAACATCTTGTCTTCTGAGTGGCTCTGGACCTTCAACCAAATATGAGACATGCAGCGCGTACATAATAACACAATCGCAACAGCAGTCACTCCGATGACCTATTTTCACAGTGCACAGTTGTTGGATGCGCAGGATGATGGGGCGTCGGTGCTTGTATGGTTGGTGATGAAGCTGCTGGTCATTGTTCTGCCGTTCTGCATTCTCCTTCGCATTGTGGCAGTGGTGAGAGATGTGCACCTGCGGCAAGACCAGGGCAACGCTGCAGAGCAGAGCCTAGCTGCTGTCCTCTGGGTGTGCACCCCCATCTTCTCATTTCTCAACTGAATCTCATGCTTTCATGCATCAAATCGTCTGTAATTGGAGGGCATGTGTCGAGCAGAAGCCAAGTGTGGAAGCATTGCCTTTCAAAAAGGATCGGTCGAAGCATGTGCTCATGAGTGCTGACTTGGCCCTGCAGAATATGGAGGCGGGACTTGCGGAGTCTCGACAAGATGCGCAGCAGGAGCGCAGTACTACTCAGAATCAGCATGCACGCGCAGCCCAGTTCCTGCCGTTCTCTGTTGCTATCTGTTAGTGTGCTTGTTACAGCATGTGGAGTTATGTTGAGACCGTCTGGCACATAGAGGAGATGTTGCACCTCTCCTTCTCATTCAGGCGCCTCCCAATGAAGTAGGCAACATACATACATGAAAAGCCTCAAACCAGCTTTCTTCTTTCCAAAGAACTGACCTGGTACTAACGTCTACGATGATATAGTACTGGTAGTTGCCGTGTATCATAAGTGGGCCACTGAGTGGGAAATGGAGATGAGAGGTAGGAGCATTTATGGTGAGGTAAGGTCTACTATATTTTGAAATGTGGAGGTGAATTTCAGACCAGAATTTGTTGCAGATGCTTTCTTGAGAATCTGGTGCGCACCTGCATGCAGGCCACAAGTAAGGTTTCTTTGGCTGCTTCGCTTGATACTCCCTTGATTGCAATCACTGGGTTTGGTTTATTCAAGGGTTTTGACAAAACGCCATCTGAAACAGCAAGGACCTTGGGGCATGCAGGTCTCAGTATCATTTACCCGGTTGTATTCTTGTAAGGGCCAGCCTCGTGAGCTCACCAATTCTACCACTCACACGCAGCATGTGCACAACACCACAGAGACCCATCTGTGAGCTGTCTGCAGAATGCCTGAGACACAGCCGAAGGTACAAGCAGCAGACTTGAAAGGATATCCCCGCCAGTTCTGCCATCAGAGCAGGGTGCACTGCCATCACAGCAGCTTGCAACTCTGCACTTTTGCCGAATGCATCTGGACTCTGTGCACAAGTCAGCAGTCGTTCTACAAGCTTGACAGCCTCCTCAGCAACTGCATCAGGTTCCCTTGCAGCGCTCTCAGCCACTGCAGGAACTCCATCAACGGCATCTCGAGCTTCAAGCCTTGCCCTTTTCCTGTCCTGCTGTGCCTTAAAGCCATCCTCCTCAGAGCCAGCAGGTACTGGCTTTGCATGCTGCTCACAAAATTCATCACATTCTCTCCCTGTTTTGCCTGCAGATGTCCCCAGAAGCTGCTTTTCTGACCCAGACAGCTGTCTCTCTCCATCAAGATGCATCGGCAGGCGAGATGTGTCCAGGACACTAATTTCAGGTGCAGAGCCCATCTCATGTGGTGGCCGGCAAGCCTGCACCAGCCGGTTAATGATGGTGCCTCGCTCCGCTGACAGGGCTCTCAGACAGAGCAGCTCCAGAGCAAGAGCCGCTCCCTGCTGTCCGCGCTGCACCAGGCTGTCACAGGCTGCTCTAATTGCAATGTCAGTGCCATCGCTGGGTGTACCTGGGGCGCCTGTTGTGGCGACGCCAAACAGTACATTTGCAACTGCCAGGCGCTGATCTGCTGGGCCTGAGAAGTAGGCCAGTGCATGCAGGCTGGCTGCAAGCGAATATGTAGTCTCAACAGCTCGGCTGTGCAAGATGTGCCCAGCGAAGTGCGCCAGAGAGGAGAAGCTGTCCAGGCCCAGGAATGCAGTGAGGCTGGCTGGGTCTGCATCCAGTCTGGGCAATGGCAAAATGAGCATGCTATTCCCCTCGGACCATAGGCACTGACGAGCCTGTACATAAGACAGCAGGTCAGTGAGACAAACACAGAGAAGGAAGGAGTTTGAGCATGCCAGAATCTGAGGTGGCTTGGCAATCCTCACCTTTCTCATGCAGTGCTTAGCGCAATCCTTCCAAAGGGAAGGCTGCACAACTGGCGCTGCATGAGGGGCTTCGAAGTCCGACAAGCAGATGATCAAAAGGTCAAATGGTTCTCGTTTGTTCACAGAGCTCGCCAATGGGGGACTTTGGCAAGCTCTCAGCAGGTTGGCCAGCTTCTCAGGATATCTTCTGCAAGTCTTCAGAAGAGCTCGGAGGAGAACCTCTTGAGCGCGCTTTAAGCTGGAGAGATTGAAAGCAGACAACGAAGGTGGCAAAATTGGACCTACATCCTGCACATCATAGGTCGTTGGCTGCATTCAGCTGCACTAATTCAAGAAACTATTTTGCAAGATGTGCCCAATAGCGCAGCGGTAAATGCCTCTCTTTATCGAACCCCAAGCGATCCGAAGCACTAGAAGCAAATCCTACGAATTCCAATGCAAGTGCGAGTACCTCATGGTGAGCATCCAACATTTCCACAGCTTTGGCCCATCGAAGAGCAGTGCAGATCTGTTTTGTTGAGTATTGAACATCGGCGCGCTGCGCTAGATTTAACATGTCCAAATATAATTTGATGGCTGTCAGAGCACTTTCTTTCTCATTGGACGCTTGCAACATGATGCTCCTGCCGCCTCGATCAATTTGAGACTAGGTGAACTCAAGCCCTCAAAGCCTCGTCAATTACAAATTCATGTTTCAGGAGCTGCCAAAACAAGAGCCTTAAGTGTTTCTTGAAGCTTCTCAGCCCATCAATTCCTTTTCATAACAGCATGGTTCAGGTTGATGACGTCAGCTATCTTTGGGCTTCCCGCTTCATTTAAGATGAAGATACAAAAAAAGGAAAAGGAAAACCATCTTGGAGTTAATTAGATCAGATGCTTGAATGTCATGATTTTGCGATCCCAGTTGGCGGTCGCTTGTCAGCTGGTGGACGCTAAGCGCACTCGCACCAAAAGTTCAGCATCTGCCAAAGGTAAAGACATGGCAACAAGTCAGAGCGTTGCAGTTGAGCAACGAGTGGTCATATCGTACTTTCCAGGTGAGATAATCGCATCAATCGAGTAAACAGAAGTTCAACCTTGATGTCGGCAGAGCTCCAAGCACATACTTCAACACAAAAGCTCCACTGACATTTAAGGAGTTTTCACGGCATGGTAGTTCACCTATGATGTTCTGTAAATGCAGAGACTGATGAGCAGCCTGCAGCATCAGGAGCCAGTCCAGGCTGGGACGCTCGGTCTTTAGAGTTCAGTCACCCTCAAACAGGTACCCCAGCATTGTTCATTCAACAAAATATTGAGGACAAGAGCAATGAAGTAGATGTGTGGTATCAAGCATTAGAGCCTGTCTTTCTTTGCAGGTCAACGAGCAGAGTATCTTTTGCTCAACGGACAGCTGCAGGAGGCCAACTGGTTCAAGGAGCGGTACAGGGCCTGGTTTATAGGGGACTATGTGCTTGGTGATGGGGGAATGTATCTCTGCACACCCGTTGATCCCCTTTTCCTCGCCCTGCCACTGCTTGAATCCAGCAGAAACAAGGTAAATGCATTCGACACTTTTATTGTGTTCACCGGAATCATCATCAACTATGCGATGCCAAATCTGTAAATGAACAAGACCCCATAACATCAACCTTTGGAAGGGGCTGTATCTGGTGGCAAAGCCCTGAGCTTTCCATGCAGGGTGATGGCAACGAGGGAGTCTTCAAAGAGCGAGATGAGTTGCTTCAGACGGAGGAGTACCCAGCAAATGCGCAGCTGGCCGAGCTTCTTCGGGAAAGTTTCACCAACGTGTGCGATGTGAAGCAATCAGGCGACAATTTTTACTACCGACTCAACGATGAAAAGGTGCAGTCCTCTCCAAGAGTACATGCAACTCTCCACGACAGGCAATTTGTTAAAACCCACCGAGCTGCATGTACTTAACATGGCGCTCATCATGCCTTCCAGAGATCCATGCGCCCATTCAGAGGCGCATCCGATAGAAGACATGTCGCAGGGCATTACTTGCTCTGCATGTGGTGAGGGATGGTGTAAGGGAGCAAATGCATGCCTAGGTGCTGGCATGGCTCCGCTGCAAGCTAAGGCGGCTACGGGGCGCGCTGCTTGCAAGCAGTGCAAATTTTGCGGCAATGGACGACACCTCCCTTACTACCTACGCAGTAGGTCTGCTGGGAGAGTACCTGTCAGAAGCATGGCTGCAGCGCCTGTGTGATTCTTGCGGCGTCTCCTTGGCAGGTGCAGCATGTCTTTTGCTGCACAGTATTGCTTGCTTGCAACAGTGATGTTCCAAAAGACAGAGATGCAGGGAGGTACTCTTTTTCTGTTATAGGGATAGTCTGGAATGCAGGGATTGTGTCAAATGTGCATGAAGTATGCTACATGCATGCAGGCCCGGACGATGAGGTGCCGTTGAAACCGTTGAAGGAGATCAACCCAGCTGCTGACGAGGATCATGCCAGAAAGAAGCCTCGAGTGAGTCCCTGCTGTGACTGCAGTTTTTCTTTTGATTGGCCACATTGCGCACTGCTCCCTGTGAAGTTTGGTACCTAGATGCGTTCATAAATGTTGAATCTAATGCTGCAGCCTCTTGCAATGCCTCCTGCAAGGCATTGCAAGAGGCTGAGGCATATCTTGCCTGAGTTGGGTCATGGCTTGTGTTGCAGTTTGATCCAAAAGAAGTGGCGAAGAAGAGATTGGCTGAGGCCAAAGCAGAGGCCAAAGCAGAGCAGGTGCGCAGAGAGACGCGCGGCATGAAGAGCATTTCCTCCATGTTCGGGAAGTTTCAATGCAAGAAGAAGCCATGAGAGGTTGTGCTACTAGCTTACTTGTAGTAAGCATGCATGCATATATTGCCAATTGATGCTCAGCATCGTGAGCGCGAAAGTGATGTTGGATACTGCAATTTGTCTTGCACATTTCATATGCATGCTTCACGCACGCCGTGCAGTTGAGCATGCACTCTTGCGCCAAGTTTTGGTTGCAACGGCGTTGACGCGAATACGTATACACACATCTACTGAATAGTATTGCACAGCCTGGCTGAGCATGAAAGGAATGCTTGTAACAAAGATTTTCACACTGTATAGAAGGCAGCATGAAAGTGCATGGGCCTGCATCAAGCAGGAGTTCAGCTTTTCTTGCGAGTTGCATGCACAGGGAGTTGGAAAAGGTCTTGGGATACGAGGGCGTTCCTGTCTATTGCAACTTTGGTTTCACAATGCTCCCCTGAGACCTGTTTTGCTGCGAGCAACATCATATTTTGTGCCTTGTGAAACAATGAGCTATATCGTGGATCATGTTGTATGAAAGTGGAGGCCTTTTTGGTGAGCAACGGTGAAATCCCACTGCCCTCAGCAGCCAGGATTTATTGAGGCATCATGGCGGATATTGCTCCCAATCAAACCGTATACGTCAATAATCTGCCAGAAAAGATAAAGAAAGAGGGTGCGCAGTCGTGATCTGGCTCCTGATTTATAATGCTGTGGAGTGAAACTTGTGGATCTGCAACGTTAATCTCCACAACATATCAAAGTGCTCATCATGATCTTATTTCAATTGCCATATTGACTCAATAATAACATCGTTTGTACTGCCGCAGACCTGAAGAAGAGCATTTATGCAATCTTCTCACAATTTGGGAAAATTTTGGATGTTGTAGCCCTTAAAACTTACAGACTACGAGGGCAGGCGTGGGTGGTATTTGCGGATCAGAAGTCTGCAGATGATGCCATCCGGTCCATGCAGGGCTTCCCTTTCTTTGACAAGCCCATTGTGAGCCTTCTGCCACCATGAAAGTACTTTGTTGCCTAAAGTCATGCTGCTTCATCTTTGCTGTAAGGCTTTGCCATGTCTGAGAACCATCCCTTAACCAATCCGATGTGTGTGTCTCCAGAGGCTATCCTATGCGAAGGGCGAGTCTGATGCTGTTGCAAAAATAAAAGGCACATTTGTAGAGAAGGATAAGAAGGAGCGACAGAAGCACAACAAAATTGAGAGAGGTGTGTCTTTGCTGTCATACCAGCGTCTACAACTTGGCACATGACGTTGATCTAAGCTTGGCATAATAAGCAGTCATGCTAAATCCATGTCCACTGGGTTCTGCACACAGATCGGCTCATGGAGAGGAGTAAGGGGAAGACGCAAGGGGCACCGGCCGCTGCAGCAGCACCGATGGTACGCCTTGGCACTTGCTCTGTACCCACTTCGAGGGTCTTTCACAAGCCTTGTGTCTGCAGATCAACCAAGAGTCTGCCACCATGTCAGCGCATAGTGCACATTCCTGGAGCGCTGATGCCGAGCACATCTTATGGCCGCACAATAATTAGATGAGACAGCATTGGTTGCCATGCAAGGACGCACCAGCAGTTCCTGCCTTAACCATGATCTGGCCACAATGGACAGTTTGTCCACTTGGGCTGTTATTCTCCCCTGTCATGCTGTGGGAATCGACCGTGGCATGTGTCTCTCTTCAGGCGGCGCCCATCGCTCCCGGCAATGCACCGCCCCACAAGATCCTCTTTGTGCAGAATCTGCCAGCGGAGACAACAGCCGCCATGCTGGCGCTGCTGTTCCAGCAGTACGGCGGCTATGTGGAAACGCGCATGGTGGAGGCGCGGCCGGGAATCGCCTTTGTGGAGTTTGAGGATGAGGACAAGGCCACCGTTGCCATGGCCGGCCTGCAGGGCTTCAAAATCACAGCCACCAATGCACTCACCATCTCTTATGCCAACCGATGACCTTCGTTCGGTCGTTGTTTGGTATTGTAGAGCGCTAGCGTTCAGGGTGCATTTTCCGGGTTGACACCCCGAATAAGGCCACCCATTGCATTGCGGTTGGAGAAAGAGGCGGGTGCCAAGAGAGGTTCTGGTGTCCTCATTTACATTTGCACACTAATTACGTATATATGGTGACATATAAAAGTGAAATTTATTAGCAGCTACAAGCGTAATGAAGAGAAGCATGGCAAACAATTTATCTGCAAGGCCAAGGGTCTGCGCTGTGTCATCCATTTCTTTGCCATCCACCTTCTGTCGACATCATCTGCTTGGTGATCAGAGCGACTCCTCACTACTATAGACAAGGCGCGGCCGAGCATTCAGACGCAACATTACATTTGACATCCAGCCTGATTGCTGTTGTTGACATCTTCATCATTATAATTACAAATTTTCAAAGCCTACGTCAAGTTTCTGCAGCCAGGCTTCCGTCATGACTATGACAAAGCAAGCTGCTCCTTGAATGCCAAGAGTGTGATACGCATGGCATTCTGCAACAATATTTCGCATTCTATCAGGGCATTGTCGCAATTAGGCGTTCAAGATAGCTTGATAAAGTAATGTGACGTGACTCCGCTACTCTTACCATATCGGAGCATCGATGGGTACTTGCTGCAGAGTGATCTGAGCCTGTGATCTCTTTGGTGTATATTGATCAGCTACCCAAATATGTAGGTTTTGTCTGAAGACTTTTGGACTTTAATAATATCTTCATCATGGCAGCTTCGGCGAGCACCTCTCGTCCTCCAGAGAATTGGGAAGAAGACGATAATCAAGAGTGGGTGTCACTTCCTTTGTCAGAAACCCCCTCAAAAGAAGACGCATGTTGCATGTTTGATAGGAATCTCAACGTTCCAGTTCAAGAGACGAATTGCATGTGTAGGGCTGATGAAACAGCAGAACTGGAGGCTTTCCAGCGCCAGTATGAGGACAACTTTTCATGGGAAGCCCTGCAAGAGGATGAGTTTGGCCGATTGCGACCTCTGGTGCGCTACCCATTGCCGGGTATGCAATGCAACTTGGCTCACTATTCAGAGTGCGAGTCAATATTGTTCTTGCCGCGACCATTTTGCAGGATTTCAGGGAGGAGCAGCGTGCTAAGAGACGTCGCCTGCTTAGCGCCGCAGCCACTGCATGCATACGCCGCGGCATGATCCGCTACCTGCAGGTTCTCATGCCCAATCTGACACCGCAACCTTCCATCACTCTGCGCATCACAAAGAGCAAGCCGAGAGGCTGCAGCACGGGGCATGACTGAAGACAACAGTTTTGGTTCTGCAGATCGTGGTGGATCTATCCAGGGCGGCCTCGATCGGGGACATGCGGCCAAACCGGCTGGCGGTCATGTCGGGGGTGCTGCAGGGGTTCATCCGCAAGTTCTTCGATGAGAACCCGCTGTCACACCTGGGCATCGTCATCATGCGCAATGGCATTGCGCAGCGGCTCACTGACCTGGCAGGCTCCCCTGTAAGGCAGCTGCCCTCTGACTGTCATCAAGTGGCCCTGCATTCGTGGAGTTTCATTATTGCTCATTATGATGCAATGTGTAGATGCACAACGCACCTAGCCTTCTCGCCTGGAAACGCTTCATTCATTCTTTCTTTCATTCATTCATTCATTCATTCATTCATTCATTCATTCATTCATTCATTCATTCATTCATTCATTCATTCATTCATTCATTCATTCATTCATTCATTCATTCATTCATTCCATTCACGATGCAATGTGTAGACACATCCGGCTTCAGCGCTGATATACCTGGCTTCATGGCAGTATGTCAGTGATGCGCTTCTGAAGGAGCGCTGGATTGCTGTAGGAGGCCCACATATCCAAGCTGCAGGGGAACTTGGACGCCAGTGGTGACGCGTCTCTGCAGAATGCAATGGACATGGCGGCAGAGTCACTGAAGTCTATACCACCTTATGGGCACAGAGAGGCAAGTCCATACACTGCCTGCATGTTCCCGCTCCTCATTATTTGCTTTGAAAGTTCCTTTCTGAGGCGCCAAGAAATGTTGACACTTAAGCATAGTGCAGGCGACTGGGTGCTGCGCAATGAGCTGGGTGGTGTGTGGCGCAGGTTCTGATACTATTCGCAGCCCTGTCCACATGTGACCCTGGGAACGTGCTGGATGCAGTGAAGGCCGCCAAGCAGAACAAGATCAGGGTGTCCGTTGTGGGTGTGGCTGCTGAGGTCCACATCTGTCGAGTCTTCACTCAGGTGAGTTGACAGCTGCATCCTGAACCACAGCTCCTCCCTGTAGAGTGCTGATGGCGGCTGCTTCTATAAGGAGCTGCTGCCATTCACTGTACTCAATGACAAAACTCATAGACATCCTTTCCACAACATGTCTGATGGCAAAATGGGGGAGGTGCTGAGGTATGTCCAGCAAATGATCGCGGCAGCACGCAGGAAACAGGGGGCACGTACGGCGTGGCGCTGAATGAGAAGCACTTTGAGGAGTTGGTCTTTGAGCACGCGCCGCCGCCACCCTCCCTTGCCACAGATGCAGCCGCTTCTCTGGTGCGCACCGGTCTAACTTCAACGCACCAGACCTCATCCCTAAACACTGTCGGGCTGATCTGGCCAGACATAGATTACAGGGGATACAGAAAAACCAATCATCTCGGAGCTGCCAGAACAGAGCAAATTGGCGGCACAATTCAGGGCTAGTCAGCTGGGAAAAGGCCAAACGTACTGTGGTGAACCCCCTGTTAGTGTGGGTTTTATCGGGTGCCCTGTCTTTTGCTGGGTCTCTCTGCATCCTGTGTGGGAAAGATCATGTCTGCTATGCGCAGGTTCGGATGGGGTTCGCCAACCGCAACCAAGATGGCGTGGGGGGGACGGCATTCATAGGTAAAGAATGCAAGCTCTCCAGCGGGGGTTTCACCTGTCCTAGGTGGGTCGCTCTCTTCCTGGCACAGTGTTGCAACAGGGGAGCAAATGAAGCCACAAACTCGATCACAGCCTGGCCCCGGGGATTACGCCAATTCCAGGAGCCAGGCTCTGCTTGGGTTGGGAGCTTCATTTCCTCAGCAGAGGGCAGTTTCCTGCAATAACAGCGTAGCGCTCGAATTCACGAGTGACCGCAGATAACTTGCTTGCAGGAGTTTGGGCAGTACGCAGAGGTACAAGGAGTCGAATAGCTAGTTGTCCTGATGTATACACTGTTGTGTGGCCTAGGTGCAAGGCCAGGGTGGTGGATCTGCCCTGCAGCTGCCACATCTGCGGCCTCACCTTGATCTCCTCGCCACACCTGGCACGATCATATCACCACCTGTTCCCGGTCAAGGCCTTCACAGAGGTGCCCCAGGCTGAGCTGGACACTCTCAAGGTGCCGCAGCCACCTCATCGCACCTCCCATGCATGCATGTTGTCCCAATGCTTCCATGTGCCGGGTTGTGACACCCATCATGCATTTTGTTGAAGTCACTCTGCTTTGTGCTTAGAGTTAGCTGGTGAAACAGGGGGAAAGTGGAGGGCTAAGGGAGAGGGACAGCGGCTTTGGCGGCGTGACCTGCTATGCCTGCTTGGCTGATCTGGACCCGACTGCAGTGGATGACGGGGAAGCATCAGGAGTGAGCGTGGTTGTGCGCTGCCCAGAGTGCTGCCAGCTGTTCTGCTTTGACTGTGATGCCTTCATCCACGAGACCCTGCACAACTGCCCAGGGTGCTTGTGCTCAGCAGGAAATAAAAGTGCAGAAGATGGGAACCATGCAGAGCATGCAGATACCATGGATGAAGGTTGAGAGTCGAGGATGTCTTTGTAAGCTAACAGAAACAGAAACTCTTGACCAAAAGCCTCCATTGCTTGCCACAGTTGCTAGCGCTAGGTGGGTTCCGAAACTGCCGAACCAGTTCGGCAGGGGATAACAGAAGACTGCTCATGCAGCGCAGTCTTGCGATTCGGAGGTGTTTCGTCAAATGTAAAAATCCCTGGCTTTCAAAATCAGCAACTCAGTCTTATCATCAGCAAGACAATGCACTGCTCTGACACCTCCCACTGAAAGCAGCTATCCATGCCATTGCCTCGTGTGGATGTGCAAACTGTTGAGTCCTAGGTGCCTGCAAAATGGCTCACGCTTTATAACATCACAAAACATCTTAGATGCCCATTTCCTAGCTTCGTCCGTAATCTGGAGAGTGCCTAGTACAGTATTACCTGGGGTTCTTTCTCACACAACGTGGCACCTATGTGCTGTGAGGACCATACGCATGGCGTCCACATGCGGTGCATTCGTTGGAGAGAAGACAGCAGGAGCCAGTGAATATCACAGTAATGACTTCGACTGGGAGGATCTTCGAGCTGAAGTGGAGGCTCTCTCCTACAAGCAGGAGCAGTTCACAGAAAGCCACAGCTGCAACGGTACGCACTTTGGGCCCACTGAAAAGCTATACGTACATGTGACCGCATCGAGTTTGCATCTGCAGTCTAGCTATCTGTGCGCCTTTGTTCCAGCAAAACGGTAGCCCTCTCTATGCTCCCAGGCTTGATTGCGAAGCCCTGGATACCTGACCCAAGAAGCTGGGAGAAGTTCCATGCCAGAGACAATGCCACTGCCCGCTTTTATAAGGAGCGCAGGTACGGTCCTCTATGTCCCAAGCACCCATGTATTTCCCCAAGCAATTCAGCGTGAACAGATTGCCTTGCCTTCAACACCTACCAACACTCACACTACTGACGTTCAGCAGTGCATACAGTTGGGCTGAGACATCAACAGGGGGCCTCCTCCTGTAGGCTATGAGCTCGCGATTGAGGCATTCTCACTTCCAGGTCGATTACTGGCCACTGCGAAGACATGGGACCCAGGCGGTGAATAGGACTCGCGCCGTCATTACTTCTGCAAATGAAGTCGTCAACAAACATTCAGCATGTTTGACCTGCACCGCTGGCCGATGTGCAGGTACCTGCTGCTGGAGTTCCCGAGCTTGGCCGACGCGGCGCAGCCGCAGCATGTGCTGGAGATCGGCTGCGGCTGCGGCTCTTCGCTGCTGCCAGTGCTGAAGGCCAACACGGCCGCACGTGTGACGGCCACCGACCTTAGCCCCACAGCTGTGCGCCTGTTCTGCGATGCGGCCGAGCGCGCCGGGATCGCCGCCGACCGATACACCGCCTTTCCCTGTGACGCCGCGGATCCGGAGATTGGCAACCGGTTGCTTGCGGGTGTGGTCACTGCAAAGGGCTTATGAGTAGCCTGCCCTGCCAATTGAGCATGCAAAACCTCATGTCATATTCCAAAAGCCCCGGTGGGATTGGTGAAGGACACCTGAGTTCATTTGTCGCTTTCCTGGTTGGTAGCTAGGAAGCCCCTTCCTGTGGGTTCTGCCAGCAGAAAGCTCTGTTTTGACGACTCATTACCACCAGTATCCCTCAGTATGCAATCTGGCACAACCTGATGAACTCTCTCTACATGCCACTTAATAGCGCGGGAGATTAATATGTGTGTGGGAGGGTTGCAAGTTCATGTGGACACTGCATGGTGTTGTGACTGTCTTGAAAGGGACCGTGAGGGCAGCTCGGTGACGTGCAGATATCAACTTCGCATTACAGTGCAAACTGAGGAAGCAGTCCTATGTGCAGGTCTGGAGGCTGACAGTGTGCTGCTCATCTTCACACTAGCGGCTCTCTGTCCAGAAGGACAGCATGTCATGCTCAGTAATGCCTTCAAGGTGAGCCTCAAAGAGAAAGTGGCTCTTTTGTTATACTGTTGCAGGGGTATGCCAGGCTGCTTCTGCAATCATGTACTTACTGGAGTTGTCTGCACTTCAGGCACTGCGCCAAGGAGGTCTGCTTCTGATCCGAGACCATGGGTTATATGACATCACACACCTCAGGTACATCTGAGCAACACTTGATCCTGCATTCCATGTGCCGTGACTGGCAATGGCAAAAATTTGGTTACAATGCAGCCAGGGAGCTGCTCAACTTCGTGCGTGGCCGTGCATGTGTCCCCATTGTGTCCGATGAAGTGTCTGTGGCTCAGGATGACACCAGATCGACAATTGGGGGAGAACCTGTACAGGAGGGGTGATGGAACGCTGTGCTACTTCTTCTCCACAGAGGACCTTGCAAGCAAGGCAGAGGCAGCAGGATTCGAGGCTGTGGAGTGCAAGTATGTTTGCGTGCGCCTCATGAACAGGAAAAAACAGTTTGAAATGAGGCGGGTCTTTGTCCATGGAGTCTTTCGGAAGCCAGTGGCGCAGTCCAGTGCTCAATGTAAGGTTGGCCTGTGACATATTTACAATGCATCTGCTGATAGTTGCATTATGGTGCATTGCAAAGAAGCCAGTTGGAATCATGTTGCAGCGTTTCTTCTGGCCGCACAAACTTGCACATCATCCATTTGGTGCACAATGTGAATGCTGTGACATGGTATAATGCTCATAGCTGTGATAGATGACATGTCACATTTACAATGATTTGCTGTCCATTGCCGAAAATAAAAGTTCTCTTCAAAAGTGCAATAAGTCCTAGCTGTGTCATGACATATATGCAATGATATACGTATATACAATGATCATGCTGTAACAACTCTTCTGGCAGCAATGGCTTGCCCAAAGACTTGTTCACTCCATTTCAGACCGGGTTCCAAATGACACAGCTCATTGACATCAGACTAGCAAGACTTCTGGTGGTACAGGAAACTAGCTTCACAGAAAATTTCTCTCTAAAGCTATGGGAGAGTTTCACAAACAGGGACAACAATATGGTTGTCTGATAGCCCAATCAAAGCAATTTGAAAGGCCGCAATAAATTGGGTTGGCATGCATGGCACATATGATTCCATTCAGAAATAAAACCCTGGCGAGGTGTCCAATTGTGGGGCTGCCACAAGTTTGCACTATTGTGGTTCAAAAATAGCATCTGCAACACTCTTCATTGCTCCTCCAAAGAGCGCTGCTTTTATTCACATGTATACCAAAAGCAGGATAGCTGCATATGCATAATCACAGGCATGACCACAGAATCACTGGCAAGGGAGGCGTTATAGACTGTACACTCCTGCTAACCTGCAGCACAAAGCGCTCAGGTGGTGCAGACAGCATGGACCACAACTTGTGGCCTTTGAAAAACTGACGTCTGACCGCATTGCGTCACTGCTGGCAACTGTCGTCTAAGCATGCTCATTGGGTGTCAAGGGATGGTGCAGGCGCTTCTGGAAGTGGGCCATCCTGCGCTTGCCACCGACATCATAGGGCAGGCCACCTGAGAGGAAGACATAGTCTGCCTGGTAGGGGATGGCCGCTGGGAAGTCGGGGATGCTGCCAGCGTAAGCAGGTAGTCCGAACAACCCAGTAGGTAGATTTCCTCCAAGCGGATTGAGCCTCTGGATGTATGTGCATCGTGAGAGCACACCTGCACACAACTATGTCAGGTTCATTTCATGCAAAGCGGACCCGATCTGCCTCGATCTGCATGTGTGCATCTCAAGCCCTCCTCACATTGCCTTTGAGAGTCCTGTGAGGCTATCATGCTTGTCGTTGCGAACAGTAAATTTACACTCACACCCAGCACCTCATCAGGGATTATACCTTGATAGCATGCGCCTGAAAGCCATCCAATCAACCACCGTATAACAACGTCTGGCATCCTTGATGGGCAATGCGAACAGGTCCAGGATCAAAGAATGCAATGACATTGGGGCCAATAATGTGCACATACCTGTGCCTCCAGAAGCCGTCAAGAGCAGGGCATCAACAGATCCAAAGCCCCCATCATCTTGCTGCCTCTGTCTGGCTGCCTTGGCCTTCACAGCACCTTGCACCATGCCCTGAATAGCTCCTGTGTTTGGGTCGAAAATCTGCCAGGTAGGCGTGCCCGATGCATCAAAGAAGTGGCGAGCAGTTTTTGTTGTGCCATCATACAGGTCGGCTACCGCTCCTGTGTTCATGTAGGTGCCATTTTGCACTGGGGCACACACCCTCACTTTTAGCTTTACTCGTGGGTTGGTCAAGTTGGCAGGTTGCCCAGGCTAGGCTTTGCCAGGAAAGTGATGCAGCTGCTGCGTTAGGGTGAAAGTTTTTCAGACACCTACTGGCTGTGTAGTTCTGTGTGCCCACTCCATGAAAGTTGTAGAGGGTCTGAGTTCCGCTCGGGGCGCCCACACTTGTGGCCCCCACTATCGTGGCTTGCTGCAATGCCCTGCGAACCCCTGATGCACAATATACACGCTTTATTCTGTCTATGTAAATTTTTCAGCACGATAATATGCCACCTTATGATCTCGGTTCCCTAGCCGTGACTCACGGATGTCGGTGCGGAAGGTCACTTCAAATGCTAGGTATTCACTTCTGTATGATCAGAATGTTTTTTTAGCGGGACCATGTTGATCCGCAAAAGATCCTTTCCACCTTCTCATCATGTTTTTACTTTCTGGACGTTGCATGTTGTACCGGATGCTTCCGACACGGAAACATCTCATCCCCGATGGACTAATTTATTTTCACTATCTTATCCAGTGTCCTATGTTTCTTGTCGAAAAACAATGGAATAACTTGAACCGAGGTAGGAACAAGATGGTACCTTCCCAACTGGCTCCAGCCGCAAGAGGCACAGCGCAAGTCACAAGGAGCAGAAAGCTGACGGCAGTCCCAAGCCTCGACATCTTGAAGGGTGCTTGTCTCAGTGATAGTTGTGTGTTCTGCGTCTTTTCTGGTTTGCCAGAAAGCTTTCGGAGCAGTCTGACGAAACAGAGTGCGCACATTCTCTCTGCCCGGAAGCTGGTCAGGCAACGCCGTCGTAGGCGACGGCCAGGTGGCTCATCTATGTCTGACATGGTGCTGCCCCAACTGCAGCTGCTGCAGTCAACATCGAAGTTTGAGTCAGGGACGTGTGCCTCTCGAGAAGGCACCGAGAAGCATGACACAATGGCTAGAGCATGCTGTATTTCGTAGTCAATGTTTCCATGGTGTATCTCTGGGAGGATGCATCATGCATGATGTAGACCATGCATTTCACGCACAGTGTGCGCATTGTGTGCCATGACTGCAATGCCACGATGGCACTGGGGCACAAGTGGTCACTGGCGGTCAACTCAAAGAAGTAGCATGCCCTCTTTAGCAAGTTCCTGGCAGTATGTCTTAGGCATGCATATGCTGGGTTCATTTACTCATGATCATGCATATGGGACTTCAAATTGATCAACTTCATGAATTCATGAAGTTCAATGGCCATATCTGGGTGCTCAATCCCCACAAGCACTGGCACTGCTAGCAACATTGGCAATGAGCCACATCCTGTTGGTGCCGAGCACACCCTGGCGCCAGCAATGGCCGGCCGCGATGTTGCCATCAACTTATGGTAATCGGTTCTTGCCATCAGAAATCATGCATGGCAAGGCTGCAGACCCTGGTCAGAACTGATTAAATTCTGAATCAAGGCAGAATTCCTGCCTCCCTGACCTTCTTGGCTGGCTGTACTGGCCACACAAGTAGATGATATACTTGCCAAAACCCATTCCGTGACAGCCAACTAGATCCAACGAGCACAGCAAACGTCTGCTAGAGCATGGGCCATATGACATTCTGTCATCATGACCACTTCCTTGGCTTCTTTGAAGCCCTAGAAGATATTTGCACTTCAACCAATGGTGATATGTGCCGGGCTGCAAGCTCCTGCCAGTCAGTGACAGGCCCCATCATGTAATTCAAAACTCTGAAAGAGAGCTACTGGCAGGTCTGTGCCAGCAGCCCAAGGGCTCTTATTCATGGCACCCTTGAAGCACTGGCACTGCTTCTATTGTCCCTGTACTACATGGTGTACACCAGTAAGCACAGTATGCCCTTCAATGTCCCCACCTGACTCTCCTCAACAAGGCAATCCAGGCAGATACCCAAAGGGGTGCCAATCCTCTCACAAAGTACGCATGATGGTACAAATTCTGCCATATACCAAGCATCCATGTGGTGATGCAACCAAAAAAAATCGTCCCAGGAGAAACCATGAGAAAAATTGACAACAGAAAAGAATTTGATGACCCTGCCATTGAGTATGCCAGGACTCTGTCCTTCGTTCTGTCTTTCTGTGCGTCAGGGAACAACCCAGCAAAAAAAATTCCATCATACATATTTATGTCTCTGCACAGACTATTTCATTCCCTGACAAGTACAAAAACGTTTCCTCTGTTGGTGTACAACACCCTGAAGTCCTCATCGGTGTAGCTCAGCTTCCAAAAGCCTCCTGAAGTGTCAGGCCTTCCTTGTGAGATGTCCTGCATTGCCACAAAACTGTTTCTCATGTCGCAGATCCTGTCTCAGTGTGCCAGGAAGCAATCGTTCCGGCAATTTCAACGAGTACTTTTCATGACTTGTTTGCAGCGGCCCCTGGTATGCTGCTTGTAGGAGCCTCAGCTTCAGCGCATAATGACCAGTTGAAAGGCAAGAGTGATTGGCACCTGCTTGAACTGCAGCGGCCCCAGCTGCCAATGGATGTACTCGAATGCCACATCAATGCGGTCACGAGCTGGTTGCTTATAGTTGGCCAGCAGATCCGCCTTGACGAGACCAAAGTCAACCTTGTTGATGTACTGGCCCAGCTGATCCTGTGGAAAGACCTGCAACCAAAGCAAGCTCGTTTTTGACTACAAACATCATCAAGGCGAAGGGCTGCTTGCTCTTGGCAGCGTGGGTGTCCAACCACCACATGACGCACCTGAAACACCCGACCAATGAAGGGTCCAATCTTGCCACTGCTGCTGGCAGTGGAGGATGTGTAAACCAGTCGCCACTGCGTGCCTGTCAGCTTGATGTCCTCGAGTTGCCCTTTTGTCTCCAGCTCATTAATCAGCTCACTGATTTGCTGTGCCTGTGCAGAACTCCTGATGGCAATCAAAACCAATGTCGCTCACAAAGTCTGTTATGAGGACCCACTCCACATGCAGGAATGCAGGAAGGTGCAATATTCTCACAAAGAGCCAATGAGATTAGCTTGCCCTTTTCACCTGTCCAGGCCATTTTTGTCTCCTGATTGCTGTATTATCTGCTGCTTAAATTGTTTCAAATCCATAGTCTGGGTCCCTGGCTGATTGGAGCCTCTGCATGTCAACTTTTTGCACCTTGATCTAGTCCAGAAGCGAGGTTGATCTGGGTGTGCAACGTTCCCGAAAAAAATTCTAGGGCTCAACTGATCGCAGTTGGTACGCAAACACGTTGTATTGTACATGGTATCGTATTGCTTGGGATTTGAGGGTGCCGCTATCAAAAGAAAACCAGCAAACGCTGCACACATGCCGTGTTCTACGACAGACTTACGGCAACGACAAGAGAGACGAAAGATCCCGAAAGAGCACCTTGAAAACCCCAAAATAATAAATAAGCCGGCATCAGAGGAGAACATGCATTCGAAGCAATAATCGACTTGTCCATATCTCTGTTGCCAGCAGAGTGCCACTGACGTCAGCACATGTGTGTCCAACGACTCGGCCTAATGATCTTGTTAAAATAGCTTCTAACAACACTTACGTTATAATTTGATTGTTGTTGTGATTACCGACTGGTACAGTAGAACATGAACTGAGGCCTGCCTCAGTTTGATGCATTTGTCGATGTTGGTCGCCTAGGATATCCATAAAGATAGCTAATAAAGCACGAAGCATTTCTATTATTGTTGAATGGATACGAGTGCTGCTATGCACTTGACACTTCTGAAGCCATGCACTTGTCGAGTGCCGCCAAGGATGCATCACCAGTTGGCTCTGTATACTCATACATTCCTACTGGGAAAGTACTGCTGTACAGAGCGTGCAGCTAGGAACAACAGGTATCAAACTGTACGCGTAAGCCGACAGCAGAAGCCCCACAGGCGGAAGGGCACAATTCTGCAGGCACTGTCCTCAAGCGGAGGACAAACAGGCTCTTTTGGGGATCTCGATCCAAATGACACAAATGAACTCACAACCGCACTCAACAATGCAATAGCAGCGGAGGACTACAGCCTGGCATCGAAGCTGAGGGACAGACTGAGGCAGCTTTCTGGCAGCGATGCAGCTCCCCCTGCTGACTGGCAAAATTTGGGGATCCCAGCCTGGCTCGCAGACCGTGCTGAGCGGATCGGCTACCGCTTCCCAACAGGTTGAAATTTGCTTACCCTGCGACTGACACACATGTTGCTGTCTGGCATGCATGTTGACATGCATTATGGCTACCGCTCCCCTCTGGGCGCAAGGCACATGAGCTGATTGAAAATTGCAAACGAAATAGCATGCAGCTGTAAGTGCGCATGCATGTGCCTGCAGAGGTGCAGAGGCGAGCTGCCAGGGTGATTGGTAGAGGGGCCGATGCCATCATCCAGTCTTCGACAGGCTCCGGCAAGACGCTCGCTTTTGTCATCCCGCTGCTGGCAGCATTGAAGTACCCGCCAGATGCTTACCCAGAAGACTTCCAGGTGAAGCTATCAATGTCTGCTGCCCAGAGCCTTCTTGCATGGGAACTTTGCGATCTTCTTATTTGTCACATGCACATCTGCTGTGTCCTGTGGTCACACTGAAGCGAAGCAGTAGCTTTGATGTCATTGCAGGGCCCACAGCTGGTCATTGTGGTGCCTACACGAGAGCTGGGAGTTCAGACAGTCATGCTCATCTACCAGCTGTTTGGAGGCAGTGTCAATGCAGGCATTCCGGGTGATCCCACCAACATGTTCGCCTACACCGGCCCTCGAGGGATTCGAGTGAGCCCAACCCGCCTTCATCCCCTACCATGTCATCTTTTTGAGCATTGTCTTTATTTGTGGTCCCCTCCCGTAAGGGAACATGTCTCAGCATCGCTGCTTCCACAGTTATCTCTTAAGTTGAGTTTTCCAGGCTTCTTTCCGATGGACACACCACACATGAGAGGTGCAACTTTGAAGCATGCATGCACCCACCAACACCATTTTTGTACATCTTCTTTGGCATGTTGCAGGTGAAGGGTGTGCTGGACAAGGAGGAAGTACTTCGAGCGAAGAACAATGGCTGGCTGTTTGCCTGCCATGTGGTGGTGGGAACGCCTCAGTGCCTGGCTGAGCTGGCCACGCCACCCAGCGCGTTCCCTCTCACAGCCTGCCTCAGAGCACTGGCTGTGGATGAGGTTGACGCATACCCAGAGGTCTGCAACATGCAGTTTGAGTCCATTCAAATAGATGCTATTAGCTGTTCTTCCCCAGATGAATGGGACAGACACAGCAGGAGTGCTAAAGGCACCTTCCTCAAATTTGTTGCGATAGCATGGAGCGCGGTGTGCTGAGCAGGATGAAAGGGAGTCTTTGGATTTTGTGCTGGCGCAAGCGTGCGAGCAGAGGGAGCAGCTGCCAAAGCCGCAGGTCGTCTTGGTTGGGGCGACACTGCCCTCAGAAGACATCCTGGACCGCTATCAACAGCAGGTTTGGGCTCGGGCCCACTGCGTCCACCCCTGGTGCCCTGCAATGGCTTATGCTGAATGTTGTTGTGCGTTTGCACTCATGCATGCGCAGATTAGCACCTGTTGCTTGATGGAAGCGCTCCTTGATTGGCAATTTCGTGGGCTGGATGTTATGTTGGAGGTGCTTGCTCATCGGACGGCAATTGGGCACACACAAATGGCCTCATTCAAGCACCAGAGGGGTTTATTGGGGGGGTGTTATGGGCAGGGGTGGATGACAGATGCAGTAACCCTGCGGGTGGGGCGGCTCGGGCAGGTGCCGGCAGGGCTGCAGCACCGGTACATGGTCGTGGACGAAGCGCGCAAACTCATTGTCATGTGCCGGCAGCTGCGCCTCGACCTGGCCGAGTGCGCCCTTCCTGCTCAACCCTGCTGCCACTTGATCCTTTACAAGACACTTATTGACCACCACATTGTTGCGCTCTGCATTTGAATCTCAGGTCAGCTTTTTGGAAGATCCAGTAATGGGCTTCTGCAGGTCAGGAGAGCTTGCAGAGTCATGCCGCGTGCAATGTCCTCTTCAGGGGTTTCCTCCCCAGGAATGTGCCTGGGTTGATCTTCAATCCTAAAGGATTTGTTGAACAGCACAGGCCGAGTACTGCTCTGAGTGAATATTGAAGGTTCTTGTTGACGTTTCGATTGCATAGGCAAGGGGAAGACGCGGCGCCGGCGCGGGTGATGGTGTTTGTGGAGAGTGAGGATGCTGCGCGCGCAGCCGCTATGCCGCTACGCTCGGGGCTCTGGGGTGACCACAAAGTATCCGTGCTGCTGCCACACGGCGAGGAGCCAATACAGGTCGGCCCTCCCACACTGCTTCTTGCAATGCGGGTCCATGGTGCCACACTAAAGGCTTGTCCTGCATGCCTTTGAAGAGAAACCTCTGAGAAAAGGTAGCATGTGCATCATACATTTCCTTTCATTGCTGCTTGTCTTCCGTGTCGACTTTTCACGAGGAAAAGACACTTTCATATCCAGACCAGGCGCTCAGGCACCTTCTCTATGATATTCAAGTACCTGTTGTTGGAGCGCACACAGCAATATGTTCTGTCGATGTGTCTTTCAGGCACTGCATGCCTTCCGGGACAACAAGGCAACGTTTTTGCTGGCAACGCCGTCGGCCGCGAGGGGCCTGGACCTGCCGGCGGTCAGCCATGTGTACAACCTGGATCCGCCGGAGGACAGCGTCCAGTACCTGCATCGCGCGGGCCGCGCCGGACGCATAGGCAGCCCAGTCAAGGGTGTGCCTGTCTCCCGCTCATGTTGCACACCGCCATACCTGCTGCCACGGAAAATAAGTGCACCAAAGCCTGAAGCGTTGCACCTGGGCTATTTCGCCCACGGAAAATGTCATTGCTTCATGCTGTCTGCTCGAGGCCCCAGTGTGTGACATCTTCCACATGTTTGAAGGAGGTTTCGAGTATTTGTGGCCACTGTTATCCATGATTCCCGAGACGTGTTCTGCATGTGGCCCTTGTCTTTGTTTTCCAGGACATTGAATGTCCTGATCTCCGCTTCTGATATTGATTGTGAATTTTCATCAAGTGATCAGCAGCTGCAGCTTATGGACATCATTTTTGCTGGCATGCAGGGATTGTGACCACCCTGGTGACAAAGGAGCAGGTACCTCAGCTGTTGGCTATAGCCAAAGAACTGAATTTGGATTTGACAGAACAACCACAGCCACCGGCGGATGTGCTTACAGATGTTGAAGAGGGGAATATTGAAACAGCAAAGAGGAACCTGGATGACCTTTACAACCTTCTGTAATCCTGGCAGCTGGTATTGCAATTGCTAGACATTTACACGAGCAGCATCAATCTTGTGCGGGAATGGTGTTGCAGGCCATGGTTCCATGTCTGCAATTATCTCTTACGCAGCCCGATCACTGTAAATGGCAGTGCCAAAATAGTAGAATGGCACATGCCATGTTCGGATATTTTGAACCAAATTGTTGAGATACTCTTCATCATTCCATAGCAATTGCCGTGCACTCACATCAGTTCAGGATGTCATTGGTAAAAACTGGGAACAATCACATCATAGACAGCACACGCCATGTAACCTCTGCATCATTTGTTCTGTGACTTCAAATTTTGTTATTTTTGCATAGTCATCCTCGGAGCCTCAGGCGAGCTGGTTTGCGCCCCTGGCCTGGCGGATGGTGAAGGTGCCCAGGGCCTCCATTATCCTGCCAACCAGCTTCTGCTTCTGCGTGGCTGCAAATATGATTTCCTCATGCAGATACCCTGGCAGCACCTGCACAACATCACAACACTGGATACTGCACATTCATTGATGGCTCATTGCAGAGAACAATGCTAGCCTGCATATAAGGTCGCATTGAATGGCAGGCTAAGAATCTTTAAGAACTAAGCAAAAGGAAATGGAAAGGAGAAATGCCTTGTGTGAAACTCATGCCGCTGCTGCATAATCAGCGGTCTCAGGAAGGCTGCCTGGTTCTTGAGAAGTGAAAGGTGGACTGCTTGAGATATAATACCTTGGAAGCCAGGCCCATCTTGATGGGGTTGAAGGCCAGCTCCTCAACGCCGTCCATGATGGCATCCCCAGCGTTCTCCTCTACTGGACTAATCTCAAATACAAAGCCGCTGCCATGATGCGTGTACATGAAGCCACCGCCCTTTATCGCCGCTGCCTCCAAGCCCACCAGCGTGTTGAGCGCCTGCTCAGCCAATTTTATTCATTTCAGTGGCACAGTTCTCACCTCAGCAACTGGCATGTTTGAACAAAAAGCCAATGATCATTTAAGGACTGCCCTCGGCCAGATATGGCTTGCCCCGCAGCTCGGTGCACACTGTCAGAGGAGGATGTGCAATGCTGCTCAGTTTGTGAGATGATGCACTGCAGGCTATGTGGAGTGCACACGTCCATGTGAAACTACCTGAGAAAATGCAACACATACATTTCCTGCACAGGAGCCTGGGGGCACATGTGCATTTGAGGAAACAAGTGGCCAACCTTCTGAGTCAAGTTGGAGAGCTGGCTGACTTGCGGCGGAGGAAGAGGAAGAGCGCCCTGGATGTTGTCTGACTGTGCCTCTGAACCGAGCACTGCCACGCCTGCAGCACATGCACACCCTCTCTACAACGCTGGGAAATGCAATAGCTGCTGGAAGCTTTCTCATTTCCAATACCACACTGTAGAACGAGCAGTCTGAGGTAAATTTGATGGAAAGCAGAAGAGTAGGGGGCTTCTGGCGTCTACATGTCTGCATGCAAGATGCATTCTGTACAACATGCCGTTTAAAGCAGGAGGCAGCCCATATCCTCGCAAATCTGGTGCCCGCACCACCCAAACTCTCTTATTTTAAAAGCGACTTCATCGAAGTGTATGGATGCAGGGAAGTGTGCCTGATGTTGCAGGCTCCTTGGGAAGCTCTGTCCATGCAGTCCGGTTCAAAATGGCCGGCGCTGATGCTGCCTGAGCACGCGGCACTGTGTCCGGAGCGCTGCCCAGAGCATTGTCTAGTTCTGGCGCCTGCTTACAGCACATGTCAAGAAGCACTCAATCACCAACCCCCTGCATGCATGCTGATGTGCCTGGTCTTCATGCATTGTGACGCGCGAGTGCCATGTGCTGTTACAGCAGAGTTCAGCTCTCGCAAAATGTCAGCCGCCAAGAATTTGCTTGGAATGGAATGGTGATTATCAAGCGGGAGTGCAGAGGAAACAAGTATCACCTGGACATTGGCCAGCTGGGGAGAGGAAGGAGCGGCCACCTCAGCAGCGAATCGGCTGCGGGGCTGGACGATTGAGCACCCCACTGAGTATGGCACCAGCGGCTTCGCGCTGGGGCAGCTCCTGCTTACTGTGGACCAGAAGCCTCACTCAGCCGTGCAACAGTGGAATACTTCAGAGTGATTATGCCCCGGCAATTAAGCCACACTCATGCACAGCATGCCATGGACGTTGCTAGGCAGTGCCTTGTGTCAATGTCCTAGTATAGCTTGTTCTGGCTGGTCCTGCTGTGCGGCTGGCGTGATCATTGGGTGATACTGCAGGTGTCTAAAATCGTACAACTGATAATTCAACAAATCAGCTCGCCCTAACGTAAACAATCGAAATGCTGGTATTTATTCAGAGAAGCGTGACTGACTTGGGGAGGCAAAGGAAGTTGCAGCTGCAGATGCGCCAGGTACATGGGCAGGCTGATTGTACACATCGCTGAGACTTGCACCCTCAGGGCAGAAAGCACGTGCCTCCTGCATCAGTCAGCGCATGCCATACTCTCAGCAATGTAACTGGCACTCAGTGTGAAAGCCGTGACATGAGCTGAAAAGGTGCTCTCATGACACCAGTCCGCATGACGAGCTCTTCCAGTCACACCCGGCAGCTGCTTGGATTGTGGTAAGACGGAAGGGGAGGGGAGCACTGGAAAGGGCAAGGACCTGAAGGTGGATTCCCTCTGGAGATGGAGGAGGGCCGACTCTGCTGGTTGGCGACTTCATGGCTGCGGCGGACGTCTGGGCGAATGCTGACACACATGATGCCTACGGGCCATCACTTAAAGCTGTCAGACTTGCATTCCTTGCAGTAGAGGGGCTTGATGCAGGAGTCTACTGCGACTGTGAGACATGCAAAGGGCAATCTGCCATACCTGTGCACCCTCGTGGGCCTGCATCCGCAGCTGGCTTGGTGACACCTGCATCCGCAAGTTGTCTGATGAGAAGAGCCATGTTGACAGCACGGAACAGTTCACGCAATGCAACAGGGTCCCATCCTCAGCTGCATATGTTGAGAAGAAAGCGAACTGTTGGCAATGCTTGCTCCAGACTTCCCATGTGCCTCCATGCCCTATATCAACCTCCTCATCATCTGTCATTCCCATGCGCCTCCGGGGTCTCGATACCAGGCTTCCCACCATCGGTTACACCCCCCAGGAATCACGAAAGTAGGAAATCAGAAGAAGCCCGATGTGCAGTTCTCTCCGGACCCATACAAGGGGGGCAGGGCGCACCTGCACAGCCTGGTCGGCCTTGAGGGGCGTGGCATGGCGGCACTCTGCAGCAGCCAGAGCCTGCTTCAGGTCGGCCACAGCCTCCTGCTCTGCAAGCAGCGCAGTCTCGGCCTCCAGGAGCTGAGCACGCAGCGTCTCGTTCTGCTGCGTCAGCCTCTCCAGCGCCTCCCTCACCTGGGCTGACCCCGCCTCCTGCAGGAAATCAACCTTTCTTAGATTTTGGGATTGTGGCAACACTGGCAGTAGTCATGTCATGCCATAGCACCTCATCCTGTGACTCATAGGATGACGGTGAGTCATCGGACAATATTGTGAGCCTTTCGGGAGAATGGGAGCGAGACTTCTTGTCATGGAGGTGCTTGCCTGTGTCAGAAGGGCCAGTGCAATAGTCACAGAATTATATGCAAATTTTATAGTTGGTGGATCAACTTAGACAAGACAGGACGAGCATCAATATTCACTGTCTTGTCAGCAGCACTGTATAAGTGGGACTTTTGCAGCAGACAAGAAGGTCGCGATCCAGGATAGGGATAGAGAATGTGTCTTTGACGCACCTTGGCAAACTTGGCCTGCCGCTCTGCTTCCTTCTTCCAGTGCTCGGCCAGCTCCATCGCAGATTTGCAGTGCTCCTTTGCCTGCATGTGAAGAAGCTCAGTATCATCTCTCCCTGATGTTGCTGCTGGAGCTTGTTCTCACATGCCATGCCATGCCACCTCAGAGGCAGAGTGCAGGGCGCAAGACATGTGAGGCCTTGTTGGGCAGAGCAGATGCTGTGCATACGTACCTTGTTACTTTGCTCGCCGATCATGCTTTCCAGCTCCTGAATGCGTTGCTTCTTGAGGTCCTGATACTTGCTCTGCAACGCAGCATACTCCTCCTGCCAAGAAGCATGCCGCCTTTTAATAGGGATGCACCACTTGCGTGCTGTTGGACATTCATTCAAGCTAGGGAAGATGCATGCGAGGATAGTGCAGATGCGATTGATGTAGGAGGTGGTGTACCTGCAGCTTTCTGAAGTTGTCAGGTTCTGCAGCAGCAGCAACAGCAGCATCTGTGGCAAGTGCAGGCAAGGGAGCAATTTCAGACTTGCTGGCAGGCCTTGATGTAATATGCTTCTCTGCTCTCTGCTCTGCAGGTCTGTGCTGCTTCTCTGAAGCTTGATGCGCTTCTGCCTGCCGTGTTTTCTGCGGTTGGCTCTCAGCATGCTGTTTCGCCTGTGTCCCTCTAGATGCCCTGGGAGCTGTCTTCTGTGTCTCCCAGCTGTCTGCAGGCTGTGCTGCACCATGATCGCTTGCCTCTCTGCTTGGCTCGGATTTTGCAGGTGCGTCTGCCTTTATTTCCGCAATTGCAGCATTGGATGGTTTCACTCGCTTTGCAACCTTGTCCGCTGGCTTGGCATCATGAGGAGCCTCCGGCAAGGGTCTCTTAGTTGGATGCTGTCCTGGGGCAGATTTTCGCTTGTGCTCGTGAACCTGTGGCCTCTCGGTAGCAGGCAATGGTGCTGGTGCTGATTTTCTTGCCTTGCTCCTCTGCTTAGATTCACTGTCAAGAGCAACTTCTGCTGCTTGTCCTTCTGTTGCAGAGGCTCCTTTCTTCCCTTTGGGTTTCATCTCCTTGGGAGAGATACCTTCATCCATTGCGTCTGCTGGCGGAGCTGCACTTTTGCTGGCCTTGCCTTTCTTCTCGGCACTGACCTTGGCTGTGACACCATCACCTTCGTCCTTTCGAGCAAGGGGTGGTCTCCCTTTGCCTCTTTCCTGCTCACCGCCAGCGGGGTCAATCTTCTGAGGTGCAACAGCCTTTCTAGCTCTACGCTCGGCTGATGCGGGCTTGGCATTTTCCTTCTCCAGTCCTGCAACATCTTTCTCTGCTGCGTCCTTCTCAGCATCCTCACGTGAAAGCTTGAGCCATGTTGGTGTTCTTGCTGCCGGAGCCTTGCTATAGTCCACAGACTTCCGGGGTCTTAAGGAGCCGACCATGGTCTTCTGTGGAAATGGATTGCTTGTGTACGTATCTACAGTATCATACCAGACACTCGACAACGGTCACCAAAGGGGTCGTGCAAGTGGTCGTTATGAATTCTGTTCACTAGGTTCTTTAGAGAAGGGGGTCCTGATGCCACATTTGTCACACATACCAAAGGCATGTTGCCAAGCTCAACAGCTACTTTTAAAACTGTGTACTTGTCATTTCCCCTGTCTTACTGGCCTGAAAGGGGTAATAAACCCTTAGGCGACCATGTAACAGCGTTGCTTGGGACCAAATGCTCACAACCGATCGACAATGCCAACAATGCAAGTTGTAGATTCTAGGCGTTGAATTGAAAGCTTTGCGTTCTTATTCCTATTCTTTTCGCCGCTGCTTCTCCGACACATCCGGCAGTGAGCGCTGTTGACTGCACATTTTTCTGTTGCCAGATCTCATCTACTAGCAGGCAAGGACATCTATCGTTTTTAAAGAGATTACTGCCTTCTTCAGTCGTTCTGACGCAGCACAGAGCATCAGTAGCCAAAGTGACGGCTCTCACGTTTTGGTGCACTTCATCACGTTGTGTTGGGCCCGCGTCAATCGTGCATTGCCAGGTCTGTCAGGACTGTTGGAAGTAACACAACGCAAAGATTCACAAACAATCCTGTCAAAACATTGACAGGTACGTCCAGTGCCGCTGTGTTGTTTTCCTTCCTGCTTGTACCTCCTCTATGGATTCCCCAGTGAAGGTAGCGATACCTTTATTCTATGTTAGATAACTGCATGTCATCTGTGTCATTTCCGGCACAAAGAGCGCACGTCGAACGCTCCAGCACTGTAGTCCTGACAACTCTGTCTGAACTTTTGAGCAGGATGTTGCCAACGCAGCTCCCCCTTCAGCATGGGGCAAGGTCTCCAGGTGTCAGCCAACGATATTCTTATGTCAAATGCCGCTCAAGTCTACCCACGCGCCATTTTGGGGTGAGCAGAAGCCAACCCTAGTTTCCTAGATCTGATTGCTCGACGATACAGTTTTTAGGAGGCGTGGCAGGTCGACCCACTGTATTCATGGTATCAGCCTGCTGCAGGGGCCTGCATGCTCAGCAGACTTCCAGCGCATGGTGGCAGGACCAGTCAGCAGATTAAGCTCACCAATCAGGCAGCACTTGGAGAGCATGCAGCTGGCCTTTCTACACCGTAGTGGCACCAACAGGGCAGACACTCTGCCCTGCACAGCCACAGCCACAGGGGGTGGAGGTGGCTCAGGGGTCAAGTTGCCTCCAGTGGGCGGCAGTGGTGGTGAAGACGAGAGTACTGGAGAGGGTGACGATGACGATGAGCTTCTGTCAAAGCAGCAGGCATGCACTGATCACCTGCTCCAGTGCCGCACCTAGGATGACAGTACTGCAGCCAAGCAAACTGATTGTCTCTGCCTGCCTGTGTCGTGACCCCAATCGTCTGATTTCATTAGGTAAGCTGACGTGCTCCGTGCACTCTGCAAGCATGCTGGTCAGCAAGTGACCGTCTCTATGGGAGGATACCAGATGTTGCATGTGTTGGATGGTCACTTGCTGTTGCCGAAACATTGGATGTTGGAAGTTAATCAGGTTGTTTCTCTGCCTCGATAGGCGGAGGAGCTGGCAGCTGCAAAGGGGGTGGAGCTGCCAGCCGACTTCTTAGAGGCAGCAGCTGGGGAAGGTCTGCGCAGGAGCGCGTTGCAAGCCTATCTGGCGCTGCAGGGGACCATTTTTGCAGGCTGGCTGGCCCGGCTGTTCCCTGCTTTCCGTGACCGCCTCATCGCAGACCCCCGATTCTTCTTTAAAGTGCGCCCCTACATTGATTTTGACATAATGGCATCGAGGTGGTTGCTTGATTTGCTTCTGTGCAGGCTGTTGCATGAGTACTCTTATTCTTCCATGAATCTTGAGCTGAAGGATGCAAGACTTGTGTCACTTGGTGTGAAGGCTGGATGAGTCATGCGATTGCTGAAAGCCATGCTTCTGCAAAACAACTGGCAGGTCTTTTCAGAGGTGGCCATCGATTCCGGATGTGCAACAGTCGCGGAGGTGCGCAAGCGCGGCGACGACTTCTGGAACGAGTTCGACTTCTACTTGTCAGACCTCATCGTGGGCTGCGTCCTGGACGTTGTCCTTGTCACCCTCCTCGCGCCTGTGGCCGTCATCGGCGCCAGGTCTACTGCTGCGAAAGCAACAGGTGCTGCTTTCCCTTCCTTGGTAACTCGAGCAGCAGGACAGCATGCAACTCTGGTGCAAGGCACCTCCAGCTGGACATGCTCACATGGGATTACTGTAATCAGGGCTGTGAGTGGCTTCCTGCTCCAGTCAGTTTATCCTCATGCACTGCCTGCAGACACCTGGAGTTGCTACTGAGGCAACCTCACCATGCGTGAAGCGTTTGGCAGCCACTATAAGCTGCTGCATTTTCTTTGGTGCAGGCATGCACAAGATATTGGCGCGCATTCCTAGCGCGGTGTTTGCACCGAGCCCGGCCGGTGCGCCGCGGTACACAGTCCTGGACCGCTCGGCATGCTTGGGCGTGAAGTTTCTGGAGTACAGCCTGGCCGGCCTCGTGTGCGGCTTTGTGGGCCAGGGCATCGCGAATGGTCTCATGCAGGTCAAGTGAGGCTCCCTGCCCTGCACCATGATGTCCATCATGTCCGGCTCCACACAGCAGCTCTTTTTTGGTGCCTGAATGTCTGTTTGGCTGGTTGCTGGTGCGTGACAGACTGATGCTCATTCTGTCCGTAGAAACGGGCTTCAAAAACCAATTCAATCACCAAGGGAGTTTGAAGTTGAGAAATTGATGATGGAGTTCTCGGCCGTGTGTCCTGAGCTTTTAACTCAGTGGTGTGTAGAAGGGCGCATTGGTGCTGAGTGCGGGGATTTAGAAGTCGGGATACTGGATGCATGGGGTTTGATCGGTCAGCAGTCGGACTGCTGCAGTCCACGTCTGTGTCAGCTGATTATCACTTGGGTGTGACCAGGCGCAATGTGCATGGCGTGGCTGAGGGTGCTGTGGACATTCCTCCCCTGGGCATGACTGCCCTCACTTGGGGCTTCTTCATGGGCACGTCCTCCAATGTCCGATACCAGGTGAGGATCACAACCATACAATGCACCTAGCCTTCCTCGACCTCGACATGACGATTACTTACAACCACAGACACACTCATGCTTCACTATCTTCTAAATGAATCTTTTGATGTTTTTGTTGATTTACTTACTCTCTTACTTTTAGTGCATCACTGTTTCACAGCAGAAAGCAACTGTTGAGCAGAGTGTACTTCTCAGGCTTGAGTAGGATGTTCTGATAGATTTTTTATGGCCATGCAGATTGTGTACGGCATTGAGCACCTTGTGGAAGTTACAGTGGCGAAGAAGATCCCAGCAGCGGCCTATGCAACCACCCTGATCGTGCGCTTCATCAATAACATTATTGGAGGGGAGAACTTCATTGACATGGCGCGCTGGACCGGGATCCAGTAGTGCCCTTTCAGTCGAGTTGCTCTCTGCTTTTGTGATGCCAGGGGGGAAGCGCTTGTGTCCTCCAAATCCCCCAAAACCAGCAGTCAATGAACTGCAAATAAAGACCATCTGACTAGTCTTTGCAAAGCAGTTGCAATCCGTGATATGGGATTCTTTGCTGAACAAGTGTGAGGCAGCTAGTTGTATGCAGCTAGCACAACGTGGAAATCCACTTGCTGGTTGCATGATCTTCTCTGCAGTGTGAGGGTTGGAAAATTGCTCCCAAAGCAAGGCAGACAACAGGCAGCAAGGGGCCATATGGTCATTTCAGCCAGGCAAAATGTGATCACATGAATTACATGAATTTCATGAATTGCACAAACATCCAATGCTGCAGGTCCTAAGCTTTCTACTGCAGCAGCTGCTGCATCAAATCAATACATTTTCTTCGTTCGTATTCACCTCAGAAGAAGGCTGATCTTCTTCAGCAAATCACACAATCAGAATCCAACCAGCCATCCAACAACATTTCCCCCAAGCTTGCAAGTAAGCGACTTGCAAAATTGTTATGAATGCATTTCGAGAACGCCAGGAATAGAATCTGACTTTAGTAGTCCTCCAGGTTGTTATTCCACGCCCTGATCCATTTGCCATCCTCACGGCTCGAAGCCTTGGCGGCATCTATGGCATATTGCACGTACAGCCCATCTTGCACCCTGGCAGCTGGCTCCAGGGCAGACATGTCTTTCTCTGGGCCGAGAGCCTTCTGCAGTGCCACGCCCAGGGCACGCGTGCCAGTTGTTGCAAAGGGATTCCCTGTCCCCCTAATGGAGTCTACCACCTGTCACCGCATCCCCACATGACAGAGTCAATACACAAATTGATACTGAAATTGGTACGTGGCTCTCATACCCCTTACCCCATATCCCTCACGGCCCTGAATTCCAGCCAGTTGAGGACCGTTCAAAGCAGAGACTCAGCTTGTATTCTGGTAGTTTCAGCTCATTGAGTCACAGTACTGGTATTGCTCCCTTGCAAATTGGGAGCAGTGTATTGATAGAAGCAGCATGAGTAATCTGTGCCCCACCTTTCCTGTTTCATTTGTGACAGTGAGCCCGCCAGTGCTGTTGTTCACAATGACGGCGCCTTTGGTGCCAGAGAAGATGAGCTGGTTGTCCACGCGGGCTTTGCCTCGGGTGCTGAGTGTGGCATGCGCGCTGATGTGGCCATCCTCGCTGGGCCATGCAGGGCCCAGCTGCACAGAAGCCCGGGGGACCAACTTGAGCTGCAGGCATGCATAGTCATCCGAGGTCACCTTCATCGGCCTCCCATCCTCATCCTGCAAAACCCACGTCTGCAATAAATTCTTTCTGCAGCCTCTCATCAGCACTGTAGTTACTTCCAGAAAGTCAAGAATGCTCAATGATGTCAGTGTGACTCATTGTCAAAACAGGGCAGGGGCACAAATGAGGCATAGAGCGGGTTGAGATGGCACACCGGCAGCTCTTTCACTAGTGTCCTCAGGATTGCCGACACCTCCTCTATTTCAGCGTCCAGCAAGAATCTGCACAGGTGCAGACGCTGCTCACCCCTGGACATATCTGCACTTTTCATACTTGTCGGGCGCCATGAGAGGCCCACTGAATGTCGGATGTGCTCATGGCCATAGAAATGCAGCATCATGCCATGCACAGCCCTTGCTGACTAATTGGCAACAGTCAAAAATGGTCCTGCTTGAAGGCTTCTCGAGCGTTGGGACGCGCCTGAAGGCGTCAATGACGTGCGAGCCAATGGCGCCAAGCACGCCGCCGCCCTTGCTGGCGTCTGCCCACCACGTGAACTTGCCGATGGGCACAGGGAACAGCACATTGGCCTCCACCACCAGCACAGCCCCGATGGTGCCCTCGCGCAGGTGCTTCCGCGCCCTCAGGAAGGCCGGTGTGAAGCGCAGCTCGTGGTCTACTATCACCACCTACCCATGCATGCATCCACAGCCAAACTTCAAGCAACTGTGAAAGGAGCTGTGTGTGCAGCATTGTGATACTGACAAGTTGAAGAATGTCCGGTCAGGAAGCCTTTCTGACTGTGTTATGCGGTCTGTGCAGGTTTGCATCCCAGCAGAGAATGTACAGCAAACTGTCCATGTGGGCGAGTTCTGTGGTGATGGGTCTTTGCCCAGGCGTGCCTGATCATTGTACATCTATGGATGCACAGGGGATGGGATACCCTGAAAATTGGATGCGTTATAGCGAAGCGTGAGGGAGGATGCACCTGATCTGGGCGCTGCTGGTGAGCTTCCAGCATCTGTTCAGCCTCGTCGCCATTCAAGCACAGCGGCTTGTCCACCAGCACATTTCTTCCTGCCATGATGGCTTCTGCAAACCCAGTAATTCATATGCAAGAGCCTCCTTATCCATGCACCGTTTCATGTGGGAGAAACTCACAAAGGTGCAGGACCTAAAGCAGCTGGTTGCATATCATGCAAGTGATCGCCATGTTGCATGCATCCGTACCAATCGTCTGCCGAGCATGGAGATGTAAAGGTGTGACAATGCTGACGAGATCAACTGCAATGCACACTCGTAGTGAGCGCCGCTGTCACAGCAATTCAGGGTTCTTGTTTGACCGCCAAAGTACATAGAAAGACTCCAACAAGAAGTATCTAAATTGGTCATTTTTCCTGGCAACATAAGTGAATAGCAGCACCTTCATCAACTGACAGTAGGGATGAATAATCGCTGAAAGCATGTGTTATCCTGTTCTGCATTCACAAGCACATTGCCGGCAAGAATAAGCATTAGCTGGCAGAGTAGCGTTTTTCAAATATTTTTTTGCATCACTGGAAGGAAGTGTGCACGAAATTGCATCGTCCTCCATTACCTGTGCAGCTATTTGGCTTGCCCTGTATCACAGAGCCAGGACATCAAGGTTTTGATAATCAAACTATACATGCAAGCAACAAGATACAAGTATCCACGCAGAACAGCACGTTTGAAAGCACTATATGAGATTGCTCACCTCTTCTGATCTCTTGAGAAGATTGCAAAAATGTGGAGGCCGGCAGCTCTGAACTGTGGGACTTGCACCTATACAAGCAGCTGATGACATTGGTATACTTCGAATAATGTTTCCTTATGCAGCAGTCCTCGACAGGGATGCACACAAAAATGGGTGTCAAATGTTAAAACGAAACTCGAAACTCACATTCACACCCCAGCCCGTCCCAATGATAGCGACTCTGATGCCCTTGGTTGAAGGTGCCTGGGGGATGTGGACAAGCAGATCAGCTCCACATTTGTATATTTTACTCCTTGTTGAACATAGTATGATGAATGCAGCAGAGGACATCATGCCTTTGACTTCCGACATGCTTTCCAAAGCAGCAGGCCAGCAAGACCAGCACATGCCGCAGCCCCCACTGACAAAATCGCTCCTTGCCTGCAGCAAGCAATCATCACAGAAGCATGATTACCCGGTACCAGCCTCTTTTACAGTTGCAGAATGGGGTGCTAGTAAGCAAGAACACACCTAGATTTGAAGTCTGATACGTGAAGTCCCATGCTGTACTAGCTTGTGCTAGACTAAGGAGACATCTTCTCTAATCCGACTCCTAATGGGTGGACTGTATTCGTGTAACAACCACAGACATGTGCTAGCATGCACGTGGTGACAGCACGATCTGCACTTTCCCGATCTCTTTGACTGTTTGACTGATACAGTCCTTCACTATGGTATGGATCCTTTGAATTTGCCAAACGCGAAACTCAGAATGTGCTATTTGAAGGAGGAACGTAAACGTCTCTTCATTTGAGATGACGTCAGCTTCCTCAGGTTTAGAAGCTAATGAGGACATGTGAGAAAAATTGCTCTCAAACTGAAATAGTGAACTGATAACTCTACCACGATGGATGACCTACAGCAGGATGTGTAATGACACAGTATGATACTAGGTAGACACTGGACATGTACACTAGACGTGTACTGTACTGTACCTGGCACTCCATTTACATGCAGGCGTGCAACACATCAAGCTCTGCAAACTCTCGCTAGGTTGACTGGAAGGAACGAAAAAAGCAATCACACAGTCTGACAGCACCTCAAGCAAGCTGGCATGCATAGTATCTTACGCCGGCTACTTCCAAGCCTCAGGAGCCTCAAAATCTCTCGAAGGCCTCAAGATGCCTCACAACCTCTATGTCCAGCAACCTCAGAGTGTCCTCAACTGCCCAGAAAGCATCAAGATGCCTCACTTACCCTGAATTGCCTGAAGCCTGCTCACAATGCCTCTCGGCTGCCTCCAAAGCGCGAAATTGTCTCCAAAGCGAAACTGCCTCCAAAGCCTACTTTAAAGTCTTCATTTACAGAATCATCAAGTTCAACAACCTGCATAAGAGACAAAATGGGGATCCAAGTGATACAGCGGCGTAGAGACACTGCAGCTGCCTATAAGTTTGTGCGCTTAGTCTGCCACTCAACCTTGAAAAGGCTCTTTATTCAGGGCAGTGGCGCACAGCAGGCTCACACAGGTTTCTGAGTTGTCACAGGTCCCCCATAAGCAGGCCAGATGTGGCAGGTGATGAAGTGTGAGCTGCAGACGCAATCAAGTGCAACCCCATAGCTGCTGTCACATAAGGCAAGCCTTAAGGTGAGGCAAAACACAGGTGCTGAGGCAGTGGAACTACAGCTGGCGGAGCGGGCTGGTTATACAGTGCAAAGTGGTTGCTGCAAAGGGGCTCTCACAGCAGCAAATTATTTGAACCTATTGCCCCAATTCCTGCAACTTTGCTAGATTGCGCTGGATGGCCGTTGCCATTCCATAAAAAGTCTTGTGCTGCGCTCGGTCGATGAAGACCATGCGCGACGCCAAAGGGTGCCCGGCCAGCGACAACACCCGCAGCCGGGTGTGCTGATCCAGCGTCATCCTGTGATCGGTCACGAAGAGATACAGGAACGGCGTGGATGTCTCTGGAGGGGGAACGCCGCGATCCAACAGCTGCTCTTCCCAGGTGTCAAGGAACTTTGTGGAAGACTTCTTCATCACAGCCTTCTGGAATTCCTCCATGTTGCCGCCCGGGAAGCCCCCGCTTGACTCTTGCATCCCCCGGGACTCGGCCGTTTCTGCCTGCAGCCTTGCAGACTTGGACGGGTGATAGTCTTCTGGACCCCAGAGCCCTGGATACAAGGACAGCAAGGACATTCAGCGCATGCAGCGAGTGTGATGTGACGATAGGGCAAGATACAAGGGACTATCTTCCTGGAACGAAATCCTTGCCCCTCAGCTATGAGCTCATCATCAGGCAGGGCGGTGCTAGGAAAATTGCTTGTTCCTTATCTCAACTCCTACACAGTCCAAGACACTTCACATGATGCCAACTGACTGCCTGTGGTGGGCAGTGGAGGCAACTGTGCAAGGCGTGCACCCAGACTCCGACACGCGTTCAACCAAGAACCCACTGTTTGTGAGCATGCTCTTGGGTGGGTCACCTTCCACCGGTGGTGCTTTGCCGCAGGTGATGCCGTGGGGCTCCACGTCCTTCTTCTCCTGTGCCAACGCGTAACGCAGCGTTTGTGTCTCATCGCCTTCGGTGCGCTTGGACTGGAAGATTATGTCCAAGTCCTCCAGCTCCACCGTCTCAAACATCGACGTCTGCTTCTTGCGCGTCCTTGCAAAGAGAAAGGAGTCGGCGCCGAAGTTGCTGCTGGCGGATACGGCAACCCCCGGCCCGTTCAGCAATGCCATTCTTGCAGCCTCCTCCACGCCCTCAAAGGAGGACTCCCTTGCCGCATTGTAGTCCAGCGCCACGTGTGCAGCAGTACGCACAGCCTTGTAATGCTCCTGCACGGCCAACTGCGATAAGCAATAGGCCAACACAATTTCTTGGGGGCATGCGTGCCGGCGACGGTACCCATGCAAAATGATGTTGGCGCGCAGATGGGCTAGCAGGTGGGTACCACTGCCTCCACAAATCCTCCACTACCAGACAGGGAAACCCCTCTAGGCTCACCCACTTGCAAGTACAGTCATGTATGCATCCGCATATGTCCTGGTATCTCCCTCACCAACCCGCTGCTAGAAACCCTGTACTTACCGTTGTCAAGTGCCCTTTGAAGCGCGCGATACTCTTTGACACGCTTGGGTCGGGCAGCTCTAGCAGCAGCGTGGCTGCCCAGGGCGGCAGCCAGATGGCCCGCACCACTTCCGGCAGGCGGCAATGGTCTTGCCCCAGGAACTTCCGTCGAAGGAACATGGAAAACAGCACGGCGGCGAGGTCCACCTGCATGGCACATGGTCGTGCTTGATCATTTGACACTCCCGTCCAGGCAGCATCAGCGTCCATCAGAACAAACCAGGCAATTGACACTCTGCTCGCAAACCACTGGGCAACGCAGTTTGGCAGCCTGCCGTGCTCAACTCACCAGTTCCTTCTTTTCGGCGTCCTCCTGGTACGCAACCTCTGCCAGTGGAGAGAGATTGGGCATTTCAATTCCCACCCACATCCCTGACATGACCGCGGGGGCCAGCTCGATGGTGACTTTGATGCTGGACAAGTCATCTCTAGGCTCTGTCACGCGCCGCATGCCCAGGGCGGTCTTGAGTTGCAAGTCTGGCGACCGCGTGGGCGATGCTGAGCTGGCCACTGGCTCCACTGCCGTCAGCCTGGTTGCTCGGGTTAAAGGGGTTGCAGGCGCAGCCACGCCAGGGGACCTCGCTGAACCCAGATCACTCGAGGGCGGCAACGATCCGTGCAGGCCCAGATTGTGATAAGCTTTGCTGGCGCTGGCAGCTGCGCGCACCACCTGCGCCAACGCAGCACCAGCAAAGCATTACAACGGTCAGTGTGGGCAGAAAAAGACCTTGTGTACCCAGCACAGCATCGCACCGTATAAACACAGTCCAACCCTATGCTTGCATGGAGAAGGGTTTGTTGAATGCACCAAATCGCACGTCACAAAGGCAACAAAACATATTCTGGGCACAGCATGCAATATAAATGAGTACGTCAGTCCTGTTGGCAGTCAGGGAGTGGCGTGCCTGCACCGCGGGTGCACGCAAGGGTGACTCCCCCAAGCGCACGTGCGCCCGTGGAATGATGCGCTCCTCGATCTGCAAAAGCAGGAAGCTGTGGGTCAGGTATGCATTGATACATTGATCAGCTCCATAACTCACACGAAGGAACACAGCCTTACCAGGAACACCGGGTGTATCAGGCCCTCATTTAGAAGATCGCCCCATCTGTGCTCGAAGTCAGGCAGCACCTTGTCACCCAAAATCACTGGTGCACCGGTCACCGCGTGCGCAACCGCCTGCACATTGTGACACTTCAAGCAACCCCAGTCTATACTGATCCTGTCCACAGAAGTGAAAGGGGGGCCGACTTCAGAACAAATCTTACCCTCCTGTAGCAGGCATGGGCAGAACTATGCAACTGCAGTGCAAATGGGAAGTCACCAGAAAATTCCTGAGGTTGACTCAGCTAGCGAGTCTGACAACTTCATCAAGTCACCCCGAGTAGCCAACCACTGTGCAAATGGCATAATTGCAATCCACTTCACACTGCAAGTTGAAGAAGCTTTTGTTGAAGCGCCGGGACACAAGTCCGAAATCCAGTGCATAGAAGTGGGTCACCAAACATGCTGTGCTGGCAAGGCCTTCAAAGGAGATCACCTGCTGCATGATTTGCATCTTGGGTCCGTTTGGTAGCCCAACCAACTTGTTGAACCAAGATGCTTGCTGCATAAGACCATGCAACCCTTGCAGGATACTGTGTATGCGGCCCCGCAAGCGATCTTGGTCCGTGCGGTCGGAGGACAGCCAGTCAGCCAAATTCTCTGCAAACAAGCAACCAGTCACTTCACTGCGCCTGCCTTCATACCCCGGTGCAGTCTGCAACGCCTGGGCAAGGTAGTATTAGGAATCATAAACCTTCCGGATATTGTTGGCAGGTGAGCTTCTGCCAATCTGCGGCAGTATCCCAAAGAGCCACACCCGGTTTCCAAGCATCAACATTTTGCGGATCGGCGCCCCCCAGTAGCTCCAGCAGCCAGGCCATGAGCCTGAAGTTGCCTCCCACCCAAGCTGCGAGCTGCACCACCGGGGAAAGCTCGTCATCTGCCGCCTTTGACGGCGCCCTTGTGCTGCCAGTACTCCGCTGCACCCGCTGCGCGATGCCCCGCAGGAAGGCCTGGATGTCAGGAAGCAGGGGCGCGTTCAGCGGCAGCGGGGCCACCTTAGCCTTGGGCGTGCTCGTGCTTGCCAGCGTGGCATCCGTGTGCCGGCTGGTGGCAATGATGGGCAGCATCAGGCGCTCCCTCCCCTCCTGCGCTCCTGTGAACCGGACGAGAGCGGATGCCAAGTCCTGGGCCCACGTCCTCTGTGGTCTGCCCGCCACAATCTGCGACCTCTGCATGAGTGCAGACCAGGAGCTTACTTGATACCTCGCCAAGGTTGCCGTGCATATCTTGTTGAGCTCTGCCATTCCTGCAACAGTCGATTTCCCGACGCACAACCAGCAGGTGGTCGGCAACATGCTTCAAAGCCCCACACTACATGACAAGAGCTGACAGAGGCATCTTGCGCACCGGGAAAGAATCCTGCACCGCGTTGAATTCATCCAACAGGACGAAGACCACCCTCTGTGCCTTGGGGTCCATGTGCGTCACCGAGTCCAAGAAGGTGAAGGCATGGGCAGGCGTTATCGCCTGTCTGACGCGGTCGTCGAGACTATCAAGGAAGTCCTGGTAGCTTCCCACAGGGCTTGTTGGCGCTTCGAGGTTGTCAAGGTAGCTGAGGAAGCCGTAGAAGAGCCTCAAGGCCAAGACCTTGTCGATGCCTACATTGTCTTCTTTGCCCGGCACGAGCTTATCGTACACGTCCAACCTAGGTGTGCAGCCACACAAGTGTCACTAAGTGCCAACTCGTAAAATCCACAGCACAAGAAGTCAGCCACGGCTCAAAGTCCTCCACACTGCCAACATATGGCTGCACGCCAGCCAGTGAAACCCGGTGTGCTGTCTTGTGGTGCAGAGCAAGAAGTCATGAAAGGCTGGGCAAGTGCAATGCGCTTATGCAAGTTACCCGCCGCAGCAGTTTTTTCAACCTTCAATAGTCAGACAAGCCGGGTTTGCAAACAGGTGCTGTGGCCAACTTTGAGCCCTATTGGCCTGAGCTCAGCAGCCAGAACGGACATGGTTGATGTGACGGGTCCAGTAGACGGCGCACATACCTCAGCCATGACACCAGTTCCTTGCCTTCGCACACGCTGCGACTCAAGCGCTGCAGGCTGTCCTCTGCAGTCTGAGCTCCGTCCTGCCGCAGTGGAACGGATTCGGAGAGGAGGGTTAATGCATCCTCACGCTGCGTTTCTATATGCTCCCGCATGAGATGCACCAGCTCCAGCAGCGCTGTAGTCTTACCTGCAGAATTCCACAGAAGGTCACCCTGTTGACCGTCACTGACTTCCTGCACAAGCCCTGGTTTCAGATATCGTAAATTGGCCAGAATAAATAGCAGCTTTTGTGAATAGAAATACAGGGAGCGAGGAGAAGTATGCCACCTACCTGTCCCTGGCGACCCAACGAGGGCCATGAGGCAGAGGGAGCGTGTGTACCCTAAGTCACTTCCGCCCCCGTACATGAAGCGGTTCTCAATCTTCGCATAGAAGTATAATGCAGCACGGATCATGTCTTGCCTGCAGATCAGGGGCAGCTGCCGGCCCAGGTCTAAGGGGTACTCTCGCCCATTGATGTCTTCCACAGATCTGGGGAGGCGGGCACAAGGGCACAGCTTAGATTGAAAAGCTCCTGCACTGAATGTGTACAAGAACCTTGCAGAACAGCAAGGGTTACCTTCGGAAGGGCTGATCTCGGGACCTCAAATCGGACGGCAGCCGGCCCCGGTACCTGGGCTTTCCAGGCCGGGCTTTGTCATATGCTGCTTTATAATACTTTAAGAGGTACTCGTCCAATGTAGAAACCTGAAATTTCTGCTGCAGGTAGTCAGGAAAATCGAGTTCGAGGACAGAGCCTGAAAAAACACAGAGGAAGTCTCAGCATGAACACTGCATGTAGAAATGCTGGTCAGATATCACTCCAAGAACCACAAGAGATGCTAGCTGCAGCAGCCAAAGCTAACAGGACACCACCAATACTCAACTGTGTCCGCACAGAAACCATTAAGGAACTATTGGTGCTGCTGCCTGTGCGAAGCTACTTGGCTCTGCGTAGTGCTAGGTGGCTTTTGCAAATGCCAAGCCGCAGCAGGCAAAAACAAATTGGACACCACCACGATTTTGCTATGTCCACACAGTTTTCAAGGGTGCTGCTCTCTGCTGACCCGTTTACAACACATGTAGGTGGCTGTGCACGATCTACAGAGTCACAAGCTACGCCACCGGACGCACATTGAAATGCCACACAGCATGACGAGGAAAACTCTTTAGGAGGCTGCCAGTGTTGTTTGTAGAGAGGACCCTACTCAACAGGGCAAAGCAGGTGCAGAGACTGCTATATATCCAAATAAAGCGTCAGAGCTCCCCGGAATGTACTAAAGAGGCCTTGGCGAGGTTCACAAGTTGGGGTGCTGCACACAAAATACGTACCTGGTCCAGAATGGGCCCTCCGGAAAAGATAGAGACCGTCGTACACGGGCTCATCGCAGTCGCCTGTAACGACGAAGTGGGGATGTTTCTCTTCCCGGATGACTCCCTCACCCCATCCTTCACGTTTTGCCGTTTCATGTAGCTGGCTCCCTTTTGTTCCAGACCTGAATGGAAGCTCGGGGCGGGAGTTGTCCTCAATGTGCTTGAGAATCACAGGAATGCTCATCTCGCGGATAAAAGCTATAACTCACAGTCCCCGACACTTCAGACAGTGCTATTACCACAGTCAAAAGTGACAAGTGCATAATCTATCGATCCCTCAATCCCACTGCAGATTTGCCGACCTCCATAGGGCATCGGAACAGGCAGAATGACCTTCAGTGCATCTCCAAGGCAAATGACCCTTCAGTCACCTCCGAAGATCCCAGTGCCAGTGCCGGTTTCGATGCAGTTTCCTGAAATGATGCACGTGGGGATGCCTTTACTACAGGGGTAGTAATTAAATACTAACGTTAATATTTAAGTACCCCTACTTTACTATAGGGTCAATTAATAACGGTGCTGAGACGATTCATGTGAACAATAAATAAACCCTGTATGAGGCGAACCCGAAGCCTTGAAGGCCGTAGGGCATACACAGGTCCGTCTGCAGCCGGTTGTCTGGGGCCATATGCACAGGCTTGCAGCCTTGTCAACTCGCAAGTGCACCAATGAAACCTAGCAGGTCTACACCCCCTTCTTACAAGATTGCTGAGGGGCCGTCCTTAGCAAACCACCCGAAACTTCAGGACGGTTAGGTAGCGCCGTTGTGGGTGTCTCAGGGGTGGCCACAACGCCGGATATTCCCCAAAAATGATCCGAAAAAATCCATGTTGTTCCAGGGGATCGAACCCCGGACCTGATGGATGCTATCATTTCAGCATTACCATTCGGTGACCCGGGACCACTTGGATACAATTGTGTGTAAATATTGTGTGTGACGTGGAAATTCTTACATTATGTAATGACGGATTTGGCATGAGGCAAGAGTGACACGCAGCAACATCGAAAAAGCAAACAACGGCAGGATTGTCAGGCAAGCGTCACAATTCCAACAGGAACCACGAATGTTCACAACTCATCATCGATGTACTCATCTTTGTCACTATACGAAATAGAGGGTCCTTCATTACTAATAGCTAGTAGCCCGTGCTGTATGCACAACCAGATCCCCGCGCCGATAGCGCTTTCTGAAAGGCGGAACCGACCCAAAATGCACTCTAGGATCCTGAGAGACATTTTCCGCCATGTCATCATCCTCGTCACCCCTAGTTGCAGCGGCACGGGCACCACGTGGAAACGCGCTGAACTCCTCACGGCGTGTGGCCTCATTGTCCTCAGCCGTGAGCAGCCCCTCGTGGATTTGCCGTGAGATTTCCCGTGCCTTTGCCAAAGAAATCTTATCATACCCGCAAGGATCCGGCTGCATACGCAAAGGGCGCTGGGGCGAGCCAAAAAACATGCTACGCACTTGCTCGATTGTGATGTCTTTACTGTTTTCAGCAGTGGCAATCTCCCAAAGACTCTCCCCCTTTTCAAAGTCCAACCCGTAACCTTGTCCTGTGATAACCCATGTTGCGGCCGGCATCCATTCCCCGGAGCACAACATCAGACAGAGCACATGGTCTAACCTAAATTCCCCTCGCAAGGGTTATAAGTTATACTTCCAGAAAATGTAGGCAGCCTTGTACAGACCAGCATTTGGTAATTTCTTTCTTGCCGTCGGAAAACATGGGCGCACCAAGCCGTAAGCATAAACACCACTCTCCACCTCCTCATCAGACTCTTTCGGAAACATTATGCCGAACCTCTTGAAAATGAGCCCCTCCCCTATCCTTCATGCAATAGCCCACCATTTCCGTGAACGTTTGGTTCACCCCAAAACGCTTCACCGTAATCGTTGCATGGTGAGTGGACGTCATATTGCAAGCATCCCTCAGGCTTTTCCTAATGAGATCGGTTCCTTGCTTGCCTTGCAGAGCCCTAATCTCAATACTACCTTGATAGTGAGAATGGTTGTTTACCATTTATTTGTAGGGTTTCTCCGGGCAGTGAAAACGAGTGATTAAAGTGCTCTGACTAAGTGGAGAACCTGGCGAAACAAGCAAACATCATGCAACCCTAACTGCCAGGAAAGTCACAAAAACACGTGCTGCAAGACTACCTGGCTCGGTCAGAGAGTATATGCACCAAGATCAGAGTAGCAGGACACGAGATAAACAGGGGGTGAGAGGCCAACCTCTAGTAGGCCTATGCATGTCAATATCCAAGATGCCCAAAAGGTGTCGGAAAATAAATATTTACTGGCAGACCCAAGGCGCACGAGGCGGAGCCGAGTGCGCCGCTGCTCGATGTCACATTCGACACGAATTCGGGTAGGACAGGTGCACGAAAGGTGTGAAACAAGCTCACAATGGAAGAGAACCTTGATATGGGAGTGCTGCAGCCTCGTGTTCGGCCCGGAGAAGCCGAATATCGTGCCCACTTCGCACCGTTAAATCTGGATTGTGTGAAGTGCAACCGGATTGACGAGCGTGGCAAGACGTATAGGTCTGTATTTTCGGGCTTTTTCTACTGGATATGCAACGTGTGCTTGGCGGAGATAGCAAATGAGTGGGAAGCGGGGAGGATTGGCGTGCGACCATCATCAAGTGCCCAAACCGGGCTACGCTTCGAGGAAGACACGGAAGAAGAGGGTGACGAGGCCGTCAGCGCTGGGGACAAAGAAGAAGGACGGACAAAAGCTCAACCGGCAGCACCGGCCTCGTGCAGCAAAGCTGTGAAGTGAGTTCTGCGTAGAGTGTGTCTTTCCCGAGGCGGAACCAAGTGCGCTGGAAATCGAAGTTACTTCCGGAAGATACTGACTCGAAAGGCAAACTATTCACCATGGATGCACGTATAGAAGAGTTTCGTGGTCGTGAAGAGGCAGGCGGTGCCCCTGATGATGTACAGAATATCTTGAATTTGGAGAATCATGATTGTATCACATGCCCCGACACCAATGTTCCAGGGAAGTGGTTCACGTCCAACCATGGGGGCAACTATTGGATTTGCACCGCGTGCTTATCTGAGATGGCGAAGTTTTGGGAGAATTTGCACTTTGGAGAATGGCGCCCAACTCCAAGCCAACAAACGGAGCTCCGCGTAGAGGAGGGGCCGGAAGGAAAGGGGGACGAAGAAGTCGTTAGTCCCGAAGGGAAAAGCGCAGCAAAAAAAGAAGGCCCACAAACAAGAGCACGCTCTCGCTCTGAGTCTCAGTAGGGAGGGCGCAACACCAAGGTGCATTGGCCACCATGGTGTTTCTTGTAGCTTTCATATTCGTTGCCCTAGTTGGCAACTTCTTGTTGTTAGTCAGTGTGGTCTCCATGGCACGTTTTAAGAAGACGCCGCGTAAGAAATATGAGCATTACATCGATCTTGAAGCGCAGGGCCCGGGCTCTGGTGCGTGCACATGGTCCATGTGATCGTCTGCCTGCGCAGGCAAAAGATTCCACGTGTACAGCCTGGCAGTGCTGGCACAGGTGATTCACGTCCGGGTGTGCTTGTCGCAGATGAAGAAGAGGATTCCGACGACGATGACTTGGGTGTCGGATTCGGTGTCGGATTCATTGTCCCCGATGACACTGAAGACATGGAGGTGGTTGGGGGGGTGGAGGGCGCGCAAGAAGAATATCCTCGTGTGCCCAAGCCTATTCTCAAGCGCAAGCCGGGTAGGCCTAAGAAGGTGAAAGAGGGGGTGCCCCCTGAGGAGTTTGATGAGATTGAGGTGTCCGTGACTATCAGTGCCGGCTCGCGTGACATAGAGGAGAATTGCCTTCCCAAAATGCACACGTTCCTCACGGACCGTTGTGAGATGGGTTTGTTCTCTTTGGAGAAGGGTGGCACTTGCTACCACCTCCATATCCAAGGTGTCATTCGCATCAAAGCTAAGAGTGCTAGGACGGTGAACCCTTTGGTTCGGAAGGCGCTTGGTTGGGATAAGGAGGCCCCCACGGGTTGCAAGATCATGTGCAAGCAACTAGTGCAAGAGAAGCTCCACACGTGGCACGGCATGATCGGGTATTGCATGAAGGATATGCATGAGCCCCACCATCAGGTTGTGGATAAGGGGGTGTCGAGTGAGGACATTGAGATTGGGTTGGAGCGCTTCCTTATGTACGGCGCGGATGTCATGAAGAATCGTGTGGCGTTGGACCTCAACAATTTCTGGGCGCGCTTGCATGTGTTCCACAGGTATAGTCCTCCGAGGTTGCACGAGAATTTTCGGGGAACCGTTGTGCGCATGGTGCGCTCGGGCAAGTTCTACCCCTCCGCTCGGTGGGTAGTTCCCACCGCCGGTCGGGGGATGGTCCTTGCAAGGGCCCAAGCTTGTAGGAGAATGATGGTGGAGCCCGCCACCACTAGTATGGAAGATGTTGAGTTGGTGTTCTTTGCGGATGATGCACCCGGTCGATACTTTAGCAAGGATGAGCCTCTATATTTTGCGGAGGGATCGGAGCCTTCTGAGTGACGAACTTGAGCATTTCAATGAACATTCCCCGTGAACACTGATCCCACCCTTTGTACATACCGTTCTTGTCGTTTGCCTTGTGTTTCCAAATTGTCGATGTCGGGCAGGCGACAATTGCGACTTCTGCACCCCTGTAATTATTTAGCAGTAATCCATAGCCATAACCATAACCATATAATGAGCTCATGCGATTGTAGCAAGTCTCCATAAGCTGCTGCTGACCCGATCGCTGAAGCCGTAGCCTGGTCGTCTCTGGAGGCAAGTAGGGTTCCAAAAGGGTGCCCTGTGGTGCCCTGTGGTCGTCCATGGCCTGCATAAAAGCTCCAAAGAAACTCGAAACGACGTCCCCATCTCAAATGCCAAGCATACAATGATCTGGTGGAACTCCAAAATGACCGAGCCAATAAAAGAATGCCTGGCATCGAAAGGACCCAAGTAAGATCAGCGACACGACAAGGACCGAAAAACGGTCCATCGAGACAAACAGTCTGCACAATCACCACAAACAAATCTATCAGAAAGCAACTAAGACAGCTGCCAAGGCTCATCAGGTGGACCCATCTACACGTGGGCGGACCCACCATCACGAGATACGGCTAGGTCACCCCAGACGACAAACGCGGAGACGCAGTCAAAACGAGTGAATGACCTGCTGACTAGGGGTAGGGCCTGGAAGATATTACAATCGGAGTCGCCACATGCTGCAGAGTACAAACAAAGCAGTCCCAAGTGGGTACGCAACACACAAGTGCTGAAACAACAGTTCCACAGGGGGGTGCAATTAAAGATCGAAACCCAAGATCTCGGACAATTTGCTAGCAGAATATTCGCCCAGGGGTGTTTCGTTTGATTGCTTGGGGAGGGGGGCAGCGAGAGGGACAATGGCTTTCTTGACTTGCCGTTGAACAGCATCTGTTGTGTACAAGGTTCCCAGCGTTGGCTGCTGTGCTTTGTGTATTTACCTCGAAGTGGGTGTTTTTACAGGAGGATTTCATCGGGGGCGACAGCTGAAGATGAAAGCACTTTGTTCTCTGGGTGAAGATTGGGACAGCAGGCGACCAGCACAGAGCATCTGCACTTCAGGTGCGTTGTGAGCAGAGCATCCGTGTGCAACAAGAGCACCTTTCTCTTTTTAAAATGTTCTAGATCCAAGGCCATTGTATAAGTCAGCCACATCATCAACTTTGCATGTAGAGGGATGTGTAGTAGGGCAACTCATATAGGCGCTGCACCAGACCGGCTCATGCGTATGTTGACCGTGCTGGCACATTGCATTGCCAATGCTGTACACAGGTGGCAGGAGTTTTGACAAGTAACTGAAGTCACGATGGCGATGGCAGACAAATTGTTGCTTTGATATGTAGTGCTGCTTGCAGGCAATGACATGCCACCCTCAACTTCCGACGTGCCCATCAATGCCTGCCCCATCACCAACCCACTGCTGCATGCACGCCCACCAGCAACGTGTGTCTGCCATCTTCCTGGGCATTTGACTTCGTGGCTGTCAGGTAAGCTCTCTTGACCTCAATTCTATCTGGGGGTGAGGAGCTCATACTTTGCATGGCTAATGTTGCACGCCACCGCCGGCCCCTGCTGCATGCATGTGGCACACAAGTGAACGCATCGACATATTCAGGAGAAGGGCCCGCATCAGCCATGCATTCCCTGAGCTGATGCTCCCCACAGCATGACCTTTTATCTGAAGTTTTCGTGTTCTCTGTTCAATTCTTTGCATGCAGCAGGGATTGCCAAACATCTTTGTTGCTGTGCTGTGCAGGGAGTTCCTGAGCAAAAGTGTGCACAAACCCAGGCAACCACATCCATCAACATGCCCAATTCCTGGCGACCCCTTCACCAACCCATTGCTGCGCTGCACGCCACCGGCAGCGTTGGCTGGCCATCTTTCTGTGCAATTGCTTCAAGGCTGGCAGGTAAGCATTCCCTTCACTTTCTGACCTTCACATTGAGAGGTTGAGTGACTAGCAGAGTTCACAAGCACCTTCACAGGACCCTGATATTTAGTCCTGTAGCCCCGATGCACAACAAGTTTTTAAGGCTAGGGCCCGCCTCTTCTGGCAAATGTCTGCATTCTTCAGGTGCCGAATTGGGCAGACAAGCGGCTCTGGCAAGCAAGCAGTGCCTGGTCTGGCGAGCAATGGTGCCATTCCAAGGACATGACCTCTTTTGAACGGGTGTTTTCGGCAGGCGTTGCCTCTTCTGGGGTGTCCGGTCAGCAGTGCTGCTTCGGCAGAAGCTGCTTGGCTGGCAGCGCCTGCTTTAACAAGAGCTCTCTAACCCGGTAAAATGACATGGGTCAACTGTGGCAGCACTTAAATGCATGATTGGTGCCGGCCGGCTTGGGGCGCTCGGCCGTTTGCAGCTAATTTCTTAACCTAGGTTATGTGTGATTTATGGGGGTTCCTTATGCCTGGCTTGTGCCGGCCGGCTCATGGCGCTCGGCTGATGTCACAGTCTAGCTTGTGGGTGATCAGTGGGGGTCCTTTCATGCCTGGGTTGTGCCGGCTAGCTTGGGGCGCTGAGCCTGCTTTTCCAGGATAGCTTCTGGGTGATGTCTGGGAGTTCTTTTATGTACCGCTGCTTAGCGCACAGCTGCTTTCATGACTAGATCTGACCATCTCTGTAGCCCTTCCAGGTGTATGTCCACTCCAGGTGGCAGGGGCCCTGCCCTGGATGACCCATATGTGCGGCACAGGGGCTCTGCCGCATTGTCCTTCCCGCCGCGCAGTGCCATTTTCTGCGTAAAGCAACTGGGAGGCATCTGATTTCGAGCCAGTCAGGTAAGCATTCATCACCTTCAACTGAAAGGCCTTCACATTCATAAGTCTGCTGAGTAGCAGGAGGATAAACAACAGCAGCCCTAAACACCCACTGCTGGTTTCATGCATGGCTGGTGCTGGGTTTGTGGCGGCCAATTCTTGCATGACTGATGCCGGCTCTGTGGCGTCCTATTCTTGCATGGTGCTGATTGTCTTGCAGTTTGGGGAACCTCTTGGCTTGGTCATATCTGCGCTTCACCAAACTGGCTAGGCATCTAGTGCTAGATCTGCAAATATCTGCGGGTGCTGCAGCTGAGCACAAGTAGGCACGCTCCAAGGCTTTAAAGAGTGCCTAGCAAGTGATTATTGAAGCAGTCATGGCTGCGCAGCTGCCTGGCGACGTGGTCCAAGGAGCTGGTAGCGTTTCAGCCGAGTGCAACAAGGCCCGCTCTGAGGCTGGCCGCCTTCAACTCTCGACATGCTCATCAGTGCACATGCCCATCGGTGCCTGCCCCATCACCAGCCCGCTGGCGCGCTGCACACCATCAACAGTGGCCCTCTGCCATTTTCCTATGCATTCGACTTCATGGCTGTGAGGTAAGCACTCACTTCACCTGCATCCCTTCACATTCATCAAGAGCAGAGTACACATGCAACTCTCCTGGGACCCTGAAATTTTGATGTTGCAAGTCCAGTGCACAGCAAGTTTTCCAGGCTAAAACATGGGTTAATTGTGGCAGCAAATTAGTAGTAGCAGTCAATTAGTTTCGGGATGATTTAGGCTGCCTGTTAATGCATGCCTGATGCCGGCCGTTTCAGGGTGCTTGGCCGCACCCGGCTTTTTATTTGAGGTCAAGGGTGATTTGAGGCTGCCCATTAATGCATGCCTGGTGCCTGGTGGTCTCTATTTTGAGGCGCCAAGCTGCGCGCAACCGGGCTTCTTGTTTAGGCTACGGGTGATTTGTGGCGGCCCTTCCAGGCATGGCTGGTGCAGCCCATTTGAGGCGCCAAGCTGCGCGCAACTGGGCTTCCTGGTTGATCACAGAGGTTCACATGCAACTCCCCTGGGATCTTGACATGTTTATGTTGTGGCCGCCTTTCATTCATGGCCGGTGCCCGCCAGCTCAGAGTGCTCGGCCGCTCAAAGCTAATCTTTCAGGCTAGCTTATGATTCATGTTAGGGGGGCCTTTCATTCATGGCCGGTGCCCGCCGGCTTTTGGCGCTCGGCCGCGCGCAGAGCGCAGCAAGCTTTTCAGGCTAGGTGATTAGTTTTTTGTGGGGGCTCCTTCAATCATGGCTGGTGCCGACGGCCGTTTCAGGGCGCCCGTCCGCACGCAACAACTTATTTAGGCAAAGTGATGGTCTTGGGGCGCTATACTTAGGTGCCGGCTGCTTGACCCTGGCAGATATTGCTTGAAAATGTTGTGCTGCTTGCAGGCGACCTCCTACGACCCTCAACTGTTGACGCGCCCATCATGTTGCCTGCCCCATCACCAACCCATCGGGGGTGTGCACCACCACCAGCATTTGTCTCATATCTTCCTCTGCTTTTGACTTCATGGCAGTCAGGTAAGCACTCTTCACATCACTGTGCAGCCCTTCACAATCATAGTCTGCCAACAGCAGTGGTTCAATTCCAATTCCCCCTGGACTCTGACATTCTAATGTTTCTAATGTTGTAGCCCTGATGCACAGCAGGACTTTCATGTTGGGTAATGGGTTAGTAATTGAGGGGACTCTTTTATGCCTGGCTAGTGCCGGCAATAGGTGATGGGTTATTTGTGGCAGCCCTTTCGTGCACGGCTGGTGCTGGGAGTTTTAGGCGCTGGTGCCGGACTTGTGGCCGCCCTTTCATGCGTGGCTGGTGCTGGGCATTTCAAGGCGTTGGTGCCAGACTCTGATTTAATTTAGGCGCGGAGCCGGCTCGGGCCGGTCGGCCGCGCGCAGCTAATTTCCCAGCCTAGCTCTTGGGTGATGTGTGGGGGTCATTTATCAGTGGCCAATGCCCGCCGGCTCGGGGCGCTCGGCCGCGCAAAGCTGCTTTTTCGGCCTAGCTTACAATTGATGTGCGGGGGTCCTTACATTCATGGCCGGTGCCGGCCGGCTCAGTGCGCACGGTCGCGCGCAGCAAGTTATTCCGGCTGAGTGATGGGTTATATCTTGGGGCTCTTTAATGCATGGCTGGTGCTGGCTGCTTCACACTGGCAGATTTTGCTTGAACATGTTGTGTTGCTTGTAGGCGACCTCCTACGACCTTCAACTGCCGACGCTCCCATCATTGTCGGCACCATCACCAACCCATCGGGGTTGTGCACCACCACCAGCATTCGTCTCATATTTTCATGTGCTTCTGACTTCATGGCAGTCAGGTAAGCACTCTTCACATCACTCTGCAGCCCTTCGCAATCAGAGTCTGGTCAAAAGCAGAAGTGTTCACATCAATTCCCCCGGGACCCTGACATTATAATGTTGTAGCCTTGATGCACAGCAGGATTTTCATGTTAGGTAGTGTGTTAATTGAGGGGGCTCTTTTATGCATGGCTAGTGCCGGCCATAGGTGATGGGTTGTTTGTGGCAGCCCTTTCATGCACAGCTGGTGCTGGGAGTTTGACACATTGACACATTAATTATCATAAGCAGAAAGTATTCCAAATGTGATCTGATCCTATGGAGTTTTAGGCGCTGGTGCCGGACTTGTGGTGGCCCTTTCATGCATGGCTGGTGCTGGGCATTTTAAGGCGCAAGTGCCAGCCTGTATAATTGTTTTAGGCGTGCAGCCGGCTTGGGGCGCTAGGCCACGCGCAGCGGATTTCCCAGCCTAGCGTATCGATGATGTGTGGGGGTCCTTTTAGGCATGGCCGGTGTGAACCGGCTCAGGGCGCTGGACCGCGTACAGCTGATTTTTTGGCCTAGCTTATGATTGATGTGTGGGGTTCCTTCCATTCATGGCTGGTGCCGGCCGGCTCAGGGCGCTCGGCTGCGCGCAGCAAGTTATGCAGGGTAAGTGGTGGGTTATTTTTTGGGGCTCCTTTATGCATGGCTGGTGCAGGCTGCTTCACACTGGCAAATTTTGCTTGAACATGTTGTGTTGCTTGCAGGTGACCTCCTACGACCTTCAACTGCCGACGCGCCCGTCATTCTCAGCACAATCACCAACCCATCGGGGCTGTGCACCACCACCAGCATTCGTCTCATCTCTTCCTGTGCTTTTGAAATTGGTATATAAATGATGCTAAAATAATGCAGGTCCCACCTAATGTCGAGCCACAGCCGGCCGCTGCGGGCTCCCACAAACCCCTTAGGTTACCCGGTAATCAGGGCCTGATTACGGTTTAGTGACCTGGGGAATAGCAGCTCAAGTTTTACCGTGGCGTCGAAAGAACTTAGGCAACGCCGGATGATGCCGCTTGCCAAGTCTGGAATGAGAAGCAAATTTGATTTCGGTGTGTGATTAGACTTCTGGACATACCATTTGTTTGTGCCATGGTATCATAACATACAGAAAGTTAAATGGGATCCTCCCTGCGCATGCATGCACATGGTATGTGTTATCAGGCACCGCATCTATGGTGAGGTATGTTCTTGGCCCGCCAGAAATTTTCAAGGAATTCTGCATGGCTGTGTTGGTGGGTCTTGGCCATAAGGCGCTGGCATATGCAAGCAGCGGGCTGCCGCATGCGCGTGGAAATCTAGCTTAGGGATTCAGGAAACTTTTGACAGCCCCTTTTTGCTTGGCTAGTGAAGGCTCTTTCAGGGCGCTCGGCCATAGGGCGCTGGCATGCTCTGCCTTACGATGAGAAGTCTGGTGAGCAGTAGCTCAAATTTGGCATGGCGAATGTCGGGCCGCACCCGGCCGCTGCGGGCTCCCACAAGCGCCATGGGTTTTCTGCTCATGATCATGGATTAGTGATTTGGGGAGCAGCAATTCAAATTTTGCATGGCTAATGTCGGGCCGCAGCCGGTCGCTGTATGCTCCCATGTGCAGTTGCGGTTACTTGAATACGGTTCAGTGATGTGGGGAACAGCAGCTCACCGCGGCGTCGAAATAGATTAGGCAATGCCGGATGATGCCGGTTGCCAAGTCTGGAATGAGAAGCAAATTTGATGTCGGCCTGAGGAGGAGATGGGGGTCTCTTCAGCAGAGTATTCTCTGTGACATTGCTTGCTTGACCTGTTTCCAAGCTGCTACTTGTGTATACATATACATCAGTTTGGTCTGTAAAGATTTCTGCTTGCTTGATCTCCGTCCCTGCTACTTGTTTACATCAACATCGTGTTGGCTTGTAAGGACTCCTCTCGGAGTTTGCAAATGTTTTACATTGTCACCGTGACGGCACTCCATGCGCATGCCAGCAATGCCATCCCTGTTTTCGGGAGCATGTTAGTTTACATTCAATCTTCCTTGACATGTTATTTTCGTTGAATTGCGGCATGTAATCCGGCGCAATTTTACATCAACGATTGCTCTGTGATATGTTTTGGTGTGTTGGATCCTGTGGTCTTTCGGTCGTGTATTCTTTTAGAGGCCTACGCCTGTGTCGATATTTTTAGATCTACGCTTATGCCAAAAAGCGATTTCCTGCACTTACGAAGCCTACCGTAGCCAAAGGTTTATGCTATGCTACGGCCTGTAAGTTGACGCAGAATTTCGACCTTGGTCATTTTTCGAAGAAATTCGGAAGCAGGCTTAAACATTGTGCTACTTCATCACGGCAGACAGCATATAAGCTAGTAGCGGCAGCCGCCCGGCGGGGCCCATTTTTTATGTTGGGCAAAAGGTGTTGGGCAATTTAATAGGATTGTTGCGAATGGATGGCTCAAGTATGCTGTTGAGCTTACAGTATTTCTGGTTGTGATACACTGTAGTATTTCTAATGCGTGCTTCTGAGCTTTTCATACATGATTTCCCTGTCTGTGGCTGTTACACACTCTGAGAACGAGATTTTCACCCAACTGCCTCGATTTGGCCTTAACTACCCCTTAAGTGGATTTGGACCGCTTAACTTGGGCAGGTCGATAAGGGGTCAGTTGGTCGATAGTGTTGAGAGGTACTTGGGGTGCGCTTGAGCGGAGTACTTGGGGTCGAGTGTTGGAAGAACCAATGGTGCTGCGATGAGGAGGGCGTTGGTGGCTCCGATGGCCGGAACACTTGGCGGAACGACAGAGCAGATGGTTGATGGCAACTTGGTCGTAAAAGCAGTGTCTTTGTTTTGACCTGTTTTAGGTTTGTAAAGGTTCTTGAACAAGTGCAGAGGAACTTTTAATGGCAAGTTGCAAGGTGTGTCGCAATGCTCTGATGCTTGAAAGTGCACTTGCCATCTGGTGCTGAACCGAACGAGGTTACAACTGCCTTGGGGCTAGGAGCTGTAAAAATCTGAACACTTTCATCTATTCCACTGAAAACAATTTACTGGTACCTAGATGAACTCTTGTCTGATACATATATAATCTCGTCTGCAACAGCCAGCTCCTCCCTTGTGCCATGTGTACAGCTCTCAACGTGATCACCTGGCAGCACAAACTCTTGCAAGCAGAAGCACAATGTTAATATTTATCTGTTTTGATTGCCTTGCAATCCATGTCCTGACTGGCCCTGTCTTATCTGCCAGAATCACATGCACTCAATGCCACTGTTTGGTGACGCCATACCATTTCAATGGCTGTTTCTGTGCACGTTCCAACAACACGTTTTCTGAAGTATCCGTAAAGTCTTGCCAGCGTACAGCGGCGTTGATCGCACAGCGTGTTCTCCATATCACCAGAAACATATCTGACTGTCAAGTCTTGCCACTTGAGACACCCAAACACCTCAAGTCTTGTCAGCTCAGAGTGGGGCCTTTGTCTTGGAGACATTCCCAAAGCGAGTGAAAAACATCTTCCCAACATCGGCAGTGCAATAGTAACGCTTGTTGGGCTGGCCAGGGACAGCAGGGGGCTGCGCAGGCTTGGCCGATACAAGCAGCGCTTCAATGCCGCTGATGTCCAATGCCAAATTCTCATCCTGAAGGGCCTCTTCTCTGATGACAAACACGCTGCCATCCCTCAGCGGGGCACACCAGCGATCACATCGCACACCGCTAGGCGCAGCAAATCTGCATCGGCCTGATCCTCAGCTGGCCTGAGCATGAGGAACTCCTTCACCTTGGCCACCCGATGCTCCTCTCGCTCATTGCCCTGCCTTCCCACAGCTAGTCTGTACAGTACATAATATGAAACCCTGCTCTTGGCGCGAGAGTAATCAGCGGCATTGACAGAGCCAACCAAGGGGATGTCTGCTTGAAAGAAACGGCGGATGTTGCTGCAATTGGGTGAGAGGTTCTCCAGGGCCCAGCCGGCCGGCCGCAGCCGCCGTAGAAAGCTTGCTGCCACCTCGTGCACCGCACTCTGATCGCCCCTCCTGATTGCTTTTCCCACCCCAATCATCTGCCTCCCCTCCTCATCGCCCTCGTCCATGTCTTCCTTGTTGCCCCTCAAGGGCAGGCTCCTGCAGCATGCATGGCAGACATTTTGTAAAGGTTTGCAAAATCTGCTTGAATGATTTTTGCAAAGTTCTTGATTACCTGTGGTTCTCCATTTCAGCAGCACAGAGGCCAGCTGCTTCCAAACAAGGCAAAAGTCTGCCCAACTTTGCTACCTGTTGAGCTGTGGATCAAGACCCCATCTTGCTATCAACGTGTCAAGGCATGCTTAGCTGATCGTAAACATTGAATTTCCTGGCCGCTTTGGTACCTGCTGCTATGTTTGGAATGACTGGGCATTGGCAGGCTGCTCCCTCCTTCCAACGCAAGTGCTAATGGTGTACCAGTCCATCATTGTTTCGCATGCATAATGGGATTGCCCGGCCGGCATCACTTTACACAGGAACACAAAGCATTCTATGGGTTCACAGGTGCAGCCAGCTCACCTGTAAGATGGGCACCACTCGTCGAATGAACGGATGCCGGGCTGCCGGCTGCAGTTGTCCAATGCCAGGTCCAAGCAGTGGTCGCTGATGAAGAGCCTCTCTGGGCACATGCAGATCCGGTACTTGAGGTTCTCCTTGACAAGTTGCATCAAGCGCTCCAGCCAGAACTCCAGATTGTGTGCCGTGCAACCCTGTGCAGCCTCCTGTTCGAAGAGGCGGCACACCAGCATGTGCAAGTTTGGGGTGCACATGCTGAGAGGCATTCTCTGCGGTGAAAAAAAAAAGAAATGAGTCTACTGAACTAGCACAAGTGAGCAATTTTGACCACAATAATAGCATGCACAGATTCATTAAAAGAACCCTGTAAGACAGACCCGTCAATACCAATTTCTAAAAATCTCAATAATGATGGCACTCACCAAGAGGTTGGGGTCCTCGTCTCCATTGAGGAGTCTAGGGGTGCCTTGCAGCAGGCGCCCATACTGTATCAGCTTTTCCCTGGCTGCACGGCGGTTGGCAGGCTGTAGCTCCTCTGGCGTGCATGCCCTCATGTAGAACAGCACTGCTCCCCTTAAAAGCTCCCACATCTCTGCCACCTGCAACACACTGGTCTTTACAGCTCCTCTCCAGGACCTCCTTGTCACAGTACCACAAATGTTGACCTTGACATCACTGACACGTTCTGTCTGAACCACATCAATGCATCACATCCATATTTTTGAAAGTGCTGCTGATTCAATACATGCACCATCGTATTCAAAGTTGCTGTCACAAACAGGGAGATTGCGCGTCGGGCAGTATAATTGACATCAGCATGCAGTACCTGCTCATGGAGAATGTCCCCATGTCTGAGGAGGGGACTGAAAGTCTCTGTGAAATGGAGCCAATCTTCCATTGTATAGCCGCCCCGTTGATCCACCACACACTTGTAGCCTCGCCCAAATTCGGAGGTGGTCCGGATTTCACGCCCTCTCTGGCGCAAGATCGCCCTCTTCTCGTCAGACAGCGTGTACCAAGCCACATCCTCTGTCCGCTTTCCCTGAAAATGTATGTGCATCGCACCCATCACACAAGTGTCATGCACTTGTGGTCGCCAAGAACAAACATCGAGCTCAACCCAAGCACAATTTTGCTTTGCACTAGTAACGCAACAGCTCTGTATCAAAAGGAAGACCGATTTGTGGGCAGAAGCACTACCTTGTATAAGATCTTCTCCCAAAGGCCCTTGACTAGACCATGTAGGAAGCCGTGCGCTGCTGGTACAAGACACAGGTTGTTCCGGTCCGCGTATGGAAGCATCTTAAAGACAGGGCTGACGCCGCGGCACCCCGCCTTCTTAGCTGAGAAGCGGCCTGCCTCAGCCTCCCCAGCCACATGCATGTGCTGATCATGAGATAGCTTCAAGCTGTCATCATGCATGTACTTGCTGGGCGGTGGCATCGGCGGGTCTGTGTCCTTGTGAAGGAGAGTTTGCGGCTCTGGATGTGAATAGCCGAGGGGGTACATGCCATTACCAACCCTGCAACCGCACAAGTATTCAGTTGTGAGGGCACAGTTTACTTTTGTAAATGTTTTTATGCAAAGAATTGTACCACCAGCAACCCAATGTTTGCGTTGCTGCCATTCTGTTGTTATCACTTACAAAACGAGGCTGATGAAAGACAATTGTGGTGGGTTGTACCTTGTAGACTGGAACAAGCACCAACAGCATGCCATGTAGGCAGCCACTGAGCTCGCTTTGAGCAAAGCGCCAAGGGCTGGCCTGTCTACATGCCATTTGACCAGGAACACCGTGTGCATGAACTCAACTATCTCCTGTAAGCCGTCCACCATCTTGTGTTCTGACACCTTGAAACCATCCCCTGCATCACAATCATATTTCATTCAGAAGTGAGGAGATATGAGCGTCCCCTGCACAGCATGTTCAAGAGCCTAAACACATGCAAACTTTGGTGTTGTTCCAAACGCACCCAGTGGACCGCAGCTTCTCAGGTCCTCTAGCAAGGGCTCCAGAAATATGTCCAGGTTGTGTGGCTCATTGGGGCCAGGGATGATCAGGAGAACATCAGAAAATTCCCTGTTCCCCCTGTGCTCTATAGGGATGTCTGTTGACCTGCACGAGAGAAAAATCAGGCTCACCAGGAAGGGATGTGGACTAATCAATGGCATCAGAAAATGTGATGCGCTGTTGGAGCATATGCACAGCGCCAAAGGCATGCATTGCACTCTTGGAAATGCTACAAGGTTTTGCCCCCCCTGGTCCTATTCTTGCATGGGTATAAAAGATTCTAATTTATGTCGGCATATGTCAATGTGATGGTGTCCGCAATCCATGCAAGAAAAAAGGTCAGCGGCTGCAGGAAACGCTGGATTCCATACAACGGTACCAATGCTCTAAAGGGATGCTCACCTTATGCCAATGACTCCCACAGAGTGCATAGTGATGTTGAAAACCTGCACCCAGTCCATGCCAAGTTCGTAGCATCCAGAGTGAGGATGCATCAGCTTGCCGTCAAAAAGCGCATTCAGCCGACGGGCCTCTCCTGCTCCAAAGAAATTGCAAGGATCTTGCGCTGCCCATTCCATATCAGATCTCCGCAACTGGGTCCACTTGGTGTTGTTGAAGAACTTGTTTTGGATGACCTCCTTGATGGGGAAATACCAGAAAGCCTGCACAGCATGTCACAACTTTGTTCTACAACACCACTGCTGATTGGCAACATTATTTTTTGGCTGTACCATTGGCCAAACACATGGCCATCAGGATGGCAGCAAGTTAGATGCAAACAATCACAACGTCTTTTTTTAGACAGGTCTTTAAGACCAAGCAGAAAGGGTGATGCAACATATGTGAACCCATGTGCTGAACCCATCACACTCCCAGCATATCCATTGGGGCAGTGCGACATCCTGATCTTTGTGGTGATGATACCTTCTGTGGCGTGAGGATGAGGCCGCCACTAGCTGATGTCTTTCGCTTGAATCGAGGCTCTCCACAGGTGGGGCACTTGTCCTCCGCATGCTTCCACCATTCGTGTTTAGGTGCATACTGAAATCTGCAATGGTCTTGTTTGCAGACGTGATGCTCGTACTTGGATGGCTCTGGACACTCCACAAGGCCTTGCATCACATGCAGGCTTGGCGGAAACAGGTTGTCAGGTGGTAGCACCGTGCTTAGAAATCGGCACATTCTGCGCCCATATAAGGGGTGTTGTTACTTCACAAACCACTCAGATGGGATGGCAGCAGATTAAGCAATCAAGTTTGTAGGACAGCCAAGGAAACATTGTGTCATACAATTAACCTGGCAAACTTTGAAGAAGGTACCTGTCGAAGACATTGTTCCGGACTCTCCCAAGCCGCTTTTCTCTCAGCATGACATATGTCAGCTGCTGAACTGAGCACTGGGATTACATGCCTCCCACTTTCCAGACGGGCTTATTGCGTTGTAAGCGCCACCAGTCAACGGTCTTCCTGGCTGGCTGTGCCTCATCACCATCGCAGCCCATGGGCTCATCTTGTTGTGCTGCCTCTTCATCTTCCGCTGCATCTTCATCTTCCTCTGCCACTAGGTCATCAAGGTTGAAAGCCCTGAGCCAGTCAACTGCTTGCTCAGACTTTACATAAATGCAGGTACTTCAGCCTGTGAAGTGTGCTTGAACGCACTGCAAAATCCACAGGCGTGTATCCCAATCTCTCAGTCATGTGGAAAACTTGCACACCCTCGAGCCCGCAAGAAATCTACTTCCACATCTCCCAGTGCGGTGTCCTCCTCGCAATCATCAGTGTCTGGCGAAACCAGGCCCACCGGTGCCTGCATCGAAATGCAGCATATTGGCAGAGTAGTCACAAAAGCAGCAAGCCATCTGGTAGGACAGCGCTGATGCGCACAAACACAAGATGCATAGGTGCAGGTTAGCCGACCCACCATTTGACAAAGCCTGTTGAATGCCTCCAGAAATCCGTCTTGGGCGTCGTCTGACTCTTCTTGATTATCACCATCACCAACCCCCGCCATGCCAGCAAAGAGTTCGTGCTCGCAGGCACCCTCAGGCTGCTCCATTGGAGCAAGATCCTCTGACTCAGAGTCACTGACGATATGGGCCCAGGCAAGCATCGTCCCTTCATTTTCTGTTTCCTGATTACTAGCATGCGAAGGACCTCTATCTTGAACAGGTTCTATTTCTCCTGCTCCAAGGACATCAAACATGGTTTCGATATTACTCGGCAGATGCCCGCTGCTGCGTTCCACGTCATTGCTGTCGGCAACTGAATGGTGATCATTTACGTGCTTGTACAAAGTACTCCGAGCATAAAAAGCGTCGGCAGTTTCTGGACACAGTCTGCACTTGAAACGATTGTACCCTTCAGCACTTCCGACTTGTACAGGAATAGCAATATCACAGAACTTTCTTTTCTCCTTCATTGTGCATATAAATAGTGACTGTTCAAAGTTAAGATGAGCGCTGCTGAGCAAATCATAGTGGGAGTCTATGGTTTCGTCAGCTTCCACGGAAGCTGAGAGGCTGAGGGTAGATATAAAAACAGGAGCTCGATTCGTTTTCGAGAACCTCAGATTCTTCGAAGGCACCATCATCTATGAGCAATTGTTATTGTAGTCCGCACAAAAAGAGGCTCTTTCAGCTAAGAGAACATGGTCGCTCCTAGACAGTTCACGTTTGTGTTGGTGCCAGAGGGATCCTTGGCGGCTGCAGCCGGCAGGTACCTGAAGGACAAGAACCCCCTAGAACAAGATGTTGACACCAAGGAGACTCCCGATGAATGCTTGTCAGCAATCAGAGGCACTTTGAGGAAGTGGGTCGGCGACTCCCAAGGCGAGCTGTTCTTCAGTGTCAGGTTGGCACTCTCCATGAAGTGGTGCAGCAAAGCTCTCGGTTGGATTATGACCACCATGTTCAAGGAGCACGAGCAGCCAGAGGAATCGAGAAAGCTCGCTGACTACACAGCTTCATCGGATGAGGCAAAGCTGACAGTCAGAGTCGACTTTGTACGCTGCCAAGGTGCAAAGATGTCGTCAAGTTCCAGAAACGATGATGTATGATATTTGCAAGAGGAAACGGGAAAGAATTGGAAGATTGGCAAGGCCTTCTTCGTATGCAGGCAAGGACGCTGACAACTCAGCAGCAACGGCAAAGGTGGCTAGAGCAGCTTCGGCTGCAACACCATCGCCTGGAACTGGGGAACCAGTGATGGCACGCTTCAAAGGAGCCCACACCAACAAGAAAGCAACTCCACCAATCGCCAACGATCCCATCAAGAAAGTGCGTCCGATCGTGGCCGCAACAACAGCACCTATTTGAAATACAACTGCACTACACGCATAATCTAGATTTGCATCGGTGTATATGCTGCAGGCAATCGGCGCAATCTGGCTCCGCGATCGCAGCAAGAATTACTGCCTTGTGAAAATCACGGACGTTCCTTGGCCGTCTGACAAGACAAAAAAGATGATGGAGGCAACAATCGACTGTGCCCAACTGGTTCTGAGACAGGAGAATCCTACACTTGCACAGATCGTGTCACGCCCCCAGATTCAAGATTTTTCTGCCAGGTGATGCACACGCCACTCTCCAACCATTTTAAATGTCATGATCTCATACAGTTGGCAAGAGGACAACCACATTGGTTCCATTGGTGGACACAACGCTGAGATACCTTCTGTCTGAAATTAATGCCCGCAATGCAGATTCATTGGGAACACAGCCCGATTGATGCGCACGAGCAAGGGCTTGTCAGCGGAACTCCAAAAATTGATGGACACGGGACTGAAACACTACAAGGACAAAATGGAAGACGCATATGCTCGGGGCGAAGAACCTACATACTATTCTGGTAAGGCCCTACATGCTAAGAACAAGGAAGGCATCCTGTGTACATAATGTGATCACCATCTGAGCACAGATGTGGCTGTGTGTTGCCTACAGAATTGAGAACCAAAGTGAAGAAACTGGTGAGCCGTAAGGAGCTGCCCGGTGAACCAGCAGCCAGCAATGCCAATGCTGTGGACCTGACGCTCGAAGACCTAGTACCTGATTCAGAGGACGAGGAGGACAGCGAGGGAAATGCCCAAACAGCGGCCAACAACACCCCGACACCACCGCAGTCCGCCAAGAGCTCTGGAGCAATGGTAATGTGCCTATTAATGCCACCCAGTTGACAAACAAGAACCAGGAATGGCTGAGACAAGCACTCCTAACAATAATGCAAGAGGTGCAATTTTTGACGGGGAGATACACGACGTAAGCAACCAAATATCTCAGAGGGTTGATACTGTCTCAGGACACAGCAACTCCCATCGATGAAGCCGCGCGAGTAGAGGATCCTTCAGAGCTTGGAGGCAACGCAGCTCCAGAGGGACTGGAGAATTTCAACTTCCAGGTGCCACAGATATTGCTGACAATTATGACTGGCACCATGCACTACCACCAAGAGGGTGCTGCCCACACAGCAATATATGCAGTCATCCTGCACCCAGCTTATCCACGTTGTCGTGCAGGCTGACACCAGCGCAAAGGGCACCAAAGAAGGACCCGCCTCCGACAAGCCCGGGAGCACCGGCCCAGCCGCGGTAAGTGCAATGGCACCAACTGCTGACGAGCCTGCTGTGCGTTCTTAGGGCTCAGGCCATGCTCCACAGCTGCACTCGCATGGTTCTCCCGCAGTTGCCAGGTTGATCTTACAGTGCATATGCTGGCTTGCAGAAGGGGAATGGACGCCGCAAGCGAAAGGCAGAAGCTGCAGCTGGAGCAAGCGAAATGCCTGTGGACGAAGAAGCCCCAGTTGAAAAGGTATGGCAACACACAAACATGCATTTAACAGGTGCATGACAGGCAACAAGCTTCGCACACAGCCTTTGTCAAGGAGGAGCGCCGTGCTCACGTTAAGGTGAAGCTGTAAAGTTTTGGCAACATGCGGTTGACAGGTGTTGAAGTCGTGGAAGTGGCAGGAAGTGCAAATCCCTTTCAGGGATCTGTAATGTCCTGCAAAGTGCCTGCTACAACAAAATTCAGTTATGCCATGGCACAAAGTGCACAACAGTAATATGGGCAGGATTCGACCTTCTTGATGCTCCACACAGTGCGTGAGGTTCCTCGACTTGCATGCAGGCACCCAAAGGGAGTGGGCGAGGAGGAGGCAGAGGGAGAGGCAGAGGGAGAGGCAGAGGGAGAGGGAACGCATAAAGAGCAAGCGAGCCGGAGAGATGGACAAGCTGACATCTAGTGAAGTGCTGTAAGGTCTGGCATATTGCAGAGATAGTCTACAGCCCTGCTTTTGGACAGTCATGGTGGAGTATCAACCAAATGCCATTATCTGGAGTGCCCTTTTGTTTCTTAATTTACCTTGTTCATAAATGTTGTCCAGATAGGTGGGGACGGTGAGACATCCTATATGTTTCAGCTTCGATCCTTGGGACATTCGTGCCGTTGCAAAGAAAGATCACTGTAAATAGATCAGATCACTAGTCAAATGAATCTCCACCGAGTAAAATGCTTGGGCAGATCGCGTGTACGCCAACCAAATTGTCGAACCAGTCAGATGACACCAATGGATTACCCTGCACCTGACTCATTGGATACTACACTTCAAAAATCTACGCGAATCAGAAGGAATCGGCCTCTAGAAGTATGAACTCTTCTGCTCTATGTTGGCAGGCCACTCGACTGGACTTCCTTTCGGAAGTGTTTCGGAAGGGTATTTACTAGGGTTTATTTGCTTCGTCACCCTTGAGGAAACATGCGTGCGCAGCCTCTTAGATCCAATAGATGCCTCCTCCACTCAACGCATGGGACATTGAGATTAAGATGGATTGAGAATTGGGTAGACCGCGACACCTGGCAGTTTAGCTTGTTTGGGGTCGCAGCTGGCGCCGTAGCATCTCATCATTGGTTTGACAGTGGCATATCTCGATGAACCCAGAGTCCTCATGCCGTAGCACCGTTATCATGTGGTGTTTATCTACTTGGTGACAGTGATGAAATATGATCGGGTTTGGTGTATGATAATGTCATACAACCTGTATAAGTCGAGATGATCTGAGGTCCTCCCCATCGTTTTAGATACCCCGCCCCTGCGTCGATGCGTCTCGAAGCTGTTTGGCATATCGCCAGCAGTTTGACTTGGGTTGGTGGTGGTCTGCACTGGGGTCATATGTCCAGCTGCTGCCCCTTCCCTTCCTCAGGAAACGCAGGAAACTGATGTGAGGCTTCCTCGTACTTCTTTCATCGAGAAATGTGAAGTTTCTCTAAGATAGACAATTTCAGCTGCTTCACCTTTTTTGCTCTCAGTTCAATTCCTGAACAAGCAGGGGTCTGTAGCTGGATGCCAGGCAAACGCCTGATGGTGGGGATCAGCAGCTTTGGCAGGCTGGAATTCGACGGTGAGTTGGGCTACCTTCCCCATTAAGGTTCAGCGTGATACAATTGTCATAGTCACAGAGATAAGCAGCAGCTCCCACCGCTCCCACCGCTGCCTTTGAATGCGGTTGAGAGGGCAGCACTAATATTAAGTGCCACCCGTACATGAAGATGCACAGAAAAGACAGGGAGAACTCCATTTGTGTGGCAACAGGTGTGCGGGATCACCAACTGCGGCCTGGCGATCTTCGAGGAGCACTGCTCCAGCAGAAAGCATTTTGTGCCGCGCAGCTCTGGCCGGTGCCGAGCAAAATTTCTCCCACATGTCTGTCAAGTTCATGGTCATCTGAAGTTCATGTGAATTGTTGAGCATCCAATATGACATAGTGCTGAGTGTTGCCTTGGCATCACAGGGAGATTATCAAGGCGGTGTGGTTGCATGCAAGGCATTTACTGTGGCGCCCAACATTCAGCAGACTAAGACCAGGGGCCAATTTGAATGAGTCTTGGGCTCTGGCTGCCCGTTGAACTTTAGGCGCCCGCCATCATGGCACTGGTAATCAAGCTGCCTCATTAACATTGCACAAATCTTATACACTGGGTCGATGGCCCTTCTTGTCAAGTTTGATGCTGTGGCTTTTTACTTTTTTGCCTTTTTTTTGCTGCTGCTGCTGCTGCTGCTGCTCCACAGGTGTTTGTGAGGTGCGCGATATAGATGCAAGAATGAGGTGATGCATACAGCAAAGCACGGCGAATTATCTGGAAGTGTGCATTGCAGGGGTTCGATGTGCCAACCCACTTGCTGGCGAAAGGGATGTTGACCGCACCAGATCAGTACAATTTCAAGGAGCAGAAAGCTGGAGTAAGCCTGAGAAGACACGGGGGGGACCTGTTGCACGAGCCGCTATCACTTCTGTGTCTTTTAGATACTTGCTTTCAGGCCGAGTCCAAGTCATTCCAGCTTTTGAGGAGGTGAGCAGCAGGATGGCATGACAGTGTTTCCAGGGCATTTGGCTTTGAGAGAGCCAAGGGGAAAGGACTTTGCGATTGTGTGGTAGCCTTCAACTAAATTACAACAGGTTTGATATGAGTGGCACTGGATGCACGGGAAATGCATTAGGTAGTGTTCAACATGTCCACCATCGCAACTGTAAACAAGCCATCATCGAAGCACCAATGTTCCCACCAACACAGCACCCAACAACGCGTAAAAGGAACACGAAGTCTTGCATTAAGTGATCCACCAAGCTCCCCTCAACTTTCCAGGAGCGATCCCTCAAGAGCCGATCAACTCTCCGTTAACTGTCGCTCATCGCGTCTACCAATGCATCGACCAACTCTTTGACCGACGATCCCCTCAAGTACCCCTTAAAGGACCGGTTTTGTCTATAAGCGGTGCCTTAAGGGGTGGTTGAGGGCCGGTTTGGTGGCCCTCAACCGCCGACGAACGGAGCCGGTTGGTGGGCACTTAAGGGGCGTCGGTCGAAAATCTCGTTCTCAGAGTGTACAACTAGCTAGTCAGACATCTAATCAGCCCTAGGAGGCTGGAAAACGTGTGATCGACTGACTGACTGACTAGGAATCAGAAGAGTCAACTGCTGCACAGCAACTACAAAACACAGCAAATTCCAATAAACACATGCTGCAAAACAAAGAGATTGTGCTTAGTCAAAGGTCCTTTGGCCACTTCCGCAGATACACTGCATTGAAACTTTGATCTGCTGTTTAGGCCGCCAATTGACAACAGCTGGTATGATTTGCACATTCGCTCTCCCTGTCTTCACAGTCTCTCTCTCCACAGATGCTTCTAGCCTCTCCAACTCTCACAACAATGCCAGCTGCACAATTTCTCGTACCTACAAGAAATGCTAATATCAGGCAAGTTGCAGAAGAACAGACCCAACTCAAACACTGGAAAAAAGTGCAAGGACATATGGTGAACGACCCAGCACCTTTTGAAATGATGCTGTACCCGTCTCTGATGCAACATGCTCCGCCACCTTTTTGCCATCTTTGTAGACAGCAATAGTTGGCATTTTCTGCACAAACCAACAATTTGGTTCAGCAGCTAGTATGGTGCACCTAGAGAAGAAGCATTCATGATGTACGCAAATGCAGATCTCCTTTGGCATTGGAAGTAACTGCACACCCGGATGCCATTGCTTGTCACCAGTTTGCCGGGCACTGCGTTCACATCAACAAAAACAAGAGGAACCCTGTTGCAAGAACATAAATCTGTTTGTGGAACCTCAACAATCTAGATGATTCTGCCTTTCCCAGAACAATCGATAGTTCCAACACATGCAGTTGTGGGACAAAACATGCGTAGAGGAGAGGCTTACTGAGGAAACTCCTCATTAAACAACTTTATTAGCTTGGGCTTGAGATATATACACTTTCTGCACCTGCCGCATACAGAACATGAGTAACAAAGAATTCCTTTCCAGAGCAGGGTTTCCCAGCACATTACCAGCAGAACGCATCACTGAGCCAGGCTGCGGGGCAAAGTCGTACCACTTTGCCATCCAGTCAACCACCACCTAGCAGTCACAGACAGCTATAGTTAATGCAACCGATGAATCAATCATTGTGCGCCGTTCTGTGGTTCAACTTCTCTACAAGCAAGAAGAGCAAAAACATCCCAGATCAACAGCAAAGAAGTTGACGCTTACCACATTAGCTCGAGAAACAGCTTCTGCAAAATCCTCCTCTGAAGACAACTGCACGACATCGAACATACACCATCTGAACAACCAGTTCATATCACATTCACCACAAGGCCAACTGTTTACATGATAGATGAGTGCGTAGACTGCCCTCATCTGCGACAATTGACAAGCCCAGCTTCTTACATCCTCACTTACCAGTCCTATAGCGGCCTCGGAGCCCTCTGCAAGCATGGCTTGACAGGGACACTTCCTAAGCCTTCTGCACGGAAATCTTGCAGCATGTTGCCGTGTGAAAGCATGGCGCGCGCCAACAGCTTTTGAAACAGGAGATGTGAAAGTTAGTGGAAGCTTTGGCAGGCTGCCCGAATGGCAGCGCTGGGTAAGGTGCATGACAGCCGGATTACTGTTTGCTATACTTTGTTATAAACTATAGACAAATGCAGCAATCGATGTTAGGCAAGTAAAAATCAAAAGAGATATGAGAGAAAACACTATGTTACACTTGAGAGTCCGCTGAGATCGGTGTCGTTGTGTTTCGTACATATTCATGGCACGTGCGCAATAATTAGTATTTATTACCCCTAAACTAGTTCGTACTTAATTACCCCTAAAGGCCATAGTGCTCTTTGCATGCAGATGATCTTGTGGGTGTATCCAAGTCTGGTGAGTGTATCCAAATTTCTTTGTGAATGTATGGATGTGATGCTGGATGCTGACTCTGACGATCAGAGTCAGACATCTGATCAGCACTGGCTAGCTAGACTAGGCCTAGTAGGTGGCTAGTAGCTAGGTACCTGTAAAAGATGTAATCGACTGACTGACGGGTACATCACAGCACTCTTGAATCATAGATCTCACGAACTTCATGAACGGGTGGACACCTGCACAATTGTCTTCTCTCTGCTGCAGACTACACCTGCTTGAACAGGCAGCGCTGTCGACAGTGCTGAGCTGCCCCAGAGGGGCCCATGCATACCATCATGGCATTGCCATGCCATTCCATATTTCCCGCGATGCACCAGGTCCCCTGAAGACAGTGTCAGGGGATGCTCAAGGCAACAATGACCCTTTATGCACAACACATCAACTGCAGGTTGCTCTCAAGGATGTCTATCTGATCCTTCAAAAAGACGCACATCCCTTTTGCAAAACCATCTTGGAGAGCGCCACTGTGGCTGCTCCGACATCTTTGAAGGGCGGTTTTGTATGCCTCCAAGAGAGGTGTGAGGTAGGCCGTCAGCAACTCTCTCACATCCAGATCAATCGCTCCGGCCTGCAAGTCAGGAAAAGAATTAAAGGCGCACTCAATGAGAACGTATGGAAGTGTCAGCATGCTTAACAATGCGCTGCTTCTAGCGCATGCTTTGGTGATCACATGCACCTGGACACAGCAGCACTCGGTAAATCATGCAGTGTTTGCTTTTCGCTCATCTCTATCAGACTCTCGTCGAAATAACTCTAAGAAGGGCACATGCAAGACGGACCTGGGTGAGACTTTCACCAGATCCAGCCAGCATTTGCCTCAGCGTGTGGTCATCAGCGGCCAGCACCTTCAGGCAAGCTAGCAAATGTGGTGACATAGGTCCACGCCTGAGATGGTGCTGCAGCTGGATGTCATGCTCGTCCAGCACAGCATCTCTCATGGGTTTGCAGGCATCAACCGGCACCTGCAGCTCCGCAAGCTTAGCTCATCTATAATGCTGATGAATGGAATGGACATAAAGTGTTACTTACAATAAATCACAGTTGGCATTTTCCGGTAAGGGGCCACCATACGTGCACCGACTTGCTTCACGAGGACGTGCTGTCTTTGATAGCTCTGACCATATTTATCTGAGAGTACCAGGATTGGCCTGATGTAGATGGAGCAAAATGCACCTCCAAGGTGATCGACACAATGTCATGTGGGTTATTTGGAAGGGCAAAGCCGTAGAAGAGCAGCAGCTTCAGGTTGGGGAGTGGCCCATACGACAGAAAGCACTGGAACCCAGCGCTGCAGGGCCTGAATGCGCGCAGCCGGAGAGAATTTGTTATCGCATCAAGGCGGCCATAGCGTATGATGTGCGGCCATGGGCTGTGGTTGAGGAAGTGAGCCATAGGCACGAGTGCCTGCCGCACCACTCCATCAGGATATTCCACCTGCATTCCAGCATTCCAGGAAAGTAAGAAATTATGTTCTGCTCATGTGAGTGGGGCAGCAGCCATTTGGCAGGTTTGCACGGCCATATGATCATGTGTGTCGTGACGTGCAACACATCTTTGTTATTGTTGAAGTACAAAGCACAATCCATCTTTCTCAAACTCTTCCTCGCAGGGTATTGGCATTTTATTGCTTCAGATGCAGGGGTTGCCAGATGGCATGCTGTGTGATCAAGGGATGTTGGCAGACCTCGATGGCATAGCTGTACCAGAGCTCACAAGCCCAGGTGAACATGTCCTCGTCCACCATGTCTGGAGTTATATCGTCTGGATATGCCGCTGTCAATTCCTGCAGCAGCGGCTGCGCCGCTTGGTACTGCTGCCTGATGTGCTGCGCTTGTAAGATTAATCTTAAAAATGCAGCCATATTTGCGTACAGCGGTGTCATTAATGTGCAACATTTTGCTCAATGTGGCGCAAACTGTGCGGCTAGGTACCTGTCGCGCCTCAACAAAAGTGCTGTGGGCAGGTGTCCCCATTAGCCTGGATACCCGCTCCTCGGTTGCACTCAACCCTGCAGGCGTCAGCAAATCTCACTATTGCATGTCACATGTTTACATAGCAAAGTGAAGATAACAGCAGTGAGGGCATCATCTGGAAATGGACTGACCAGTCGAAAAGTTCTGTGGCAGTGAGTTCCAAAATGGGGCAAAGTCAGAGTCCTTGTCATGTCGGTCAATCATTGTGTAGAGCAGAAGCAGCAGCTCCTTCTCAATGCCCAGCATCAGCAGAGCCTGTCCCTACATTGCACATCACACACTGCACAGACTGCAATTTCGAGTGGTAACTGCCTCTCAACAAATGAAGTGGAGGAGCGCTTACTATGCCGGAATTTTGAGCAGTGTCTTCATTGATGAGGCATTTCCAGGGCGCATTGACCACAGGATCAAGTGGCTGTATTGTCACTTTCGCAGCAGCTCCCCTCAGGCCATTAAACTTGGCCTGCTCTACTGCACTTTGGATCCCCATGTCGCTGGCCCACCTGCAATGCATGGAGCGCAGGCACAAATTGTGATATGACTTCTCAAATGGAGACAATCGCTCCTTCACATTTGTCTTCTTGACTGAAATGCAACATAAATCCACCAATACTGTTTTACCTGTCGAAATGCTTCGCTGAGGGTGTCTCTTCGGGCACAGGTGGGTTGCAGGGAAGAGCGGAGGTCAGCTCATGTCCATTGATGAAGGCCGTCAGCCCACTCAGGACATTTCCTTTCCCCTGTTCTGCAAAGGTGATACCGATGTCATGAACCGGTACGAAAGCCTCGCCAAATGCAGGACACATACAGACTGTCAAGCAGAGTGGCGCACCTGGCGAGGTGGTCAACTCCTGAAGCAGGAAAGACAGGGCAGCTGCTTCATTCCGAGGGTTGACCATCTCCTCTGTAGTTTCCACTCCAAAATAGAGTTCCAGCTCATTGAGGCAAGCTATTCTTGCAACCTTGATCAACTCAGTGATCTGACAGCCCATCAAGGCAATATCCCTGCTGAGGCCCATGTAGTGAAGGATTTGCTCCTTATGGGATATCTGCTCATCATTGCCACTGAATTTGATGAGCATGGAAACGTAATACTTGAAATTCAAGGTCTGGGCAGGTCAACGACCCGTGATGGAAGTGGATGTAACAGCAAAGGGTTCTTCTCAGAAGCCAAAAGAAGGCTGTGATGAACTATAATTGAACATATTACATATACCCTTGGTTGTTAAGTCTATTAGTTCAAAGATATCCCGACATGAACCCATAGCCATCGTCCCGGTTCAACTCAAAATCTCCGAAAGTGTGTCGGAAAAAGTGACGGAGAGGCATTGAGCAGATGTTGAAGACATCTGCAGCAGTGTCCGTGCAATTTGAACAGAGGCACGCAAATATCATTGATCATATTACTGCAGCAGGAGCTCCATTACGCTAGCGCATTGACTGACACCTTACCATCGTGGAGAGGCATTGCCCATGAGCAGCTTCGTAAGAAAGGGAGCCTTCGGCGCTTCTCCTGCAGGTAACATGCGAGAAGATATTGGGAAGGCTTTATCGTCCTTTTCTGGCCATGAATGCTGCTTAAACGACAATTATTGGTGAGTGCTTAGCTTGCTGTGGAGCTGGTTGATAAGTTTCCCTTTCGCTGACGCAGATCTGGGCACTCGTGCTGGGCTGCATAGTCAGACTCTCATCAGCACGGGTCTGGCAGACTTGGACCGCATTTTAGGAGGAGGCCTGCCTTTGGGAGCCATCCTGGTGCTTTTCGAAGACGCCTACTCTCCCCATGGGTCCACACTGCTAAGGTATTTTGCCGCAGAGGGCGTGGTGTGTGGCCACAGGGTGCATTGGGCAGGGGCAGCCGTGCCTGAACCCAAATCGCTGCCCTCACTGGCCAAAAGCCGCTCACACTCACAGGTCCGCACTGCGCAAGTTATGTCCTGCTTATTGCCCCAAGGATCTGCTCCTGGAGGGCAGATGAAAGTTGCAATGTGACGCTGATACGTGCAGCAAGACGACCAGGAGCCAGGCAAACAGGAGGACCCAAAACTGCGGATAGCATGGCAATACCGGCGTTACATAAAGAGGCAGCATGACGCTTCAGATCAGCAGGGGCCACCACCTACGACCCCATTGAGAAGAAGGGGAGTTCCAGATGTGCCCAGCAATGCTGCTGACGTGACATCACCATCAACCAGCACATCAATGGGCGGTAGGTTTGCCAGGTCCAACCCAAGGGGAGGCACCCAATCAAGTTGGTCATCCCTTCATGAACTGGATGGCAGCACCTCAAGCGACTGGCCCTCACATGGGGCATTGGTGTCATGGTAGTTTCAGCGGGAGGCCAGACAACAATGAAGCCCAAGAGCAGCAGCGGCATGCGCGATTGGAGCCATCAATTTGATCTGACGCGGCCAATGGATGAGTCACATTTGCAGACCAATCTTCTGGTGCGTGCAATTCTACTCTCTTCACGACGTTAGTGCAGCAGATGATGCCGCTGTCATCATCTGCTGCACTTGGCACATGCATCGATGATATTTCTCAAGCGCATGTGATATCTAATGGATATTGAATTTGAAGTCCTGTCGCCACTTTGCAGACATGTCAGGGCTACAGGGGCAGTGATGCTCTCGGCAGGCTTGTGGCAGGGGTCCAGGCATTCACTGGGACCCTTGAGAAACCTGCACAGCCCTTGAATACAAAGCCCAACATGTCCAGGTGATCCGACTCCACTAGTATGCAATTGCTTTTTGTCGAAGAGACCTGCCTTGAGCATTTGCAGGCATCCTTGGGTGGTGTACCTGTCCATGTGCAATGCCTGCTCGAGCAGGATTGGGCGTTAGGAGGTTCTGACACCTTTGTGGCAGGGGCCCCGAGTCGATTGGAAGGGTTGCAATAGAGGGTCTGGGATGCACGTCATGGCAGCTTGGCATGGACTCGCAGCATGCAATGGATGATGTCCTTCGCACAGTGCTCCAGATCAAGGCTCTTGTCAGAGCTGCAAAGTGCGCTGCATGCATCAGCATTCCTGCAGGTGTGCTTCTCCCCTCCTAAGTTTATCGAGATGCAAAGTTATGTCTCCGTAATTGCTATGCTGAAGTCAGTATGGACCCCAATGGACCAATGCTGAGCAAATCAATGCCACAGCCTGTCCATTCGTTGGTGCCACAGGAATTGAAGCATGACATGACCCTCCCTATGTGAACGCGTAGGTGTGCTGCAAGACTCTGCGCTGGTACGCTTGCAGTACATGTGTGATGCTGTCATAGTGTTGGAGGCATTCAGGGAGGACTCTGGCATCGCTCGCTTGGTCTCTGATGCCAGCAGGTCCTTACTTCCTGCCCTGTCATCTTCTCATGCACGGATCTTGGTGCGCTGTGTCAATGCAAGTATCACCACAATTTTTTGTGAGCGTCAGATTTATGACTCAGAGTGAAGTTTCCTGGATATGGTGGCACGACATAGTCAGTTGCAGTCAGTCATATCAAAGCAAAATTGGGGGAAGCTTCACAGAAGAGTGGGTTCAAGTATGTGTACACTGAAGGAGAAGCTGCGGTGCAGCTGCTGCGGGCTGCTGCGCGTGCGGCGGCTGCCGGCGCTGAACACTCTGTCGAGGCCGCTGCCCAGCTCAGAGCTGTACCTGCTGCGCCACCGCCGCCGCCGCCTGGCCATCGAGCAGCTGCAGGTTGGTGCCCTTCTCTGTATCCCTGGGGCCTCATAAAATGCGAGTATCATTTTCTTTAATCGAATGCAGAATCCTGTCCTTCAGGAATGGGGAGTCCTTTAATGCATGTTTAGGAAGTCCCCAAGATGGTAGCGAGATATAGAGGAGCACATTCCTGTTCATGGCGGAGCATGTCAGAAGAACAGTACCACCATCAGCAGCAGCATGTTCTCAGATTGCTGCTCATATTGCCATTCTTGACATCCTTGTCTGTTTTCCGCTGTGATCATGATGCATCGACTGCTTTGCGAAAGTGCAAAAAATCTGGCAAGCATGGTTGGCTGATGGAAGGTCTGGTGCATGTGATGACAGGTGGATCCAGATGCAGAGGCGGCAGAGGCTGAGCATGCATCTGGCAAGAGCAGTGCGGCTGGGCTTCTGTGCTCAGGGCCACCGGCTGCAGCCAAGATCCTTGACTTCTGAGTTTAGCACTCGCTGGGTGTAAGGCACGCGCATGCATGAATTACCAATATTGTGCAGCGGTAGCTGCCTCTGTGCCCCTGTGCTAAGCTGTGTTAGGGCAAGGGACGTGAAGCCCGGCTTGGGGTTTGAGAAAAGCAGGGCTGCGTGTACTCTTCCACCCTTTGTGTACTCTTCCACCCTGGTGTAGACTGGTATTCTGGAAACGTTCATGAGGTTACTTCTCTAAGCGACATTGTAAGCAACGCGTTGTAGACATCTCACTTGAATTATCGTCCCAAAAAGTTGCAATACTCTCGAAGGCCAAGAGATCTTGATATCTACATTCCTCGTGCTTATCGATTGAAGCGCAAGCTGCCCGTCATGACCTCCATTTCACATCTGAGCGAGGTGAGGTGATGTCCGAGAGTGATATAGAACGTCCCCTTTGGGAATCCTGCTTTGATCTGAACGACTATTTCGAGGTACTGAGCGCACCGGAGCACATGCATGCCCCTGCATGATCTTACATTCAATTGCACTTAAGACGATGTATGTCTGGTAGGTGGAACGTTGGTTGAACTGTTACAATACGATGGCGACTGATTTTGGGGAGCATGGCTTGAACATCGACTTCATCAGAGACCTCAGGTTCCCAAACTCATAAACTGGCAAATTTGAGCTCCCAATCCTGCTGCAGATCAATAGTTTTCAACCTCAAAACCATCGCACCTTGCAGAATAGTATCAATTCCCTGCCGTCACAGGCCCAACCACGACACCTCTGCAGTTGGCTCTCCTCCCCTTACCTACCTGACAATCCCATCACCCCTGGCTGAGCGTGCAGTCCGCCTGTGCGTCCTTCCGCTGGAGGACTCAGCAGATGTGGTGCACTCTGCCATACAAGTCACCCAGGCTATCAAGGCACTGCTGCCAGCTGGTGAGCCTTGCCTTCCTGCGGTTCTACATGAGTCTTGCTATCCCTCTTTGCTGTACATGCATGTCTCATATCTTATTTCGAGATGACTTGACTCATCATGCAGGCACTCAGGTATATGCCAATGCGCCTGAACGGCTCCACATCACCGTCTTCCACATGTCACGCCCAGATGATCCTCGCCCTTCCTCCATGACAGCACATGATGAGGCTCTGACTGCAGTGCCCATCAGCAACAGAAGAGGGCCCACAGATGAGGAGGTTGCAGACGAGCTTGCTGCAATGACTTCCATTGTTCAGCACATGCCGCCCTTGGAACACCTCGAGGTGAGCATCTTCCCAAGTCCACATGCAGGATGCCAACTACCGTTGCTGGGCACACAGATGAGGGGACGCTCTGCTGCGGGGGACTGCCTGACTCTGTGGTGCAATGCCGCATGCTAGCACTCAAGAAATCAGTACCAATCATGCATTGAGGGCCACTGTATGTGTGCAGGTGAGCAGTGTTGTGCTAACCGACACAGGGACGTTGCTTCTGTGCAGCATTGACCGCAGAGCGGACATCACAAGGCTTCGGCATTCACTAAGAGCAGCCTTCCCAGGCGAGTCCCTGATCATTTGATGTGTTGTGCGCCTGTTCAGTGACTGGAAAGATGGTGGTAAGGACTGGTCATGTGCATGGATTGAGCATTGCTCCTCCCATGCAGGTGCGCCCAAAAAGCAGGCAAATATCATCCACACAACGCTGCTGCGGATCCTCAGCCCGGTGCAGCTGCCTCCGGCTTCCAGAGCAACCATACAGAAAGAGTGCGATCAGTGGACTGAAAGGCTTCGAGGGACGCGCCTGTCATTCAGAAAAGCTTGGTGAGCAGCTCCAATCCTCCCGTTTCCATTATATGAGCGTTTCACTGTAAGCTGTGTTGCTGGACTATTTCGCTTGCATCATGTGATTTACAGATGAGGGGGTCTGTTGGATGAGGAAATTTAAGAAGGAATTTGCATAAAGCATATAATACACCTGGCAGCAAATGGCCTTGGTGACACATCCTCGAACCTTTTCTGCAGGTACGTGATTGAAACTGTGTTTTCAACCATTGAGGGTGACCAAGTAGAGGTCGTATTTGGCAGTGCTGCTGCTGTGGAGTGACTGCTGCAAAAGTTTCATGCATGACGGCGTCATAAGACCCAGGATCAGCATTCCGCGCAAATGCTGACCATTACACGCATCATTTCGATGAGAGAAAATGAACATGCAAATACTAATAGTTCGGAAGGAACACTATGAACGTGCAATGCTGTTTTCAGGACTTTCTCATGAGAGGGAGGACGTCTTGTAAAGAACTGCGTTTACTTCCTGTAAGAATGTTAACACTGTGAGACTAGAATATATTGAGTACAGAGTATATACTGCGTCTATTGGAAATGATTCATTACACCCTCAGGGGCTTCCAGCAGTTGCCAAATACCTCCAATCACCTGAAAGGCCCTCAATGCATCACAGAAATCCTTGCCTCCTGATTTGCACATTCATCTAGTCATTACTGTTAACCATGTCAACACTTTCCATGAGCAAGGTACTGTCTTGAGGAAAGGCACAGTATGTCTTGAAAGTTGGTCCAATACAATATCTTTTCCTACACAACCCACATCTCACGCATTAACCAAGGCAAACTGCCCACAGAAGTATTTATTTTTCCAGGAGCATTGGATGCTCCAGCGGGGGAGTATGAGGACATCTTGTCGCAGTCCCCTCCCCTCACACTCATTGTCTTGGTCCGCCAACGACTTCTTTGACACTGGTTCACTTATTGTTCTCTACATGGCTCTGCAGTACGCCTGCTGCAGATGAAGCAACGTGAACCAGCACATAACAAAAACACTGGAGCATGCCCAGATGCACTGGTCTCCCCCTGAAGCAGTTGCTTGAAAGCAGTACTCCCAGGTAAAACCTGGCACACTTGGCGGGCCCTCCTGGAACAGCTGAAAAAAAACTATAAAGATCCCACACAGCACACAGGTGCCTAACCCTTGCTACTGCACAGTAACAGCTGCCAGAACATCAGGCTTACAGATGACCTCGCGAGCACCGATACAATCATATTCTAACAAAAGTTGCTACTTCACGCAGGAGCAACAAAAACAGATAGTCCTACATGCAGCTGCATGATGGCTCACATTTGTTCTGGTGTACAACTGGCATAGGGCAGACCTCCATGCAAAATCCCCCACTGTGAATGATTCCTCGCACCATCAAATGCTCTTCTGACTCGCCGCCTCTCCACACTCTGCTGCAACTGCCCGCCAGTCTTGCGGGCGCTCGACTTGCTATACATTGACCTGTGCGCCGCTCACACCGCCCTTTCCAAACCGCCAGTTGTCCACCGGCTGGCTCAACAGTGATGGCTGCAGTTCTGGATTCTTGCGCTCCCCAAACTCGTACATCCAGTCGTCAACAGTGGAGCCCAGGCCCTGACTCAGCCCCTCCCTCATGTTTTGCATTGCCTCGCCGGCCCTCCGCTGCATCTCTGCATATAACATGACACTGGCGTCAATGTTGTGGGCCAGCTCCTCAGTTGAGTTTAAAGAATGTCAAAAGCCTCAAGGGGCAACCATTTGAGCAGCACCAGAAAGTTTGCGCCTGAGCAAAGTGCAAACCTGGAACATAGACACCCAAGTTCACCACAACAAAAATAGTGACATTGACAACAGTCCTTGTTCAAGCATCTGGCTGACCAGAGCTGACGTGTGAAAAGAGGAACGGCCAATGACACCATGCTCTTGCTGGTAGAGAGTGTCTCCAACAAAGCAAGGCACACATGCCATTGGGGGGGTGCAGATGAGGCAGACAGAGTGTGGTGCCTCCAGAGAAACCAACAGGAGAAGCCCACACATCAAGTGGGCAAAATCTCTCATTTCTTGCACCTCTCAACAAACAGAACTTGCAGGAGCACCAGGAAATCGTGCTAGTAACCCACCTCGAGCAGTCACAGCGGCGAGTGTGCCACTGCTGGCCTGGCGAGCCAGGAAGCGCTCGGCCGCAGCGGCACCACGGCTGCGAATGGCGGCGAGCGGGGAAGCTGCGCGGGAGCTGCTTGCAGTGACCACCACATTGTTGGCCACCTCCCTGCTCTCGGGCTGTAACGCCGCTGGAGACAGCGTCAGCCCTGCCTGCCTGGCAATCGCCTGTATGCAGCCACATTTTTTGATCAGCTAAACAATCTAAGGAAAAAACCCCTGACGACCTCCATCGTTGCCAATTCCAACATAGATTGGGGTTGATGACATAACAGATATTTTGAAGCACCCACTGCAGTGGTCGGTCACCATAAGTGATGTGCGGACAAGCAGGGCCCTTCAAAGACGATGTCAATGTCATGAAGGGATGGGTACCTTGAGAAGATCATTGCCAGGGTGGAAGTTGAAGGCCTTGAAGGCCTCGAGCGAGGAGGCAAGCTCCTGACGCTTGAAGGCGGCCAGGTTCCTGCGCATGGCTGCCGACATGCATGCCAGCGTTCCACGCTCCGGAGTGAGCTTCAGAGTTGCACATGACGACAGCACAAGGGACACTCCCTGCACCCCACCAAATATTGACATGAGCCACAAGCAATTTGTTGATGGCAGATACTGATGATATTGGCTTATTTTCTTGTGGAACTGTTTCAGGTGCCGCCCGGTTCTGAGACGCCCAGAACCGGGCTGCACCTGACACAGTTCCACCAGAAAGCTTTCCCTTGTGAAAAGGAAAGCGCTCTACACAGGCACTCAGATGCAGCGCAGATGACAAAGTGCGATACTCAGCATGGACTGCACACACCTGTGATGTCATTTGTGGGCTGCATCTCCTGACCTGCTCCTCCAACACTGACAGCACAGCCACCACCGGGCAGTAGCCTAGGCTTGCAAAGGCCCAGTATATCAGCGACACTTGCGATGACTGCAGCTTAGATGCATCTGCTGCAACCTGAGTGACCATACTCCAGCCTCAGGACACCATCCAACCCCCATGCATGCAAAATCTTGCATGATAGTAACGAGACATCAGCCAAAGCGCATGCGCAGCATGCTTGGGAAAAGTGGAGAGGCATAGAATATTCGATGTAAGCAAGAGACGGTACAGACCTTGTCTGCCAGGGCATCCAGCAAGGGAGTTTCTGGCTGGAGCCCCAACCGCGCCAGACCATCCAATGCAAAGGTGACATCTGAAGCGTTGAAGTCGCCAACTTTGTCATTAGCTCTCCTCAACAGTGCTTCTAAGATGCCAGACTTCTCCAAAGCTGCAACCACAACGGGCTTGTAACTCTGTATGCCACACGGCAAACGGTGCCAGTGCATAGCACTGTTCTTAGGAAACAACAGAAAAGGTTTTCAAACACAAGCAGCCTTATGTCTCGGCCAAGGTCGGGGCCCACCATTCCTCCTCTGTGAGCTCATGAAGCAGTAGAGGCAGCCCAAGCGATACAGAGCATAGGCCACATTGCTGGCACCCAGTGAGTCGCCAAATTCGTCGATGACCTTGGCAACATCGCTCCACTGAGCGCACAACTTGAGGCGCAGATTGATGCTGCCGCTGCTGCTGGCATCGATGGTCACTGGGCAGCCTCTCACAATCGCTGCTTGCTGGGGAGAGCTGGTCAGAAGCGCACTGGGGCGAGCTACAGCCTGGCGCTGTTGCCTGTGGGTGGAAAAACTGGCTCAGCATGACCACTCTTTGAGGGCCACTGGAAAGGGAAACCCTTCTAAAAGGCCCACCATCAGTAAATTTTGCGAAGAGCGGCTGCTACAGAAAGAATGCACATTACGATGTTCAAAGAAAGATTTCAAACACAAAAATGAAACGTCGACGAGGGCAGATAGAAAACGTTGATGCAGGACAGCAAATACTCGTAGTCTTCGAGAATGCCCTGCCTCTGAATTGTGGCGGACCTGCTCTGCAGGGTTACGAGCCCTGCACTGCCCTTCTGAGCTCCCAGGCATTCAGCCCGTTGACTGACTTTGGATGCCGAGGAACTGGGCAACGGGCCTGTTCTCCACGTTCTTCCCATCCTGCAGGACCGCGATACGATTGGATACGGTCCTTCTCATCAAAAATGGCTCTAAAACCCACTGATCGGCCTGGAATCGATGCCTTACACATACAAACTAGTGCATTGACAATATCACCACTAGGATGGAGCGGCTTCTCACCTGTACGAGGCCTGATCCTGCGCGCGCGTCGCCGCAGCTTCCTCTTGTTTGCTTCGTTAGGTCTTCCCAAACTTGAGAGAAGTGAGGGCTCCGTAGTCCCGATATAATCTACAATCCCAAGTAAATTTCCGATGGCTGATGCGAATCTGCTTTCCGTAGAGTTTGTACGACGATCTCAGGACAGCGGCTCTACAGCACCGCAAAGATCAGACCACTCCACGCACCAAGACACCCGCAACGCGCGATATCGGCGTCAGAGAGCCACAGAAATCTCCTACTAGGCCTCTCCCGGAGATTCGTCCACCGTCCAACAGAGTTTGATTCCTCCTGGGTCCAGCCAAGATTGTGTCACTCCACATGTGCCTATCCTTATCACCAACCCCAAGTTACAGGGGTCGTTGCCCGCACCACAACCTTGGAGATTACTTCGCCATCAGAGTCAGACAGATGATCAGCCTAGGTCGCTGGAAAAGTTGTGATCCTTCGACTGACTGACTGAGAATCAGCAATCACGGCTCTCAGATCATCTGAGATTGTGACATGATCAATAAGTATCATCACCGATCTGGCGTTCGGACAGATCCATAAGGATCCTGCTGAATGAATGCCATATGCCATCCACTGGCAGTGGATGCATCAGGGAATAAAGTACTCGAGGCGTGCACATACCGACCAGAGTCAGACATCTGATCAGCCCTAGGTGGCTAGACAAGGTGTAATTGACTGACTGACTGTCATGACATACTCAATAGGCTCAGAGGCTAGGCTCAGCCTGTTACAGGCTGTTACATGCCTGCTCACACATGCGCAACAGTGGCGGCACCGGGAGACATCCGATGAGTCATTCCTGGCGTATCAATCAGATTGGGAGCCATGTGCCAAGTGGGCAAAAGGATGGCGTTGTACTTCTCTACAACCTCCAAGAATAGCATCATGATGGTCAGATGTTTGTACGCTATGATCATGACTGCTGGCCACCAAAGCGATTGTTCAGCACAGGCCGCAGAGGTCACTTGTCAGGCATTTGAGTCTGCTGTGTCATATGCAATTCCATGGGATCCCACTTAAGGAATGGCAGCATCCTTAGCAGGTCCCCCCCAACACACAGTGGCACTTGTCAAAATCCAGTCCTTGATTGTACATCACTGCAGCCATCGCCATCACCGCAGACATCCGCAGCGAATAGATACAGCATCAAAAGAATACACTAACGGTACTCTGTTGATACATAGAATGGTACAATCCACTGCAATCATGCCACACACAGCTGCGATTGCATGGGAAGCTTGGTCCAAGTGCTCCTCAATTACAGTACAACTGCTTTCAGCCTTATCTGCTGAGTCATTTATTGCACGCGCAATGTGCACGCCTCCGTGCTGGCAGCCCCTCTTTGGAAGGAAGCGACGCAGAGTGCAGGCAGCGCAGGAGAAAGCTGCCTCAAGCACTCACCACTGCTTCTTCATTTGAAAACTCGAAGCGGTGCTTGCCGTCAAAGACTGCATACATTGGATCTGTGGTGATGCCACAGCCATGGTGCCCCCGCGCAATCTTGATGTAGCCACTGTCTCCCCTGCACAGGCACAATGGATTTTAATGCAATGTGGTGCACACAAGCTTAGCCACATGAAAAATTCTACGCGTCATAGTGTTGCCTTCTGAAGCCGGACTCTATGGTGATTGTCTTCTGATTGTCAAGATGAGGGGCTGCAGATGCAGAACAACAGATGGAGGGTTGAGGGCAGCAGCTCACCAGTGGCTGGACCAGGAGTTCTTGATGATCCAGTAATCGGTGCCGGCTTCGTCTGTGCCATAGCCAACGAGGGCCACGGCGTGGTCGAGGTCGTCCGACTTCCACATGCAGTTGGGCTCGTCATACGTCCCTACAAAAGCAGCAATGGCTTTTGGCTCTCTTATGCCGCATGTGCAGACCAGACGCCTTCCACGGCGCGCTCACACAGACAACTGCATTGCGACTTCTGGGCACTCGAGGCAGTAATTCTTGACAAGCAAATCATGCATGGCTCAGGATGAAGCCTCTGGTAAACCCAATGTTTGAACAGGGAGCCAGTTCTGCTAGCACCACCAGGCTTTGCACAGCTTTTGACAAGGTAATGCACCACTTATGTTTCACAGAAGGGCTTTGACTGTGCAGCACCTGAGGCATAGAAGCGGAAGGAGGGCTGGGAGGCATCCAGGGAGACAGCAATGGTGCCTCGTGAGTACACGGCCTCCATCAGTGCCTCGTCATCATGAGGCGGCACATATGCGTAGCCCTGCAATAAGACGTGCAGTGCATTGTCAGAACAAACTCTGCTCATGAGACTCGATCAGCAGAGGTCTGCTCTGTGGTGTTGCATGCCATGCAGTGCCCCAGACATGCATTCCCTCGAAAAGAAATCTTTGCTGCACTGCTTCCTTTGTATCTTTTCTTGCTGTGAAGGTTGACTTGACTTAGGTGGCACACAGTGGAAAATGGTAATCTTCACATGTGCGAGAGTCACATGGGAGCACACCTTCACTCTGAAAAGGGAGGAGCTAGGCTTCTTGGTATCGGCCATGAAGTGATTGTCGCAGAAATTGTCCTGGCCGAGGTACTCATAGTCATTCTCCTTAGCTATGCCACCCACATTGACCAGATAATCTAAGGCATTATCATAGTCTCCTGCAAAGACAACCCGTGCAAGTCATTCAGACACCTAAGCATAGCTTATCAGGCAATGAGCTTACAAATGACGGGTGCCAGCAAGGGTTAGGACACTGCCCTGGATTCTCACCTCCATCACATGCGTGGTTTGCACCGAACTTCCAAGAGCAGTCCATCAGCTGCTGCTCGCTGAAGCTGGCCTTCTTGCCTGCTTGTGCGCAACAACCTTGAGTAAGTTCTCACTGTCAAGGTACTGCAAAGCAGAAGAACGGACTCTCTCGGTTTATACTTCTCCAACAGTGAAATCCCATCAGAGAAGAATGCAAGGACGCTAAAAGTTTGTACTCTTGCTGCTCTCAAGCAAAGACCCCCCCGTCTAGCAGCATATTCAAGCACCAGGTTTGTGAAATAGAATCCAAGATTATCAACAAGGAGGTTGTCTGCAATGTGAGAGCTCGCACCGGTGGCAGCCCAGTAGGCGCCCTGAAGAGCGGCGGTGGCGCCAAAGGCCCAGCAGGAGCCGCAGGTGGCCTGGTCCTTAACAAGGCCGTCCGCGCCGGTGCCGCGCCAGTCCACGGCCGTCGGCAGCCGCCATGAAGGCGCCAGGCGCTCGTACGGCAGCTCCCCGGAATCTGCCCCTCGCCTGCGCGCCACCAGGCCCTTCGCCTGGCCGTGCCTCGGCAGCATCACCGCCTCAAATTCCTCCTGCACACCGCCATGCTTATCAGCTCAGGATGGAACACCCCAAAGATCTCATACTGTGACTGTTTGAATCGACCCCCCTCGATGGCACTAGTTGTTAGATTGTCCATGAGACGGATTGCAAAAAAGTGCGTCGACTGGTAGATATAATCTACCAATAAACTCATCACCGCACTGTCACTCTTGCATGCTCAACAGGCTGCTCTCAGTCCTGTCCATTACCCTTGTAGTAGGGAAATCCACCCTTTCCAAGAAAATAACGAATGCTTGGCAAAATGATCACCAGTCTGATTCTCAACAAATGAGAACCGAGATGTCCAGTTAATGCCAAGTGCAGGACTGACTTCCTCGACTTGACATTGAAAAGTACTTCACTGAGGATGAGCTGCATGAGCAGAAAAGCAGGGCACCTGAGACCAGTCGGCAAAGCGGTTGAGGGCAAGGGAGTAATTGTGCGAGTTGGCGGCATTGTGCGTCTCAACGAGGAGGCGGTTGCTGTGGAACACGGTGCGGCGGTGTTCATACTCGGCGGCCGACGCATGCCTTCGCCCATGTGCCGCAGCAAACTCATCATACAGCTCATCCCCGCCTTCTGTTGCAGGCAAGCAGGAAACTTTACCGGTCGCAAGTGCAGTAAAAGTGGACCAAACACACAATGTCACGCTTCCTGCTAGCTCCCACAGAATGATCTACAGATAGAACTTACAGCAGGCTCTGGTTCATCAGCCCTCAATTCCACCATAGTGATCAGTGCAGAGGATTGAATTCCTTTTGCTGCAATCAGGAAAGCACCTCTTTTGGGGCTAGTCAGAAGCCTGTACAATCAACACCAGCGCTGGAGCAAAGCAGAAGGACCTGGGGCCATTGTCCCGTTACCTCGGCAACAGCACTGACAAATGTAGCAGGGTCAACAGAACAGAAGTGATGGCCGAGTCCCCATGGGATACAGCGCCACCCAAGACAAGGTGGCTCTAGATACATCAGGGGTTGAACCAGGGGGTGTATTGAGAGCCCCCTGCCCAAGAACAGGTATGGGCGGCGCACCAATGCGCACAGTGGGCAGCAGGGCGGCCATGCGCAGAGGGAACGCCTGCGGACGAGCCAGCCTCTGCGCCTCCTGCCCATGGCAGATGGCGGGCGGCCGGAAGACATCCTCGTCCACAGGCCCCGCCTTGAGGTACTCGTAGTCCGCGATGTACTCGTCAAAGTGCGCGCCGCTGAACATGTCATTGCCGTCCATGTGCAGCCGCAACGGCGCTCCATCCTCGGCCACATAAAACTTGTACACTGTCACTTTGGCGCCGTGGCTGCAAGTCACCGGCACACTTGATGTCAGGTTCTGTCAGACGCTGGGAGTTGCACGACATGCTGCCTGCAGCGACACTGAGGGACATTACAGTGGCCTGCACCTGACTGCAAGACACTGAAGGGCTGAGAGAAGGGCTGAAGGCTGACATGACATCTGTGGCAAGACTGTGGGTTGCATGCATGCGACACTGGCCTGCAACTTATGCCCGGTGTAGAGGCACTCTGGCCAGGTGCAAACCGCTGTCACATGCATGCAGCAAAAGGCTTCTGTGCACAAGACGTGGTTTGACGGGAGGGGCTGCAGCTCACCTCTTCTCATAAACCCACAGGTGGGCCTGCTGGCCACGCAGCTCAACCGTCCCATTGTAGTCCCAAGTGGACACGTCGGGAAGCACCTGCACACAGGACTTTCAGGCACTGCACATGATCCCAGTCCTCCAGGTGTATGGCTTTGTCTGGCTCTCACATATGCATGGGAATCTTACACAAGGATGTACAGTAGGATGTCATAAGTAGTGAGCATACCGGGGCGCTAACGAGGGACACGTCATCTTCGTCCGGCTCATTGACTCTGCAGATGAGCTTCTGTAATCTGGGCATGATCTCAATTTCCTTATCCTGCAAGCGGAAACAACGGCTCTCATACATCTCTGTGGTGTGCATTGCTGCTTCCCCATATCCGGAAGCATGGGAGATGGAGACCACCAATTTGTCCAGAGATGGGAGATTGGCTGCTGCTGTGAAGGCAAACTCGCAGCCAACCTTCGTGCTGATGAGGATGTTTCTTCCTCCAAAGGTGTCCATGCGTGACACGCCCCGCTCAGCATCCCTCCAGAAGGTAACAGGGTATACGAGGCCATCCTTCTGGATGGTTTTCTCGTATGGCAACGAGAAGTTGTAGGCCACCTGTTCCAAAGGCTAGCATCAGGCAACAGCCGGTGGAGCAGAGCCAGTACGCCTTCGCAAGATACTAATCACTGCTTGCAGATGACAATAAGCAGGCCAAGAGAACATAAAATCTACTCTGTTGACAAATGATCACCGAGACTTTGAGAACAATCGGGGCTGACGCACTAACCTCAAATGATGATGGGAAGATTGGGGGAGCAGGAGTGTCCCTGTACGATTGAAGAGCAAGACCGACTCTTCCTTCCACCCTTTCGCTGTAGGATAGTAATGAAAGTACCGCAGCTACCAGTACACAGTACCTCACTTCTGACTTATCACGCTTGTGACAGCCCATCTCTGCAGAGTCCCCAAAGGCCAGGGCAACTTTCCCGTTGGTGACAGGTTGCTGTACAGCGCTAAAACATGCCTTTGCTTCCCTTCTTCAGAGAAAGCGGCTGGTCATTCGTCCGATCTGACGCAGACAAAAGGGAGAGGCATGTGGACCCATGTGATCTCACAAGAAATTGACACTTTCAATGATTAAGAGCATTAACACGATGTGACAAGTATCCCAAATTCCATGATGGCATATTACTTAATAAAACTCCACATGCAACATTTTCAGTGGCTTCCTATTCCAACAGTCACCGGCCGGTGGCCGCGGCAACGGCGTCAGCAGCGGCCGCGGTCACCCTGGCGACCACGTACGCCGGCCGTGATGATGTGCTTTCATACTTGCCATGTCTACATGTTCATGATGGTGGCAATGGGGAATCCATTGATCATGGCGATGGGGAATCCATCTGCCAACATTGGCAGCTCTAGTGCTTCTGCAGATGCAGCTGGGAATGCAGTGTTGCATCCTGAACCATCTGCTAAGTGAGCAGTGGAGTCCTGGGTGCTGACAATGACTCCACAATGCGCTTTAGGAGCACCAGCCTACACAGGTTTGGACCACGTCTTCGGCCTGCTGTAAAGCTGATAGGCTGCTGCCCAGTTGCTCTCAATGAAGGAATGTGCCTTCACCGCTAGGTCATCTGGGTCATCCCATCTATTATAACACGCATCACCGAGTCAGTCAACGAATAATCCAAAAGATCAAAATTTTGACTAGATCCACACTCCACGCACCTGCATGACACTCACAAGTACTACACCAACAATGGCCCAAAGATTGGACAGGTCAAAAATGGCACCAAGAGAAGGGGCAGAGGAGCTTACAGGTTGCGCCATACACAGAGGGTGTTCGACACGGATGGACTGACGACAGCATTGGAGAAGCTCTCAAAGGTGAGTGGCCCTGTGTAGCCGCTGGCAGCCAGGCCCCTGAAAAGGCCTTGAAAATCCACCGACCCTGTGCCCAGGTAGCCTCTGTGGGACTCACCAATGTGGATGTACCTGCTCAACAGCAGCCAGGCGATCACAACTTCACAGATAGTATCCAAGTCATAGATTGCATACCACCTGCACATGACATGTAGTCAGAAGTTGAAGTATGTCTGCAGGAAAATGGTTTTCCTTTGAATGAGTTTTGGGAAGCTTATAACAGGCGGGAAGGACAGAACAGCTACCCCAGCTTATCGCCTGCCGCCTGAATGGCCTGCTCCATGCTGTTCTCCTCGATGTTCATGTGGTAAGTGTCCAGGTGGATGCTCACATTGTCCATGCCAATATCTCCGATCAGCTCCTTTGCCTGCAGCAAAAGGCAGAAAGGGCTCGAAGATACCATAGTGCTCCTATCCCAAACCGCAAAATAATGCACAAAAGTCATAAGTGGGACAGACGCAGCAAGGTTGCAGCTGAAGGAATGACATAGCAGCTGCAAGTTGAGCTGACCTGGTGGGCTGTGTTGAGGATATTGGTCTCGTATCTGTTGACTACCTCCAGGCCATATTCTATGCCATAATCAGCCGCCTCTGCTGCCACTTCCTGCCACACTCAGCCCCAATATCCCATCAGTAATTGCCACGAAGCAGCCGCGCAAAAGGCAAGCTCTATGGGGAAAAAATCTTCTTGTGCAACATTTCCACTTCAAGGGATTTCCTTGGCTATGGCCGGGGTTCTGTGCCGCACCTTCAGAGATGCAACACAGTGTTTCCATTGCTGCGCCGTCAGTGGTTCCCTGTACTTGTCCATGGCTCCAAAGTTGACACCAACAAAGTACCTGCCACCTGCTACCTTGAGAGCCTGCATTTAGCATAGAAGACATCTTTTAAGCAGTGCTGCCAATACGCGCCCTCCTGGTAGGGCTGAAATGTCTTTGCAGGTAAGATGGCAGAAGAGAAGTTTACCTTTATTGCACTCGAAAGCAATTTGATGCCCCTTTTCCTGACTTCAGTGTCACTGCTGGAGATATCCGTTGCCCTAGAAAGCCCCTGCAGAGAAACCAGTCAGGCTTCTTCAGGGGCTTCATTGGGAGGGTGCCTCACCAGCTACCATAAGCCACCAAGGAATTCGCTCTCACCAGTGAGCCTGACGCTTGGATGTCATACTTTTCAAGCAGCTGCTTTGTCAAATGAGCATCCACCTCCTCTGGCACAGACAGATTCACTGCGAGGGCATCAAACCAGTCGTCAACTTGATATTTGGCCCGAGATATGGGGTCACTTTGATATTTGGCCAGAGATATTTTCATCCTGAGTATTGGGAACTCTAATGGGGAGCTGGCAAGCATCTCTTCCTCGTCTGTGAGGTTTGTTAAACGTTATGACTACCTAGCATCACATGAACAAGCTGCATCCTGCATCCTGGACTTGGGCAACGGTAGCACGTGGAAGGTGTCTGGAAGGTGGAGCCATCGACAAGGGTGGTCGATGCGCCGCGAATAGGATCAAAGATTAAAAGAAGCAGTTGAACTTCTCCATTGCAGTGTTTAAAGGGCTGTTTGGGAAATACTGGAGGTCCTTGTGCAGTTCTTGATCTAGTGATCCCAAGCGACCCTTCCTCCATTTGCTGGCACTTAGCTTTCATTGGACATGGCCGACAGATATCCAATGCTATAAAAGTCGAGAAGACGACGGTGGTCGTTGATGCTGAGCACAACAAGACTAATTTTGCTCACTGCTCCTCAGGACGCATGCGCACGTTCAATCAGGTCGTAGCCGGCATCCTTGGCGCCTTTGACTGCACGTTCAGCATCTTGTGGTCTCCAGTCTCCAACAAACACACCAGAATGTACGCCCACTAGGTTGCTGGGCAAAGCAGCGGCTGCGTTGACGACATGTCCAGCAGCCTTGGTGCTCACAGCCCCACACCTGGGCCTGCGGGCAGCGAGTCTGACTGATTGCAACGCATGGCAGGGCCTGATATTGGTCACAGGCATCATCTTTGCCACCCCCATTCTGACAAAATCTGGCTTCTGGGCTGGCACCAGCAAAAGTTTGAACGCTGTCGTACGCGTAGTAACTATTACTCATTGCCTGAGGCACACACTCTGCGCGAGCCCAATGACGAATGGAAGAACACTCATCCTCTATCTTACAGACACAGTTTATCAAATGACTGATGTACTGATTCTAGTGCAAGGTCGAGCGGAAGTCGTACCACAAGAGCTAACGTGCTTCACAGCTCCATGCTGTTAAAAAGAAGGCTTGAATACGCCGTTATCAATCGGAAATTTGCTGCAAAACACGCAGGAACTCCGCTACAAAAGGGACCATCCCCTCATCGATTTCTCAGGTGATGCAGGTCTCCCTGGAGTAGTAGGATCCTTTCCAGATCATCTCGTTGACCACTCAGACTTCGGCACCCAGAGCAAAATTGTACACCTTCTTTTCTGCAAATTACAGGTGTAGGTGGAACGTGATGACAGTGCAAGCGAGTCACACAGCAAAGGCCCGCATCTTGGTCCTCCACACCCCTGACGCACCAGAGCTAGAGGTTCTCAAGGGACTACCTGCCGACGCTACAATTGTGGGCACCGGCAGGACTTTCGAGGATCTGTCCAGTACGTCTATCAGGCCTTGGAAATGTCGCCAGGGGCCTAAGCAGAGCCTCAGTACTGTGCTGGATGTCACTTCTATCTGATGCCATGCTTGCTGTAATGCAGGCCTCTCCGACAGCGAATGGCAGAGTGTGAATGTGCTGCTCAACTGTGGGGCGCCTGTGAAGAGGAATTTGGAGACTCTGTGGCCGCATCTACCCAATCTGCAGTGGCTGCACTCCACTGCTGCTGGGGTGGAGCACATCCTCTTTCCAGATCTAGTGGATGGTCCTGTGGTCCTCACCAACGCCAAGGTAAAGCCCATGCGTGTTGCCATCCGTAAGCCCTGATATTTTCCGCAGCATACCGTCCCCTCACAACACTTACCATGTGGCCTCTTTCAGGGCAACTTCAGTCATTCGTTGGCAGAGTATACATTGGCGGCATGCAACTGGTTTGCCAAGGATTTTCCCCGTTTGAGAGCTCAGCAGAAAGCAAAGCAGTGGAAACCTTTCGACGTGGAGGAGCTCAGGTTTGTCTGCTAGCATACCTCCCAACCGTATGCCTTTGGAGGAAGGCGCATGCATGGCATACAATCAAGCACCGCGCTTGTTGCCGCTTCTTTGAGTTGCCAGAACACCGCATAGCCTATATGGCCTCTTTACCTGCCCCTTCCACATGCTGACTGTCATGCAATGGGGCCCTGCCAGGGGAAGGACACTAGGCGTGGTGGGCTATGGGGATATTGGCCAGTCGGCCGCCAAGATAGCGCGAGCCTTCAAGATGAACATCATTGCCCTCAGAAGACGGGATGAGCTCTCAGAGCAAGAAAAGGCAGAAGGCCTCAAGGTGTCTCTTGCCCAGCCCCTTATTGTGATTACTGATACCCGTCAACATCTCTTGTGGTAGTACCCTTGCTGCGCACTCACTTGGATATCTTTTGGGCACTTTGGCAAGGTGTCTTAGGAGGAGGTTTATTTCTGTGTTCAGGTGTACAAACCAGACAGGCTGAATGACCTGATGGCGGACTCTGACTATGTAGTGATGGCGCTGCCTTACACACCGAGCACACACCACTTTGTTAATGCGGCAGCCATCAATTCCATGCGCCCCAACGGTGTGCTCATCAATGTGGGCCGCGGCAAGACTCTAGAGGAGGCAGCACTCACCAAAGGCATGTCCTCCACTCGACGCTCGTTGCTGAGACCCTGCCTGAAATGTCCAGTGTATGACAACATGGCAATCAGAGAGGGAGCCTGCTAGTCCGCACTCAGCTTGTTCTACTAGAAAGTTACACCTACTTCGAGCATTGTCAAGCGCATTCAGGAAGAGAGCACTGAAGCGCCATGCGGTACAGCGACTCTCAGCAGGCAGACATGTTTGCGGAGCCTGTATTCCGATTGGCCAGCTTGCATGCAGAAGCAGATTCATCAAGTGCAGAGGCCGTCCCTGCGCTGAAGCTGCCCTGGGTGTATGGTGGTGCAGCACTGCAAGAAAAGCGAATTAGGGGCGCAGCTCTGGATGTGACAGAGGTTGAGCCGCTGCCTGAGGACAGCCCCCTGTACGAGCTGGACAATGTACTGCTGTTCCCGCACTGTGCAGACCGAACCGCCGACTTTCAGGTGAGAGCTCGGCACTGTCGACCAGTTCCACACAGCCATGATTGCAATCTACTGGGCAATTGAAGTTGCTATGGCATTGGCTGATGTTGGTGCTGTTGATGCCTGTAGTTTGAAGCATTGGAGCAGTTTCTTGGCATTCTGGACAAGTTCATCCAGGACGAGCCGCTGTACAACATTGTTGATAAGAAGAGCGGATACTAGTAGTACTGACCACCGCATGCCGCCCTGGAGAGAGTGAAAGACTACTGTACCGAAGAGTAAACAACATCCATCACTTGACCATGCACAGCAGAATTGCATGGAATGTTGCGAGTTTAAGGGGTTGATGGCACGGTGACACAGACAGATACTGATTGTCTCAATGACATAAACTTAGCTGATTTTGAGTTTACCCTTCACTGCAAAGGGATGAGGATGCTTTGCATGCTAGAGTGCATCAGTAGCAACGTGCGGAGACTGCATACATGTGATATGATAAAGTCCATATATGGCTTCATGCCCGAAGGCACTGCGCAGTATATAGCCTCCAATATTATCATCTGAAGTTCATTGCACTTTACAGCTCTAAAGACACCTGTTGATAGCCATAAATGGTCTTATGAGCCAGCCACTCTCATGTGGCTGTTATTTCAGCTGCTTTTGTGTCCACTGTTCATAGACCCGCCCATTCTAGATATCATTTGAGCCCAAAAGTGCCTTGACCAGCGCCACAGATCAGGCCTTGATGGCAAACTTGCGCATGGGGAACGCCCTGTCCTTCTTGGCCTGCTTCTCAGTCTTCAGGGAAGCCTGCGCCAACACCAAACTCAGCTGAGACGCCAGCAGCTTTCCCCCAGATCCCCAGCAAAACGCCTGTAAACTCCAAGGCCACAGACATGGCGTGCCAGCATTTTGCAAAGATATGCCTGCAAAAAATGTCATGATACAGGACATTCTCGCGAGATGGAGATGCACTAGAGTAGCCCCTGCAAGATGAATCTCTAAACCAGGTATGAGCAGTACCTGGTGCTTTGTCAACCTTCTCCTGATGGCGCGAGTCTTCTTCGGCCTCAAGTCTAGGGGCAGGTATTTCTGTAGAACAGTCACATCAAAATCTCAGACCTCACCCTCGCTGTTATGCAATTGCATCACAAATTGAGCTCAAGATCCACTGCTGCAGAGGTACAAGTATCGCACAATGATCACAGAATGAGTCTAATTGAATCGGCCACGCACAAGGAGCCACCTAGAACTGTGGGATGCCAACGAGAAAGCAGAGGTGCTACCTTCTTTGCATACGCATTCCGGAGAGCTTCACGCTGGTTCTGTGAGATGACTGTCAGCACACGAGCAATTGACTTCCGCACCACCTTGCTGCGGCACAAAAGATGTATGTGTCAGTTATTATAAAACAATTCTCTCTCTGGGATTAAATCATGCTCTCATTCTGGATCAACGATATATGGTGGTCAAAAGCACTCGAAAAGGAATTCTAAGCAGACATGTTGCTTTTCATCGCTTCCTCTTGAGGAAATCTGCTGCTGTGAACTCACATCTTGGAAAGCTTGTTGGGAGCGCCTCCAGTGACCTTGGCAACACGAAGAGCACCCAGCTCCTGCTTGAACTCTTTCAGCTGTGCCTGAAGCTCACTCTTGCTCTTGTCACGCAGCTCGTGCGCCTTGAGCTTGGCTGCACAAACATAATGAAGGATATTAAAACATGCACTCGATAGACAACTTACCATAAAGAACGCTAATACAGCTAGCAATATCTGTCCTATGACGAAGAACATCTTCATAAGTAACAACTATGAAATGACTCTTTGACAATCCAATCGTTCCGAGCAGGCACTCTGTTCAGGGTAGGCCTGCAACGTGAATGTCCGGTATGGGCAAATATAAGCATCGACTCACCCATCTTGAAAGACTTCGAGTGGTGCGCGTCCTGATCACAAAGCTCTCATGTCTACCTGTGCACTGTTCTTTGGTGGGCGGCTGGATCGCGGATAATCACACAATCTACGGGTACCTCTCTGTTTACCGTTTGCCGTAAATTGCATTCCGTGTGCGCGGATCGTTCAATTGAAACCGAATGAGGATCGAAAGAGGTAACCAGCAAGACTGAGCTTCAGATCACTTGATTGATGTCCAGAAGGGTGTCTGTTGAGGATTATCTTCGAAGGCCCTGTTTTGCAATTGCAAGGCAGTGCTGACCAGCACGTATATGCATAAGATCAAGAGATCAAGGACAACCAAGGCTGTGCGAGCGCCAAAAAGAGGAAGGGCTGTCTCTTCACGATAGAGTGTGTGGATGCATGTATGTATGTGTCCGGGGACTCACTATATATATATCCATCTGCCATGATTGTGAGGTGTGGTGCTGCCCCTGCCTCTTGTTGCCATTACAATTGTTGCAACAGCCTTGCCAGGTGCTCTCCAATGCCTTTTGCGCCATTATATCCTTAAAGCCAGGGACGTTCATCCTGGCTGTCCAATTTGTTGCTTCAATCTTGTCGCTTCAAAATTGTCATGGAATGACTATCACAGTACTCCCAGCAGGCCATGCGAATTATCTGTGAGTCGACTAGTATCTATGACTCATCCAATATCTCACGTTGATTTGGGATCCTGCAGCTGCACAAACGCAGCCCGCCACAGGATTGCCACAACCACCACAGGATTGCCACAACCATAAGTTCAACCAGAGGTTGCCTGCATCATCACCATGATAACGGCAACACACTCTCAGTGTATACTGTTCGCTGTGCAATATGAGCTCTCACGCATGCCAACAGTAACTTCCATAAGGAAATCGCTGCATGTAATGTCTGCACTCGGTACTGTCTGCGGCACTATGCTGGAGTAAGCTGGCCAATCGGCTTGGGGGCACCGTCTTGGCTGAGGGTGGATGCCCTGACAGAGTGCCTCAGGCCATCACTCCACATCTCCTCCACTTTTGCCGGCAGCTCTCGGAACAGTCTTCTGATAGTAGTCTTTGTGCTCTCCCGCTCTGTCCTCTCCTGCAGCCAGCCAGCAGACAGAGAACCCATCAGCATGAATCTTGCAGAAGATCATTTGCCGCACGTGAAAAACCCGACTGCAAACAATCTACTGCAGCTGAAGAGAGTCTCCTGTACAGTCAGTCTGGCAACTGCTGCCAACATCATGGGGTCATGTGGGTTTCCAGGCACCTGACTGTCTTTTGTGTGCTCCCACTCGAAAAGGCCAAAGCGAGGCGCCCAGCCAAAGGCCCACTGCACATGACACATGATCAGTCAGTCGACAGCTGGAGTGTGTGCTTGACAAGGGGAGCAGCCAAGCAGCTGCAACAGGACGCCATCAAGAAATTCATTGGTAGCAGGTCACCTCAAAGTTGTCGATGAGAGTCCAGTACATCAGTCCACGGACATCGTATCCATCTGCCACAGCATGCTCCAGCTGCGGACCACACTACCTCGTCAGAACCGCACACATGCCGGCAAAGCAGGACAATGAGCTGGCATACTCGTACTTCACAACATCTTTATGGAAGGTGGGCCTTTGTGTGCATTTCAAGGGGTGCTCACCGCCCTGAAGTAGGTCTCTGCCCATTCTGCTCTGAGCTTGTCTGACTTGTCAGCAATTCCTGTCTCTGTGACATACACCGGTCGCTTCAAGCGCGCAAACTTTCGGATGGCCTGCGCCACACGTCACAGATGGTCAGCCACCTGACACCGCAAGAGTTCCCAGGATGCGGCCAGCTTGGCCTCAGAAGAACGCATTGTATGGATAGGACGTTGGTAAGGAGGTTGAGGTGGTGCGCACATCGTAGAAGCCTTGTGGATAAATGGACTGGTGAAGATCACTCTCCTTCTCATAGTTATACACAGTTGGAGTCAACTTCCAGTCCAGCACGACCCTGCAGCATTAATCTTGGTGTGAGGAAAATAGGGGTCCAATCAAACCATTCCACAGCCAAAGTGCAATGGCAAGTCCCTACTCTCATATATGCGGCCTGCTACAATCATCCCCATTATGCACGCACTATCCCTACATGAATGTCTTCACAGATTGCAAGAGAAGGAGTCGGCAAGGCACAAACATTCTCCTCTGATTGGGAAGAGGAGATCACCTGGAGTAGTAATTAAGGCCGACCCAATCCAGGGGCGGGCGACCATGCGGGCAGGAGTAGCTGACGCGGCAGAAGAGGGGTCCCAGGGGCCGCCAGTTGAGCACACCGGTGCCCAGGAAGTCCAGGATGGTATCGTTGCCCCAGGTGTGGTTGCAGAGCGCGGCCAGCGCGCGGTTCCACCAGATCAGCAGCCACCACTTGCCCGCGCGCGCCTCGAACGGCATGTAGTTGTGCACGATGCCCACCTGTGCTGTCTCGCCTCCTGTCCAGCAGCCACAAGAGTCTTCACAATTCATGAGCCACTCTCGTCACTCCCCACCAGTCTCGATAATCTTATATACACAAAACTTTCAGGAAGCAGACCAGGTGAGTGTTTTCAATGAACAGAGTCTGCTGCACACCCCAATGGTGCATGCTCTGATGAGTGTTCTTCTTGGCATGTACTGACGACACCAGTGAGAGGGACAAACAAACGGGATCAAGAGTCGTGATCTGATCTTACAGAATGTCATTGCAGATGCTTCAAGGACAACGATGGTTGTTGCTGACCTGGCATGCTTTTGATGAGCTTGTAGGCCTCAGTGTGGCTGATCATGAGGTGTTTCAGAACGCGGCCGGCGAGCCCAAAGTGGAAGTGCTTGCCAGGTGGGAAGCTGCCCATGCAGTAACCCGAGAAGGTGTACACCCCCGGCTCATTGAAGGTGCACCAGGATGTGATCTGTGAGCCAAACTCCCTGCAGTTAATGACACAAGTAGGCCTCATGGACATGAGGTGGAGTTATGAGGTTTGAGCAGGCACATGCATCGACTACACATCATCGATTGGGGAGCATAGGGGCACATTGATACTGGCTGTTGGTACAGGGTTTCATACGATCACGAAGATGTGCAAACAGCTGCATTGATAGAGGTGGCATACTTGTAGGCCAGGCGGACATAGTCCAGGAACAGGCTGATGTTCTCCTCCTTCTCAAATGCTCCTAGCTCCTCATACCACTGGGGGTGCACAAAGTGATGCAGCGTTGCCAGCGGCTCCATCCCATTCCTGTGGTGTCAAATCGGTTATTGCTTCATGATTGCGGCACCCACATGTGGGTGGCCTCAGGATGTGGTTGGCAACAAGTAGCTCCTGCAATTTCCTGAAACAGGGAGCCTATGGTGAATAAACATGTCATGCTACACACGCAAAAGGGCGCACACACTGTAGCTGGAGGATATCACATCAAGCTGCTTTGGACTATTCTCTCACTTCTTGATGCAGCTGATGATCTGATGGTAGCGTGCGACAGATGCCTTGTCAATCTCCCCTCGCCTGGGCTCAATCTTGCTCCACTCAATTGAAAAGCGGAAGGCATTGCTGCCGATGTCTCGGGCAAGAGCAAGGTCCTCCTCAAATCTGCATATCCAGAATGCAGTTGCACGCCAGGAGTCCAGGAAGAAATTCGCTTTGCCCGAGAACTTTCTGGGATTTTCGAGAGCTGCACCTGTTCCAGAAGTCACAGGATTTGCCTATTGTGTCACCATTGCTGATGGTGGGCAAGGTGTCATAGAACCACCGACGGCCCACAAAATGATCCCATTGGGAATTGATGTCTCCAGAATTTTGGTACACTGCGGCATCCAAACGATGTGCTGAGGAACTGGCATTGCACTCCTTGCATGGTGACTGGATCAACACTGGGTTCAATCGTCTAATGCTGAGCATGGCGTGCCTGAGATAGCGGTCCCGATCAGAAACTTAGGGGCCTCCCCTTTCGCCTGAGACTTTTCAGGTGACGCCATAGATCTTGTTGCCACCATACTAGGTGTTGATTGTCGTTGCTGGTAGACTGATCGAGGCTCGATCCAATCTCTTTCAATATACAAAACAACAATGTTCCAATCCTATGGCAGCATAGCGTACCCCTCTCCTACATCATCAGTATCTGGCTCAATATGGTCGTTTTCAAGGTCTGAACCACTACTAAACATCCAAAGAAAGCTCACGGAATCTGACCAGAAGTTGGGATGCACACGTGGTTGACACGTCTCTCACATGCACGTGCATCTCAAAGTCTGTAGAGTTGTGATCCCGAAGAGATGAGAGCTAAGTTGAAAGTTTCTTTCAGATAACAAAGATGCAGCAGGTGCTGGTCATGGTTGGCGAAACGTGTGCTGACAATGCTCAACGGCAATGCCGATTGATGGGGGCCCTGTTAGATGCTCTTTACTGCTAGACACATTTAATTAATATATGAAAGAATAGCTGTAAAGGATATGTCTCGTTGTTATCAAACGTAAGACTGCGCATACATCGTAATTGTCTGTGGCACGGCGATGTCCAACAGACAGATGCCGGTCTTGCTCCTGGCCATTGCTGTATTGGCCAGCCTCGTAAAGGCAAAGGATATTGAAACCTCAGATAATAAATATACCTTTATGATCAAGAACGACACATTTCTGAAGAATGGCAGCCCCGTTCAGCTTATCTCTGGAAGGTACAGAACCTTGTGGAATACCAGAAACAGTCGTGAATGCCCCTGTCCACATGATTGATCACCGAAAGCAACTGTCGTGTTGTGCAGTTTCCATTACTACAGAATACATCCGGCGTACTGGCGTGATCGCCTGCTTCGAGCCCAGGCCTTGGGCCTCAACACAATACAGGCAGGGGCTTCTCATGATGCGAGCTTTAGCATGGGACAGTCTCCGTTCATGCTCTATGATTCCTGCTTGTTCTTGCTACATTCAGGAGATGTCCCTTTGTAAATATCAGGATCTCCCTTGGTCCTGGGTGTTCTGCTTGCATGTTGAAAACGATGGTGGCACCTCAGTGTGGCTGGATTTGGACCCAGCAAAGCACACCGTCTTTGCTTCTGCTCGTCCCCTTCAAAGTGAAATAGCAACGTTACACACAATTTGAGTGATGTCTGCATGGTAATTGCAGCATTTCATCCATTGGTTTTGCATGGTCTCCTCATGAATTCACTCTGGCGCAGACATATGTGCCCTGGAATCTGCATGAGCCCACTCCGGGCAAGTACAACTGGGAAGGCTATGCAAACCTGACGGGCTTCCTACAAGTGGCGGCCGATCTTGGTCTGAATGTGCTGCTTCGCGCCGGACCATACATCTGTGGAGAGTGGGACTTTGGCGGCTTGCCTTGGTGGCTGGCTTTTCCGGGGGTGAATGCCCCAGACAATATTGCCTGGTGCCTGTGCCTACGGAAAAGAAAGAAATCTCAGCGCAGTAGGGGAACTATTTTTATGAGTCCTAGCAATAAGGGCATGACTGTGGACAGGTGGCGGGAGGGGCAAAGCTGCAATTGCGGTCCACAGATGCTCGTTTTTTGAAGTTGGCAGACAGCTGGTGGAATGTGCTGCTGCCCAGGGTGGCACCTTTTCTACACAAGAATGGCGGGCCTATACTCATGGTCCAGGTAGCTCAGTCCTATTGCAGCACGTAGTCAATCATGGGCAGTTTACCGCTACCTCTGCTGCACCTGCATGCACCATTGACATCATGCTGGCAGCATGTTCCAGACATTGCTGTTTGCTCTTGTTCTGAGAACAAATTCGTGGTTCAGGTGGAGAATGAGTACGGGTACTGTGGCCACAACAGGGAGTACATTCGGCACCTGCTACGCACTGCAAGGGCAGCCCTCGGGGATGATGTGGTGTTCTACACAACGGACCCTCCCAGCCTGGCAGAAGCAGGATCCCTGCCCGGAAATGAGCTGTACACGTGAGTTATTTTAAAGCCCTGGAGCTAAACACCACATGGGACTTCAATTGTCAGAATTAGCGCATGCCAAACACTAGATGTACTAGATCATGAAGACTGGGAAATGTTTCGTAGAACACTTGCCGGCACATTTAACAGTACATTTGGGAGAGCGATTGCTGCATCGATATGAACTGTGAGGGGATGAATGTCTGGCAGTGTGGTGGACTTCGGGCCGGCGGCGGACCCGGCAGAGGCATTCAAAGCGCAGGCGGCCATGAACGATGCTGGCATGTCGCCGCCCTTCTGCAGCGAGTTCTAGTGCGCCCCTGCTTGAAGGTCCCATCACTCTTTGTTTTGGATTCGCATCAATGCTTGCAGCAGTACTTCTGTGCTTTGTGACTGCTTCATGTTGCGGGGTTGCTGGCGCCTTCTCCAAGGATCAGTACCTGTTGCAGGTTCGCAAGCAGCCACGTTTCTGCTGGCATGCCCCCAATTTGTTGTTTTCTCAGTGTGGGAGGATGCTGCTTTTCCCATTGAGATTGATGATTGCCAGTTTCATTGGCAGCACTGGGTGGATCACGCACTTTGGGGAGAAGATGGCGAATACGAGTGCGGATGATCTGGTCGCATCTCTACAAGCCATCCTGCAGTATGCCAATGGGACCGGCTCTGTGAACTTCTACATGGCTCATGGTGGTTCCAATTGGGGCTTCTGGGCAGGTACGCTTCATGTCCTCTAGTATGTCCCCAGATCGCAATCTCTCCACCGAAGCATTCTCAGGCTTCAGTGGAGATTACCAATAGTCAGTTCCTTGCAGGACTCGCAAGGCATGCAATACTGTGGCGACTGCAGCATGCACATCAGTCCACTTCTGCAGATTTGGTGCCATTTTGCACATTAAACATGTTTAATGTTCCATGTAGTTTTACAGTGACTGACGGTCTGGTGCCTCCCCTGAAGGCATCCTGAAGCATTACCAAAAGAGTTATGTTGGGAATATTGCACCAGTATTTCTCATTAGGAAGATTGTGTGATCAGGGTCTGGCGGCACCGATGGAGATTTTCTGCCCCAGCTGACGTCCTACGATTATGATGCTCCCATCAGCGAAGCCGGCGGCAGCGGCCAGCCCGGCATCGGCGGAAAGAATAAATTCCAGGTGACTACCTCTTCCGCTTGCAATCCAATGCCGTGAGAAACAATGGCGAAGAGTTGGCAGCACCGAGCAAGATGCTCCTCTACGTGTCATGCATTGTGCAGACATCACATGAAGAAGCTCATGACAGTGGTGATCAGAAGTTTGTCGGTCGTCACAGATGATCAGGGAAGCAATTTTGCATCACACCGGTGCATGCATACATAGAGGCTCACAATGGTGGTGATCAGAACTTCGTTTGTCATCACAGATGATCAGGGAAGCAAGCTCGAACCACACCGGTCTGCACACATACAAGCTCAATATGGTGGTGATCACAGTTTCGTTTGTCATCACAGATGATCAGGGAAGCAATTTCGAACCACACCGGTAATGCGCTCCCGGAGGAGCCGCCGCTGCCGCCGGCGGCCGCCTTCGGCCCGGTGCGCCTGACAGAGCGCGTCAGTCTGATGGACTCCTTGCCTGTTCTGGCACCCGGTGATGGCATCCCTGCTTTCAAACCGGCGGCCATGGAATCCTATGGCCAACAGTGCGCTCCGTTCCTCCCCATTCCAACCATGGCTGTGATGAACCTGGAACTGGCGGAATGATGGCTAGATTGTTAGTGTTATGATTACACGTTTTCCAGTCCTGATGGACTAGGTACGTCTAGCAGCACCTCTTTGGCATTCATCCATTCTTCATGATTTCTCCACCAGATATATGGCATTCCTACAGCGGAAGTTGATTGAGACCTGATAAATACGTGTGATTTGTGAAGAGTAAAGTGTACGCCCCTGTGCTGTTCTGTGTTAGTGTCTTAGCATTAGGAATTCTTTTGGGTTGGTGTGTGCAGGCACGGGGTGATTGTCTATCGCACAGTTTTGTCGGTTGGGGCGCTCATTGGAGGGGGCGTGCTGGATTTGGGGGAGCCTGTCCACGACTATGCACAGGTCAGCCTCAGCAAATATGATGACCAGAAACTCAGATCATATTACATATGTCTAGCTACAATGTGAAGTCAAGGCTTGGTAGGACAATGTTCACTTGCAGCCGATGCAGTCACGGTGGTTGGTCACCCCTATGAGGCATGTGAAAACGAGTGAATGACCTGCTGACTAGTCGTAGGACGTGGACATGTGCTGCTTCAGCAGGCTGCAATCTTGCAAATGTGAGTCCTTCTTTACCTGTTGTCAGGTAATGCTGGATGGCAAGGTGGTGGCCACCCTGGAAAGGAGCTGCCCACGGATGGTGCGGCTGCCTGAGATCCTGGTATTCCTGAGCGATGTCACGGTGCTGGAAATTGTTGTGCATGCCATGGGGCGCAACAGTGGCGGCTGTGACTGGGACCCCAAGGGCATCGTCTACCCCAACATCCTGCTCAATGGTGCTCCAACCATTGCTGTCTCCCTCTCTACCCTAGGCTCCAGAACAGATGACTAGGAACATACAGAAGCGTGCTGCAAGTATCTGCCGGTACTCAAATGGCGGTGATATCACAGTGTAGATGTCTGTGAGCTAGAGATTCTACTACTTTCTATGGAAACTACCGGGGTTCGTCGCCTGTAGAGGCCAATCCTTCCCTGCTTCCTCAGCAGTCCATCTGGAATGAAACGCCTTGTGCTGTGTTTCTGCTCTGCAGAATGTGTAAAATCATTGGCTGTGATGGGCGCAGGCAGGGTGCTGTACAACTGGCGAGTGTTCCCCATCCCTCTGAGCGAGGCCCCCACCCGGCTGTTCAATAGCACCATCAGCACCGCCGCAGCATCCAGCAGGCATCTCTTGGGGGTCCTCCACGATGCTTCACTGACAAACCAGAAGCAGCATGCGGCGCAGCCTGGGGGCGCGGGAGTGGGTGATGCGGGTGGTGACATGCAGCCAGGGGCGAGAGATGGACTGGAAGCTGCCCAGGTGGGCAGGCAGGCTGCCCAGTTGGGCAGCACCGGGGACTGCAAAGCCTGGCCTCAGGCAGGCGGCCCAGTGGAGGGCCCTGTCATATTCAGGTGCACCTTCCAGCCTTCAATTTTTAGGGCCTGCCCAATTCCTGGCATACCTATGCAGGTAGCAATCTGCTGCTGTTAAAAAATGGTGGCTCGGTATTCCTTAGTTTATGGCGTGCTGTATGATAGAGTGAGTGCAGGTGCAGTACAATGAGCCTCATCTCGATTGGCAATGCAGTTTGAGCAGTGCAATATGATGCAGCTGCAATATCAAGTCTGAGACGCTGGTTGCAGGGGCTATTTTACTGTGGGAGGGAGTGATATTAGCGAGAGGGGGCACCCACCGGACACCTGGGCAGACATAAGAGGCTGGGGCAAGGGGCTGCTCTGGGTGAACGGCTTCAACCTGGGCTGGTACTGGCCGCTGCTGGGGCCACAGATGCGCATCTTTGTGCCCGGGCCCCTGCTGCACGAGGGCAGCAATGAGATCCTGTTGCTGGAATTCGCACAGTTGTCTGACGATGCCACGGGTGAGCCAGCAGTCTCTCCATTGGAGTTTTCCAGAAGCCTTCTACATTTCGTAAAGAGCACTTTGCATGCATCATTGAAGCTGCACATGATATAGAGCACATGCACCTCCCAACCATTCGTTCCGTGTTTGCTTATGTAAGAACATAAACAGGCGCTTCTGTACCTCTGCAGTGAAGGTCTTCTGAGATCTCCTGCACTACATACAGCTGCCTGCATGACAACATGTTTCTGAACCAACATGCATGCATTCATAGCGAGATGGAGAGGCATGGCTAAATGCCGGACCTCGCTCTGTGCTGCATGGAAGTTGCGGCTGCGGTCAGTGCAGTTTGTTGATTGTCCTGTGTGTTCTGCAGTGGTATTGGAGGACAGCCCGGACTTCTTTGGGCCTGGCGAAAGAAGTGGAGGACCGGCAGAGATATTGACATAGCAGGCTTACTACGTCTTACTGCGGTTTCCACTGCTCTTATTGAAGACTGCTAAGCATGCTTTAGTATTCACCTTGACGTTGCAAGTTTCAAGTGATGTTCTGCACCTTTGACAGGGACAGGAAAGTGACCAATGCTGTTGACTGTGGCTTCATGCAGTTTCTTACATGCTTAAGGAATTCATTGCTCTTTGCCCATCTGGTGTACGCATATCTTTCTTGGGCAATTTTTTTACCCATGCATGTAGATGCTGCGACTTTATATATAGATGTACCATCAATTTTTCCACTTACAAAGCGATCAGAGTCAGACATCTGATCAGCCCTAGGTGGCTGGAAAAGGTGTGATCGACTGACTGACTGACGAAAGCAAAAAAAATAATATCTGCTTCACAGATCTATAGAGGTCCCCATTTAGACCTGCTTCATGTGGATATTCTCCACATGACTTGGACACCTTTTTGTGTGGAGAAGCTTGCCGCATGAGGCATACAGTATACTACGAGCCGCTCATAGCACGGCAGAAAGAATACCAGTGATCAACAGTGCTGCAAACTCAATGCTCAGAACTTATGTCCATGGGTTTTGAATTGGCATCAGCCTCGAAGGCTGCATTTATTGCAAGTACCAGGGTGTGAGGCCCCAGCCTCCTGGAGCGACACTGTTGGTGCTGGAAACGCCGTTGGGCGTCACAGTCAGAAAGTTGACCTTCGCCCACTCGATGGTCAGCCATGAGTCATCCACAAGGCCCCCGGTGTCTCCTGAGTTGTCGTTCCAGCACCTGGAAAGCAGTACTACTTCAAGCAGCATATCGTCCCAGCACTCTACTGTTGTTAATGCTGTCCTGCATGCAAGCATAGCTAGCTTGTGGGCAGGGCATGTGGGTGACTCACCAGTAGAAAAAAGATGTGACGGGGGAGTGCTGGCCATCGTTGGCAGGTGATATGTTGTTGATCCAGGAGGATAAGTCCCGCAGCCACGACAGATCATCGGCCAGCGCCAGTGTTGTGCCGAACTCTCCTGCATTCACGCCAGCACATCACTCAAGGGTGGACAAAGAATAGCCTCAGCATCAGAACATGTGTATGTCCCTCAACTGCATTCAGTGACAGCTCTTCATGCCACCTTTGGGACCTGACTGGGCTCATGGTGAGTGCAACTCCAGTATTTCCAAGAATGTCTGAACTGGTACATGAGCAAATGCCTGGGTTGCTATGTCTTGCCAGATGTTACAGGGTAGATGGTGACGGGGTCGAGGGTCCTCTTGTGTCAGAGGAGGTTTGAAAGTGCACCTATGGCAATGGGGAAGCTGACAGAATTGAGGGCCCTATTCTGACAGAGGAGGTTTGAATGAGCACCTATGGCGATGGGGAAGCGCTTGGGGGTGCAGCCGGTGGTGCAGCTGCTGCTGGTGTACCCGGTCAGAGCCTTGCTGCCGAAGGATGCTGACAGCCTGTTCCACAGTGGTGTGCCCTCCTGCACAGCCCATGTTCAGGCACAAGTCAGGGGTACAATTATCAACCGGCAGCTCCCCCTAACAGAGCTCAAGATGGTGTGGCAGAAAGATGTGTCCATTCAAGTAGCAGTGACTGATGAGCACAAATTATGATTTGGATGGCAATGGCACTTCTGAAAGAGGTCCCAATGGTGGAGAAAGTCCCTTGGAAATTAAAGGATGACCAGCTTGCCCACCTTGGTTGTCTGGCTGCCACCAGTAACACTCCTGCCATACACGTGCGGTGACAAGACCACCTGTAAAGCAAGCAAAGGTCCATGAGGGGTTTGCCAGAGACATTCCAAAACAATAAAAATGTTGCTGGGCATACATAGTCCACAAGGACTGAAACACCTATAGTAATAATAATAACTCCAAGCAGCATCTTGAGATGTCTTGGTCCTCAGATCCCCCATGCAGCTGGCATTGAGTAGAGTTTGCAGGCGCCAATGTATCATTATAACACGTTTTCCAGTCCTTATGGACTAGGTACGTCTAGCAGCACCTTTATGGCAGCCCTCCATTCATTTCGATTATGTATTGGGCATGTGGAAAGTTGCATGCGCGTTGTTGCCAGGGCGCATCAACGCGTTTGCCAATGCACCTTGTCGAGATGAACGCAGAACAGGAATTTTCATCACCTGATCGACGTATGGTTTGGACAGCAGCCCATCAAAGAAGGGGCGAGGGTCTGACAGGCCATCTTGGGAGATGAGATCGCCATCTGTGACAAAGCCATCGCCCCATGCAGCTCCGATACCATTCTGACCCGTCCCTGCACCGCGTTCAAGCAACTCTCAGCTGGGATTTGTAAGAGTCCTCCACACATTCACACACCAATCACCATTGTGCCAGTCTCTCGGGTAGCTCCGACACAGCTCTGTAGCACACACAAACTCTTCCCCCATAGTATGACAAAGCAGGGCAAGCCACAAGTTATTTGAAGCGGAACGAACGCGGCCAATCTACCAGAAATGAACACTGTTCAAGGCTAGGAGTATCCCCGACATGCAGACATGCAAGCCCACAGCAGAGGCTCAAAGTGGCACACGCACCCTCCACAAAGAAGATGACGTTGGAGTCGATAGCATAGAGCGCATCCATAACTTGGAGGTACAGGGTGGTCATGCCTGGCGAGCCGTTGGAGTCCTCCCACCTGCAGACACACCCTTGCCGCGCATAAGCTCACCTGTTGGATGCACCTAAGAAACATAGCCAACTGAGAGCAGGACGCCATGCCATGTCAGAGATGAGAAACCTTTGATGGGCCAACTCTAGTAGCGTGCATCCCAGAACATAATTGAAGGTGGAAGTCCTCAGCTACAGCTCAGCTAGCCAAGGGCACAACTGCAGCATGCATGAGGGATTGCAGGACCCATCTAGGTGCTGATTGGCCCTCAGGTGTTGCCCAACGACTTGCATGCTAGATTGCTTCAGCTTCTGGTGCGGGAGGCTGCTGGGATTTATTCACATTCAAGTTGCTTTCCTTGTGCATTTGAAATGATTGGGATGTTGTGGATCATCTAATCAGCCCTATGATGGCTGGAACGATGAGTAATCTTCTTCACTTCTTCTTTAGGTGCCGGTCGCACCAGAAACACAGATAGCAAGGGCAGCGCACCTGAGGCCAAGCCCATCCGGCTCATTGCATAGGTCAAGGAACATGCGGCCCGCAAGCTGTGAGGAGAAGTTGGGCAGTGCAGTGATGGCGGTCCACAGTGTCTGCCAGTCGCTGATGAAGTTGCCACTGGATACTGTTGTGTCTCCGGGTGCTGCATGGTAGTCCACCAACACATAGAAGCCCTGCAGGGTCACCGGCAGTGCACATGTCACAACAGAGGACAACCCTACTTGAACTGATTGAGGAGGCCAGACTGGCAGAGCATACGAGTCAGATCTCGGATAAATCAAAGCTGTGCGATGTTTGTGGCAGAGTTTGAATTCTTTCAATTCATGTCCAACACAAAAGTTGAAGTCTGGCAAACACAGGCAATTGCTTACACTGGACGAGCACTGTCCAGCACCTGTGCTTGAGAACAAACAAAAGCACAGAATTACCAGCCCTACATATGCAGAGTCATGCAGGGCGCAAAAGTAGTAGGAGCAGATTGGCCATACGGCTTACATGGATATGGACATATTGCTGAAGCAGCAAGGCATGTGCGGCCATGTGGGGTCACCTGCTGTATGTAGTACTGGATGACATACAGGTAGCGGTTGAGGGTGGAGTCATTGGGCAGGTCGCTGTTGCACATGCCATCCGAGGGAGCAGCAAAGCTTGGGAAGGCAAGTGAGGCCGTGTTGATGGAGCTGTAGGGAGAGGTGGGATTCGTCAGATTTCCCTGCATGCAAAACCAGCCTCATACCTGGAAAATGTTGCATGCTACCTGGGGATGCCAACTTTGCCAGATTACCCAGCATGCAGACTCCAAAGTCAAACCCAGACACGTCTCAAGCAGTGCACATCATTCAGAACATTGCTGGCAATGCTTGGCCCTCTCGAGAAGGTGTGTCAACAGGTTGTGCCCCATTTTGTCCCATGCTATATTACTCTGCACATGGCTCTTGTCGTGGCTGATAGTGCTTGTGCATGCAACATGTGACCTCACATGATGCATGTGAGGCTCTCCTTCATTTAAGGTGGGACAGTGAGCAAGCAGGAGACCTTGAGGTACTCGGTGTCATCAGTGCATGGCTTGGTCCATGACTTGGGCGCCAGGTTGAGGTCTGAGAAGGTCATGGGCAGGCGCACTGCATTGAAGCCCAGCAGCTGCTGCCTGAACACAATCGTCTTGAAGTCTGCCACCTGTAGCACACCACCTTTCCCTCACCACTTGCCTAGCCAATTCAAGGCATTCCTTGCAGATCGCTCCTGTGGAGACACCCAGCAGGCTGAAGAGAGCAGTGGAGCCATTCATGCGATCACATAGCAATAGTTGCGATTGGATCTGTACTGCAAGCAAGGACTACCTGGAACGTGGAACCTGCATAGAAGCCATCCACCATGGTCTGCCCATTGTTGAAGCCGAACCTGCCACATGAATAAAGCCTTATTTCCATGTGAAGTAAGCGAGCTCATCACTCATGCTCAGGTACTTAATAAATTTGGATGCACCCTCAAATGCCTCCAGATGCATAGCACATAACCCTGCTAATTGAGCTGTACCCTCTGACTCTTCCCACACGACTGACAGTGCTGCACACATAAAGGCCGTCCAGGTGTCAGGGCAACTGAGCTGTCTTGCAGCCAGGCATCTGTCCAAGCACAAGAAGCACGCCCCGACCAAACACCAGACATGAGCACTGCATGCACATCGTTTGATGCCTGTAGAGTGAAGCAGCGCACCAGCTCATGCCCTTGAGCGCGACAGGCGAGCCCGTGTCGGCGTTGACAAATTGGTTGTCCACCAGCTTCAGTGCTGGCAGCTGTGCCCCGACAGTGGAAGGCGTTGGCGATGCCGCAGGGGCAACCGAGGGAGTTGGAGTCAGGGTGGATGGGGGCGCTGTAGCAGGGGTCGGCGAAGCCGCAGGAGCAGGGGTGGATGAGGGCGTTGGAGCCGGGGTCGGCGAAGCCGCTGGAGCAGGGGTTGGCGAAGCTGCTGGAGCAGGGGTGGGTAGCTCGGTTGGTGCAGGAGTCTCCATAGGTGTCAGGTTGGTTGAGGGCGTTGGAGCCAGGGTCGGCAAAGGTGTTGGAGCAGGGGTGGGTGAAGTTGCCGGAGCCGAGGTTGCGCTCGGTGTGGGTGCGGGGACCAGCGCTGCCACCGGGCCTGCCACAGGCGGCAGCACAGTCACTGAGGGGCCAGGCACTGGTGCCTGACTTGGCGCTGGACCCGGCGCCATCAATCTGCTGGGTGTGGGCGCCTGAACAGGCGACATCATCGGCACTGCCACAGGCGGCATGGAAGTTGCTGTTGAGCTGGGTCCTGGCGCCTGGTTGGGTGGACCACCCAGTGGGCTCGCCACAGGCGGCCTCACAATTACTTCCAGAGCGGGGGTTGGTGCCTCTTTGAATGCTGCTGGGCCAGGGGCTGGTGCCAAATCCGGCGCTGCAGCTGATGGGAATGGAATACCCATTCCTGGGACTGGAGCAATGCCGGGAGCTGACACTGATGGAGCTGGTGCCATTCTGGGAGCAGCACTTGGGGCTCTCAATGGTGGAAAGGACGCTGCTGGAGCAACACGAGGTCCTAACGCTGGAACTGACAAGGGGGGCATTGAGGCGGCTGGGCTTGGAGCCGAAGTAGGTGAGGAAACTGGAGGAAGCTGCGCTGGAAACACAGGTGCAGGGCCTGGTGCTGGGAACCCAGAAGGTGATGGACTTGGTGGCATCACTGGAGCTGAAACAGGGATGAACAGTCCCGGATCAGTCTTGCTCGGGCTGGGAGCACGGGAGGGCGAGGCAGCAGGGACTGACACACTGGGCGAGGGTGCTTGCTCTGGTGCCATTGGGGGAGCTGACACAGGGCTGCCCAGGTGTGTCGATGGAGCTGGCGCTGGAACACCTGCAGGCAGGTGCCCTGCTCAAAAGCTGCCAAGGGGAGTGCAATAAGAACTCAAGCCCACAAGATCACATGCACGCAAGAGTTCTTATCACACTCCCCTTGGTGCCGCAACAGCTGATGGTGGGATCAGGGAGTGTTAAATTTGTTTGCAAGGGAGGCAGCAACTTGCCTGCTGTGGGTGTGACAACCTCCGGGACAGGAGTTGGAGTTATCTCTGGCACTCCTGGAAGGCTGGGGATGATGGTGGGCAGGCTGGGCAGCGGCGGCAGCGCTGCTCCCGGGCCGACGCGCCGCGGCGGCTGCGCGCCGATCGGGGCCGGGCCGGCGGCCGGCCCCGCGGTCGGGACCGGAGTGCTGATAAGCTCGGGTGCCACTATTGGCGCTGCAGTAGGTGTCGCTACTGGTGCCATGCCTGGTGCGGGTGCTGGCGAGGTCATGATAGAGATGTCGACGGATACTGCTGGTGAGGGTGCCTGAGCAAATCACTGACAGGTTGTCAGAAATGGATCACAAGCGATGGCAACCAGCCGTCAAGACTTGACCATACAATAAGAGCCCCATGCTGCATCTTTGTTGTGGAAATGCGAACACCCAGAAAATGCGAACACCTAGAAATGCACAGCTTTCTAGCTCATGAACAGGGGTTAACTGTACAGAGGACAAGTAAGGCTTTGGGCAAAGGACTTCTGATCGTATGGTTGCAAAATTGGGCTCACCCTTGCCGGAACGATGGCAGATGCGTTGAAGCCAAGCAAGAGCTCCGGCAAGTTGATGGAGCCGGTGATGTCGGCCAATTCACTGTTCATCAGTGCACTGCTGACCGACCCACTGCCCACCTGCTGCGAGATGAAAGGGAACAGCGCAGCTGCTGCATCTGCAACCGCCAAGCCACCTGCAGCAGCACACAATGGGTGCATGGCTTGCTTCTCCTCATGACCATAACTTGTCCTGCATTCAGGGTGCAGGAGAAGAGAACGTTGGATGCTGGTCGGATCTGGGTGCCACTGTGTGACGGTCATTCTTCAACAGCTGATAAGGTCGCACCTAGCTTGCCACAAAGATGTCATGCCAGAAGTCGCTTGCCATCACACAAGGTACACAAATGGCTCTCTTGCATGAACTGGCTTGTGAAGACATCAGAGGCCTTGTGTCAGACACACCTTTCGGGTCACGGCTGGGGAAAACGGTGGCAATGGCTTTGGCTTTGGCCGAAGATATTGCCGCATCTGACTCGCTGAGGAGAAGCTTGGGTTGCTGCAGGTAGGGTGGAACCACTGGGTAGGGCGATGGCTGGCAGGTGGGTGATGGCATCCCCGAGAGGCAGGCAAAGCCATCAGCGCAGCATGCATAGTCGTATGTCTCCACCAGGCAGTTGACCCCAAGACAGTTGGCCTGGTTCCCGGCTGCATATAATTACCAAGTTGAGTCCCAGGACAAGTCCAGGCTAACGGCAGTTTTTTTTGGTTGGCTTTCAGTAAGCAATGTGCCATGACCCCACAGGTGACATGCACTGCCGAGCATGGGCAAGGCGGATGCAGAAACTCACCACACTGCTGCCCACCAGGAAGCTTCAATACACAGCTACTCGGAGCAAAGTTGAATGTGGCGTTGGCGGACTCTGTGCATTTTAGTATTCCTAGCTCAGGCTGTGGTAGGCAGCTGAATCCGATGGGGCAGCACGAGCCTGGAACCGGGACTGCTGTTCCGCACTGTTCATAGGGCTCGAACGTCTGGAAGCAGGCTGGCAAATTGTACTGGATACCACTTGTAACTCCTGCACATATCATTCAGCCTTGTCAAGGAGTACATGACGCAAATACGTCTTAAAGGAAAAGAGTCCGTGAGGGGGTGATGCCACGCATCAGACGAACAGACTTTGAACGGCTGGAAATAAGACATTACTTACCTTCTGCGCTCTCAAAATAGTGTGAAATAAGCACTGCGGATACCACAAATAGGCCTGTGACGGCCATTCAGAAGTTTCGGACGTCCAAGAGCCCGACGAAGCTTAGAATGCCACTGCTTGCGTTTCACTTCCGCCACCACAAGCAGCAAACATATACTGAAGTTGCAGGCAAATAAGGATTAAACCTTACAGCGTCCACATACCACGTCTCAAATCCTGCTCACGGAGTAACATTTCTCTGTTCCGAGGCCTTCGAAGCTGCCTCGAGAGTACCAATCACCACAACATCCAAAATTGGCTCGCATCCAACCGCATGCACACAAGATGCACATGCGTCTCGAGGCATGTGGAATGATGTAATTGCTTCTTCTTCTTGCGTCTCAAGGCTCTCTAGATCGCTTTATGCAGCAATCCTCAACCACTTCAACTCTTCTTCCCTTCGTTGCTCCTGTGCAAACTGTCAGCACCCGTGCAGGCTTCCTCTTTCTTCTGCAAGGCCTTTAAAGGCGCCTTATTTGCGCACATTATAATATTATGCCACAATGTGCCACTCAGTGGATGGACCTGTGTACACTGCGCAGTGCATGCATGCCAGTCCCCACCAGATGTGACTGCGAAAATTAGCATACAGGGCCGTACTCAGGACACTGCTGCTGCGTTTTCCGCTACGTCCACTGCCGCCAACCTCCACAGCTTGATAGATGTTCCGGCGAGTACTTCGCACAGCTCGCCGCTTAGACTGTGCCTCACCGTAGCCGTGAATACCTCCAACCCCTTCAGCAGTGCAAATCAAACCCATCTCAGCTGTTGATGCATTGAAGCAGGCTATGTCGAGAACCAGGCAAGTGTACAAGGACCAGTAGGTTATCTTTCAACAGTAAGCCGTAGAAGAAGTACCTTGTGCTGAGTGTTTTCTTTCAACTCCAGCTCGTTCCAGGTGACACACGTGCTTCCTGTGGCAGTACTATGGAGGTTGAAGAATGCCACGGCCAGATCCCCATTGTGAAGGCGTCTCTGCCAGATCTGACCCTCCTCGCATGAGCCTATGCACTTCACTAATGCACCCTGGCGCCCTGTGCACAATGCCATGCACTTCAAAGAATACTTCAACAACAAAGCCCATGTACTGGAGTTTCAAACAAACTTCCCAGCACTTGAGTTTACATACATGCACGCCAAGATGGAGGGCAACAATGCAAGCAACAGCAGGACTGGACCACTACTGAGAGATGGGTGGTGAAGGTGCACATAAGCTTGCTTGAGCAGAGACTGCAGCATGGATGAGGGACGAGTGGGGGTGTACAGAGCGTGGACGAGCAGAGGTTGATGCATACCTGCAGGGTCCTGGTTGATGGCAATGACGTCCTTGTTAAGCAGGATGGCTTGCTGGGCCGCGGTCAGGTTGCGCACATCATTTCCCATCAACAGGGGCGCGGCAAATATGGCCCACGCGCCCATCTGCAGTGCTGCCTGGTCGTCTGTGATTCCCTGCCAAGCAGCAACACATCACCTCTACAAGTTTATTTGAGGGATGCAAGATCCCAGGTATCAAAGCTCTGCAGTACCATGGAAAGAGGTGCTCAATTCTTGGTGGGATTTGGTGGGATTAGACCTCTTGCCGGTATATGAACACTCACAATTGCTGCACCAGATGAACATGAGTGCCTGACATACCTTTGCAGGCAACTCTCAAATTTATCTTCACTCTGAATCCGGGACATCAGGGAGTTAGGAGCACATATGCAGCATCTGCACCTCGTTCCCAATGATGAGCATGTCGGGGTCATTAAATGCGCCCGGGCCCGCCACATCTGTGAAGCCTTCTGAGAGGAGGGACGCCTTGGCCCAGAAGACAATAATGCTTTTTAAACTGGCCCAGTCGGACTGGATGTCGATCCAATTCCGCCAAAGATTGCAATGCCGCCTCAGTGCGTCGTAGGGAATCTGTCCACCGGAACTTGCGCAGTCTTTCAAAGATGCAAGTCGGCAACATTGCCAAGCACTGTCTGTATGGCAGTACTGCAGCTGAACGAGTTGACATGTTGCAAGCTGCACTACTTATGTCACAGACAGTCTTTTGTGCACAGCTCTCCTGTGGTACTCCTGTGTGACAAAGGTGGGCACACCTGGAAGCCAGTCTGAACTGGGTCTGGCAAGTAGGCAGGCCAAGAGCAGCTGTAAACAATGGGCCGGCCAGTAGCATTCAGTGCAGCACCCAGTGCCGGGTACGTCTTGTTGTAGGTATCAGTGTCTGCATAGCACCCATCCACCTGAAGACAATCTCAGCCTCAGGCCCATTCTGAGGCTGATGGAGGGACGTGTGACGTTTGAATTGATTGCAGTCAGTGAATCATCCCCGTTGGATGCACAGATACCTTCAGGTAATCGACGCCCCAGTCTGCATATGTTTGAGCATCTCGACGTAGATGTCCTGCCATGCCCGGGTATCCTCCGCAGGTTTTTGTTCCAATGTCACCATAGATACCAAACTTCAAACCCCTGCAAACTCAGGCATTTGAACCTCTGCACTATGATGCATTGGCACTGCATGATCAGCCTTCAACTAGGAATCTGTTCACATGTCATGGACATGCATACCTTTCATGTAGGTACTGTGCGACTGCAGGCATTCCTCTGGGAAACCTGTCAGGATCTGGCTGGAGTTTGCCATGCCCATCTCTTTCCTTGGCTAGCCAGCAATCATCTATGATGACGTAGTTATACCCAACATCCTGGAAACCACCTTCAATCAAGCTGTCTGCAGTCTCCATGAACAGGCGCTCAGAGATGCAGTTGGCAGGGTCTTGAGCACAGTCAGTGTTGCATCGAAACCTCTCCCAGGATAGCCAGCCCTGCACAATAGCAGCTCTTCTCATGAGTTGGTGTCCCAATATTGGAGGTGGTAGGCGAAAACCGGACGATAACAGATCAAGATGTTGATGAGTGGCAATTCAGCAGATCACGGACGCACCATGGGGGGCGTTGCTGCCACACCATTATCCAGTGAAGAAACTAACTGCAAAATCGAGATCAAGCTGATAATTCCTACTGTAAAGCAAGCTGGTAGATGCAGAGACATACTCATGATGGCATCAACAACAACATGGGTTCAGCACAATAAATCTTTCTGGGGACAACAGTCATGCTTTCTGGTAAGAAGGACTTGAGAGTCTTCAGTGTGAATAGCTTTGTCAATGCTTGTCCTTTCGGATGGGTTTCAGGCGTTCGCGAGGCTTTCGGGGTCGAGTCGAGGGATGTCGTGGCAGCAGCTTCCACCTAGTGCGCGCCGAGACTCACATTGGGGGGATGAAAAGTACGTACCGATTTGATAAGCAGGGACCAGTCCCAAATTTATAATGGCCTCATTGCATTACTTCTCTGGATTCAGGCCTGTTGCTGACAGCCTCCGCACATCTGCTCACAAAACTTTCGCGCAGACTCCTGGAAGGATCCACGCAAGGAGGATGAGCTCAACAACGGCCCAGGTACGCCGAGGTGTCATGAATTAATTTTGTTTAGACAGTGGTTTCAATGTGTTGTGCTGGCCCTCCCAAGAGAAATTGCCAAAAGGAAGGCTGGATCATTTGTGCTTGATGACGCAGGCAACTGGCACCAACCCGAGAGGCAGCGGTGGCACTGCAGCTGAGACAAAGGAAAAGTACACGTTGAAGACGGCAGGAGGTGGCACGTATAAAGTAGCCGGTGGAGAGCAGATAAACGTAAATTTGCAAAGACACATGGTTTGATGGACGATGAAACAGTGGGCATGCAATGTGGGGCATGGGAATGGCCGACACAGTTACTGTGAATCAAAGTACTGTAAACTGAGAAACTGTTTGGTGGGTGCAGTTTGCAACAGCATCAACGTACCCTCTCTTCCGTTTGGGCTCTGGAGCTTTTGTGTCTGGCAACCTTGCAAACTTTCGAAAGAGGCCCGAGAAACCTATTATTCTGTATGAGTTCCAAGGCTGCCCGTTCTGTTCAAAGGTGAGCTGTAGACTCCTTCTTACTTATTGTCTCTCAACCGCTGATAGAGCATATTGCAGAATTTCTTGACTGCAAACTTCTGGCCGGCAAGTATTCCAAGCAACAGCAAATTTGCTGCTGTCCAGGTTCGCGAGGCCACCACAATTCTGGACTTAGACGTCCTCTACTATCCTTGCCCAAAGGATGGGCCAACATGGCGACCCAAGGTGCAGTATATGCATGACCCAATGGAAATGCACTGAGTATGCCTTTTCTGCCTGTCCTGATTTGCCATGATCGGTGGGTGACCTGGCATCATTCTGCAGGCGAAAGAGATGAGCGGCAAGAGCCAGTTCCCATTCATGATTGACCCGAACAACAATGACAAGCAGATGCTGGAATCCGATGCCATCATCAGTTACCTATGGGAGGAATATGGAGATGGAAACGTGGGTCTTTTCCCTCCACCCTGGTCTCCTACATGAGTCACTTCCTTGTTCCCATGTGTGCATGCTCCACCTCTTATTTTGGAAGTGGTCACAAAATATGAAACCCAACATGTGGCACCCTGAGTCAGCAGTGGTAGGCACTGCTTGCATGAGGTTTGGTTGTAATTGCAGGTCCCAATCCAGTTCAAGCTGGGCCCGCTGACGGTGCTGAGCATTGGACTGGGACTGCTGCCACGCGGAGGCAAGGGCACTTCATACCGGAAGTCACGCATTCCAGAGAAGCCCATTGAGATCTGGGGCTATGAGGCTTCCCCCTTTGTCAGGATGGCGCGCGAGGTGTGCAGTCTGCCTTACTACCTTGTAATGAAGCACATCCTGGCTGGTCAGCTGTGCTTACCTGACCATGGGCGGATAAAGTAGTTCAATTACTCTCCAAAAGTAGCACTTGGGCATTATTTTTGGCAACTGCCACTGTCCTGCATTGCTCCAGAGTGCTTACGTGTGGGAACAGAGCTAGTTTTTGGATGGGCACCGACAAGTATATTGTTGAAAGCAAGCTCAGGATGCAAGCCTAATTTTGCAGGCTCTGGTGGAGCTAGAGCTGCCTCACCTGTACCACTCAGTGGCGCGCAACAGTCCCAAGCGGCCCTTCCTAACTGAGAAGTGGGGCAACTTCCAGGTCAGTCGCGAGGCATGGATGCATGTTGCCTGTCTGGTGTTGGGGCCAAGCACTGTAATGAATGGTCCTTGCCCCAGCACATGATAGTTGAGCAGCTACAGTTGCTCAAGCAGAACTGTCAATCACGCTCTCTCATTGTTGGCGATGTGTTCTGTGCAGGTGCCTTACATCGAGGATCCCAACACAGGCACTGCCATGTTTGAGAGCAATGAGATTGTCAAGTATCTCAATGACACCTATGCCGTGTAGATCGGCTAGCGCCTCGGGACCATCTTACATGTTGTATCATAGCAATCAAAATTTGCATGGTGGTATTTTGACCAGTTATAACCTTCAGTCTAGCAAAGTGGCGAGGTGTCTGGTGTGTCTGACTACCAATTCATGCTCAGATTGGACGCTAGGCAGATATGAGAGCCGGTGCGTGTCATTGTATTACATAAGGACAATCGTCTTGTGATGAATTGATGTGTTTTAGGAATTAGGGAACTTCGTTCCTCGACTTGGTGATCAGAGTGTCAGGTACCAGATCAGTGATGTTTCAATTGCAGATGTATTGCATCTTCTCGTGCAGGGCTGTTAAGTGCCACTCAGATTTGTCGGCAAATGTAATGCGCTGGTGTACAGTGCAGTCATGATTACAACGGTCTCTCAGCATACTGTGATGTCTGTAATTGTAGAAATAGCAGGGTGCCGAGCAGCGAATTCGAAGCATGTGTGCATAGTCACCACGGTTCTGTAACAAGCTTTGTCTTGGAGCTGTGAATGATCCGGTTGATGTCTCCACATTTTGTTGTTGCCAATATTGCACTGCAATGCCGCACCTGGAGCAGTCAGTCAGTCGATTACACCTTTTCCAGCCACCTAGGGCTGATCAGATGTCTGATTCTGATCGTCAGAGTCAGCACCCAACATGACATCCATACATTCACAGAGAAACTTGACAACACTCACCAGATCATCCTGCCAGAGAAATTGAACCATAGTCGAAACTGAAAACAAGCCTGCATATTTGTCCCTAATGGACTGCAAATGAGGACATTCAAACACAACATGTCTTTCATCACCCATCGAGCTAGCACCACAGAAACTGCAAACCCTATCAGCACGAGGAACTCCTATCCAAGACCCAGAGTCCCGAGGCAGGCCATGACAACCCATCCTAAACCTGAGCACTTGCCGAAGGCGAGAAGCAGACAATGGCAGGTTAACATAAGATTTCTTACGACAAGAATCAGGCCGAGCACACCATGCCCTATATGTACACAAACGGGCCCTGGATGATGGACACGTCCTAGGACCGTAATCAAGACCTAGCCACACAGCATTCACTTTGTCATCTAGCAATTGGCAAATGCGCCGATTTGACCTTCCCTGGAATTTTGACGTGGCGGAAATTTCAATATTAGCCACAACTGCATCCACACTACAGGCCCTCCATCTTTCTCGCACACAGTTGATTGTTTGTATCTCTTCATTTTAGGCAGAAACAGGGACACATTACCCCCAGCCTGGCCAAGCAAGCCTGGAAAATCTTGGAGATTTGGGGATGCATGACATGAGCACGAGGTGCCTATTTTAGGACCCGGAGACGACGGCAGCACCAATGGCCATTCTTCCAGAAGGAACAGAGAGTGTCGCTGCACATCGTCAGCACAAAACCTTAAAGTTTGCACCCTGTGCTGCTGGTGAAGCACCCATCAACGGCCAAGATGCGCTTCACGTTAAGAAAGAAAGGAGGTGAGTCAGCAGGTCTTTCCTCGGCAAAGGTATTCTTGTTGATCACGCAGTCCAGACCGCGCTTTACCTTCGCTCCAACGGTATGGTCTGGCCATCTGCCGGCTGTTTGCTGCCCTTGTGCCAGCAGAGAAATTCTGTGCGCCTAATACGGGAGCGTTGTATCACGAGGCTCGCTTACCTCGTCAAGCATAAAGCTCGTCTCTTTCGTTGCGAGACCACCCCGTGTGGCTCTACTTCTTGCTTGTTGTGTCATCTTCGGAAGATTTTGTGTGCCGAGGTTTTCCAGAGGCACTTACCTCGAGCCAGGCTGACGCGGTGTGTCGACTCAAGACCGAGTGCTGTGTGTTTGAACAGATCGGGCTCTTAGAATGCATGCAGAGCGCAAAGAGGAAAGCTCCTGGCCATGATCAAGCAGATGTTGCAGGGGTTAGGTTCTTGCAGCTGCCTGCCTTGCTCTGACTGTGTCAGCATTGGAGGGGGTAGCACTGGCAGGCCGTTTTCAGATGACATTTGAGGTAATTTATGCGTGCAGCTGTCCTTTCGCAGGTGAACCTGAAGCAAGAAACACAGGATCAGGCCGCAAGATGAACCTATCCTTGCGCTCAGGGGTGCTCAAGAGCCTGGCCTGGGGCTCTGTGATGCTGTGCTGGGCCGGCTGGGTCATTGCACTGTCTGGCCTGTCTGCACTACAGCAGCACTGCGGCAGAGCAAACCTGCCAGCTGTGAGGCCCTTGTATATTCTGTCACCCTTCCTTGAAGAAGCAATATTGTAGTATGGCACAGATGTCTGACACAAGTTTATGTGGTGTGTATTGATCTGCATGCAGTCATCATTCCTGCGGTGCACATGCAATGCGAGGCAAGGATGAATATCTTGTCTTTCCTGACTGCAGATTTGGGGCAACATCGGAGAGCTGGGCCCAATGCGCTGCGACAAGCTCTTTGCATATGAGGTCAGCATGTCCTCACGTTCCTGTGCAACCATGTGAAAAGACCCACTGATGCCTGCCAAGCCCTGCTCTACAAGCATGTCATGGTCGATGGGCCGTACTCTTTCTTACATGCACTGTTGTGATGCAGTGGTGGAAAGTCTGGTACGAGTGGGGCTGCCTCGTGGGAGTCATGTTGGCCCTGGCCATTGGTGCGCTTCCATTCAGCTCAGGGAATGCCCGCCCGTGAAGACGAAGAATGCCGCTGACTGCTTGCACTTCTTTTGGCAATCAGGAACTCTTAGTGTGATGGAGTTAAATCCGGAGCAATTGGTCTCGGCAACTGAAGTTCTGTGGTTCTACAGGCCGTGTGCATGTCTTCCGCGTCTGCCTGGCCGTCAGCCTGGGCATTGCCACCGTGATGCTCATGGATGCAACCAACACCTTCTACTTCGCCTGGTACCGGTGAGCACCCACCGCACACTCCCCACCACAAATGACAGGGGTCCCTATTGCCCCTCCAGCCTCATGCTGTCCGAAAAAGCAGTGTCGTGTTGCCGTGACAAGGTCGCACAATATCATCATGTGAGCCTTGGGCCGATGTGTTCAACCTCTCTGGGCATCATTGGTGAGTGATGAGAATGTTTGAGCCCCCATCTGCACTTTGTACAGGACAGAAATCCTGGCTTGTTTATGTTTGCAACTTGAAGGATGAAACAACTTTCCTGGCAGGATGTTTCTGTGTGACTGCTTGGACATCATGCTTTGTGCTCAGTCGTTAGACATCTGATCAGCCATAGTGGCTGGAAAAATGTGTTCACTGATTGACTGACTGAGCCTTCAGACCAGGAGATCACTTGACCATGCACTGGATGCAGGCTGGCACATGGCACTGCGATGGTGCGCGGCAAGGTGTACTTCAGTGGCACGCTCATCACCTCCATCTTCAACTTCCTGCTGATCATCTGTCTGGGGACGCATGACGAGGGCGCCGACGCCGATGAGTTTGCCTACGGCAAACACCACACCACCGGCCGCCGCGAGACCGAGCTGCCAGTGGCCGGCATGGATCCCGAGGCCGCGCGTGCCGTCTGAGCGGCCTCCCTCCACACAAGTTCCCTGATCGGCACCTGCACTGTGGTGTCACTTGTGAGTGGATTTAGCACTGTGCATCACGACTGCGCAGCCACCACCACAGTCAGCACACACAAAAGCTATATGCACGTGTGGGTGGCGCTTAACAGGGAGGCTCAGGTCCTTACATCACCCCTTACCATTGCTGCTCAAGGCATGGCTGTTGACATCATTGCCTGACATTGTGGGTTTGCCGCCGTGAAGCTCCAGCATGCAACTGAGAGGATCATTCTTGAGGAGCACATGAAGGCTGCCAAGGGTGTCCAAGATGGCAGTCAGAGAAGTGTGTCAAACATGGCAGTTGCAATCATCGGAGTGTTGCACTGTTTCTCACCCTGCCCGTATCGAGGAGTGGTACATCAAGATGCATGGGGTGCATATGTGGGGATGAGGCGCACACTGATCAATGTGGCCCATACAAGATGCTGTTGTTCACAGCCCTTCTGCCTCATTCTGTGATGCAGTGGTACAGGCTGCTACCAGAAGCTATTCTAGGAGCACGTACATGTCTGCCTTTTGGCTGAGACAGCAAGAATGACTGTTTGGAGTCGGGTTCCATGCATGCATGAATGCAGAAGGAAGCTTATTAAGGCCCAGGGCCTTGAAGATGGATGGATGGATTGCACCATGCAGACTGGCCCGGTCTCTTCTGAAACGGGCCAGACATGCTCGAACCAGTCACAAGTCTGCAGTGAGGTAAGAGTTCTCGGGCAGCAACTTTTATCACATCCGGGGTGCTTGGTTGTGAAACAGAGTACACGCATGCCCAGAACACGACCCCTGATGGGGAGAAAATGATGGCCATGAATGCCCTAAGGCTTGGTCTGCTATGGAACCAAAGGCATGCAAATATACTGTGCACAAGATCAGCGAAGCTCTGAACTGCTGCACTAGTGTACTCTTTACATGTTCACTGGCAGATATCACCACCTTTTCCTGCCTTCTTTAAGAGCATGTCTTCCAAAACAATGTCATGCATTAACAGTATTGTAACAACAACAAAAGTCTCTCAGATTGACCATTTCAAAAGCCCAGCAGCCACCTTATGCATCACGACGCATCTGATTCCTGCTTCATCTTTCTAACGGATAGATTCTGCTTCAGCCAAGGGCAAGATAAGGCATCATGAGCATTTGCAGGACCCTTGCCAAATGTGGCAAAGCAGCCATGTGCTCCTAATGAAAACAGGACATCGCGCATGCAGGGCTTGCAAGAGCGCTAAAAAAAGAAGAGCAATACCTCTGAGGCCAGATATACCTCTCAGGATAGAGCTGAACCAAACAAGACATGAAGAAGCTGTCTATTGCGCAAACAATCAGTCTTCAACAATGGGTGCTTCCATCAGAGGCACTGTTGTAGCACCATTATTCATGCTTGCAAACTGTCCTGTACATGTTCATACAGCGTGGTGATCCAGGCTGTTTGATGCATCTCGGTAGCGTTGCCATTCTCTATCAGACGCTTCCCTCTTGCAGACGCTTTACTCTTCGGTGCGCAGCACAGGCACGACAAAGATGCCCTCCTTGGGCCCCAGCGTGAAGAAGCTCTGCAGCTGCAGCCCCGCCTCATCCTCCTGACCCGGTGACAGCTTGAATGTGAACCTGCACACCAACATGCACATGGTGAGCAGGACTTGTAGCATTTTTAGTATATGCAGTGCTAAGGCAGCCCTTCCTTTTCTGGTGCTCACACGCCTGCAGTGCATCTCTTGATCTTATGGTGAGTCTACACAACAGTGTTGGCTTTTGCATGTGATGTAGCCTTGCAGCGTTGAAAGCAAGCAGCATCATGTTTTAACACAAGTTGTGGTTTCACCGAGCTTCTCCGGTTGAAGTGAGGTGCCCCAAGCACAACATGCAGGTTCAGGGACAGGCAGTCCATTTGCACATGCGGCCGCAAGGTGCGAAGTGCGCACCTTTGGAAGAGGCGTGCAAGGGTGATCTTGGCCTCCTGCAGAGCAAAGCGTTGGCCCACGCAGACGCGCGTGCCCTCCCCAAAGGCCATCCAGCTGCCAGGCACCTTCTTGTTGAGCGCGGCCTCCTCAGGCGTTCCCTCTATCCAGCGCTCCGGGATGAACTCCAGCGGGCGCCCATAGTACGCCTCGCTCCTCTGCAGCGTGAAGATGGGCATCTGCACCCAAACCCTCACCAGTCAATCATGCTGGCAGAAATACCGCTTTCAAAAAAAATGTGAAACTTCAACAGTACAGCAGAAAGTGCATGGCAACCATTACTTGCTGAATCGTCATGTGAAGCTGCTTTGCAGATCTTCCGGGGATAAGCAATCAAATATTTAGACGAGGCAGTGCAGGGAAGAAAAGTTGGTCGGTGGCTGCAAAAAATACAGGTGTTTCTCAATACCCCTAGCAGCAAGGGGCACTCACATGGATCCAGGTGCCCTTGGGGATGGTGTAGCCCTTGACAGTGAAGTCCTCGGTGAGCGGCTGGCGCATGGTGAAGACACCGGGCGGGTACAGCCGCATCGCCTCTTTCAGGCAGGCCTCCAGGTAGGGCATGTGGGCGAGGTCAGCAGGGTGCACCTCCCTGTTGGCACCCCCCAAGCTGTCGATCTCCTGCACACATCACGCAGCACAACGTCTAGGACTGACTCGCGGATAGTGTGCATTGCGGTAAAGCCAAGTATGCACAGAAGTAAGGCCTTTCAGGCAGAGGGCAGAAGGGCATGGAGGCAAACGGCATCCAGCAAATTGCTTCCCCTTGATGAAGGGGCATGTGCAAAATTTAATCATGATGGCAAACTGAGCAACAATTCTTTGGGTCCATGGGCACCTGCAGCAGCTTGGCGGTCTTCTCCGGGTGCTTGGCGAGGTTGTACACGGTGAAAGCCAGCGCAGACGCCTGCCCAAAAGCAAAAGAAACGCATCAGCCATCACCTGCAGACGCCATTGGTCTATGGGCAGGAGACACCAAAAATACTTCCCATGGAGGCCAGGCAGTTGAGCACCTTGCTCTAGACAAGCCAGAAAGGCAGGCGTCAAATGCATGTCCAAATGCAAGCGGCCACAGATACAGGATCCCCTCTGAAGCAGTCAGGTCACACTGTGTCACACGGTCCGCCACAGGCACTAGGAAGTCTCACCGTGGTCTCGTAGCCAGCCAGCAGGAAGGTGAAGGCCTGGGAGGTGGCTTCCTCGTCGGAGACACCGCGGCCGTCCTGGTGCTTGCTGTTGATCATGAGGCTCATGAAGGAACCCGGCTGCACGCCGCGCGCCTTCTTGCGTCCGTCAGCAGCATGCGCTTCGATGTTCACCGCTGGCGCATTTGCCGGCTTGATGCCTGCAGCCGCAATCACAATGGGCACAAAGGACTTCAAGCCGGGGGAGTTTGGGTTTCAGCGCTGCTGTCACGTGACATGTGCAAATGCTAGGTGGCAACACCAAGGCAAATGATCTACTGTATGTCTGGAGAATATTTGTATGTCATGCCACCCTAGCTTATGTTGACAAGCGGCAGGGAGGTTGCCACGGGTAGAGGCTTACCAGCTTCCTGCTGCCTGCGAGACTCCTGCACAAGCTTTGACACTGTGGAACGCAGGATGTTGCGCGCATTGACGGCCTGCAGCACAATGAGCGTCCAGTCAGCTGAAAAGGTTGACCGGCTGAAAGCTTGATCAGACCATAAGAACAAAGCGCAGACGGCTGGATACAGACACTCCATCAGAAGTGCTCGTCAAACGTGAGCAATGTCATCTTGCACAACTTCGGCAGTGTCAGTCAGCAGCACACAGCCAAGGCTCTCACCTTTTTGATGCCATCATCAGGGAAGAAGTGGGCGAGCACTCTCATGAGGGGATTGAGGATGGGTAGCACAGCTCCAGGATATGTGTAAATGGACGCCTTCTCAGCTGCACCAGAGTACAACAATGTGATTTTTCCGGCAATAAGACTGTGGAATCTCAATCTGCAGTGTTGTGCTCAAACAAAACTTGCGTGTCGTGAGCTATCACTACTGAAGAAGACCAAGGCAATTTGAAAAGGATTCAAGCGGTAAGGTGGAGCATTGCTGAGCAGATGACTCACATCCTGTGGCAAAAATGGTCTGGGCTGCCCACACAAGCTTCTCAGCCTCCTCAGAGTTCAGCCCTCGCTCGGCATCCTGGGTCCGAAGCTCAACACTGCAACAGGCAATACAAGGCCCTCATGGCCAACATTGCAGAAGCAGATCGCACATTCTGACAGACTGTCATAATGTGCAATATCTATAAATCAGTCTACAGAGGTTCTCAGCTTGTCAGGAAACATGTGCTCGGTGATGGTGATCTTGCATGGTCAGGGATATTGCAGATGTCAACAGATCAGGACCATGAAGCCAAGACAAAGCGCAAAAATTGCAGCTGGCATGTAGGGAGAGTGTGCAGCTCCGCACCCGAATGCAGCACTGCCAACCACATCCATCGTCAAGTGGCCTGTGGCAACACCAAGCCGACCGTCAGTAAGCAGTAGACATGATTTTCACAGTGAAGTAGAAATGCATTTCACAGTGGAATTTGCAGCTTGGGAAAAACAGCCATCTCAAGCAGAAACCCACCGAACTGCCTCCAAATGTTCAGCTCCTGCTGCTCTCTAGCTTTCTTCGTTAGAATGGCTGCCATGCGGTCCGCACCAACGTTCATCTCCTTGGAGGAAATTTCCAGGCTGCACACACAACGAATGGAGAATTTCAAGGATCCACACCATGCACTTAGCAGGAGCATCCTGCATTGCCGAAACATCTTGGTAGTGAATCAAGCGATACAACTCCAGACCTCAATCTCACCTGGCACTGTTGAAAACTGGCAGCCAGGCACTCTTCATGCTGCGATGGAAATCCTTGCTGCACAACACATGCCAAGGTCAGCCCACCACTCGTCAGCACCATGCTGCACTGACAGCAGCAAAGTCAGCAACAGAAACACCAATCAATGGTATGACCAAAGATGCATCTGCGGTCTGGAAAAGACCAAGTGACTCACTCGTTTGTGCTGAAGAGGCCAACTTTGTTGAACTCTGCCTCCTTGCCTGTGAACAGGGATGCTGGTCCTCTAAACTGATGCCGTGTGGATAGTCGGAGGCTCACTAGCCTGCATGAAAAAAGGAAACATTCAGTTTTCATCATCAAATTTGATCATCATATTGGTAACCGTGAATGCTCACATGTCATCATGTGACTCAAGGTAGGAATAATGCATGTGGATTACAGTCCTTCCCCCTGTCATGTTGCTGACACTTGGAGCATGCAATGCCAGTATGCAAGCAACATCGAGAGACACTGGTAGGTGACCACCTTGCCATCTCAGCATCATTGATGACAACCACAGGCTGTGCTCCTGAAAAGTACTGCACGAACCAGACATCCAAACAGTCAGGCAAAAGCATAACATCACATCATCATGTGCAGGGATGTGCTCCATAAATCTGCCGGCTTTTCCAAACATGCAAGGGCACACCACATGAAACCGTGGCCTGTACCTTGAACACCGGCCCATACTTCCTTCCCCACTCTGTATAAACAGCAGCAGGACCCTGCATACAGCACAAACACTCAATTGCTGGTAAGGAAGGCAGTCTTGAGCGCCAAGGGCTGAAAGACATATTGAGGAGGCACACCTTTGAGAGCACTTCTGGGAGACTTCCTCTATACCACTTGGGCGTGGGACCCGGAAGCTTCCTCAATTTCCACCTTGCAGTCGGATGGAAGCCGTAGACAATTGCCTGCATTATCCATATTTGCGTTAGTATGGACTTGAGAAGCACAGTAAGCCACGACGGCGTACGGCATTGCACATGATGTGCACACATAAACATGCATCTTAGGACGAGATAGTAGTAACCGTCACACCGTATCACATCTTGGGATGGAGAACACTGGTATGAGTCAGGAACACTTCCAGATCAACGACAGTTTCAGTCAGAAAAGTGCACACATACCGAGGCGACGAATAGCCCCAATGTCGTCAAAGTTGCCAGAAACCAAGTAGGCACTTCAGCTAAATCGCCAAGCGCCTCCATGACCGTCGACCTGCTCCGTCTACGGTACCGTCTCTACCCACTTCTGGCACTAGCTTTTGGTAGAAAGCACTCCGCTCTTCTATAGGATCTTAAAATCTAGATTATATCAACTCTGCAGGATGATCTGATGAAAAAATAGTCTTGTTTGCCTGCAGGAGTCGAGTACGCGAGAAGTTAACGTTGGTGGATGAGCTCAGCCCTCAAACCCCTTGGTACCTGTCTGATAGCTAGGGTTTAAAAGAAGCATGTCTCTCCGGTGGCGTACCTCTTTCGAGGCACGAATGTCCCAGAGCAGGAAGTTCTGTCCATTCATATATATTTTTTACCGTCTGTATGTGGTCATATAAAATGGCATTGGTGTGGTAAGAACTTGGACGATGTGTCAATAGAATGCTAGTACAACTCACTGCCGAACATCGCCAGGCATATTCCCGTGAATAGGAAGTCAATAGCCAGCATGTTAGAATATTACAATTACTAACATAGCATTGAAATGTCGAAATTTATGATACTGTAACAGCATCGATGCACAGTCCTATACCATTTTGCCTGCGAGCAGCAGCTGCTGCTGGTTCTCTGTCTTGGGTCCTTGCACTTTCTCGTAACGAGGAGTGGCCTCCAACATTGTCGCGCTCAGAACCATCTCTGGTTCCCAATTTTCAGGTAATGTATTTCAAGTGAGACTTTTCGCAAGATTGGGTAGCGGCTTGTGCGTTAAATGCACCGTTTCAAGTCGTCTGATGGAGTCTGTTTTCAGCAGAAGAACATCTCTGGGCGGAACTGGAGGATCTCATGGCATCCTCTGGAGCTTTCAAAGGTCTGTGAGCTTACGCAGCTTTGGCCCGCTGTGGAACACCAGAATTCTGCTCCTGGCAGTAAGCTTTCCAGCTGCCGCACTGTGCCCATCAGCCCTGAAGCAGATGTTCCACCCACTACTGTCTCCCTCCTGGCCTTCCAGCAGCTGTTTTTTCCCCAGCTGCTGCAGCCTGCACCTCTTTCCCTGAGTGCATGGCATCCAAGCCACAGTGCTGCACCTGATGCTAATTTTGCAAGGTATGCTCCAACAATCATGGCCCTTCCTTTCAATGAGAATCATTTTGTGGAACGTTAAGTGAAGTATTCCCTGTCTGCTGCAGTATTCCCTGTCTGCTGCACTACATGTCTATTTCTGCAGCTCAAGGCAGACCCAGCAGGCTGACGCTGAGACCTAGACCTTGGGATACATCTACTCTGGCACATCCCGGAGCACCGAGTCAAGATGTCACTGTGCAGGGGACCCTCTGTGGCGGCAACGGCAACGAGGCATTACCGCAGCAGCTCATCAACAAGTCTGCGTGTGGTTGACATTGCGGCAGAGCACCCGGACTTGATAGCAACTATCCGGAAAAAGCTAGAGGAGAGGGGCGTCGCCCTTCCGCCGGCCCATTTTGCAAACACAGATGTGGAGCTGACTCGCTATGCCATCACTGTGGGCCTGCTTGCCGCTCACACGGCGGCTGACAGGTGCATTGTCCCACCTTCCTACGCACATGCTACATGCCTAAAGCAACGGCTGCATTTTGGACATGATGTGCCGGCTGGGAGGTGGTTCTGTCTTGTGTGGGCCCTTCCTGGCTTCATGGACTTCTGTATGCGTTCACCTTGAGGCATGTCAGGCAGTGAGGCTCATGGCTTAAAGGTGTGCGAGTGCTTTCATAACATGCAATGGATGCCATCTTTGGCGGAGAGCAGTTCTGCATCGCAAGCCAAAGAAGGGAGGCAGGCATGGCAAATGATTCTAAAAGGCAGGTGGATGCAGGGAAAGAGTGGCGGATGCAGCGGCCACGCGGGCTCAGGCAACAGCGGAGTGGCTGCTGTCTCACACCTTCATGCCGGAGGAACAGCTGAGCAAGTGGACCAATGTGGTGCGCTACCTCACAAAGAGCACTGTTGGCAAACTGCAGCCCTTGAGCACTTGCTCCCGGATATGACTTGATGGAGCGATCTTCCCGATGCCGGTGTCCAAGCAGTGCACGAAGGCTGGGTTGTCGCAAAATTGATCCAGCGAGGCTTTGGGCTGTTTTTAGTGTGCTCGAAGGGTGAGCTCCCTGAGAACAACGACCTAATGGAGCCATTAAGGAGATATGTCCCCCCACCATGGCCACTAGCCTGCTCCAAATGTTTTGTCTGCATGCCCTAGTGCACACATACAAACACAGTGGAGATATCTGCGTCTGCGCCAATGTGTGATGGTTGTCTGGCAGGTACATTGGGCTGAGGATGACAGGGATGGGCACCCAGTGCTGGTGGTGCATCTGGAGGCCGCGCTTGAACAGGACGCTGCAGGGGCGGCCACTGCGGCAGAGGCCATACTGGCGCACATGGAGTCCGCGCTTCAGCACCGATTCGACGACGGCCCCGGCCGCCCCGAGCAGCTTGTGGTGGTGCTCGACTCTCGCGGCGCATCCACCCTTCAGGTGCTTGGAGTTTGACACCAAATCTCACATCGACCCCTTCATGGATCGTTGTTGCCACACTACAGCCGCTGGTACCAGAAGTTGACCTCTTTGGAAGGGCTGTTTGTGCAGGATGAGTCCTGATCTCACCTTACACAGACTGTCTGACTCGGCAGCTCATGTAGCCTGACACAGGTGTCTGGGGCTGTTGTCATTATGAGCTGCTATGAGGCCATGATAATTATTTTCTCTCGTCTGTTTGCTGGTGCAGTTTCGGCGGCTGGTGCGCACGATTCAAAGCATTGCTGTGACGCTGAATCGGCACTACCCTGCGCGCTTGCACCGCCTGTACCTAGTGGATGCGCCCGTCATCGTCCACCTGCCAGTCCGGGTGAGTCTCAAAGGGCATCACACAATTGTGGAATGAAGTGGACCTTGATGCTGTGTGTGTCTTGCAATTGAGGCTGCCTCAACCATGGGGCGCTACAGAAGAACAAGTGCACACTCTCCTGGCCCTAATAATTCTGCTAAATTTTCAAGCCTTTCATTCTCTCAGTCATAGGTTGCTTTGTGCTCTTCTTTTTTGGCAACCTGAAAGCTGAACATGCCTTGGCCACCAAGAACCGTGTGGAGGATTCTCTGTGCCAAGTTCAGCATATGGACGTCATATCATGTCACTGTGTGTCATCTTTCAGGCTATCAAGGCATTGTTGCACCCATCTACCTCGTCTAAGATCATTATCTGCGACCTGGGGGACCCTCGGCTGCCTCTGGACTTGGACTTTGACTCGGCTTCTGGCCTTCACCAAACATCAGAGGCCCCTTCTCCCGAAGGAGAGTCAGTGCATTGAGTGTGTTTTACAGCGTGTATATTGTTTAGTTCCATTCCTCAGATGGTGTGCGTGCGGGTGAACCTTCCCAGCAAGAGGGTTGTTTAGGATGAGAACTGCAGGCAGATATAGGCTGAGTGTCATATTTGTTGGACAATTTGTTGGAGGGTAATAGTTCACAGGGTGGCAAAGTATGTCAGTGGACAAAATTGTTTGTAATTCTCTTGCAGTTTTGATTGGTGTTTTGAAAACACTTTCCGACCAGGCAAAGACTTCCACCCCGAGGTTCCATATGGATGCATCCGAAAGTGCTGGTGTCGGAACCCACTGTGCGATCTCAGTCCTCTGTGCAAAGATCAACCTTTTTTTGCTCTGATATTTCACGTATATCATCTTGGTTACTACCATCAAAGATCAACCTTACAGCGCCTCTCACTTTTCAGAGATCCTCCTCCTCCGTACTCGCTTTTCCGACTAGGATGCATCAGCCTGACGTTGGCATCAAGATAAATATCAAACAGTTCATCAACAGTGACTCCAACCGCGAGTGAAATTTCTAAACCCGGTGAAGTGCTTAAGTACTGGCAATCACCGCTGATGAGCAATCAAAGGAGAAATTCAGGGCCCGTTACTCACCAATGCGTCGATCGATGACGCCACACTGCGCTTGATGATGCAGGGGGTCGGCTCTGAGGCAACAACCAAAGTTCCGATATTGACCACGCGCAGCGCTCTCGCTTCATAGTCAGCCCTTTCAAGGACTTCCAGTGACATCGAGACAGCAGGAGAGCGAAAGCAAGAGCAACAGGACTCTGCGGCAGTTGCGGAGTTCGCTTGCTCGACCAACAGAATACAGGCGTGATTCAGGAAGCGCAAGCAGCGAGGATAAAGAGGAGCAAACTTTTGTGGATGCTCTGTAGTTAAAGGACAGCCCCGAGCAGGGGAATGGGACTCCGCACGAGCCTTTGGTCTCTTGCGCTTCTAGCAGCTGTTTCGACAGCATTAGGTGCGGAGCCGTCCAAGCAATAACCGGGGCGCAGAGTGATCCGCGGTGTTTCACTAAGCAATGTTCAAGTTTCATCAGCATCTATTGGGGATTTGATGCGATTAAGTAGCACAGAGCCGCTGAGTTTGATGACAGTCACCAGCACATCTGTTCCGAGTCGGGACGCGCCTGGCAGATGGCTCACTGTTTCAGGGCATGGCGTGATTGCGCTTGCTCTGGAGCCAAGCCTGTTGTTGTCAGTATATTTCTAGGTGGCAGTACAGCGTGGAGCAGCGCTGCAGCCTGCTGTTTGATGCGGCTCGTGCCCTAGCAACGGTTGTGTCCTGGCGATGTCCTCACCGCACAGGCCGCGTTTAGGTCACAGTGAAACTGTTAAGGGGATTAGGCGATCATTTACACTGTTTAGTGGTCAATGCAGAGCATGTTGGCCACGGCATGCAGCCCGTCGAGCGCTGTGGGCCGTTGTCCAGCTCAACTAACATCAGGATGTACACCAGGAAAACTGCTCAATCCTGTCTCATGCAAATTAGAGTCAAGGGTTGTCTCTATTTTCAGTGCCAAAAAGCAGGACAACTTATTACATCATGTACTGTGCTGCAGGGAAGGAGACACAGCTCTGTGCGCCGTGTGAAACATCAGCAGACTGCGGCCCACTAGGAGCCCACACAACACTTCCAGACGTATTAGGCGGCCTTCCTAAGGGCCATATTCTTTCCGCACACTACCCCACAGTCTGCCACCACAGGGCATGCGTGCCCCTGCAAGTGCCCAGCAAGGATGGCTTCTGCAGGGCGCTCCGGGAAGCGCAGCAGGAAACCCAGCACAAAGCTCAGCATGCCCATGAGCAGCACCAACACCAGCCAGGCTTCTCTCTGAGCAGCCTTGCGCAGAAGCTCTTACGGCCGGTCTCCGCCCAATTTGGTGGCCGCAAGGCAGGGCAGCCGAGCGTTCCCAGGAGGCAGCTTCAGCAAGGGACAGTCCGCTACTCGCCCGCGCCTGCCCCCAGCAACTACACATCCTCTCAGCCGCGCGGCACAGCCGCACAGCCTCAGGCCAGCGCTGTCTCGCAGGGAGCATCCCAGGGAGCGGCCGTCAGCTCGGCACAACCCGCCAGGAACAATGGTGGCGCGGCGCTCGTCGGAGGCGGTCAGCTGTCGCAGAACACCGGCAATGGCTACCGGGGTATCTACCAGACATACACGCCTGCCTCGCCGCAGCGGCTGAGCACCCAGGAGACCGCTTCGGCTGCCTCCACAACTCCTGCAGCGGCAAATCCCTCGCTCATTGACGTTGGCAGCGCTCCCGATGTGACCTACAACGCGCAGCAGCAGCTGCGCACCGCCCCCACTGCTGGAGCAGCCACCCGGTGAGGGCGCAGGCTTCCTTTTGGATCATGATGGTGGCATTTTCTGCAGTTGATTGATGACTGAAAATTGCTTTTTCTTGCGTTATTGTATTATTGCATGTTGGTTGTACTAGCAGCATATGCCCTGAACACGTATGTGGTTCCTGTGCAGGGCCAACGCGTTTAACCCTGGCTACAACCAGACACAGGCTGCTCCAGCAGCCACTCCTAGGCCCCAGGCTTCAGGTAAATCTGCATTCCAACAAGTGCAGTATGCTTCCTTTACAAGAACTTTTGTGCCCTATGCGTGGACAGAGGAGTGTCGTTAAGGCAATGTTAGACATGGGCTTCGGAGAGTCAGCAGGGGCTGAGTCTTTCGGCTGGGTGCAGGTACTGGGAGCCCCAGCCCAAGCGGCAATGTTGGCAGGTCCAGCGGAGGCAGCCCAGCTGTGTCAAACAACGCGCCCACGCAGCAGCAGACCACCGCCTACTCCACAGGCAATGTCCAACAGCCGCAGCCGCAGCAGCAGCAGCCGGTGCAGCAGCAGCAGCCGGTGCAGGTGCAGGTGCAGCAACCGGTGCAGCAACAGGTACAGCAGACGGGTGCCTACATCAATCCCAACGGCGGCAATCCCACAGCCGCAACCGGTGCGCTTCCCACCACCGGGAGCTCCGGCAGCAGCAGTGGCGGCAGCAGCTCTGGCAGCACTGGCGGGGGATCCGCCCCCACCGCTCCCACCGGCACAGGAATCCTCACCGGCGGCAGTGGGAGGACTGCCCCCCCGCCCCCACCACCGCCACCACCGCCGCCGCCGACAAACTACACCGACGTGTCGAACGGCGCCGGGGTGAATGACCTCGGATCGGCCGGCGCGGCGACGGGCGGCGGCGGCCTGATCAGCGCGGGCGGCGGCGGCGTAGGTGGTATCGGCGGTGGGAGCGGCAGCGCGACGACCGGCGTTACAGACTTGGCCGGCGGCTCGCCCGGCTTCCCCGGCGCGGCGGCCGGTGGCTCTCCCGGGACTGCCACTGCCGGCACAGCTTCCGGAGCTGCTTCAGGCTCTGGCAATGCAGGCAGCACCTCCGCTGGAGCCACACCCTCAACCGTTGGCAGCGCCTCAGGCGGCGCCACTGGTTCTGCGGGAGGCATTGCTACTGGTGCGCGCTGCAGCCCATCTCATGATCACCATATTGCTGAATTGCAGGACGGGTCTCTTTTGTCAGCCACCTCGATTTCCTTGACATGCACTCAACCTCGGTCTGTCTTTTCCGGCCCACGGGTCCTGTCTAAGCGCAATGGTCAGCAGGCTTGTGGAATGGTGTAGGCGCATCCAAGGAGACCGTGAACCAGGGCTCTGGAGTGAGCGGCAATGCTCAAAGCAGTGGTATTGCCAGCGGAAGCGGCAACCCCAGCGTGGGCGCAGCAACGGTCAGTGTGCAAGGCCCCGGCCAAGCAAGCACCATCAACGGCGGTGGCCCTACCGCAGCCAGCGGCAGCCTCCCAGCAGGTGCCAGCCACACTCCTTGCAGCCACTAAGAGTCAATCCTTGTAAAACGCTTTGAAACAGACAGCAGCATGCACTGAAGCCTGACCAGCAGGCTGAAGAAATTGGAGGGTTTGTTCAACATTCTCATGCTGGTCGCATTTTCTGATTTCATTTTTGCCGTGGCCAGGATCGACTCCAGAAGCTCCAGCCACACCTGCTGGCTCGGCTCTGGGAGCCACACCCACGGTGACCACCCAGGGGTCCACCCAGACCACACCTGCTGGCTCGGCTCAGGGAGCCACCCCAGCAGGCACAGCCTCGGGAACACCCAGCAACACCGCGCCTGCCGCCCCCGTCTTTGTGTTTCCTCCGGGCACAATCTTCACGCCAGGTGTGTGCGCACAAATCCCACACTCTTTTCAGGCTGAAGTGCGCTGCTCAAGGATCTTCGTGGACAGCATGCTTGGCCTGCAAGAGCACTCTGCATGTTGGTGTGGTGCTCAGTCTTGCTTCTTGTTTTTGGCGGCTGATGGAGTGAACTGCCTGTGCAGGTGTGAATGGTGCCCCGCCCACGGTCACGGTCAACCTCCCAACGCCCGCAGCTGGCAATAGTGCCACTGGCAGTGGGAACGTCGACCTTGGATCTGACACCGCTATTGTTGACAACAATGGCAATGTCAACGCCCCAGCTCCTCCCACTGGTCTGCACCCGCCTTCAATCGCCCTTTCTGAACATCTCCTTGCTTCTGGCTGCCCTGCCGTGTGATTGGATGGCCGCAGCGATTGCCCTGGCATCACCAGGAAGCTGCACTTCACCAGCTGCCACCACCCTGAAAGCATGCATAGCAGCGCCTGACCCGACCTGTCTTGATGCAGGTGACACCACGCCCCCGGCCGCGCCGGTCTACACCTACATCCCCGGCTCTGGCTTTGTTGCCGCCGACGAGGGAGTGGCCACTGGCGACAGCACCGGCACCCCGAGCGTTAGCAACAACGCCCCGGTGCTGCCAAGCAGCAGCGGCACTTTCAGCAGTGGCAGCAGCGGCAGCAGTGGCGGCAGTGGCGCCAGCAGTGCCGGCTCCGGGAACGGCAACAACAACGGGAACTTCAACCTAGGAAGCGGCAATGGCAACACGAATGGCGTCGGCAACCGCGGCTCTGGCAATGGCAACAGCAATGGGCTCGGCAATTTGGGGTCGGGGAATGGCAACGGGAACGGTAACCAGAACGCCGGTGTACCGACCGTCTTCACCGCCCCGGGCACTGGTGGAGGCGCGACCACAACAAGCACTCCCAGTACCCCCACAACCCCTGCTGGCTCGGGCACTCCTGCAGCTGGCACAACACCCGACACGCCATCAGGTAGCGTCTCATCTCTACGATCCTCAAGATGGCCAAACTGCTGTCTGTTTGCAAGCCCACCTCGCAGTGGCGGCCTGAGGTTGCAGCAGCCAGTCATGCAGACACCTCAATTTTCGGCTGCGAGCGTTCACTTTGCAGCATTGCAGGCTTGTGCTGAGGTGAAGTGTGTGCTGCTACAGGCACGATCAACACGGACCTGTCCCCGTCGCCAGATGTGGTGCCGGGCAACGGAACCGATGTGAGCAACCAGGCCGAAACCAACCCCGGCGGAGGCGGCGGCGCGACGGGGGGTCTCATCCAGATCCCCAGCGGCGGCGGTGGCGGCGGTGGTGGTGGAGGCGGGGGGACCACGGCAGTGACCACTGGAGGAAGTAATGGAGGTTTCCCCGGCACGGGTGGCGCGAGTACCACTGGCACCACCACCACCGGCAGTGGCGGCACCCCAAGTGGGGGAACCGACACCGGCGGTGGCGGCACCGGCGGGGGATCCACCCCCACCACCCCCACCACCCCCACCGGCACGGGAACAACCACCGGCAGCAGCGGGGGGACCGGTACCACGGCCACCGACCAGTTCGGCGACCAGAGCAGCGCCAACCAGCAGACCCAGAACCTGGGCAACTACAACCAGAACTACGGCGGCGGCCCAACAGTTGCCTCGGGCGATCTGCTTGCCCAGTCTCCCAGCGGCGCCATCACCACCTCCGGCTTTGGCAGTGACACAGCCAGCACAGCCAACACAGCCAGCACAGCCAACACAGCCAGCACAGGGACCAGCACTTTGAACGCGGTCTCAATAAACCCTGGTGAGCTTCATTGAAACCTCGCTCATGCCTACTTGCACCAAATACTGCTTCATGCCATCCTCGGACACCTGCGAAGAGCTCTCCAGATGACCCTGAGAGAGTATCGAGGGAGCTTGAGAATATCTGAATGAGGATCTGTGATGCACAGGCGTACAGCTTTCCGCGTCAAACACTCCGACAGTGAACACGGTGGTGGGCACAAACCCGGGCGTGAACACGCTGCAGTACTCCAACGGCTACGTCAGTTTCAAGACAAACGCAGACAATGTCATCCCCCACACCCACAACGCCGCGCAATGCGCCCAGCTGTGTGCGCGCGACCCCAGCTGCGTTGCCTGGACCCGAGTTGCTGGTGAGCACCCAATATTCTCCTCCCTGCCCATCTCTTTTCGCACCCATGTTACGTACCTGTCAAGTGGCGTTTCTCTTGATGATTACATTCGTGTTTCCCTTCCCAGTCACCACAGCTTGCCAGCATGCAAAAGAGGCCAGGCAGATGGCGCATGCTCATTTCCAGGCCCAGTTGTCTTGTAGTGTTTTTAGCATGTGTTCGGTAGGGGAAGCGGCAATGTAATCTGTCGGAGGTGCCAGCGACATGCAGGAACAGAGTGACTGATCGCACATAATGTGGCCACACAATGCTGAGGGGTGCTTGCTGCTGGTGCGCAGGTGGGTCGAAGGACGTGCAGAACTGCTACCTGAAGAACAGCCTGAGCGCTGACGGCGCAGCCAGCAGCAGTGGCTCCACAGTGCTGAGGCAGTCGACTGGCCAGGTGGACTACACCCAGCCGACCGTCTCGAACCGGCAAATTCTGGAGTCCGGGACAAAGGACCCCAAGGCGCTGCCGCAGTCACTGTATGGGTGCCCCTACCCAGCCACATCCGGGGGGGACTGCAAGCCGCCGCCCTCTTGCAACTGCTATCAGGGCGCTTGCTACGGCTCCTGCTGATAGAGGAGAGGGGATTGGAGGGGGGATGCGGGTGTTGGAATCCCCTCAGGAGGGCTTCTTTTTTGGGTTGTATTGCCGCTAGCGAACGCTCTGGATCTGCACCCCCCATTGCTGTTTGAAGTCTGCCACTCGGTCACTACTGTCGGCGGCTGCCTTATGGCCACTTTTAGATGTTGGCTTACACGCCAGATTTGGCTTGGCACATCCATTAAGAGAGCTCGCAGCGTTGAAAGCATATCTTTTTGTTCGCGATGTTCCCCCGCTCATGCACATTTTGCTGATTGCTATTTGAGGTCCAAACCAACGGATAGAGCTTCAGAGGATAGGGATGTTTCATTAGGGCCTGGTGGTCGTGGAGGCATCGTGCCACTTGTGTTGTTATTGAAGGGTGCATTTGATGCACGTTGCCTTCATGGCCCGCCTATTCTGGCACAGGGTTGCATGTGATCACTGATCACCGCAGCAGCCATGATGTGTACCAGTGGGAGAAAGGGCTTGTTGCATCTTGAGGTGGAAATGAATTCCTTTTGGTCCTAGCACAGCCAGGAAACTTCTGAGAGGAAACCAAATGAGACTGTCAGTTTGACAGCAACGCTGGTACTAGGGGTTTTTTGAAATTTTTGAGATCTGCCGCTGTTCATGCTTAAATATGGTCTACCCACCTATTGGTTTTTTGGATGGTGGCTGAGAGCCTACGAGGAGCATACCTCGTCAAGCAAGTGCACAGTGAAGTGCAATGCTATTGGTGGCTCATTGTCTCACACCATCAGACTGCTCCACAGCAGGTTTCTGCTGGAGGCATTCCTTGGATTGCTAAGGAGCTCAACAATAAAAGGGGTAGCTTAGCATACCATGTCATCAGTATTGAGATCTGATTTTGCCCCAACTCAAGTCATGTCAACGTGTTGGCGATGTATTGATTTGTAATTTGTAATGACTTTGACAGCTACGCACTTCTATGCTCTGCATGCTGACAATCAAATTAAAGCACGGTGCATCTTGCAGCCTGCTTTGCTGAGTGCTTGATGCATGCTGACTTGGAGTGCCCATTTTTGATCAATTGCAAGATAGATATGGTATGACATGATGTCAACAACACTGGGACTCACAGGCCCTGCAAAGCACTGCAATAAATTGATGACAGATGACATCCTAGGCTAGGATTCCTAGCAAGTAAGATTTCTAGATCTACTAGTACATAGACGTCTACATTGCAGCTATGCAGGCCTGCCTACTAGGCCTCATGAGCTGTGGTGATCTGACTGACCCACAACCATGATAAGAAGGAGTCAGCACCCCCCAAGTGCAAGTCAGTCATGATCATGATCAGTCAGTCAATCACAACTTTTCCAGCCACCCAGGGCTGATCAGATTTCTGAATTGATCGTCAGAGTCAGCACTGGTCACCCCCCAGCTGCGCTGGCAGCTTCCTCCACGTTCGGGATGAGCTGATGATATCACTCCGGGATGACTCATCATCGGGATGAGCTCAGCCCTCCCATACAAGTCCTCAAGACAGCGTTTCCACGCAAATTTGCTCAGCAGAAGTGACATTTGATATACTTTTCTCGGCATTGTTTCTGTTATTCTCAAGCTGCTGAGTTACCAGACGGGTTGCCTGGTCTTCGTTCAACCGGGAGACACTTTCACAATGCACGACTTGATCGACGCTGCGGGCAGTTGGACCTCGGCATCCTTCGCTCTTCTAGCGTTATTCATCTTGACGGTGAGTGTGGCAGATGCGAGCATAACATTGCAACGCCACATTTTGTCACTCTCACCTAAAGCACTTCCCGAGGAGGATCGAGGGTTTGTCTGAATCTCTGTTGGGATGTGGGGCGCATCGAGGTCATGAGGATCCTTGTGAATGTTGTCATCATTGAGCTGCATATGGGATCATTGTGGGGAGGAGACCGAGCTTCTCTGTGTCCTTGGTTGGCCGTTTAAATCCTAATCTTTGCTCCAACGCAGGTTTTTCTGTACGGTTGGCACCCCGTAGCATGGTGGAAGTTGAGGGGAATTCCGGGTACGTCGAACACCGTGCTCACGAGATGTACCCTGTTCTCTTGTGTGTACAAAGTGACGTATCCCCCGGAAACAGTCTCTCTATACAGTACAAAGATCTGTGCCTACGTATATGCAGGACCTCGAGGGAGATGGTTGGTGGGGAGCTTGCCAGAGATCGTCCCATCGGTAAGGCTACATTTCTTCTACAGTGGCCTGCCGCTATGAGCCCCTTCGTTGCTCTGCCATATCACTGAGAGCCATGTCCTTTGTGCAGGGACCTCATGAGGTGTACACAAAATGGGGCCAGCAGTATGGACAGATATTCAAGGTAAGGGAAGGAACATCATCACACAAGTCGTTTTTGCCCCATTTAAACACTTCATGCATGCATCCCCAACTCAGTGAAAATAATCATGACAAATGCTCTATCAGATCCTCTTCCTGCCTCACAGTACTTTGCTGGAGCACAACCCGTCGTGGTGGTCAACGATGCTGAGATGGCAAGGTGTGAACCAAGCTCACCTTAAGGCAGCTGCAGAGTTTCATCTGTTGTGTGAATTTGGACCGGACAAATATAACCTGAGCCCTTGTGCTGTGCCAGACTCCAAGCAGAGTTGTAGGAGTTCTTCTCATCATGGTCTTTCGTGCTCTGTGCAGGCTTGTGAGCCTGCGGCTGTCAACAAGGCCTCAACCAAGAAGTCCGGCTTCCTTGATGCCACCCAAAGAGGCCGCTTTGCAGAGGCTGGGTCTGTTCAGCACCAACGAGTGAGTTCCACCACCCTTGTGAGCAAGTGCAACAATGGATACCTGACTGAGGGCTTGACATGCATGTGCTTTACCCACCCTTCTTATGATGGTAAGTAGTGCTAAATGAAGTTTTGACCTGCAGCAAGGAGTACCATCGCAGCATGAAGCATGCCTGGCTGCCAGTCTTCAACAGTGCAAGGTGAGTCAACTGATCTGTGATGTCATAATTCAGGAGGCCAATGAAGATGAGTCTGATCCACTTGTTCTGCAGTCCTCGCATTTTTGCTCTCGTCTAAGCAAGTTCATATGATTGCTGTGCAGTTTGGAGATATCTTCTAAGGAGATGAACATTGGGGCAGAGCGCCTGGCAATCACCCTGGCAAAGTTTGCCAAGGAGGGAAAGGAGGTCAACATCTGGAGGCAGTTTGGTGGGTCGCCTGCTTCTGTCATGACCTTCCTCATTGACATAGCTGCCTTCATGTACTCTCACACATACTATAACAGACACCGTGCCAGGCCCGTGCATTCCCTGATGGTGTGGTTCTGGTTTCTTACAGGTTACATGACAATGGATGTGGTTGGCACAGCTGCGTTTGGGTGAGCACAGACCTCTCTCTCTTCCCCATTGCAAAACTCTCATGCTACTGTTAGATGCACTGCGGGCACCTTGGAAGCGACTGAAGGCATTCACCCTGCAAGCAGATTGCAGTGCAGCGCAACGCAACACCGTAATGACCCTGCAGTTGTGGTAATCCCCTTGCCATCCTGTTTCTCGATATTTTTGTGTTTGAATTCGGGGTCTTGCACTGCAGGGTGGAGCTGCGTACACAAGAGGGCGAGAAGGGCATGAACTCCGAGGAAGCCGAGCGTCTGGTGTGGGCCGCGCAGACCATCTTTGCAACAAATTGTGAGCATCCACCCACACCTTCCTCCCGGCACCCTTCTGTTCCTGTTTCTGTTCTGTTCCCTTCTGTGTCATCACTGTATGGAGCACAGAGGAGGCTAGAGGGCGTTGTGGCATGGTCTCTGATGACTGTTGTGACAGCGTTGTGACTGATGACCGGTTGCATGTGCTGCAGCTGTGAGGGCGTCCATCTACACTGCACCGGGTGCAGTGCTGCCTGTCCTGGACCCCCTCCTGAAGCTTCTGGCGCGCTACTTCCCAGATACCGGCATGACTACAGTGAGCAGCAGTTCCCAAACTATTGACAAACACTCCAGGACATGAAATGTTGTGGCATCTGCCATGCCCTGATCTCACCAGCTTCGCTGTGCTTATGCCAACCTCGTTCTGGGGTTCGAAGACCTGGTGGACATTTTCTGACTTTTTTCTATCTGAGTTCTCTCATGGACGCTGCCTATGCAGGCCATAAAAGCGAGGCACATCCTGCGGGACACTGTGAGGGAGCTGGTCAAGGAAACGCGGCAGCGCGAGGCAGCAGGTGACCTTGTGAATCAACCCCTTGCCATCCAAAAATTTTCTGGATCAAACCAACTCCTTGTGCTCTTCATTTCATTTTCACAGTAAGGTTTTTGGATGGACCAACTCCACATGCTCTTCGTGCTCTTTTGACAAAGTACCATTGTCAAAAGGGAACGAAGAGCACACTGGAGTTGGTCTCCCCGGAACCTAGGTCGCACTCCTTCCGGCTTGTGGGATTTGCATGCCTCGCATGCAAGCTCGGCAAGTGCAGATGTCAGGCTGTGGCACAAGCTGTTGCACAGCAGGTTGGTTGAACCTGATTTGGCTCAAGAGTGCTTGCTTTTGTGCCAGGTGTCAGCCCGGCTGCCTCAGCAGCGGCTGCGGGGCCGGCCCCGAGCGCGGCCGAGGCGCGCAAGAAGGCGCGCGGCGTGCAGCCGGGATCCTTCCTCAACCTCATGATCAACAGCAAGCACGAGAGCAGCGGTTCCACCGTGTCTGATGATGAGGCCACCGCGCAAGCCTTCACCTTCCTTCTAGCCGGCTATGAGACCACGGTGCGTGATCTGCCAAGAACTCCCTTTGAACCTGGCTAAGGGAGATTGAAGCAGAGCACTGACATATACATAGGGCCTCCATCCTCGTGTGTGTCTGCGCTCATTGATGGCTGCCATGTGGGGCTTTTGACACATGGCCATGCAGGTGGGCGCGAAGATGGAAACTGGCAAGTGCATGCATGTCTGAGATTTGTGGTGGACTGCAGGCATCTGCGCTGGCCTTCACCATCTACACGCTCGCTAAGCACCCAGACAAGACTGAGAAGCTGGTCAAGGTGCGCCTCCGGCGCTGGCGCTTCATCAAACCACATGCTGCCCTTTCACGTTACTTGTGCTGTTGCCGACGTGCATGCACATGTTGCTTAGCAACGGAGAAGCATGCTTGTTCATATATCCATTGTTTGTGCCTGCTCTACAGCATCGTCTCTGTGTTCCCTGTGAAACATCGCATGGTGCATCACTGCAGGAGGTTGACAGCATCGGGCGGCAGGCCAGCATTGGCCCTGCTGAGCTGGCAGAGATGCCTTACTTGGACGCCTGCCTGAAGGAGTCCATGAGGCTGTATCCCCCCGGCCACATCACCCCCCGCGAGCCGCTCACAGAGGACTTCACAGTCAAGGGCTACACCATCCCCAAGGGAACGTGGATCCATGTGAGCGCCCTTTTCAATCCGCATGTCCGTTGCCAAAATGTCATTGTGCACCAGAGGCTTTCACTTCCGAGCCAAAACCTGCATGCAGACTCATAACCAAAGCATGCAATTTCTTAAGCTGCAAGGATGTCTTCAGAAAGAGACCTTGCTACTCCAAAAGGGCGATTGATGCTGCTTCTCGAGGAGTGTTCCATGTCTGTTGCACTGTCCTTGTTTCTGGGGATGGCCAAATGCATTGTTGCTGGTTGAATCTTGGTAAGGCAGTGTTGCTTGCAACGAAAGCTTGCTGAACTGGTCAAAGTTAGATTGGCACAGCAGCGGGTCTCGGATATTCCAGAGACTGCAGTGGGCAATGTGTTGAAGGGCATCTGTGGGTGCAGATGCCCATCTTCACGCTGCAGAGGAGCGAGGAGTACTATGGGCGCCCGCTGGAGTACATCCCGGAGCGCTGGATAGAGGGAACGCCCGAGGAGGCCGCGCTCAACAAGAAGGTGCCCGGCAGCTGGATGGCCTTTGGGGAGGGAACGCGCTCGTGCGTGGGCCAGCGCTTTGCACTGCAGGAGGCCAAAATCACCCTAGCCCGCCTCTTCCAAAGGTGCGCGCCCCAAACCTTCAGGCACTTGTCCCAGCGCATTGCAGCATGGTGACAGGTTTTGAGGAACTGCAAACAAGTAAAGTCAGTGGCGTGCCGGTCTATCCTGTTGCTGTTTTTTTGTTGTGTGCATGCTTTCAAGCATGCATGCGTGCACGTGCAGTTGACTATATATAAAAGCCGTCCTCGGTCTGCTCATTTTCCACGTGCCTGTTCCGTCTCCGGGCTCTGAAATTATTACAGCGCCCGGACTGTGCACGCTCTTTTTGCACAGGCGACTCGGGAGGCAATTTTTTCGGTCGCGTACAGTGCCATCTGTCACTTATTGGAACCTGGGTTCCAGCCATCACAGAAAGTTGGCGCTCTAGGCGGCCGCAAAACTTGTTTCTGGGGTTGCATGTGCAAGGAGAGGCATGTGCATGGTCGGGTGCTGATATGAATTCAGACGCCCGGAGACAGACAAGGCTGGCGGAAAATGAAGAGGCATAGGACGCTGCTGCTGCTCTTGTCGCTCTCATGAGGAGTTTTCAGATCGTTTTCTAAGCGTACATGTGCATATTGGTGTGCAGGTTCACGTTCAAGCTGTCACCAGGGCAGGAGGATGAGGCGCGGTTGCACCTGCAGAGCTTCTTCACGCTGGGCCCCAAGGAGGGCATCTTTGTGGTCCCAGTGCTGCGCACCGAAGAGTAAAGCGTCTGCAAGAGGGAAGCGTAAGAAAGAGAATGGCAACGCTACGGAGATGCCTGTGCTGCGGACCAAAGAATGAATCGTCTGAGAGTGTAGCAGCCTGTGTTGCCATCTTTGTCGTCCCAGTGCTGTGGACCGAAGAGTGAAACGTCTGAGAGTTTGGCAGCCTGCATTTGCCAGGAGGATGCAGCGCATATGTGTTCAGGTCTGTGGAAGCGATTTCAGAGGGACCCCTGCATGCATGCAGGGCACATGAAGCTATTAGGCAGTATCATAGCAGATCCCATTGTGGTCTCGCATCGATTGATGTAGTGCCTGCTCTTAGAAGTTGTCTGAGTATTTGGTCAATTGCCAGGTTTGAAATAGATTGGGTGTTTAGGATCGCTCCAACAATGCATGCTCTTTCTCGTTGTGTAGAAGTTTTGAGGCAGGCTTTGATAAAATTTCACTCCGTTTTCTGTGCCTCGAAGTTCCTCCCACAAGCTGGGTCAATGGGCCAGGGGAAATCTGAAAGAATACTCCGGTCCACAAGTGGAGATAAGGTGATACTTGAGTGACAGCCTTCCTGTGTCGATTGTTAACAACGTTGGCTGATTGAAGACTGCCACAAACAAGGATATTAGAATGCGGATTGGCTAGAATGATACTGGCAGATGGTCCAGGAGAGTTCCTCCTGTGATTCGCTAAGACTCGGCATCCACTTTCTACATTTGCTTGCAATTGTAAGTGACATCACCACCAAGAGTTCCCACTATCCAGCAGTATCAAGACATGGAAGCTTCAACGGCACTTTGTCTACTTTTAAAGAATGCCAGCAAGTGTTTATAAGTCTCTAAATAGAGATGAAGCAATGCAAACAGCACCAACTACAACGCTGCCGGCTACAGCTTCTCATAGACATCAATGTGCTGCATTTCAAAAACCACTTGCACACATGTAGAACAGCATCATGTGCCTGTGAGCCACAGGTAATAGAACTAAATAGAACGCTAGCCTGTGCCAATTTTGCAGCGTGGGATGCACTTGTCATGTCTTGCTCTGCTTCCATCCAAAAGTGCAGATATGCATGCAGCACTGAGAGCTGTCATAAAAAACCATGCGAGTCTGCCAAGTGGTGTAGACATCAAGCCCCTATCACTGTGGAATGAATTCCAAAGTTGTACGCCGCCTGAAAGGTGCCACACTGTAAGACTGCACCAAATGAATTGTGGCAGGGCATGCGGTGACTCCCAACCCCACATGACTATTTTTGCGCCTGACTGCCACGCGCAATGCACATGGATCCATTATGTTGACCAGCGCTGATGCGCGATGAACAATGAGAGCTGGTTGGCTCTGCAGCCGCCTATTGGCATTGGCGATGTGACAACCAAAACAAATGAAACAAAGATGCTCGAGCAGGCAGCCTGTTTGGGCTCCTTGACCATGGACTCTCATTCCCCCAAGTGTGTGGAAAAAAATTGAGGACTGGACGGCTTGATGCCCGCACAAGAGTACCTCCAGTGGTATAGAACAACCCTCGACACTAATATCATCAGCCACCCAACATTTGCTGGCACCAATGTTTTTCCCCAATTAAAACAGCTCCTTGCTGCGGTCTTCTGATGTCCTCACACATCTTGTCCACTGGTGCAAGTTTGTGGGAAGAAACTTTGCTCCTTTGGTGGTAAGGCTACTCAATTCTGGGAGTACAATCGATGGTAGTGCGCCAGGTGTCGAGCTCCATGACCCTGGGAGTGGGCAGGAAGCCTCTTGCGCTGGGCAGCGCCGAATCCCTCTGTTTAGAATTTATGTCCGTGTTGAAGGGCACCTATACATAAAAAGAGTGCACATGTTAGATGACCATGCTTCCGTGCCTGACCCCGAAAGTCATCCTGTACGTCAGCCTCATGTCACAAGGTGGACATGCGGAATGGTCATTGCTCTCTGCATGCAAGCCGGGTTCACTATGTGAGCCATGTAGTTTCTATTACCCGGCCCGCATTGCAAATCAGCAGATGGTCATCAGCAGAAAGGAATGCATGGGACGCCTTAACTTTGAGCCATAAGATACCACTGTGCATGTGTGTGCGATGCACTTGATGAGTTCCTGGTGGGTTTGTGGCTGGACATCTCGTTCATGGCCCAGCGAGATGCCAAGTCAGTGGGCCACAAACAGCCCCAGCGAGTTTGTGGCGCTGGGGGGAAGGGGGCCGCGCCTGCAGCTCGGACTGGAGGCTGGCGCTGCACTTGGCAATGATGGCGTAGCCAGAGTAGGGGCACGCCTCACGTTGCCGGCGCAGCAGGGCCGCCGTCGCGCGCTGCTCCTTCCCGGCAGCTTCCACCAGCGCTCGCCCGTTCCTGCTCGCCATCTGCACGGCAATCACCGCCTTAGTCATGGGCGTTTTCCTGCCCGCACATGTAGACATACCTCACCTTCTATGAAATGCGGATTTTGACCCTTCATCGACCCTGCACCCTGAATGCACAACATTGCATTCAGGTCAGACACAAGTCACAATCGGTAAAACATATCCTCCTGAAATCCCCAATTTTTAACGAAACTCTACCACGCTTGAGACCAGAAGAGATTGCATAATGGTCTTCTCGCAGAAGACCATTAATACATTGTTTTCCTAGTGCTTTTTGGGTGCCCTCATGCACAGCTTGCGGGCAGACCTCATACATGAGAAAGTGCCAGACATGCTCCTTAACAGACCAGACTCTCCAATGGCCGGCCACGGATGTGCATCCACACGGCTTTACCAGTCATGACATGTTCAGACGCATGCGGGCAGGCAAGCGCGGCCCTTGCAATGCAGGATGGCCGCACGCACCTTGCAGAGCCAGGTGCGGGTCTCGGGGTCGGTGGTGCTGACGTCAGCGAGTGCGGCAGCCGCCAGAGCGCGCGCCCGGTTGTTGGCGCTGTTCAGCAGGTCCAGCAACGCAAGGCCCGCACTCTGCGCCAGCACCTCATCAGAACCCGCTCTTCTCGACTCTGCCACTCACCCTCTCTCAGACCCTCTTCCACAATTGAAAGTGGCTGCTGCCTTGTAGAGCATTTTAGTACAGACAGAAAGCAGCAATGCTGGTCACCTTCAAGCAGATGCGTGGGAATCCCTTGATCACATGAAATGGGGCTGCTCCACAACTCTGACTCTGACTCCATGACTGATGGCAACAATTTCACATGCAAAGTGCAGGCATGCACCTAGCTGCCTGCATGTCCAAACTACTGGTATGCAGGCGCTCTCAAGTGCTGTGGTTCTCTCGAGGCAGAGTGAGTGAGCACACCTCGGCCAGGCGCCAGGATTCGGAGTTGGCGGAGGCGATGCAGCCGAGCGCGGCCGTCGCGGTGAGCTTGGCGGCGGCAAACTTGTAGCCGCGCATGAGGATCTCGTTCCTGCCCCTCTCGTATGACAGGCACTGCACTGGGCCGGTCACCGCCTCCAGCATCTGCGCGCCAGATCAGGCTCAGGCATGCCTTGTGGTCCCCCCCACCACCTCTCATTGCTTGTCCGTCACTATGCCATTGGCTACCGATCGGTCAGGACGCAATGCTTGAGAGCTCTGAGAAGTCATTGCTGCCAGCCATTCGGCCGCTGCAGCTGATGACCGTGGGTGAAAGGTCCAGTGGAATGGGACCTAGGAATTGATGTCAGCCATTCATGAACCAGGACCTTAAAGGATGATTGAACTCCTGTTTTAGACTCTTGCAGAGTACTCCACATTTGACATTCAGGGTTTACAGTTTAGGGTTTATGAACACATTAATATTTTATTAACCCTAAACCTAAATCCCTAAAATATAAAGTATAGGGGACGGTGATGGGGGCACTGACCCCCGGGGAGTGCTGGAGGTGCAGGAGGTCAACGAGGGGCTGCAGCGCTTGGGAGTCCGCCACAACTCCCGCCAGCACCTCATGTGTCGCCAGGCATGCCAGCACGTCCGCTGCGATGATGCGGCAGTACCTGTGTTGCCAGCACAGCTCTGGTCTGCAAGATACTTCTTTCTCCCACATATACTCGCTAGCACCCAAGTATCCAGCGCTGCTTGGCAATGCAGCATTGAACCTTCAATCATGTTTACATAGGCTGTCATTTGCAACACTTTACATGAGAGTCATTATGACGAGGGAGGGACCTACTGACAGTACCCGCAGAGCGAGTGGCGACCGCCAGGGCTGGGGACAAGGGGCTGCACTTGCGCTACCACTTCACCTCAACTTGGATGTCAATCCGACATCCACGGCTCTCTATTTCTTAATATATATATATCTAGGGTTCATTTTTAGGGTTTAGGGTATATTTCATATTAAATATAAACCCTATGCCCTGAACCCTAAAAAATGAAATACAGTGGGGCAAGAGATGGCGACGGGCACACCAGCTCTCGGCTTTGAGGAGGGCGACGAGCGCCTTGACGGCGCCGGCTGCGGCGAGCGCGGGGCGCAGCTCCGGATGCGCGGCCGCCATGTTGTAGAGCGCCGCCGCGGCCGCGTACTGGCCGTCCGCCTGCGCGCACCTCACCAGCTCCACCAGGCTCGCCACCGCGCCCGCCTCCGCCACATCAGCCTGTCACCGCCAACAGATCCTTCTTTGCATTTCTTGCTCTCTGGAATGGCCTCATCATTGTTCTTCTTCCTCCACACCTCTGAGCATTTGGAACAGTTGCAGTGCGTAAATGGAGCAGCATGTGTCGCAAACTTTGATTGTATCTGTGTGAGCAAATGATTGCAAATTGCTGATCAACCGAAGTGGAACATATCAAGGCGAGATTGACAGCCGCGGCAAGTTGGCCACAGCACCAGCATGACTTTTTGCTGGCGGATGACTGATGCATGTGATGAAGGATAAAAATGCTGGATTGCTGGATCCTTTCCACACTGTGGGACCACAACAGCCCCAACCAGTAGCCATTGCATGCGACACGCACTATTAGTGCAGGGCACTTTTGGTGCATGGCACTGAGAATGATCTGTCAATGCCGCCATTCAGACTTTCTGAGTGGTGCACTTAGGGGACATGCGCGTACCGCGATGGCTCTGTTGCCGAGGGTGAGGTTGCATAGAGCGCCGGCGGCCAGCGAGCGCAGCGGCAGCGGCCCCGCTCGCAGCAGGCCCAGCAGGTGCGGTAGGCAGCCGCCCGAGGCGATGCCCTCAGCGGTGCGCGTTCCCTCCTGCGGGCAGAACGCCAGCGCCTGCAGCGCGCCTATGCAGGCCGCCCTCTGCTGCACGTTGCCTGCCGCCCACACGTTTCCCATACATCAGGCAAATTTTCATTTTTTTTTCAAATTTTCAGATTTTCAAAATATTTTGTCAGGACCAGGAATGACAGTCATATATCTGCGTTCCACAGAAGGTCTGCAGCCGGATGAGGCAGAAGTGCGGGGGGGCACCTGAGACGAGGAGGTCTGTGAGGATGGTCACTGCTCCTGCCGCCACCAGGGCTGGCCGCAGCACCTCACTCTCCGCAGCCATCGCCTGTGCACAATGCCAAGAGCAGACATGAGAACCGTGTACTCAGTCAGTCAGTCGATAACATCCTTTCCAGCCACCTAGGGCTGATCAGATGTCTGACTCTGATCGTCAGAGTCAGCACCCAGCATCACTTCCATACATTCACAGAGATGCTCTCCTGTACTCAGGTTGGGCTACCAATGCTCGGGTACTCCTGAACACCTCAGACAGGCATCATGCATGTGCACTGCGCACCATGAGTCCGGCAATAACATTTGTTATTGCCGGACTCAGCACCGGGCACAGTCTGAGCACCTGCAGCGCCTCTGCAGCGGCCTTCTTGCCGTGGCCGCTGCCGTGCCGCATGATGCGCACGAGCAGAGCGATGCCGCCGCTGTCGGCGACCAGCTGCGCCGCGTCAGGGCTGCCCTCCACAGCCGCTGAGATCGCCGATGCAAGCGCGAAGGCCACACGTGGCTTGGCCTCCTGCGCATCCAGGCACTCCTTGCTGCAGGTCTTCATGACTAACATGTGTGGAGTTTCAAGTCCAGACAATGGCAGGACACGTGAAGAATTGCTGGGCATTCTGTAAAAGGTAGTACTGGCTCTGCTGCATGGGAGGAGCGGCTCGCTGATGTGCCTTACTCAGGTGCACGCGTCCAAAATGTCGTTTTCGGAAAGCGTGCATGCATTGCATCTTGGCTCTGCTGCTGGGACAGGCAAATGTTGGGAACACAAAGGAATCAGTCTAATCCAAGGTGGGCCGCAGGAGCACCTTCAGCGCTTGGACGAGCGCGGGGAGGCAGGTGCGGGCAGCGGTCTTGTGCCCGGCATCGCCGTCGAGCGCCAGGTGGCGCAGGATGCGCGCAGCGCTGTACTGCATCTGCGGCCCGTACTCGCCCGAGGCGCTGCCGGCCGGGCTCTCGCGCGGGGGCGTTCCCGCGGCCGACGCCGCTGGCCGCGGCCGCTCAGGCGTACATGCCTGCGACGCGCCGCCGGCCTCGCTGGCCGCGCCGCGCCGCGAGGGGCTGCCGCGGGAAGGCAGCTGCTGCAGATCTTGCACCGAGCCGAGCGGCGAGCGGGGCGGCCGGCCCATCGGCGACCGCGGCGGCAGCCCGGTCGAGCCGGCGCGCGCGGCCATGGTGTCGAGGAGCGGGAAGCTGGGCACAGGGGCCACGAGCTGGTGCTGCTGGGAGTCCAGCAGGCGGAGCAGCGCGTCCGGGCCGGCCGCTGCGACGAAGGCTGCACGGCTGCGTCGGTCTGCCGCTGTCAGCCGCTTGAGCGCGAAGACCGCGTCGGCCAGCGCACGTGGCTGTGCCGCCGGTGCTTCCAGCAGATGCACAAGCCCCTCAACTGCACCCGCCTGCTCGTGCCAATCTTGAACGTCAGGGCGGTGCGCATCTAACCATAGTGTTCTACCACACATGCCGGGATCCATCACACAGCATCTGTACCAGATGGTAAGCCAAAACAAGGTGGTGGTAGCATAGTCAGTGGAGACATGTGCTGCCAGCAGATTGTGAGAGAAGTGCCTTAGTGCAAAAGGGGCTGGGTCACCTCGGCGAGGACCCACTGCGTGGAGTGGTCATCTGCGATCAGGCGGCGGACGATGTTGGCCACGCTGCTGCGCACGCCGACCGGGCTGTCACCCTGCAGCAGCCCTGCCAGCACCCCCAGGTGCTTGTCGTTCTGCACATGCACCCAAGTTCCCTTACCACCTGACCCCCTCAATGACAGCCATCTGACCTGACTAAACCACTTGTTCGGCACAGCATCCCAGAGGGTTGCTTCACAGAGTGATGATGGATTGGCTTCTTTGGGACCTGTGTTTGAATCCCATTGGCGCCCAACCTTCCTCAACCAGTGCGCTTTGCCTGGTCTGGAAATCTTTCATTTCTTTGAACCCGCTGATCTTTTGGTCAGCATCGTGAGCATGCATCAAAACTTGGGAATTGTTGTCGGTAGTAGAAAAGAGGAGGATCACCTGTGCGAGGGCGCCGCGGGCTGGGGCATGTGCGATGAGGCGATTGAGGCCCCAGGCGGCGGAGGCCTGCATGTTGACCTTGCTGTGGCGCACCAGGCGCACCAGCGGCTTCACAAACACCCCGCTGGGGAACTCCTCGCACTCTGGCGCGCAAGCCGCCGCAATCGCGCCGATGATCAGGCTGAACGCCACCCTGCATATCGGTGGAGCGCATCAGCACTCTGGAAGTTTGGGTTGATTTTGATAAGTCATCCAGATAGCTTTAAAGCATTCTTTTTTGGGGGGATTTTACACCTGCCATCGCGTCCATGCGGGGGCTGAAAAAGGGACATAGGCATAGGGGTAAGAGAAAAACGCTCCGAGCTGTAATGGTATCTAAGAAAATAAATAGAGGCTGTTGTGCTGTATGACTGATGAGACACATGCAAAGACTGAGTATCACCGACGTTTTGCTGAAATACCCACTCTGAAAGACCGAAGGCATGCAAAGGCTTATATGTTTAGGGTTTAGGGTATATAACCCTAAATATTGAACCCTCAACCCTTCAATACAAAAATAAATATAGAGGGTTTGGGGCGCACCGGGCCTCTGTGTAGCTGGCCCTGTGCAGCGGCAGCAGCGAGCCCAGCGAGCCGACATTGTTCCCAATGCTGTCCACGCTGGGTATGCTCGGCACAAAGCGCTGCGCGGCGGCCTCCATGTCCATCGGGCTGTCGTGCACCCTCTGGCTCGGCCCACCTGCTCCACCACCATGATCCATCACACGATTCTCTTGGCGGGATGATCTTGTGCATGTCTCCAAGTTGTGAATGTTTGGATGTGATGTTGGGTGCTTACTCTCACGACCACAGTCAGACATCTGATCCTAGATGGCTGGAAAATGTGCACATGACTGACTGACTGACTAACCACCCAGCACGCTTGCATTCAGCCGCTGATTCAGCCACCAACAATGGTGCATCTCCTCCATCCTGCTCTTCTCAGCACCTGAAATTCAGACCTAATGAATAGGAAAAGGCCAGTAGTAGAGTGCTTCTTCTTGAGTTCTCCTTGATTGTGCTCTTCCCACTTCAGGCTTGTAGAAACCATTCAGCATTACGATTGAATGCCTAGAGGCCGCATTCTCACCCATAACATCTTGCACCAGTGTGCAGGCCTGCATGCGCGGTTGCCAGGACATACCGGGGCTCTGGGCGGCTGCGGCATCTTCGGCGGGGATGGGTGGGATGTCGACGAGGGCGCGCAGTTCCGCGGCAATAATGGCGCGCGCGGTCGGATTCGCCCGGGGCTCCAGCTGCGCTGCGATCCACTCGGCCAGGGCCTTGAGCAGGAGGCAGGTCGCCTTGGGCACCTGCGTGCACGTGCATGCGTCACTCCCATGCTCCCAGTGTGCTGCTGCCTGACAAGGCATCGCAATGCATGCCTGTAGCTTCCCACATCTCATCCACTGAGACATGCGCTGCGGTAGCTTCTGTGTGTATGTACTCCCAGTGTCTCACTGGCTGTCATTGCCGCGTATGATTGCTTCTGTTTGCCACACTGGCGCACATAGCATGTGGCATGCATCGAGGGTGTCTGGTTTTCACTAATTTTGCTGTCCTCGTGTCTGTCATGTAACTCTCAAAAAGGAAACGAGTTCTCGCCAAGCGGTCTTGTTTGTCAAAAGACTGGACTGTTGCACTTGTGTTGCACAAATTGTGGCAAGCGTCTGGGAAGAAACACAACCACAAATCCGTGCATGCTGCATCATCTCAGATCCCTGGGGCAGCCGATGGGCAGAGAGATGTATGCGCATGAGGACGCAGCTGTAAGAGGGCGTGCAGGTCATCACATGTAGCATGGAAAGAATACGGGATACAGCAGCTCAGGGCAGACCTTTGTAGACTCTGACCGAGTCAGCAAGAGTCCCGCCGCTTGCTGTAGGAAAGGGCCCAGCCCCGCTCTCAGGATGCCCACAAACACACCCGGCCGCTCTGACTTCTGCATGAACATGCTCTTACTTTCGTTGGCCAGCAAATGTTATCGTGTCCTTTTTGGGCTTCAAGAGCCCTCAAGGCCCATTATCGGCCCCACTTGCATGCACAGGAAAGGTCTGATGCATGGTCTAGTCCACATCTCTACAGAATACAGATTTGTGTCCATGGCGCCTGGCAAGGTGAAAGCATGGAGCAGCACCTCAGCGGCTGCGCGGTTGCCCTCGCTGATACCGCCAAAGAGCAGGGAGTGCAGTTTGCACATGACCACGCGCTTCTCCTCAAGAGGAGCATCCGCCACCAGCCTTGCCGCCAGCTTGTGTGCTCCTGGGACCCCCCAAGCAAGGCTTGTCAGCTATGCTTCTTTCCAAATCAGGTTGTGAAGCAATCCGGAACCCAGGAGCTCTGAGAGAGGCAAGTGCATTCATGTAGATCCCCCAAAAATGCCCCTCCATTTGCCAGCTTTGGGCAGTCAGTCTTGCTCTGGCACCCAGAAATACAATCCACGCAGGACAACACGAGTGTGGGCACCTGCAGACAAGCGGCGCATGGTGGGCGTCTGAAGCCAGATAGTCCCAGGATTCCTGCTCATAGCGCTCCTTAAAGTGCCGACACTGCTGCACGGAGAGCGTGTCAGGCTGCTGTCTGACCTGTCCACCAGCGGCGAGCTTGGAGCGCTGCCACCGCTGCTGTACCTGTTGGCCCCAAAATTACTGGTCAGTCAACCTCATGTGCAACTGAGCCTCACCAGCCTGTAGAGGTCAGGAGCAGGCCTATGCAGCACATTAGAAAAATAGCCGCCCTTGTCTGCTGCCGCCATTGTGGGCCCAGATACATACTTTGATGGCACTTGGGGTTGATTTTGAAGCGTCATCTAACTTCTTGATGAATGGCAGCAAGTCAATCTTCCATCAATGAGTAATGCTCAGCTGCTCATGGAGCTAGAGGCATGCCTATGCAGCATGGTGGAGAGAAGCTTCATTATATTTGCCGAGCTACATCACACGAGATCATTGTCAGTCTGGGCTTTCTCTGGAGGCACAGGAGTGTAGGAGCGTGCCTGTCTGGTGTCCAGGGCTGGTCTGCAGGAGGCGATAGCATGCGGACGGGGGTGCGCGGTTCGGGCGGGGATGCCTTCTGCACGGGTGGGTATGGCAACACATGGGGCACCAGCAGCTCGAAGGCTGGCAGGGGCGGCCATGTTGTCAAGCCCTCGGGCTGCTGCTGCTGCTGGATGCGCACAAGCTTTGGGCTGTTAGTCCTGGAGCTTTTCTGCCTTGGACTGCTGAGCCTTGGGCTGTGCTGCTTGGGGCTGGCTGGAGGCAGGGGCAGCACCCTCCTTGGTGGTGTGACTGGACACATGCGGTACTCCAGCTTGATCACAACCGGGCACAGGATGGCTGGCTGGCTGTCAGGCTTGGTTTGGGCATCGGGAAGCAAGCTACTGCCACGTGGGGAGGAGGACCCCGAGCTTTTGTGTGTGTCCTTGTGGGGCGATGTGCGTTTGGGTGAGCTCTTCTTGGGAGGAGAACTTCTCAAGCGCAGCTGCCTGGGCGTTCTTGTCCCTGAACCGCTGCATACATCAGAGCTGCTGTCCTCAGATCTCTGATTTGAGATCGCCATCACGTTCTCGGGCTGATAATCCCAATCCTAAACCTATAGTTCGTGATGTGTCATAGGTACTGTTTACCCATCAATTGTGCATCACAAAATCATTCAGTCGAAAACGTTTTCTAGTTTCTCACACGGCACAGCTGTTGCACGGAATTGACCAGCGAAACGCAGCGACAACCCTGCCGGCTGTGCACAAGTACCACGCATAAGGAACGGCGAGCTCGGATGGCCCCATCAGTCCCGTAGCTTGGCAAATGTGTGGCACAAAAGTTCCGATCAAGTGCTCGACTCAGAAAATGTGTACGATCGCACGCACAGTCCTTTGATGTTCTGTCGGATAGGGTGGTGGCGCCAATTTTTCAAATAAACTTTTCACTTGCGGAACATCTTTTCCAGGGAATATCTTTTAGGGCTTTTCCATGCTTATAGACCCTTCACTCTCATTCGGATTTTCCCTCCAAGACTGGCGACGTCTAACTTGACATTTTCAAATCTCCTCTCAAATTGTGATCCATGAGCTACACAGGAAATACATCCTTGCACATGCGGTCACACCTAGCAAATGTGGGAGGTCAAGGTACTTCTGCACATGCACTTGCCCCAATTAATCACACCCTCAGCACGCCGGTGATCTTGACCACAATAGTCTGTACTAATTCTACTCCAGCACTGTTTGTAAGAACGCACCCGGCAGGAGTGCCACACAGAGTCGAGACTGCCAGCAACACTAAGCTAATGATATCTCGAATCTGGAGAAGTTCAAACCGCAATATGCTGCATTTGCAGGCAGAAAAACACCAGATGGTGAACTCCCTTACGGGTGAAAGGCATGCGCGCAAAATCAAGAACACTCACATGTGACTAACAATCCACTTCCACTCTAAGCTGAACAAAGCTCCCTAGGAATCAGATCTCTAGCTCTGTCATTTCATCTGCAGCGCCCGGCCATGCCGCTGCAGCCGGGGGCTGCCCCGGCGCCTCAGAGTGCTGGGCTGCCCATCCCATCTGCCCATGGGCTGGCGGATACTGCGCCCCCCATCCTCCAGCATCCGCTCCTTGGTTGTTCACAACTGCTGTCTGCTGTGTGGTATCTGTGCCGAGCACTGCTGAGTAGGACGTGTAGTAATCACTGCCGGCCACTACTTGATCCGCCTGCTTGTACTGGAAGCCACTTGAAGCTGCGGCTTGACTCGCGCCGGCGAGTTCCGGCTGTTGCTGGAATGGTCCCCTCAATGGCTGGGGGCCCAGCCGGGAGGAGGTGGGCGGGTGGGGTGGACTGGGGGGACCCTGGGAGGCCCCATTGGAGACTGGTGGCGACAAGTACTGGGAGAAGCTGCCCACGCGGCCGCCCATGCCCTGCCTCTGCGGCGGCCCCGGCCAGGAGCCGCCATTCCCAGCCGATGGAAACGCGCTCTCCGCCTCGACCGTGCCATTCGCGCCGGAATGCGCGCTTGGGTGTTGAGGGCGCTCACCCGGCGACTGCTGCACCCCAACAGGAGTTATCATCGATATACCAGTCACACAGTGGGGAGGTTCGAGTGGTGTTGACTTCCAATGCAAGCACAGCTCACATTTGCCACACAAGATCAAAACCCACTGGAGATTTTATTTGCTAGGTGAGAACCAATGTACGAGAAAAGTGGATGGAGCACAATGGAGCACCTGCTGCGCATCGATGCGGGCAGGGGATGGACTGCCCGAGGCGCCATTGGAGCCGCCCAGCTGCCCGAACGACGGCGTGTGTGTGACAGATTCTCGCGGGGCCGTCGGCACAAAGAAGGACGGCCTTGTCGCCTGGTGAGCGGGTGTGGGGATGAGCGGCGGCAGCGATGCACTGCCACCATTCGACGCTCTGCATGGCAAAGATCTCATGTCGTGAGGTGCAATGGTGCAGAAGTGAACTCAACTCGCAGAGGATTGTGCTCCTGGGCCAGGGAAGTTCACTGTGCTGAGCATCATGGCCGAGGTGCAAGGCAGCCCTTACATCCAGGCTGACGCTCGCACAGCTGCTGGAGACAGATTTCTTGATATGAGTACCCCAGGGACTAGCAAGCAGGAAGGAGCGACAACGCTTGGTTGGCAAGGCACTGGAGCATGCAGTCATGCATGCATGGCCAAAAGGGTACAAGGGGTCTGGCAGTCGAGAGTGGGTTGAGAAAAAACGAGTGAATAACCTTCTGACTAGTCGGAGAACCTGGACAAATAACCGATTGTACCAAGGAACAGACAAACCTGCTGGTAGTGTTCATGGTATTGACATATCTGGCACCGGCCCCAGTCCGACGTGCAGGCGGCTGCGTCCCCGGAAGGCTTGGGCCAGAGGGCGGGGCGTTCCCTACACATGACAGCTTTAGTTGAGAGGTATGGGTGCGTCAACCATATAAATTACAATCTCCAACAACTGGGCACGAACTGCAGATTTGCTGTCGACTATGAATTGACTATGACGCCTGTGTACGCTGTATATCCACACTCTCAACATAGAGCCGCTCCGCATCTTTGGCTGGAGAGCATTTCTGGAAAGGTACGCGAAGCAGTCTCCGTAGTATTCCTGTGTATGGCGCCTACCATGCAGAGGCGCACCAGGGGGCGCGCCCTCCGGCGGCTGGCGGATCACTGGCGGTGGCGCCAGCGGTGCGGCTGGCTCGGGGGCGGCCGCACCCTGCTCGCGCCACATGCCTCGCTCCTTGTCGTAGAAGAACTTGTTCTCCTCCCCAAGCTTTGCCTCCTTCTGCATTCACACACCAGACCACCAATCAAGATCCTTCACCGATCCTTGACCACACTCATAAAACACATTCATCGGTGTGCGCCAAGCTGGGAAGATGTGCGAAGTAAACCCCCACAAAGGCAGTAAAGGTTTCAATACAGAGTAGGATGGAGATGGCAGAATGGGGTGTGGAGGCAAGCGTACAGAGGAGGTAGGAGCTGCGGCGCCCAGGAGGCCGCCGAGGCCCTTGCCGAGCATGCTGCGCAGAGAGGAGGCGCTGCCGAGCGCGCTGCCGAGAGCGCTGCCGCCCGCGTCTGCCGGCCGCTCGGCTGGAGCAGTTGCCTGATCAGGCTGCGGCGCGCCCGCGAAGGCGCTGCCCAGCGGGCGGGGCGGCCGCGGGCCCGGGCTGGCCGATCCGGCCTGGTTTGGCGCGGTGCTGGGCGCATGCGGGTGGCCGCTGCTGCCGAGATCCTTGGAGCTGCCGGATGGTGTCAGTGCATGGAAGCTGCTCGTTTGCCGATGCTGTAGCAGAGCAAGATCATGCTGACATGGAAGCCTCAATCACATGAATGGCTGGATTAGATTTCATTGCAAGAGCATCTACCAACACCTATCAATTTCGTGCTCAGAACTCACACGAGGATCCGTTGACACAATAGTAGCTCCAAAATCCCAGAGCAGCAAAAGACAGGGACACGACTTGTTTTGGTTTAATTGAGATATGATACTGTTGTTGTCACCAGAATAAGGCATTGCCTCACAATGTTACAAAATCCATCCTCGTGCAACAGGCAAGAAGGAAAAAGAACTAACCTGGGGTGAGCCAGAGTCTGAGGTAGGGCGGCGGTGGAGGCCGAAGGGGTCCCCATCAGAACCTGTGGAGGGGGGACCCGAGGGCGGCATGTCGCCCCCGGTGATGAGCTTGTTGATGCCCCTGTCCAGGAAGCGCCCCAGCCCGCTGATGAAAGAGCTACTCTGTGAGTGCTTCACCGACAGATTGAACATCTGCATTCAAACCACACAAATCAACCTCATCCTGCTCGCATCCAATAGACAAACAGGCAGGCAGGGCTGAATGCTTGCAGACCCTTGATCGGCAAATTTTCATCTCCAACGGCTTGCTTTTCCTAATGCGTGTGCTTGAAGGGCAGTCTAGGGGAAAGAAGTGCCAGAATTATTTTCCCAGCATGCAGGAGAAATGCCATGGGAGGCAAATTGCAAAAGGCAGTGCACAGAGCCTCCTTCGACGTGAGCAGAACAGATGGCATGGCCTTCCTTTTTGTGTTACCGACAGAAGAAGCTGTGTTCAACGACCTCGCGTGTCTAAATCTGCCCCTGCAAACCCTTGTGAAGGTGCTCAAATCTGAGGGACGTGAGGTCATATGGGGGGGGCGCACCGTGGCGTGCGTTCGCAGGCGTTCCTCCAGCTCGGCAACCATGGCGCGGCAGACCAGCAGGCCCGGGGGAATCTTGGCGCCGAAGGTGGCCAGCGCGGCCTGCACAAGGCCGACATAGTGCAGGGCCGGGGCGATCAGCCCGGCCTCCGCGAGCCGCGCCGCGTACACAACTTTGTAGGGCAGCATGGGCAGTGTCAGGGCAGCCGGCTGTGCAGCCCCTGCATGCAGTGCGTGCGACATCATCATCGGGTTTCCGGCGAAAAAAACATGCTATCTCAGCATGCCACATCAGCATGCCACATCAGCATGCCATATCAGCCGCCCAAATCAGCCGCCTATCAGTGGGTTTCCGGCGAAGACAAGATGCCGTTGCAATGATTGATCAGCCGCCCAAATGCGACCATTTCCGATGCTGGGCAGATGACCATGCATGGCATCCATCCCCACAGGATGTCCACAGACTCTCTGAAAGAGTGTCACTCCAGCATATGCTTTCGCAGGTGGCATGTTGGCGTGATGGAAACGTGTGAGGTCTCACATAACATGCGCATGGACCGCAGTAACATAGCACCCGGGAACTGCAACTGTGGGAAACATTTTGGCGCTTTCTCTCGAACCTTCCTCACTTTCTGGTAAGTGCGCACTCCTCTTTTTCGAGCGCAGTATATTCTTGGGGTGAGCGACTGTCTGCTCAGACAGATAAGACAGCTCCACACCCTCAGAATATACTGCGCACAGCCAGAACTGTGAGAGGAAGCAAGACGCACCGGGGAGCTTGGCCCACTCGAGGATCTCAGTGCGCTGCAGGGCGGGTATGCAGGCCAGGGAGCGTGGAGCCGCGCGGTGGTCCGCGCCCACCAAGCACAGCCGAGCGCTCGGGTCGTACGACTGCGGCGTGACCCCAGCCACCACGTAACACAGATGCGCCGCGTCCTCCTGGCATGGCAGCAGCAAGCGCTGTGAAACCGCCCCTGCTACATGCTCTACATCCCTTGTGAAGAGGGTGAAGCTCTCATGGAGCATGCTAAGACATTGACAGTAGCCACTTCACGTCTTGATAAAACGCCCCCTTCAACCTCAACTGAAGCACCGCTCATCAGATCCCCTTAATTCAAGTTCAGGTTTGAATTAAGGGGATTGAAACTGATTCATTATTCAGAGCACCGCTTGTTCTTTGCATGCACCCTTCCCGCTAGTGCCTTCTTTAATGCCAGCCGTTTTGGGCAGCAAATTGCATGTTAACAGTCACAAGTTGCTGCCTTGCAACACTAAGCCACACCTGCCCCCTCTGCTGCCACAAGCGGTCGCCCAGTCGGACAATCAGCGCCTCATCAGCCGGGGACGCCGCGTTTGCAGCCAGGATTGCCAGGTTCTCCCGCCACTGTGTCAGCATCGCCACTTCGGCAGCGCTCGGCCCCGCCTCTGCTTCAGTTGTGCTTGTCTCCTCTTGCTGCGCACATCAACCGCCACAGATCATCCACTTTGCTTCTCTACATTGGAGTCAAGCACGTTGCAGGAAGGTTTTGTATTTTCGCTGCATTGTGTTGTGGCTTCTTAATGGCAACCCTGTCCATGCCACTCTAAACCCCCCAAAATGACCCCACTGGAACAGTTCTTATCTCTCAGTGTGCAAGCATTCACGACCCGGCAAATCCCTTTCTGAACCTGACATTCAGGATGCTCATCAATACATATACTATGAGTGGATCAGAGGAGTGGCAGGAGCCAGCAACTCTGCTGTCCGGCCTAGTAGTGGGTGAATACCTGTGGAGCTGCACCCCCGAGGAGTGCCTTGAGGCCGAAGCTACCAGAAGACGGCCCAGATTTGCCGCCCGTCTGCCCAGCCGGGCCCGGGGACGCGCCTGGGCCGCCCGGGGCGGGCAGGAGCAGGTCGGGGCGGCCGGCCAGCATGTGGAGCAGGGAGGACAGCGGCGTTCCCGGCGCAGCGGCTGCCGCCGCCACCGCCGCGGCCGTCTCGGAAAACACCCTCTCGCCGCACGTGCGCGCAAGAAGCAGTGCCGGACCCCACAACTGTCCATCCATCGCCACTCTGCCACCCACATGAATCTGTTCAGGCGCGCTGTCTTTGTTGGAAATTACCAACGAGTTCACTCAATCTGTAGACCACCGCTTATTGTGTAAGATGCAGAAGGTGCTCAATTACTTTTGATTTATTGCTACAATGCCCCATAAAGGGGGTTTTGGAGCTCCCTTCCCCTTGAAAGACTCGCGTCAGTGCCGGCCATGTGGTGTAACATAGGTCCTTATCACAGCCAATGATGGACTTTTCAGTGATGACAGGAATGATCCCGAAGTACCTGAGGTCCACTCTGCCACCCACAACAATCTGTTCAAGCTCGCTATTTTTGCACTTAAGCATTTGTGCCGCCCACCTAAAATCCCCATTGGAAATTGCGGTATAACCTAGGTCTACGATGGTACTTTCAGTGATGACAGGAGTGATCCCGATGTACCTGAGGGCCTCTGCCTTGCGTCCGCTGATGAGCAGAGCCTGCATGGCTGCAGCTGCAGCAGGATCAAGACTGGGCGCGTGCATGGGTGAGCGCATTGACGGATCTGCCGCGCCCCAGCCGTTTGTCGCCCCCTCGCTGCCAGCCTCTGGAACAAGCACCTTGGCCAGCTGAGCTTCTGCGCACCCATGGCCTTAATGCTCAAAAGCTTGAAGTCCCCCTCAGGTTGATTGAGAGATCAGTCCATCGTTCACGTATTCACAAGTTTTCCAGCGACCTAGGGTGGATCTGCTTTCAGGGCGGATCTGCTTTCATTTTTTCATCATCAGAGTCAGCACAAGCATCATATCACGTTTTTCATACATTCATTCGAGGACACATACAAGGGAGGGCAGCGCATGCGACACAGTGGACATGAGACACAGGGACAATGTTGCCAGAAGCAAGAAGTGGCGCTCACCTGGGCTGCCCTCTTTGGCTTTACCACTCTTGCTGTGGGACCGCAGGGTGCCACCATTGAGGGCAAGCAGCCTCAGCACATGCCAGATTGCAGCCATCACAGAAGCCTTGTCGTTGGCTTCTTCCTTTGCGGCCATGTCCGCTATGAAGGCCACCACCTGCAGCGTGGCACACTCGCATGACAGCTGGACTCCCTGGACATGTCATATTTTCTGTAAGCATGAACTTGAACTTCTTCACACGATCCGCGGCACATTGAAGTGCATGTAGGAGGGCTAGAAAGAGCAGCCAGCATCAAAGTTGGAGTGTGCACCTTGTCACGTGGTACCGATGGGGTGAGGGGCCCCGGAAACGCCTGCAGGCGCCACTGCGCGTCGTCCATCACCCCAACCTGGACCACACAACACCAAGACTTGAAGATGAAGTATGGTAAACGAGAGGTGTTGTGCGCAAGGTCTGCAGCCGGACAAGACCTATACCTACACACAGCATATAAATCATGCAAATGTTCCTGGTGAGACAGAAGTAAGTGTTGCTTCAAGAGTCAGAGACGGAATCCCCACCTGCATCCACTGTGCTTGTGTCTGCAGGCGGGCGAGGTCTGCTGCCAGGGTGCCCATCCGCATGAGCTGCAGATGTCCTGGCTGCCACCGCACGTCCAGGCTTACTGGTCCAGCAGAGAACACGCTGCCTGCCATTTGAGACATGCACCTGTCAATGCTGAGGCACACGGTAATGCACAGGCACCTTCCCAAAACCTGAAGACCAACAGGTGCATGTCTTCGTGACTCGAAGATTGTCCAACGTTTAACAAACCATTTTCTTCCTTGGTAGCAGGTACTCAACTCACAGGTGTGCATCACACTGCATTACATCTCCTTCGAGGATATTACTTGGCTCAACATGTATTGACCGTTCGCAGGCAAACAAGACGGAGGAGCAACTGACTCAGAAGGCCCTTTCCCACCGCACCTTGCATTTTCGGCCGCATGACCACGCAGCGACCGCCGAAGCCCCAGGCGATGACAGGGCAGGGGGGCCTGCCATGCGTGACACGCGTTCCCTCCGCGGCCGACCCGGGCACCAGGCCGGCATCGGCAGCGGACTGGTGCCTGACCTGACTGCCCCACACCGCGGCCGGCGGCTGGTGGAAGCTGGGCGTCCGCGGCGATGGAGTAAATGGCACGCTCGCGCGATTACCGTACTGTGCCTAGACAGCAAAGCAATATGTAATTCACTGTACATCAACAATTATAGCAAGGAGGGGGCGGAGAATGAGACAATGTCTGCAATGCCATACTGCGAGGGTTGTCATGATGTTGAGGCCCAGGGGGAGGAGGTTCTTCTCAGTGAAGCCTAGTAATTGAGCACAGCAGGTTGCAAGTTTCCTTTGGGAAAACCCGAGGACGGTGTGACAACTGCTGTCTCACTTGAACACGCACCAATTTGTTACAGGCACAGTATGGGTTCTCACCCCTGGCATGGCCGGGGCGGCGCTCTCAATGTAGCCAGGCTGCGGCTGCTGCTGATATTGATCGGAGGAGAAGCCATAAGATGCATGTTGAGATTGCTCGGCAGGTGCCGCGCTCTCATCATAACCAGGTTGCTGCTGCTGCTGGGAGTAAGATGCACCATGGTATTCCTCAAAGCCAGTGGCGCTAGGCTGCTGCTGCTGGTTTTGCCACTGAGGGTCATCTATGGACTGGTACTGCTGCTGCGGCTGCTCATACAGCGTCGCGTCTGCTTGCTGCTGCCGCCACTCAGACGCGTTCCAGTCAGCCTGCTGGTAGCTCTCCAGCTGCGCAGCTTGATTCGAGTCCACAGCCTCGGGGTGTTGGCCTGATGTGCTCGCATCGGGCAAGCTGTGGATAGGAGGGACCACCTGTTCTGGTGTTGACACCTGGGCGTGAGCTTCCTGTACCTGTTGATCACTCCACAAGGGTGGTTGCTGCTCCTGATGTTGCTCCGGGCCTAGTGCAGGCTGGCTATCACCCCTGATCGCTTCATGCTGTCCATGTTCGGCAGGCAGACTTACTGTTCCTGGCTCTTCAGCTGCCGCCTGCGGTGCCGGGGAAGCTGTCACAGGCATGGTCGTGGCCTCATTTGCAGCCTCGTGATCCCCGGGATCCTGTCCCTGCTCCGCTGCGCGAAGAGGCTGCTGAGACACTTGTGCAGCGCTTTGAGGAACAGTTGCCACCGTGCTGGGAGTGGCCACTGCAAACGGGTCGTCCAGGTCCCCATCTCCCTGCAGGCCCCAGAAGTCTGTCTCCGACACATCATCCAGGCCGGGAGCGGCCTCGGCCTGCAGTTGCGCGCCGTAGCCGCTCGATACAGCAAAATCAGTGCCCGCAGCCGGCCCTGCCACGGCGCCGCTCCGGCCCGCTGCAGCCGCAGGTGCCACTTGCGAGGGGTACTCGTTCTGACCCAATCCCTGCCACCCTGGCTGCTGCGCTTGCCCTGCGCCCTCCACCCTTCCATTGTACGCCTGTTGCTCTGAACCAGTTGCCTCCAGAGGCTCGGGGGGATCCGGGTAGTAAGAGACAGCATCTGCACCATTGAGCGCATGCGTCGGCTGGCCGGATGTTTGTTCCCATCCGGCATGTGCCTGGCCGGCAGCGCCTCCGCTTTGCAGCCACTGCTGCTGCGAACTGCTGCCCTCCGTGTGGTACTGAGCGGGGTCCTGCGCGCCACTGCTGTGACCCCACTGCTGCGGCTGCTGACCCTGCCATTGCTGAGAGCTCGAGCCGCCTCCAAAGCTAGGCTGGGCCGATGGAAGGAACAGCGGTGGCGTCGGCTGCCCTGGATACTGATGCTGCTGCTGGCGCGGCTGACCGTACGCCGGCCACTGGCTGGTGGCTAGCGGAGCCTGCCCAGGCTGCTGTCGGCCGAAATTTGGTGGCGCAGCCGGCAGGAAGCTGGGCGCGCTCGCTCGTGGCGGCTGCGCAAAGTAAGTCTGCGCGCTCTGCGGCTGCTGGTGCCCAAATGCTGGCGGCGGCGGTCCGGCCTGGTGAAATGAAACTACGCTGAAGCCATGCTCGGCTAGAAATTTACATTCAGTGCCGTCTGAACAGCGGAACCGTTCCAGGCCCTTCAGGCCGTTGACACTCTAGTTCGCTCGGTCTGAATGTCAATGACTGACAAACCGATGCTGAATCATGCCTCGCCTAAAACATGGGCGCCCCCTACGACGCCTGACAACTCATGAGGAAGGCGAAAACCAGTAACCTTGGATAAGAAATGTGGGTGAGTGTGTCAATGGGTGCAAGTGGGGTTGAAGGGAGATAATACGTGATGGCATGCATGCTTACCTGGCCATTAGCAGGTGTCAGCTGGGCATGAGTTGTGCTGCTGGGCACCTCCTGCCGGGCACCCCACAGCTTTGGTACAAAGCTAGGAGCCCTGGCTGGCTCTGCAGTCTTTGGGCGCGAAACCTGCGCTGCCTGCCAGCCTGCCGCATAGTAATTCTGCCCACCGCTTGCGTATGCATCGGCAGCCGTTGATGGCTGGTTGAAGCCATCTGGCTGGCCTTGGCTCTCCTGCACATGACATTGACCCGGGCTCCTCTCAAATTCTGTTGTACATGCACTGCGGCAACCTTGCGAGCTTAATTGAATAATAAGCAGAGGCCCCACAGCCCCTGCCCGCTTAGGTATACTCATCTAACATCATTGGAAAGTTGGAAGAGCAGGTGCATACCGAGTGAGTGGAATTCCAGGCAGGCTGTGCATGAGGTTGCTGTCCGGCGCTCCCATATCCCTGGCTTGCGAATGGCTGTGCTTGGGCTTCCTGCGCAGAGCCGGCAGCTCCCTGATTGCTGTGCCAGCCGGCAGCTTCATGTTCGGGGGACGGAAACTGATCAAAGGTGCTGTGCCCAGGAGCGCCGACTGCCTGAGTGTGCCCAGGCCACTGGACCTGATTTGGTCCAGTTGGCTGCTCCTGATGACCAGGCTGGGACACTGCTGGGAGGAGCATTGCAGGGCCCGCAATCATGCCTGCACTGCTGCTTGCATACACGTCCGGAGCAGGCCCTGTTGCACACCAAAAGCCGGATTCATCCACCATTCATGTGATGATATTCCTTGGTGGACATGCTCGTGGATATGCACACAATTGCCCAATTCACCCATCGGCACACAACACCTTACAGAATTTTGCATACCTGCTGCGGAGTCCAGCTGGTCAAAGAACGAGGCATCATCTCCACCGTAGTCTTCAAAGGGGTCTGCCCCGCAGGAAATGGGGTGTGCGGGCGCTGGGTCGGCAGCAAATGGAATGCTGCTCACAGCCGGTGGGACAGCAGGCCACTCAGCCGGCTCGCTGCTTGCAGCCGGTGGGTTACTGCTGCTGATTGGAGTCTGTGCATCCGTTGAGTTGCCGCCAGCTTGATGCTCATACTTCCCGGCACCAACAAGCCTCTCAGGCATGGCCGGAGCGCTCTGCTGTGCTGGTGGAGCGGCAGGTGCCGGCACCTGCTGCGTTGGCTGGGCCGGCTTGGAGGCAGGTGCAGGTAATTCTGCTGGTGAATCCCTGCCCAACAGGGCAGCCTGGGCAGCCAAGCCCTTGGCGGCCTGTTCCTGTGCGATGTCCAGGCTGGTGCCGGCAGCTGACCATGCCTGATCAGGTCCCTGATCCTGTTCCAGCCAGAAGGAGTCCTCATCCGCCCCGCCTTGGCTCTCAGGAAACAGCGGTTGACCAGCGCCAAGCTGCTGGGTGCCCCCGATGCCAAACAATGGGAACACTTCTCTTTCCTGTGCTGCTGGGGCCTCAGGCACTGTGGTGCGGCCATCATCTTGGTTGACTGGCACTGCTGCCTTGGAAGGTATGCTAGCGGCCTCTGACTGCGGCTGCTGCAGCACCTCTGCTGGACCCACACCGGAAGGATGGGGTGCAGTGGTCTCTACAGCTGATGTTGGAGATAGCTGCTGCTCAGCCATTGGTGCTGGCACCATCGAAGTTGTGGCCATTGAGGCACTCGGCTCCTGGGCGTTTGAGGCCGACCCCACTTTGATTGGCATCTCTTGAGTGGTGCTGGAGGGCTGTGGCTGCGGCATGCTAAGCTTGGGAGGCTGAACTTGCGCTGATGACGCTTGGTGAGGGTATGCCTGAGGTTCTGAAGCCAAGCTGAGGCTGCCAAAGCCCATCTTCTTATTATCGGCTGGATTGCTCCCAGGGTCTCCTGGCTGTGTGGTACCTGTTGCTGACTTGTCTGACTGCTCGCCAGCGTCGGCTACAAGTGCAGTCACTGCGCCAGAGGTGACAAAGGCATCCGTTTTGCTGACTGCCATCCTGTCGATCTCTGCCAGCTTCCCAGAAGCTGACGCAGCTTGTGCTGCTGGAACCGGCAGCCCTGAGAAAGGAGTTGCGCTCTGGATTCGGGGGCTGTGCTCGACCTTCCTTCGCGGCATGGATGTCTGTGACACTGACCGCTCAGATGCAGCTGTATGGGCCGCAACTGAGCGCACTGCACCAACCAAGCCTCGGCTGCCTGTTGCCTCCGGCCTGCTCGCCAATCCCTTGGTTGTATCCTGCTGCATTCCATGCCCAACCCAGCCAGGCGCTCCCCCGAGATTGACATCAACCACGGGCGGCTCAACCGCTGCTGCAAGTCTGGCTGCTCCTGGCCGCACAACCGGCCGCGGCAGCTGCGGATGGATCTCCTGGTGCTGCTCAGAGATCTTGCGCCTCAGGTTGTGGGCAGGCGATGTGGGCACATCGATGGCTGCGCTTCTGTGCCTCGGGCTGCGCAGCGCCTCTGTCAGCCCTCCCGGCCCTGGGGTGGATGATGTGGATGTGGCGCTCCTGGACGGCTGGAAAGCAGTTGTGCCACCAGTGCGGCCTGGGATGGGCGCAACAGGAGATGTCACTGAGTGTGTGTCAGAGCCTGCCCTCGAAGCGTTGCTTGCAGTCCTCGAAAGTGAGGGTGTCCCTGCCATGCTTGCTTTGCTGGCTGCCATGCGCGCTCTTTGTTGCGCCAGGCGCTGCCGCTTCTCTTCCAGGCGCGCTTTGGCCAGCTCCGTCCGCGATAGGCCGGCTTGCGCAGGCTTTGCAGAGATACCGCCGACATCAGCATGGGACGGTGGCGCTCCTGCCGCTCCTGGCTCGGCCAGGCCATCGTTGCCAGGCACATGCGCTCCAGAACTCATGACTGGAGGCAGTCTGCACAATGGAATGCGTGATCAGCCTCTCAGAGTATCTTTGTCCCTCTAACACGGCAATGCACATGTCATTTCACAAACTGGACAGTTGAACTTGTCTGGATTGTTTGCTCTGATGGCATATGCTGAAATTCCTATACGTGCAAAGGCTGACGCCGAGATGGGCGCAAATTGCAAAACCGTTGACTAATACATATGCAGTTCTATATACAACCGGCCTCCATCTTCAACAATGAATCAGCCCCAGTGCGCCATCACGTGGTCGAGTACATTACCTGTGCTCAATACGCGTGTAATTTGTCTTTCAGATATGTCTCGTCTATCCGCTTGGTAATACAATACGTCCTCATGATCCGATCTGCTGTCTTCCCAAAGATTGAAGCTCTGCATTGTGTGGAGTTGTGTTCCTGGAACTCTGTTCCAACTTGGCAAGGTCGAGGTGGCAGGGGCATGTTACTAACCGTGACTCACCTTTTGTGTCCCAGAGCGGAGCAACACAAAGGAAGGACAGAAAGCAAAACAACGGCAAGAAGATCCACCACAACTCGTTTGGTACTCAGAAGGATAACGACTTACCAGCACTAGAGCACACTGACGATTTCCGGCACCTGGCCCAACCGTGGCTGTCTCTTCAGCTTTTGTACTGGGAGTGGAGTGCTTACCTCTCTCGCCAGTACAACAGCGTCCCAGACCTCAGTCACTTCTTCAGGGCTCTTCAAGTGGTTATACAGCCGTAGCTAGTCTTTTGGCCTTCCTGCCAAGTCGTCCTGCCACCTGTTGACCCGGACAACAGTATCGTACTACATAGAGGTAAAACTTCACAACGAGCGCGCGAATCGTTTGGACAAGCAACAGCTGCATGTTCTGTAACCCACATGAGAGTAGTGTAGCTCAGCGTTTCGGGGATAACGGCCGGAAACCAGATCTTGCCCGGAACGTACTAGTACCCAATATATGTAGCTCATTGCCCTGGTCAACCTTGTTCGAATGCCAATCGAAAGTTGAAATTTTGACCAAAAATAGGAAGGGGTAGATCAAGACGGACGGTGCAGCTACTTTTAACACTGCAAGCATTGTCAGTCACATTGTGTGTTGTTGTACAACAAGAGCACTGCCTGAGGTCCGCCCTTCTTCTTGACCAACAGAGCGTAGAAGAAAGTACAAACGCGCAGCAGACACGAAGAGAGGTTCAAATTTTCCTGCCAGCATCTAGTCTGACAGAACACTCAGAACCAAGTTGCCACTGTAGGGGTGGAGCAGCCATGATGAACCTGTTTGGCAGCAAGAAGGGAAGGTCCCTGAAGAGCAGCAAGAAATCCTCCAGGCAATCCTCCACAGGAGAGCCGGCCGCACCGCCCAACTGGCCCTCCCTGTCTCCTGCTGCCTCCATGACCACCCTGGGAGACTGCAAGGAAGCAAATGACGGGTCTCCATTGCTGGAAACCAGGACTTCAGAACTCATCCCAAGCTTTGCACCTCCACTTGATCTGCAGGTAAGCAACCCATCCTCACCGAAACTGGTGGTTTGGGCAGGTAAGCACATGCTACAGCTGGGGCAGTCATCAAGCACCTTTGCTGTTGAACAATCATGCCTTCAGCCAGCACAGAACATTCCAGGAAATTTCCAGATGCTTCTTTTTCAACGTGTGATTGCACGCAGCCCAATGAAAATGTAATGGTTGCCCACACGTGCGCACACAGAGACAGCTTACTGTAGTGACACTGTCATCTGCAAAAAATACTGTGTCAATTGATGCTGCTGTTGCTGTTGCTAGGACCTTCCATCACCACAAGACTCCAGTACATCTGCGGTGCAGTCGCTGGACAGCGCACGGGCCACCAGCTTGGCAGCGCGCCAGCATAGCATCAACTCTCAGCTGCCCCTCACGATAGATGCCATTACAGACTTGGATGGTGTGCGCCAGATTCTCTTCACCTCTGCCAAATCTCCTTTGCATGCGTTTCCAGAGTTGTCCTCGACAGTGTTTCCAGAAGTGGTGACAATTGATCAAGGCCTTTGCTGGCGCCCATTTCAAGGCTCAGTGAGGCATGTGTCCCCTGGTGACCGAGCGGTTGATCTGTGGCAAGTATGTTATGCAGATGTCGCTGTTGCGCCAGTCAATGAAGCCGCACGCGCAGCAGAGCTCTACCGACAGAGCCTCTTAACTCAGGTGAGTCAACAACAGTTGATCCACCAACCTACATGCACTCTTCAAGGAACTATTCCCCCAATTTTCAATTGACCTGATCAAAAGCGCAATTCACACAGCAGGGCATGGACCAGTCTTCCACACATAGCAAAATAAGGAGAAATAACGCCATGGACCATGAGGATTTGATGAAGCCGCAAGAGTATTGAGCAATCCAGCAAATGGATCCCCACTGTTGGTGACGTCAACTTGGTGTTGTGCAGAGCGCGGCGTCAGAGGATGCTCAGGCGTCGGGTGGGAGGCGCTCATGGAAGGGCAAGGACAGCGCGCAGCGCCGCTTGGAGTTCCAGAACCCAGCCCAGCGCACTCATGTTGCAGCCGCCATGCACCAGCAGGCGTGTTGGCCCCCACTGCCCACTTACACCCGCACTGGTTCAGCCTCCCGCGCTTATGTATTCATAAGCATGGCATAGCAATGTCTCCCACCTGGTTGAACACTTTGTTTGACTGACAACTCTTCCCAGCATCTTGCTGATATACATGACTCTCAACACAATGACGCCAGCAGTGATGTGGGCTATTTCATGAGTGTTGCCCATTGGATGTTGACCTTGCCATGGCATGCCCGCTTGCTCATGAGGCAGACAACAGCAGCAGAACATGATATTGTCGTGCCCACTTGCATCAGATAGAGCTACAGGTGAACACAGCAGGACCAAGAATAAAGAAACACCCTTAAAAGTCAACACACTACTGTGTGCGGCGGGACAACAGGTAGAGGCGGCGCTCGCGTCGGCCGAGCGGCAGATTGAGCGGCTGCGGCAGCGGGAGCGCGGCCAGGCGCGCGCGCTCATGGAGGCGCGCCACCAGCTGCATGAGGCCTCCTCCGCATCCTCCGCCATCTCTGATGACTGCGCCCTCACCCCCGAGGCCGGTGCGCGCCCACTGCTCTCAGCACATGGACTCTCGGCCGTTGTTTCAATCTCCGGGTAGTAGACTTCCACATGCCTCTGGATTAGACATTAGCACATCGGCAAGTAAGGGTACATTGGCAAGTGAGGACAATTTTACTCTAGGTCGTAAGCGCATTGTCCTTCAAGCAGCTCTTGAGGTTGGGACTCATGTGACATTCTGTGGAGCATGTGGTGCCAGAGGTATAATTAGACCACCAGGAACCACTGTGAATATCGCCCTTCAGGCCACCAGAGCACCCAGGGAACGCCGCCCTTGTGCTAACACTTTGGAAGCAAGCCCTTGACTTGTGAGGTCTCAAGCTGCAGCCTCGGAGATGGCGAGCTTGCGGCGGCTATTGGAGGGCATGCGGCAGGAGATGCAGGGCCTTGAGGACGAGCTGTTCACGCTGCGCGAGGAACGTGCCGTTGTCGAGATGGAGCGCGCGGCCGCGGCCGACGAGGCTGACGTGGCGGCTGCCGCGCTGGCCGCAGCAAACCGCCGCCAGGCTGACCTTGTGGCCGCTGTCGATGAGGTGGGCACAAGTGTTTGAACCAGCATTCGCTAAATGCCTTGCAGGCATCAACATCCTGTCACTGCCACACATCAAAACCGGCAGCTGCCAAGAAAGTCATTTGCATGGTGCCCCTTCGGCCAGCTCGTTGCCCCGGGGCATTTCATGGCCGCTTCTTGCCATAAGCTCTCAGCTGGCCAGTGGAATATTGTGAGAGTCACTGCTGATTGCCAAACCTTACCATGGGTAGCATATGCCTGAGAGGGCAGGCCCAACAAGGACCAGCTTATTTTATTTTACCAGCTTAGTTACGGGCAGCTTTGTTACGTGAACAGGCACGGGCGGCACTGAAGGGTGCGGCGCGAGAGAAGAGCGGCGCACTGGCAGCGGCAATGGAGGCGCGCGATGCGGCGCGCGCTCGGCTGGCCATGGTCGAGGGTGCGGCCGAGACGGCGCGCGCCGAAGCCGAACGCGACCTGACCGCCGCACGCAAGCGGGCCGAGGAGCTTGGCGATGCACTGCAGGCTGCCCAAGTGACTTGCTCTGCGCCTGCCCTGTGCACCTCAGTGAGGCATTTTAAACATATGATGCCATACATCGAAGTCTGGCCTTGACCACGCTGTTTTGTCCTAGACAAAGAAGGAATGCTGGCTGACAGTGTCATGAAAGGGAACAAGGCAGGAGCGAATCAATTTTTAGCCTGACATGACTGGCCCCTCACGTTGCATTCAGACGGAGGCGGCCGCGGCAGCCGAGCGGACGGCTGAGGCGGTGGCCGCAGCCGAGCGGGTGCAAGCGGAGAACGAGGCGCTGTCAAGGACGTTCAACGAGCGCGTGGATGCGGCTGACAGGGAGCTGAAACAGAACAACGAGTCACTGCGTGCTGACATCGCCAGGCATGTCAACCACCAGACCTTGTGCATGTCCATTGTCCAACTACTTTCAAACTGTTCCAGATTTTGAAATCCTGAATTAATGTTTTAGCTCACGGACAACAGTCATTTATGAGACTGCATGCCAGGCAGCAAAGCTACAATGGTTCAATATTGTTTATCATCGCATGCATGCATGCAGAATGTTGGGGAAGTGACTCAGGAATGTGCACGATAGGGCGCTGGAGGCAGTGAGGGCCGCAGAGGAGGATCGGGCGGCGAAGGATGCTGAGGTGGAGCAGCTGACTAGCCAGCTGGCAGCTGCATCAGCAGACCAGCAGCGCCTGACAGAAGTTGAAAGTGAGCCCAACACCATAAATGCCATTGTTGCTTTGTGCCTGCGTCATCCATGCATGTCCTGTGTACACCATGGGTGCAGATTTCATGCATTTGTTAAGGCTTGCACATAATTGAAAGGCAGGCAGGCAGGCAGGCAGTTCATGGCCATTGCTTTTGGGCTAATCAGTGCAAACAGATTTTGTAGTCTAATAATCAGAGTCACACTTGGCATGGCACGTATCAGTTAGTCACATACGGTGTAGAACTCTGGATGAAATGCCATGTCCACTTGTTCTGCAGCACTGGCAGATGAGGCGCTGACAGCTTTGGAGGCGAAGACAAAGGATGTGGAGGTGCTGCAGAGCAGCCTGGACGACATGCAGGCCCAGGTGGCTGCATTGTCAGCAGAGCTTGAGCAAGCCTCCGAGCAGACTGCAAGCCTGCAGGACAAGGTAAACCCCATCCCAGCATTTCCAATGGAATGCCTGGCACAATTGTCAGCCATGTTCCAGAAGTTAGAATATGTGCATGCGTGCAAAGAGCATGGTGGGCATTTGCATGAATGAAAAGCACATCGCTGCAAGGCTGGGCAGGATGAAGATGGTGTCTGTCTTTGCCTCTGATAAGCTTTGCAGGAGGCAAATGTCGAGGGAGGCTTGCATGCATGCGTGTGAGCATTCAGTCGTGGTTGTGCATTTAGGCCCCCAATATTTGCTGTACATTTGCTCATGGTTTGAGGGGCTGAGGCAGCTGCTGTGTCCAGTGGGAAGCTGCAGAGAAGGCGCACATGGAAGCAGTGTCGCGCGCGGAGGAAGCTGCAAGGCAGGTGCAGGAACTGCAGGCGGCAGGAGACGCCTTGCGTGCAGAGATGCAGCAGAAGGACCTCACTCTGGCACAGCAGGTGCCAACTGCTCTACGCCTGCAACTCAGCGATTGTCAGGGCATCTATTCTGATAGGATACTGTTGGTTTTTTCCTGGTGTCATGAACCTGGCCAGAAGAAGTCTCGGCCAGGAGGAAAATATCATTTCTGCTGCAAACATTGAACGAGAGTGTGAAGCTGTTCATGTGGGATGGCGTAATGCTGTGCAGGTGGAGGATCTGCAGAAAAACTCAGAGGGCCTCGAGCAGAGGGACGCAGACATCAGGGCTTTCACAGAGGCAGCGGCTGTGGCAGCAAGTGAGCATGAGGCTCTTCAGGCTGACCTTGCAGACAGGAAGGCTGAAATCAAAAATCTTGAGGCGCAGGTGTGTTTGAATATCCCCAGATATATTATGCATCAGACTGACAGCATGCATGCATCACAATGCATGTGATGCATTGGTCGAATGAAGATGCAGGCCTGTGGCTGAAGCATGTTCTGCTTGTGGCCTGCAGATTGCAGAGTTGAACGCCAAAATGGAAGCTCAGCACCGGGCGCTGCAAGCCGAGAAGGAGGAAGCCATTCGGAACGTGAGTTGACTATCCTCTTCAAGCTACCTGTCACAGCATCCTCTCATCATACTCTCTCTCATTGGGCAAAACCATGGGACTTCAGGTCATGTCTCTCGTGAAATGGCATTGAGACAGGGAGCATCAGCTCTTGCGGCAATGGTGTCATTAAATGTGCGCATGCAGCTGGAAGAGGAGCGTCAACAGGTGCTGGCAGAGTGGGAGGCAAAGCTGAGCCTCGCGGCTGAGGCGACCGCGGCCGCGCAAGCGGCGCATGCCTCCGACAAAGCAGCTAGCGAAGAGGCCGCCGCCGCAGCCGCCAAGGCAGCAGAAGGTGGCACGCCTGTCCCTTGCAAGCCCCATGCCTTTGCATGCCAGACTTGATTCTCAAAGTAGCGAGAATATTGCCAGGATGTACAGAAATGTCGAGCTGTTGGAGACATCGCTACAATGCGGCTATGCATTTGGCTTGTCCAGCGGCTGCAGTGTCACTTGTAATATTCCTCGCTCGCAAGATCTTGCTGCAGCTTGCGCTGGGAGGACGCGATATCATGTGTCATCTGTGGTGTGTAGACGCGGCGCAGCGGGAGGCAGTGCTATCGGAGCAGCTGGCGGAGCGGGTGCGCGAGCTGGCCGAAGCAGAGGAGTGCATGGGCTACCTGCACGCGGAGGCCGACGCGCGCGCTGCGCAGCTGGCCGCCGAAACGGCGCGCGCCGACGCGGCCGACGCCGATTGCGCGGACCTCGCCGCGGCCGTGGCCGAGCGCGACACCGCCATCGCAACTCTGCAGCAGGCACATGCCGAACAGGTCCGCCCTGACAAATGGAGTTGCTCTGGTGTTCATCTGCTTTCATGATGGGGGCTAGGATTTCCTGATGCTCTCTGCATGGCTCTGGCTGTGCCCGTACGCACCTGCCCGGTCCCCCCCTCTGGGGGGTTCGGCTTATGCGTTCCCTTCTTCTTCTGCTTCTTCTTCTTCATCTTCATCTGGAGCCGGGGTCTCAATGATAAGAGTGAACTATAATTTCTGCTGCCAATGCAGTATCCTGTGCCTGAATCCTTACCCATAAACAAGCAAGCTTTACTGCGAGTAGAGCTTGTGGTGGGTAGGAGGTGAGGCTGGCGAGGTCCAGACATACAGCTGTGTGGAGATCACGGAAAGCATTCTCTGTCCTTCTGTCATAGACCACCTGGGCAGATCAAATGGCAGCTGATTATGCTCAGATTTAATACTTTCTCAGTCAATATTGCTTGCTTGTACGTAGGGCACAGAACTGCAGGCTCGCTGCAAGACACAAGCCGCAATGGAGGCTGAGCTGGCGGCAATGACCGCCACATCAGCCGCGCTGACCGCAGAGCGTGACAGGCTGGTCGCTGACCTGGCCGCCAAGTGTGCGGCGCTGACCGCTGCTGATGAGCTGGCGGCAAATGTCTGCGCAGAGCTTGAGCAGCACTGCAGAGAGGCTGCCCAGCAGAAAGAAGCAGCTCAGAAGGTACTGAGGCCCCATTGGCACACCGTCATCATGGGAATAAATCAGACACCTCAAATGTGGTGGCATGCAGAAACTTGCAGTCGTGCAATGTAGTAGTTGAACCTGAGCCTCAGAGCAGTCAGTAGCCCTAGCCAGTGGCATTATGAGCTCATCATTTGGGCAATGTTCCATTGAATGGCTAGGGGAAAGTCCCTGATGGAGTAGCGCTGTTTGCGAGCAGGAGTTGGCCGAGGAAAGGCAGCGTGTGGAGCGGGCAGAGCGCAACTTGGGCGAGATGCGCGCTCTGCAGGCCAAGTGGGAGCAGGAGCTGCTGCAGAAGGACAAGACCAACGCCGAGCAGGTGCAACACAACACACTTGCCTTGTGTACAGCACTTGCTTCCTTAGGCATGCACTCATCATGAGCATGCGCGTCACCACTTCTTGTTTTGGGCCACATGCTGGGGACTAGGACTGCCTAATAAGGTCAGGTGTGGGGTTCAGCATAGAATCCTCATATTGTACTCTATCACACTCACTGCCCAAGATTTGTTGGGCTCCAAAGCAGATGCCAAGGTCAATTATTTATCATCCCACATCACCCAAATACACCAACTGGAGGCGAGAAGAACTGTGGCATGTTCATCTGCACCAACTTTGGAGGTCATAAAACATCAATGCTTGACACAGTGAAGTTTTCAAAGCCATCTCTGAATATGCGGTGTCTGGTGCAGGTGCGCGTGCTGCAAGCGCAGCTGGCGGCGAAGCAGGCGGCACTGGCAGAGTTGGACGTGCTGGCCGACGCGGCGGGTGCGGCGGCCGCGCAGAATTCGGCACTGTCCACCGAGCTGGCCGACAAGGCGCGCGCCCTGGCCGACCAGGAGCGCAAGATCGCCGCCATGCGCGACCAGGTACTCCCCAGTAACGCTCACCATGGGGCGCATCCTTTCTTGTATAGTTCTTGAAGCACGTTAGTTAGCATGTGGAGATCCTCCCATTCTGTGCTTGCAGTGAAAAGATGTGCGCACTGTCTGGTGATGTTGGTGCATTTGAAGCTGTATGTCCTCAGTGGGGGTCTAGTGGTGAGGACAGTAGCTCGGGCTTCCATGAATAGATGCAAGTTCATATAACACCCCCATGCCCCTCCGCTCAATTTTGCATGCCAGGTTTGCAGACATTTCCTTGTGCAAACCCGGGAATCTGACGTTGCTAAAGCTGCTCCATAAGATGCGAGATCTTTCTGTTAAGGAGACGTTTACAGCAGAGCTGGCATGAGGCGTCCCATGGCTGACCAGGTGGAAAGCCTGGAGTATGCGCAGAAGCAGAGCCAGGAGCTCATCACTAAGAAGGAGGCTGAGGTGGCTGCACTGCTGCACGAGCTGACCAGTTACAGGGCAGACATCAAGGAGCGCGATGACCTGGCATCTGGGCTGGTAACCTTGCTGATCACTTCTTCATCCATGTTTTGCAACATGCCAGTTCTCTTCTTAACTTCTGAGTTCACTTTTTCAATCTGTTAATAATTCTTTACTCGATGTTGGTAAACACACTCAGGCAAAGAGCTTGGAGGAGGAGCGGTCAGGCAGACAGGCGGCCGAAAGCGAGCGGGCGGCCATTGCAGAGGAAGCTGCGCAGAAAGTGGCGGCAGCCGCCGCTGCTGCGCAGGAGATTGCGGCGACGCAGGCCTCGCTGGCGGCCAGGCTGGCGACGGCGGAGGCTGACCTGGCAGACACCCGCACCAAGCTGGCCGATGCGCGCTCAGAGGCCGAGAAGAGGCTGCGCGAGCACTGGGAGACTTCCCGGTGCGCCCAAACAGATCCGCACCACACCACGAGCATGGACAGCTCATCATTTAGGTAGTGCCAAACTTGATGCTGAACTACCCATGTAACCATCTGGGCTGGACTTTGGTACCCTCGTAGTGCAGAACACCACCGAAAGTACTTGGAGAAACATGCGAGACTGCGGTGGATGAGTATGTCCACTCGAGCAACCCAGCACAATTTCCTGCACAGAGCACATATGCATCTGACAGCAGCAGTACTGTGTCCTGAGGTGCATGGCGTTTGGGGCGCAGGTCGGAGATCGGCAAGCTGAAGGTGGACCTGGAGACGCGCAAGCGCGCAGTCGCGGAGCTATCCAAGCTCAAGGCGGACATGAAGCGCAGCGGCCACGTCAGCGCCGCTGAGGCGGCCAGCCTGCGGCGTTCCCTGGCGCAGCGCGAGGACGAGCTCTCCCGCATGCGCCGCGCCTCTGCCGAGCCCCCCAATCCTGGAAGGGTACGTTACCGTCAGTCATCCTCTGACTGTGCATGATGTATGTTGGCGGATCACACACAGCCGCAGGGTGTGTGCCCCTCACTTATGAAAACCCCAAAGCTGTATGCGCCGCGCCACCACTGAGTCCCCCACTCCCGGAAGGGGGGTGGGTAGCTGCGGATGTTGACGACGCAGGCTAGTCGGCATTGAATACAGGACGGAAAACTGGAAAGTGCTTTAAAGTCCCTGTGAATATCCCAAGTATGCGTAGTCCCTCAAAGCCCGGCAAGGGATGATGATTAGTATTTCTTGAAGCAGAGGATTATGCACCCCAAAGTCTACACATATGAGACTAATCTTTGGGTGTATGGCATGGCAGGCGGATGAGGTGGACGCCTTGAAGGCTCAGCTGGCAGAGCTGAGAGCCAAGTATGATGCACTGGCAGCACAGCAGTGAATGCTTCAATATTCGACTCAAATGGTGGTAAACCTGGTATCTACGTAGCATATGGAAACGTAGATGGCCACATTTCATGGGGAGCGTTTGAAGGTGCACAGCTGTAGCCATGTCTACGGGGGTGTCATAAAGGGAACCTGCAGACTATGTACATTCAACAAGCTTGTAGATAGAAAATTAGACTAGTGCATGCTGGTTGCAGCCACTGGCTGGATCCAGTAAATTATCATATGCTTGTGCATAGACAGCAGTCATGGCCAACTTTTGATCAAAAGGTCGGCCAAATTTAAATGCACTCAATTGTGGATGACTTGTTGTGGGCATTGTCAGTACCAAATGCTGAAGGCATATGGTTTCTGGCAAGCACTGCATGCATGCGCATCACTGTCCTGTAGATAGCTGCAGCTGATGAGGAAATCATGAATTGATTACCGTAGTGTTTGATGAATACGTCAAAATTTGACGGTCAAATGATTGGTTGCACCTGGCTTTCTTGACAAGGCATTAATGCATATAAATTGATTGCAACCTACTGGGATTGTTGAGGGAGCTCGCAAGGTGGTCCATCCTGACCAACTTTGTTAGTATCATGATGGTACGCAAAGCTTTTGCAAAGCACTTAAGTGGGGCACCTTGATCAAGAGGTACTTAAAAGTATTTGACTACTGACCGACCACGTGCGCATGCACTGCAGTTGCGCAGTGCATGCACTACATTACGTGATTCCATAATCATTATGGTATGATGGCATGAGACATGATCATGCTGGCAGCCGCATGATATTATCGATGCCCAGCTGGGTGTGGCTGCCATGGCCATGGCCACACTGTGGCACCGGTGCCAAAGTAGCTGAGCACAGCCCATGGGCCAGCGCTGGCTCATGATCATGAGCTGATCAGCTAGCTCCAGCTGCCATTAATGGCATTGTGCTAGCAGCACCTCCATCATTTGTTTAGCTACAGCTATGCAAGGTAATCATGAATGTAAAAAACAGTGATAAACTGGCATTGGCTCCTGCAAATTGCAGGCTGCAATGTTGTGCATGCTGGTGGGGTAATGCATGCCAGGTCAGCAAGGGGAGTTGAGGGATAGTTCAAATTGGCTCACAACAGAAAACCATTGATAGGGGACTCATTCCGCCTGAACCTCCGCTTGGACGGCATTCTCGATGATCAGAGGAGTTAGGGTCAATCAAAAATAACACCCCAGACAGCTCGAATCCAACCTTTGCGCAACCTTTTATGTGCCCATCCTTTCCTAACAATGAAATAAATAGTGCCCCAGGACCAACTTGCGGACCAAGGTAATGTTAAATTTCAAGCTAGTTGTTCACTGTACTCTCCCATGGGAAACATGGGGTGAAATCGCTCTTGAGTTTATATCCCACAAGGACACACTAAGCGTGGCCGTGAATGTCCACTGAGAAATGGGTGATGCGCAGGTGATGTTCGTGTTACGTCAACATGCTTGCTGAATTTTGGCCAACGGAATAGTCTCTTCGTCAAGCCAGTATGGAAAGGCTACCTTTCCAAGTTATCAACAACAACCACAATGCCCCACCAGAGACCTGGCAGCACGACACTTTGCAACAGGCCACGAGCTCAGCTAGATATGGCAACACCAAAGGAGCTGCAGGCTCTCTTATCAAAAGTGACGCGGCACACTTCATAGCTTCTCAGAGGATGGAGCTGCCAGGAAAAACCAGCATGTCTCAAGAGATGGCCTCGCCCCAGTCGCTGCCTCCAACTCCCAAGCGCCGCAGCAGCAGGGCCAGCGAGAACTTCAACCCCAACGCCATCCCTGGCATTCCTGAGGACCCTGCAGCATCGCAGGGCACATGGAACACCAGCCACAAGACAGCAGCTGACTTCAGCAACTTCAGCAGCCTGAAAGAAGTGCAGCGAGCCAAGGCGCCAGACCAGGAGGTCAAGGAGACCACAGAGTCAGATGTATCGAGCACTGCTGCATTTGATGTCTTCTCACCTGCAGACTGGAAGCACCAGAGCCTGAGGGACGCAGGGGCAGTCCCAGCATCCGTGCAAGGGCTCAGAAGGGGCCCACTCCCGCCTCTTGAAGAGGAGCCCCTTAGCGAAACAGCTGCTCCACAGGACACGAGCTCTGCTGCGCAGAAGCCAGACAATGAAGCCATGGGCGAAAAAGACAATGAGCAGCCCTGGCAGGGCGATTCAACCCACGTATCACACCAGGCAGGCAGAGCGCAGAAGGAACACCAGCAAGGTGCCGCAGCAGCAGAGCCGCCTCGTGCGCCCAAGCAGACCAGCATCTCTCTGCAAGCCCTGGCGCGTGTGCATCAGCCAGACACCAAAAGCGAGGCCACAGGTGCCAACAGAGTCGGCGGGGCAGCTGCAAGCAGGGATGGCGCTGGTGTGGGGGCCGAGCACACAGCCAGGGAGTACCAGCGTCCCAAGGCGCAGAAGCCCAAGCCGATCCGCACAGGCCTGGAGGCGCAGAGCTACCCCTGCTACATAGAGATTCTCCAGAAGGCGCGCCTGCGGCCGGAGCGTCCACCTGGCGCACCACCGCGCCGGCGCATGGCCCAGCCAACAGCTGGCGGCGCCACCAAAACTGGCCCGAGCAGCGGCCGCGGCGCTGACGCAGCGGCTGCCTCTCGACCAAAAGACGACATCCCTGTCAAGAAAGGTGCACGCTGGTTGACCTTGCTCTGCACATATCGCGACTTCCATCAACGCGTGTCTGTGTAGTGGTGTTCCTCCCACTACATCACCTCCCATGGACAGTGACATTTTTCTAACACTGACAGGCGTTTTGTGTGCAGGAGGCGGCATGGCGCAGGCGGCACAGCAGGCCAAGTATGCAGCGCTGGCGGCATCAAGGCAGGCGCTGGAGGTCAAGCGGGGCCAGGGACGACCGCAGCTGCGCACCGAGCAGCGCTCGGCCGAGAAAATCGGCGCAATTAACCCGCTGGCCGCCAGGGAGAACCACAGGAATACCTCTGCAGTCAATGCTGCAGCGCTGCTCGCTGAGGGCCAGCGCAGGCTGGAGACAAGGGTGTGTGCCCTAGGCTGCTTTTCATCCCCCCGTTTGCCCTTTCAAGATTCTTACTTGCCTGCTGTGCCTCGATGTAGAGATTCATCCATCTGTCGAGAAATAGATGCAATGACGTCAATTTACTCGCTCGTCTGCAATTTTGACAGGCTCAATGCGTTCAAGCAGAAAATGTTTTCTGAAAGAACCAGAACTGTCCAGTTGCAATAAACCTTACGCACTGCGGCTTGCTTGTCTGCGAGGACCCGGCACAGCTGAGGCGCACTGGTGAGAGGGAGAACGACGCTCCCGCGGCAAGCAAGCAGCAGGAGGCGGCGGGATATGCAAAGCTGCAGCGCCCCAGCGCAGCCGTGACCGCGCGCGTGCCGCGCCCGGCCTTCCGTCCCAGCGGCACCAACGGCTGGCGATTGGGACAGGCCACCAACACTGTGAGGACCACATTCTCAGGATGTTCACCCAATTTAAACGCCCCCTGCAAATACACACCTTGCGGATTTGGCCTGACTACATTACAGGATCACAGCATGGTTTAGAATCACCTTATTGATGCCAGCTGAGCTTCAACAAGCGCTGCGTGCATGCAGTTACCAGAGAAATGGTGTCATAGGGGAATGCTGCAAAGAGACGGCCTCGACTTTCCTGGGCCTGAACAGGCATGCGAGCAGAAGTAATACAGGGCGGCATGTGCGTGCAGGTGGGTGAGGATCTGGGCTATGGCACGGCGCATGCGCGCGCCATGGCAGCCCACGGCCGTGCGTGCCGCGAGAGCGAGGCGAAAGTGGCCGCTGCCAAAGCGGCCGCGCTGCAAGCCGAGCGCCTCAGGTGACAGCCGCCCCAGTCCCTCCGCTGGCCTGTTCAACAGGCCATATTTTTACTCAATGAGCTCTCTACCGCAGAAATTGTTTGGGGATACAGCGGGACGCAGTGTATGACTCTGCTGTCCGCGGCGACCTCATAGCGATAGCAAGCACAAGGAACGACCAAGGCTCTGGCGCAGCGAGCCGGCGTCTCAATCTGTGCGCCATGTTAGCTGAATGGTGTGCATGGAATCCTAGCAACATATATTCCCATGAGAGTTTGTGCCATGCCACAGGGAGAAGGCACAGCGAGCAGTGGAGGAGCAGGCGCAGCGCGCATCGGCGGAGCGGCTGCGAAAGCGGCTGCTGCTGAGCTCGGACTACACTCTGCAGGAGCGCCTGGAGTGGGCCTCCAACCCCGACGACACCCGCTCCCTGCACACCAAGTAAACCCACTCCCACAGAAAACGCCTGAAGTGCAGAACATCCAGAACAGACTAACAGATGACTCCCATTCATCGTCAGACAAGGAGCCTGGATCCCTTGCGCCTGCTACCGCGAGCTCGCCTTTGCATCTTGGAGCACTCAAGTTTTTGAGGCGCGCTGAATCAGCAATGCTGATCTGCTGCCAGCATGCACTATATGAGCGTATCCGAGCATTCGCGCAATGCGTATAGTAACAGCAACATGCACCTTTAAGGGCTGGCGGACTGCACAGGTTGTTGGCTAGCAGCAGCGGTCGGTGCGCGCCGGTGTCGCTGCGGTCCTCCTGGGAGCATGCGGCGGGAGGCGCTTCGGGTAAACAGGGCGCCGGTTCTGGAGCAGCGCGCCACCTATTCCCCCTGTCAGTCCAACCTACCGAAGGCAGCGGTGCGGCCGGCCGCAAGCGCAACCGTGCACCCGAGGCCAGCCCTGCCGAACAGCAGGTCTTCCCTCTATCCACCCCCATCCCTTGCCTCTTCCCCAGATGGCACCTTCTTTGTCATGCGCTTCAGGAACATTCGTGTCAATGCTGCATGTCTCCTTGAGGCTGACAAATTGAATGCAGCTTCTGGCATGCGGCAGGTGTATGATATGTCAGCCATCCGCGCCGGGCGGCTGGGAGTCTCACTGGACAGCTCTACAAGTGGGACCAGGATGGACCGGGACCAATCCAATGACATGGCCGGCACACCAAGGTGCATACTGAACAGCCAATGCATGTGATTGACTTGCAAGATTGATTGCTCTCATTGATTGCTGCCATTAGCAACAAGTTTGAGCTGTCTCAATCCTGTGCATGTGTGCCGCCAGGTCGCATGTCTCTGACACGGTGCTCACTGGCTCCGGCCCTCTCTGTGACATCACAGTCTCCTCCAATGCCTGCAACATGTCAGCTGGAAACAGGTGCGCATCTAAAGTGGCCGGCATCTCATACCTCACCCATGCCGCATGCTTCCTTGAAACGGGGGCATTCATGTGTCAGATGTTGGTCGTGTGCGGAGAGTGGGAGTGTGGAGTAGAAGTAGTGGGGATGAACGTTTATGGCTGGACCATTGACAATTGACAAAGCCATTGGCACTTGCAGGACACGTGATACATGAGAAGCACGCATATCCATGGTGCATGCATGATGTCACTTGTGCAATGCAGGAGTGAGCTGGCTGACAAGGAGCAACAAGTGGACTCCCCGGATGCTGTGGCACAAGCGTTGGCTAGGGCAGAGGCCCAGAGTGAGCGCGGCAGTGGCCTGCACTGCAATCCCATTTTTGCTGACGCCTTGCAGCGGTCACAACAGGCATGGAGCCCACCTAAACCCCCACCATCAGCCATTACACTGCAGTTGATCCAGCCCCAGCATTTGGAGTTGTTCTGTTATGATTCGGGTTAGTGGAATGGACCAGCCAATTCCATGTCAGGCACCAGGAAGGTGATGCACCAATCCTGAAAGTCTCTGATGCAAGTGGATGTGGCCGGCTGAGCCACATTTCCTTGCAGGAGGTGCAGAATCTGCTGGACAAGGAGGCAGTGAGGTGCATCTTCATCCAGGACAACCCCACCTTTGACTCCCTGCGCAGTTCTCTTGGCCTCCCACGTTCCCACCTGACCAGCGCGTCACACCCTTCAGACCGCCAATTGGCCATTCAGGTCCAGCCCTCAAACACCGCCTCTACATAAATCTGACGTGGCGCCCGGCCCTGCGGTGCTTGGATGCCTCACACTAACAGCGATGGCAGACCTTTTCATCGTTGAGTTTGATGTAATTGAAATACATGTGATTGATTCCATGTAAACACGCCTGTTGTTGCGGTGCAGGGACATGATGGCCAGGCAAAGCAGCGCCCTGCGTATGCAATGCTGGGGCGCATGGAGGTGCCGGGCGGTGCGGCGGGAGCCGATCCCGAGCGGCGGGGGCCGGCGGCCGACGCCGGCCGCTCGGAGCAGCCGTCCCCGGGGCGCGGCTCCGCCAGCCGCGAGGTGTACATCCTGGCTGCTGCTGACGCTGTTGAGGACGCCCTCAACTCCCACCGGGTGCAGCGCGTGCATTCCTTGCCATGCACAACAATCTTCCAAACGCTGTGATCAAATTTGTCTCTGATTGTCGTTGTCCTCTCACAACCGAGCTAAGCAAACCTTTCTGGTACTCAGAAGCGTCTCAACTTCCACCGGGCTCTTACATGGCAGTTTCATGAAAACAAACACCTATGCATTTTCAAGCTGTTGCTCCGTGGTTCATAACGAATGGAGTCTGTGCAGGCAATGGAGCAGGAGAAGGCAGAGGCGGAAGTGGAGGGCGCTCGCTCGCAGAGCGTGTTCAACTCCAGCCTGAGTTTCCTTGGGAAAGACTACGCGCCACTGGAGAATAGCCTGTCCGCACATGTCGCCTCGCCGGATGTTGGGCCGAACAATGGTGGGCAGCAGTGCTCTCCCTGAACCATACAGAAAGACACACTGAGGATTGCATGGTCAGATTGCCTCACCTTATGTCCTCATTGAGCTGTAGTTGCTTGCTGGCGTAACCCAAGATATTTGTAAACAGCATTGATATGAGTGTGGCTGCATCTAAACAACACGCCGCCACATTTGCAGGCGAAGTGCAATCCAAGAGGGCCGAAGCCGCAACACTGTCGCTGGACTGGCGGCCGGCCAATGTGCCTTTGACACGGGTCTGCGAAGCAGGTCAGACACTATCATTTTCTTGACACTTTTCCTGCTTCACACCCATCATCCTGCAGCCCAAGCTTCCTGAATGTATGCGAAATTTCTGTGCCTTTCATTGACTGGCCAATTTGGCCGGGGAACCCGTGAGGTTATGAAATAAGAATAAGGTGTCAATCAGTGGGTCTCCTCATTAAATTGTCTGAGTCGTCAAGTGCGTGCCGCCATCGGTGGTATGAAGGCACCAATGCACGGCCCCAGGCAGCTGACTACCCTGAAGTATCATATACAGGGATGAGGCGCAGATTTTTGACACGCCTAGCCATTTGATTGGCAGAGAGTTGAAGTGTCGATTGACGGATGGGCGGTTGGGTGCACAGGGTGGAGCCCAGCAGCTGCAGTGTTCCAGGGGCAGACCAGCACTGTGGGTGACTCTCAGGCAGGCTCAGCTGAGACACAGACCTCTGTCACTGAGGGTGCAAGGAGGCGCGTGCGCAGCAGCAAGTGGTCCTGGCTCAGCAAATGGGCCTGTTTGGCGCATGCGCCGGCAGTCCACCCTTGAGGCTAGCATGCATGCGTGAGTCGATGAACTTCTTACTGATGGAACTGCCACAGCAGCAATGGCAGCTGGACAATGACGAACACTGGGAAATCTTTTATTTTTTCGGGAAATGCAAGCACTGACCAAACATGTCACGATATGACTACACCAATCAGGAGACTTTGTGGCAACAAGGACCACGCTCTTCACTGGTTATCTTATCTTTCTCCTGATCTGCCAGGCAATGAAGCCATGTGAAAGTCTGGCAGGCAGTGAGGAATTGAGTTTGCTTTCAATTGTTCCTGCGCGCACTGACATCCAGATCTGATCTAGGTCTTGACGTCTGATCTAGATCATCCAGGTCTAGATGTTGCAGCTGCGCATCCATTTGACCTTGTAAGTGGACAGTCATTCCTGATCCTGGGGCTACACTGTCTTGCCTTCGCATCAGCATGCAAGGACTTATAGATCAGGCAGCCCCTCTGTCTTCTGTGGCACTCTTCCAGGTTGCACTTTACATTATACATTTTGCTAATGGTAGTCATGCCCTCATCTTGTACATTCGCTAATCTGCCTCTTCCACTAGTTCCTCCTCAGCCTCCCGCAACTCTTCCAGCGTATCGTTAATGCTTGTGACGGCCGCCTGTGAGCAGACAGAAGTCTTCACCCGACGCTTCACACTATTCTAGATTGGTGACCAAGCTTGCTACAAGTATGCCACAAGCACCGCGCACTGGCCGCTGTCAAGTGCATTCAGACACGTGTAGGAGCCATCCTTTATTTGCATGCTGTGGACATGCTTTACATCCTCTGAGCATTGTCAAGTGAGCACATCAGGAGGCAGAGAGCATGCCTGCAGTTCCTGAGTTGCTTCCGCCAGTGCATTATTGAACTCCTCCTGTGTAGGTTCAGGTGGCATGCTGCAGCAATGCCCATGCCCATTGGGGTGGCTGGCTCCTGGCAAAACACAGGCAGCAAATTATTGCCAAAATATTTGACAACTTATCTCTCCACCCTGGTACAGGCTTGCTAGTCCAAGTTTTCTGTGGTTTCCTGAACTTGGGCCATTCTGCATGCTGCAGGAGCTCACCTTCCAACGGAGCTTCCCCAATAGCACTAGAGCTTTGCTGCTGAGCACTGGATCCCTGCTGCCAGCTAAACCTTTCCTGGCTGGCTTCCCTTCTCAATGCCTGCGCAAGGCAGAGGAAATGTGACGGATGCAATAGCTCGCACACTACCCCAGTTGAAAGGTTGATCAAAAACACATTCACCAAGATTTCAATCCCTGTGTCAGCGGCATAGGATCCCACGCAACACAAGCTTAGAGCACTGAATACATCCACCAAGGCTGAAAACATCACTTGCATGACACAGGTGAGCAGGGGATGTGCATGTGAGCAGGGGATGCACTCGGTGGCACTTGTGGGGCCGGGGGGGAGCACCTGCTGGACAAGGGTGAATTTGAGCTTTGCCTTCTCAGCCTCCTGGAGCTGGCGCAGGTGGGCCGCCAGATCAGGCCGCGCCAAGTCACCTCTCAGGCGCGCCTCAGCACAGCGCACGATCTCGTTCACCTCTGCAAACTCGCGCGTTGTGTCCACCATCAACTGCCTGCAATCACAACGCACCTTGATACAGATAGATCAGGGGAAGCTGAGCCTGACACTCTGGGCTTCAAGTAAAAATCCATCCCGCCCGCATGGCTAGGAGCGAAATCGAGATTCGTCTTCCATCAGATCACGTACCCCCCGCATGACTTGAGACATGAGGCCAGGGCTCGCATGTGCGGCATAATATATTTTGCCTTGCCTTCAGGCCAGGCACTCAGGAACTTCATGTTTTTCTGTGCTGGCCAAGGCTGCGCAGTTCATTCATGGCCGGGACAACTAATGCGCTGAAGCTCTCTTGTACACACCTGTAGGGTGCCTCATCCTTTGAGCGCAGGTACTCTGCAAAGCCGCTGTTGAACAGCACATACTGGCGCACGCGCTTCTCCTGCGCTGCCTTGAACTCACGCAGAACGGCCAGCAAGTCTGCTGACTGAGGCTGGGATGCGCACATGGCTTTTGCTGCGTCTTCCCTCTGCACACGCTGCTCGATGGCACTGAGTGCGCCTAGGTTCTGTCTTGCGCTTTCGCTCCCAAGGTAGTCGTTGCTCGCAGGAACTTATCTAGCGCACATCCTCGCGGCGGGGAGGCTGATAGGTGTTCTCCTCATTGAACTCCTTCAAGCGCTTCTCCAACCACTCCACAACAGTGGGTTGCACAAACAGATGGGTGTCGTCCAAGTCCAAAATGACGAAGCGCTCGTTTGTAGGTTTGCTGTCGTTCAGGCTCAGGATGAACTCTTTGGCCGGTACATCACTGCAATAATCAAGCACGAACGGTCCACCTTGAAGTGTTTGTTTTTTCTAGTGAAATGCACCAGTGGGTCTCATGCAGAGGATTGTATGCCATTTTATTTCCTGGAAGTTACTATGTAAATGCACAAGCATCAGTAGGATCGCGCACCATTGGAGCAGGACTCCACGTATGGCCGACACCATCCCGTCATGAAACGCACAACGACGAACACTCGGCGTCTGGAATGCGTGATAACAACAAGGAAACTTTCGGGGAAAAACAATTAAGTGTAATGAGCAAATTCTGAGATGAAGAGTAACTGCTGCAACCATGATTTTTAGCATGATGGGTGTGGCACCAGTAGGACGGCGATTCCTTTTCCAGCTTCTCGTCTGTGAGAAGCCACCCGAATTATAAGCGTCTCGGTTCCGCTGGCGCGCGCCTCGTCTTTGGAACTTTACGCCGGGGAAGACGTGAAGAAGATTTTATACTGGTGATATCAGATTGTCAGCATGGCACTGCACACGATGCTCTCGACGGGAAGTAGGCTGGCTCTGGGAGACACCCGGTTGATGCTGCAGCGTGCGAGTGGCTACACAACCTCTTCTCAGCTGCAGATGGGCTTTGGAAGTCATTGTTCAGACAACGACCCAGATGTGTTGCACAAGGAGAAGGAGCGCAGCCTCCGAGGTAACTTCGGAGGCGATGAGAAGGCTTGAGAGCAATAAGACATCCCACGTTGAAGCGAAGACTGGTCTACCTACGTTGCAGGTTTACCTGAATACTCATGTTGATTGATGCATGTACCATAGCAGGCAAGCCGAGGTCAGCTGTGAAGGACCTGGAGGAAGGTTGGAACGAGAAGTTGGCGTCAGATTCCGAAGCAGCGGTGCGTTGGTCCCATCCTTCAAAGTAGGTTCTTGTCTTGATATGGCCGACGCAAAAATTATTTTTGCTGGTTTTGTGCTGGTCAGTTCAGGCTGCACCTTTACAGGTGAAAGCTGAGCGCCACCATAACGACAACGAATCCATCGAAGAACTTCAGAAGAAGTCCGTGCATCACATCCGGACAGAGCATCACGAGGAGGAGCACGTGATACAAAGCGCGTCTCAAGAGAATGACGCACTCAAGAAGGGCAAGGCCAACCCTGTCCATGCCTAGGGAGACTAGCAGCAGGTGCTGTGAACCTTGTGACCCAGATTGACAGTTTAGCCTCTGTCGAGTTTGGTGTTGGGATAGGAACAACAGATGAACAGCAGATGATGGAGGAGCCCTTGCAGCCACTGTTTTTCAGCAAGAGCGCTGTTATGAGTGCACAATCTTGAGGCACGGTGTGCGCGCCTTATAGGCAAGAAGGTATTGCTAATACCTACTAGTGGTGTCGCTCTTGGCTGTCAAAGACATGGGAGATTTTGCAGTTTCACCAGGCTGACCTGTTGGAGTATAGCCAGATGTGGATCCTGTTGCTTGTTCCAGACAGTTTCGCAAAGGTCTCAAAATAATGGAAGTAGCAGCATGGCGTGTTGTGTTTCATGTGGGCGTCAACTGTACCTGAGAAGAAGATGTTCTCTCTGCAGTTTTACAGTCCTGTCAACTCTGTCAAGAGTACTGCTCCATGGTGCATATGGCACATGCGCACAATTGTATGCTCACAAGTGCAGCCGGATATATCATGAGCACAAGGTGGGCATGTGTTCTTAGCGTTTCTCAGGGATATTGCTGCATTGCATACAATTCAGGCAGGGATGTAACTCTACAGAACGCTGATCATCAGGTCAAGACTGCTGTTGTTGTGCATGACTGTACATGAATGTAGAGATGATCATGCTGGCCCAACAATGGTGTCCAGGACAGCATTTAGCCAACCCGCGAGGCAGACACTTGAAGGGCGACACTGCATCAGCATCACTCATCACCCCTTACCCGGGGTTGCTGACCAGATGCAGCATCATGAACTATTTCCCTGCTTTTCATATTGCAGCAATCCTTAAAGCGCAGCAAGGCATTTTAACCGTAGCAGGGAAAACATGTTCATGGTCGACATGATGTCCTGCAGAGTTTTCGTAATGCCTACTAGTATTCCAAGCTCATGCCAGTGCAGGCTTTAATGTACTGCTGAATTAATGTACTAGTAATGGCGTTCCAGTCAGAGAGTGAAGTCAGCGATCTTCCCTGCCAGGAAATCCCTGGCCACTCTTGCCGTTCACAGCGTGAACTTCACACAATTTCATAATGTAACTAGCATTGCTCAGGCTCTGCTTGGAGCTGCTGCCCATATAGAGGAATTAACGATTGCCATATGTGAGGCTGAAAAGAGAACGCTCACAATGCTGCCAGAATGCTGCCAGATGGCTGTAAACTACTACACCGTGATGCTCTTACATCCAAGACCTCCTGCAAACACCCACTGGACAGAAATTTGGCCCCAGCGAACTAATGTCAGCCAAACATGCCACTTCACATTGCTTGGAAATCAGCAGATGTGATCCCTTCAGGAGATTGGCCCAGCCTGATTCATTGCATTGGTGGATTACTTCAGCAACCTGTGTGAAATGCAGGAGTCATTCTGCTGAAATGCTTCTGCCGTGAGATGGCAGATGCAGTCCCCCTGACATTAAACGCTCAGTGCTGGGCATCATGCAGGGTCCATTTTCGCTTCCGCGCACACTCGTTCATGGTGAGCTCTGCTTGAAGAAAGTACATCCCGAAGGCTGGAGTGACCTGCAGACAGAAGATGGGTGATTTGAGGAAAATGTGGCCAGGCCATCCTCAACTTAGTACTTTGAATCAAACGTTGGGATAACAGGCTGGATTTGGCTCACCCACCGAGAAGGGGGAAATTCTATGTTCAGGGCTAGCAAGGGGCAACCTAGACACTTATCTGCCTGAGAAATTGGGGCTCTTGATTATCGGTGCTCTAATCATATCAGAAGTATTGCACTGCAAACTCATTACGCAAAGGAATACTCACATAATATTCATTATGCACACAGGTTGGAGAAAAAGGCAGACTTACAATCAATGCCGTCTTTCCGCTCACTCCCAAAGATTTCCTAAACGTTGGCAGGTACTGATTGGCCAGAAACACCACTGTGCCTGCTGTGGCCAATGCCCAGGCCGCGGCTTTGCCGCCCGTTACAATACTCTGGTGAACACAATCCTCCTGGGTCTTCTTTCGAAGCTCGTCTAGAGACTTCTCCTTAGACATCACGAAATCACGGGTAGTTTACTTCAGTGCTACATTCACATTCGATCCAAGAGATGATATATTTTTTAGCCGCAAAACTCTCCTAATATTCATGCAAGCATGACTAGTTGTGCTTTTTCTCACAACCCACCTCATCGACCCCACAGATATAACTTACATAACAAGGTAAGTAAGGTAGAACGTAACTACCCTGATGACGCATCACTTTTCCGTTGACGTCAACGGGTTAACAAATCTAACTCCTCCAGTACCTGAACCTTCAATCATTGATGTTCCGATTCATGTGTAATGCAGTGCAAGATCAAAGATTAGCACTTTGTTGTCTATGCGAAGCCTTTAAGGGTGCGTCAGCAGCACCATGCTTTAGAAATGACCTTGAGTCGAGTCCGAACAGCCCCCGCTGAAAGAGAGTAGTGAATCAGCCCCCCTGACACCGTACGTTTTCTTCCCCTGTTACTTATTGTGATGTGGTAAAGCCTGGATTTGAAATACCTTTCTTTGACTAATTTCACTATCCATCACAGAGCCATCGACCGCCATATAGTGGCAGATGAGCATTTCGGCCTCTCCTTCCTCCTGGAAAGAGGGCCTGGCTATTCGATGGAAAATTTAGAGCGCACTGAACCGTTTCTCGCGGCCCCACTACAATGCTGGGCACCTTTATTATGTGCTCCAAATCAGCACTGGCCATGGCTACGGTGAGAATAACCATCGATGACACCTTTCTCTGCTTCAGAGCAGAAGCTGTCCATTTGCACACAATGCAAATGTAGACCATCATGCGCACAGCAGAAGGGGCATTTCTCCTGGTATCAAGATCGTTCCTATGCATGGCCTGCCTGGGCCCAGGGGACTCCGTCGGACTTCCAGGGCTAGCGGCCTCTCTGTAACGTACCAGTAGTACTCTGACTGACTACTGACTTCAAATTGCTGTTTGAAGTCAGTCAGACAGAGGATAGACGCTAGAGGCTATAGCTCATGTCAATGGATGATGAATTCCTGACTCCTGCTGTTCTCCTATGCGCTGCAGCAAATGTGTCCCAATCCAGTATACCATGTAGTCGACTAGTCCCACCACTGATTCTAATGTCAAGCTGAGGAATTGCCGAGTCTGGAAAGTGCGCGCATGAAGATGTTTCAGAATCTGACATTGTGAAAGTATGCAAATGACCAATATATGACCATCTGTCTGGACTCCTGACTCACAAGGGTCACGGTGCCTTTAATTCAAGCAACAGCAGAGTTAAGTTGCTGGATATACATCCCACTACGGTAATATTCCCTCTATAATTTTCGATTTTGTCATTACCATAGACTTCTCACGGCTCGAAATTCACCAACTTGCGGGCATGCACAGTGCACACTCTGCGCACTGCATGCCATGCACTGTGCAGCGCGCGCACCATTCTTAATGATTAAGAAGAGGCATGCAGTGGCCTCTCCAACCCACCATAAATCACTCCTGCTTGTGCAACATGACAGGCACTTGACACCTGAAGACATCTAGGCTAGATGATCTAGCATCTCCAGTTGTTATTAAATACTGCTCAGCATGTATATACAAATGAAATCTCATAGTAATCATATGTTTATATTCACGCAGCTTTATCACAGCCATGCTTATTAAAGCACAATGATCGTACAACCTTCATGCAATCAAAGTTCATTCTGGGTTGCTATCCCTGACATTTTGCAGGCGGCCCTTCCAGCGCTCGAATTGAATGTCCTTCCAAACCCAAATGATCCATTCTCCTGGCGCATTTATAGATAAGTAGACAAGTTGTCTGAGACAACACCATGCAAAGCCTCAACAGCACCTTGCTTGGGAGACTTCCAGCACCCCACCTTTCCTGTAAGAGGCCCTTTAGAGGCGAGTGGAAACCACTCAACACCAGCGTAATCCCAGAGGCAGCTCCTGCCTTATTCTGGCAGAATGCATCAGGGGCCATCAGCCCAAAGGGTCGTATCAAATTCGACTACGACAAATCTGCATCATGCAGGGTCCTTGGTGCAAAGCATCCTGCCTTTATGCTCATCCGAGAACTATGTAAACACCATGCGCAGTGTGCGCACTTCAGGAGAAGATTGATGCCCACGTGTTCCTCCCCATCACCCCGACACTGCTCCACATCCCTGGCAGCAGAGTAACAAGTAAGCAATCTCTTCCTCCCTGTTCAGCTGCTCATAACACACCTGAAGCACGCATTGCCATGAGACCATTTATACTAAGGGTTGCTTACACATCTTGCAGGAACGCTGAAAAGAAGAAATGCAAGGCACTCACTAGTGTACATACCTGAGCGCTGCGATGATTTGCTGGCCCGCGCCGCGAGAGTTTTTTTCAGTTCTTCAAGACAGCTGACTTTCGCCGACAGGTACACCCACGCCAGCATGCGCTTCCCCCAGTCTTCAAGATCGCGGGGGATCTCCTTGCCTTTAATGAGGTGGGGATGCATGAGTTCAGTACGTCCTGCGGGGGAAACATAGCTTGACCATCCGACGCCTTTCCCAACAGCAGACTACAGAATCGTATACGGAAGCATTCAAAAACAACGTGTTGTAACAGACTAGAGGGCTGCAGGAACATTCTGTGTCTCCTTGGTGTCCCCAACGTGACCAGAGGACTTACTGAAACCCATCTGTTCTGCTTTTTTGGACAGGGGATGCTCCTTGTCACAGAAGAGTTTTGTCTCCGCGGCGAGTCGCTTCCGGAGCTCCGGGAGTCTGTTTAAGTCCCTCAGGTCTGCATTGAATTGCTCTGGAGTCCGAGAATCCGGTGGTACCAAAAATTCCCCGTTACCTGCAGAATCACCAACACACAGTGAGCGCAGGCAGGATAGATTATGCCGCACATCCTGCACAATAAAGCCTTTATTCCATACGACCTACCAGCAAGATCAGTCTGATAATAGCCACGAGACATTGTGGCAGGACGCCGGTGCCCGACGTTTCTCGGTCACGCGCTAGCCCTATACAAAGCCCTTCGCAAAAGTAGCCTTCGTGACTGTAGGAATACCAAGCATCGCAAACGTGAAATGTGCTCCTTTGCTGGTGCCAGGCATTTTTTTCCCAGCTGGGCACGGGCAACTTGCCCTACACACGTTTAGGGTTTAGGTCAACCATAAACCCTAAGTATACAGCTGGCGCTGAGCTGGAATTGGCCAGCTGGGATTGGGCTGCAGTGAAGTGATGTCAACATCTGCACCTCTGTCTTTTGCGAGAAGGGCTCATGATAGCATGCCAAATGAGCAATTCTGAAGGCGTCTCCGAAGGTGTCCTAGGACGTGATGTGTGGCACACCTGCATGGGAGCTGCTCTATATGAAGTAATCCCTTTTCTTCATACAGAGAATGAGTCATTCTGTGGCTACCTGTAAAGTCGCATTGCTATGTGCTTCACTTGGAACATGGTTCTTGCATAGGGCCTGCGGACAGTGACTCAGCTACGGATGCATAGGTCATGAATGGCAAGCCCTGTCACAAGTTTGGCAAGCCCTGTGGCACTAAGAGGCAATGCAAGTGACAGTAGCTACTATAGGGCCTTACTGAGTAGGCAACTGACACTTGCCAGACATGAGGCATGTGCACAACAATGCGATTTGCCACAGCCTATGGCCTACAGGAAGTGCCCACTCAGGCAGCTTCACTGACACCATGGTGTCATCCATTATCTGTTAACTTCCCATTTGGAGGATGTGGTATTGTTTGCTGCCCACAATGCAAATGTAGAGCATCATGTGCACAGCAGATGCAGAGCTGCTAAGCTGATATCGCTCCTATACATGGCCTGCCTGGGTGCTTGCAGCGCTAGATAGCGGCCTCTCTGTAACATACCACCAGTACTGTGACTGACTTCAGATCGCTTTGCAAAGCTACAGGCTGCAGCTCATGTCAACGGTCGATCAATCCTGAATCCTACTGTTGTCCAACGTGCTGTGGGGGATTTGTCCCAAAAATATACTACGAAGTCTTATCACTGCCTTTATTATGAATGCTCAGGAGATGCCCCGAGTTAGAAGTGCGCGCATGAAGAGTTCATCTGAAAACGGGCAAGATGACCATCCGTCAGGACTCCTGACCCAGGAGCGTCTTGGGATTCGTACAACAGCAAGTTGATGGGTGAAATCCCACTATGGGGATCCCCTCTGCAAAATTCGCATAAACTTCCCACAAGTAAGATACTCCGGCTTGCGGCCATGCGCAGTGCACACTATGCGCACTGAATGCCATGCACTGTGCACAGCGTGCACCTTTAAAACAGTGTCTTATGCAGCTGCAGTGGCCTCCTGCATCACCTAAAATCTCCAATTGTTATCAATTACTTCACAGCATGTAACCCTCATAGTAATCCTATGTTAATGTTCACGCAGCACTATCACATCCATGCTTATTGAAGCACGTTGAAACAATATCCCCTTCATGCATATAAAGTTGCAGGTGGCCCTCACATGTCCTTCCAGGACCACATGTCCATTTTCTTGGCATGGATAGAAGTGGACAGCCAGTTGCCAAAGATAAAGGCATCATTGATGCAGCCAAAATATAGGCTTTTCACAATGTTGTGGCTTTGTGAGGTGTCCTGAGGACTCCCGGGGCCCCACACAGCCCGTTGATAGTCGAGTGAAATCACTCCAACTCCAGCGTAGTCCCAGAGGCAAGTTGGGCCTTCATCCATCTTGACAAAATGCATCAGGGGGCATCAGGCCCGTAGGGTCATATTGGCGACTCTCACCAATCTGCTGAGTCCCTGCTATACAGCTTCCAGCCTTTATGCTTGAACGGACTATGTCACCCCCACGCGTCATGTGCGCAAATCAAGAGAAGATTGATGCCCACGTCTTCTTTCCCATCACCCCAACATTGCTCCACATCCCTGTCAGCAAAGCCAGAAAATAGGCAATCTCCTCCTCCCTGTCCAGCTGCTCATGACAAACATGAAGCATGCACTGCCATGAAACCATTTGTACAAAATGGCAAATATAGCGATTGCTTACACCTTGCCATTACAATATAAGTGAGGAGATGCAATCATTCATAGTGAACGTGCCTGAGAGCACCGATGACTTGCTGGCCGAGAGAGTCTTCTTGAGCTCCTCAAGACTGCTGATCCTCACCGACAGGCGCACCCACGCCATCATGCGTTTCCCCCAGTCCTCAAGATCGCGGGGCAGCTCTCTGCCTTTGATGAGGTGGGGATACATGAGTTCCACACTTTCTGCGGGGGAAACTTAGCTTGATCAACCAAGCGCCTTCCCCACAGCAGACTACAGGATCGTATACGGAAGCATGCAAAAACATCCTTTTTAGAGCTTAGAGGATTGCAGGACTAAGCTCTGTCTCCTTGGTGTTTCAAACGTGACCAGAGGACTTACTGAAACCCATTTGTTCTGCTTTTTTGGACAGGGGGTGCTTCGAGTCACTGAAGAGTTTTGCCTCCGCGGCAAACCGCTTCCGGAGCTCAGGGAGTCTGTTTAAGTCCCTCAAGTCTGCATCAAATTGCTCTGGAGTCCGAGAACCCGGTGGTAGCAAGAAGTACTCGCCACCTGCAGTTCACCAATGCAGAGTGAGGCAGGCAGAATGTGTTATGCCGCAAACTCTACACAACAAGCCTCCACTCCATGCGACCGACCAGCAAGATCAGCCTGCTGAGAACCACAAGACATTGTGGCAGGGCGTCGGTGCCGGACGTTTCTCGGTCCACGCGCTAGCCCTTCGCAAGGTCCTTTTCGGAGGTACGCATTTTAGCTGTGCGAATACTAAGCATAATCAGTTGGGAGGTATGCTCTGCCACCTCCAGCTCACAGGCTCCTTGGAAGCTGAGCTGAGGCCTCAGCGTCGATCGACACTTCAACACCCCAGCTGGATATCTTTTGCCCCCTGAAAACTTGTTGGCTCAATTGTTGCTTGGATTATGGCATGGGGAATGCTGCATTTGGAAAGTGCATAAGTCAACTCGTGGACTCGCTCTTAATGCGCACATCGCTTTGCCAAAGTGTACTGAGCAGACCTAGCGTGAAACGCCATTTCCCGAAAGTTGTGCATCCTTGACGTTTGCAGAGCTATATCAGTGATCTCTCATACCATCAGCGTTCTCGAAGTGTAGTATAGGTTTTTCTTGCAATTTCGATAGATGTCAGGAGTAGCCAGAGGGCGCTTGGCAGAGGAACGAAAGGCTTGGCGTAAGGACAAGCCATTTGGTTTCTTTGCTCGCCCTGAGACCTTGCCTGATGGGTGAGGCTTGTCGAGACTATTGGTGGAAAGCCTTCACAGACTCCTCGTGATGCTTTATTGTATGTTTTGGCAAGGTTTTATCTGGCTCTTGAAGCTAAAGCTCTATCAACAAGCCCATAAACACGCACATATTGACGCGTGCTCTGACCTCACGATCATTGTCATAGGAGTACGAATCTGATGAAATGGAATTGCCACATCCCTGGGAAGCCGAACACTGACTGGGAAGGAGGCTACTTTCCCCTGACCATGGAGTTCTCTGAAGAGTATCCAGCCAAGCCTCCCAAGGTGTGCAACGTCTGGGCATGCATTATCGTCATCATTAAGAGGACGTGAGAGAACATTACCCCAACCTGAAGTAACTGCACAGTAACCAACGACAACAACCAATGGTTGAGAGATTGTTTTCCTGGTGCAGTGCAAGTTTCAACCCGGGTTCTTTCATCCAAACATCTACCCGTCTGGTACCGTGTGCCTGAGCATACTCAATGAGGTTTGTGCGCTAATTCTCTTTCCATTAAGCACTGAAAACTGCAGCATGAAAGTGTCTGTGTGAGCGTCAAGGATGTGATTTTGATTGCGGTGCTTGGCAAACAGGATGAAGGCTGGCGACCATCTATCACCGTCAAGAACATCTTGACAGGGATCCAGGTCAGCTTCAGAAGCTCTTAACAGTGCAATGCAAACTGCAGAGCATCCCAATACCGTACTTGAATCCCATACTGAAGGACAGCGCGCATTGCGCAGGACCTGTTGGATGATCCAAACCCCAAGAGCCCAGCACAGGCAGAGGCATTCATGATGTTCACCCAGCAGAAGGCCGAGTACAAGCGGCGAGTAAAGCAGCAAGCGCTAAAAAATCCAGTCCCGTCTTGACTTGTTGGAAAGACAGTGGGTACTTGAGCCAGGCTTGCATATTGGTATGCTGGAAATCATTCTTAGGCCAGGCAACTCTTGACTATATCTCTGGATCGGTGCATCATACTGTACCTTTTTGATTTTGCAATTGGTTCATGACGTTGTCTCTTTTTGAGAGTCACCTTGCATTGTATTTATTGGAAGGACCATCTGGAGATTGAATTGACTTGCAAAGACAATCGAGATCTAGATGTCCCGATGATCTCCGAGTGAGCCAGGCACGCCAAATATGTGGACATGTACTTGTTGGCATCACAGAGCTGCTGGTCTCAAACAACATCCTAGTCATTGACTGTCTGTACATTGTGCTGTAATGGGCAGAATGTCTCTTCGGGTGCTTTATATTTGGGGGCACATGTATACCACTATGGGGACTTTTTCTTTGTGAAACAGGGTAAAAACAAAGTTTTCCCTATGAAAACGCTTATGCGTTATATGGATGAAGTTCTTCCTATGAAAGAAACGAGTATACTATAGTATCAGCTTCCAGTGGCCAGCCACTGCGAGAACTTGACTTGAATGATGCAATATTGCTTTCGAATCACCATAGATCAGGCCAGTCTTGATTGTGACACATGGGCTATCAAGACAGACTGATCAACATCTCCTTTAACTTGAGGACATTCTCATAGAGATATCATTCTACTACATCGGGATGGTCCTGATCTGATCCTCATCAATGAAAGTCAGTGGAGTGATATACCATGCTGATGTCAAGGGAAGGGCATTGAGGTCCCAAGCACACAAAAATCTTGGTGCAGCTAATATCTGTACTCCATTAACCTTCCTCAACTGTACTTCAATATCAAATACACAAATACTGTTGCAATACCACAGCATGCTCACGCTCTCCTCTCAGAACAAAATGCTGAACATCCAGCAATCTAGCTGGGAGGAATTGACACACGGATGAGGCTCAGCTCATACTCCAAGGTGGCACCCGGGGGTATCTCTCCCTGCTTATCTGGCACATGCTCTGTGGGTCGCAGCACAGCGCCCTGATCTCCAAAGCCCAGCTCTGGTGGCACTGTCACCACTCGAATACCACCTGGCCATGCCACAGCACAACTGGCAATCTTGCCCCTTAAGAAACATGTGTAGCTCATACGTAACAGCACTGTGCTACCTGACAAGTCATTGTTCCTTTACATGCATGGCGCATGGTTCTCCCCATGCGACTCTCTGTGGCGATACAGGGAACGTGAGCACAGGAGTGTCCGCACCTGCTTTCATCGTGGAGAGCGCCTCTTCCACGCCTTGACACAGGCCGCCCGTGAAAGGCCGAGCGCCATATCTAAACACGATCGGCTTCCCACGCTCCTTTGTGTCCTCAAATACCTTCCCATTGGCTGTTGCCCTGCCGAGGATCACACAGCTCAAATTTGCATGCATTTCCCTGGCTGGTTGACTGAAGAGGCACTTTTGCAATATAAGTAGCATCTGTCAAGCTTGATTGTCCAGAGAGATTGCCTGTAGTCTAGCAGGATGAGGAACCCTTTTGTAACAGGCGCTCCTCCTCCTATCCGCTTGTCTACATATGTCAATCCTGATGCTGTTCTCACAACTTTCTGCTCCTTGACATCCTGTGACAATAATGGGTCAAGCTGTCAAGTTGCGTGTCACTGCATAGGAAGGAAGCTTCCTTGTGATAGATAAAATCCATCATATCCATACACCAAGTACCAAGCGACTGCATGTTGCGCGGCAACCTTAGTATTCTGTCTTTCTGCACTGTCTTCTAATCGTGTCTTGATCTGCTCTGATACAACGCCAAACGTGAGCACTCCTAGCCACACCAATCCACCTGCAATGCTGCAATCAAAAGGAAATTGAGAAGGATACCCTTGCCAGCTGCTCAATGGGCAGTGCAGCAGTTCTCATGCTCCCAACACCGGATAGCAGACATTCATCTTACCCGAATCGGCGTGTGAGCTGACTAGATACCCAATCTGTGGAATCAGCTTGTCTGCGCCTAGTCATTGTATTCTTGGATGAGCTTACTCTGCCATTCTGCTGGGGTTCTGATTCTGCAGATGGCACATCTTCCTGTGTGGTTAAACCGTCAGGTTCTGTCTTGCTGCAGTACCTCACATTGTGTCGATAGGGAAGGGGCCTTCTGATGTGTGGGCCTGTGCTGAATGGGGTCTGGAACGGCACAAATGCTCCTCTCTTTCGGCTTTCAAGGATGTGAGGGAGACCTGTGCTCACCAGTCCAAAGGACCCCATGCTGTTGCAGGACTTTTGAATAAAATTAAGCAAAGGTTGATTGATCCGCACGATTGGGATGTGGAGGTCGTCCTTGGGTCAACCAGTGGTCGTCTCCTCATTCGTGTTGCTTGATCTGGCAGCTTGGCAAGCTTGTCCGAGCATGCATCCATCATTCACTTTTGCAGCTCGCTTCATTGGTATGAGATTCGGAAACTGAAGATAGCCTGTCACGTTGTACAGCCGCTGTTATAATTTAACAATAAGAGGTTCTGAAACGTTGTCTACTTATACATATCATCAGTCTCCTGTGGGTTTTGTAGAACTCTGAACTGAGAAGCAGAACCTCAACATACAAATAAGCAGTCAGTCGATTACGTAACAAGGTCAGGATCGTTCTGGGACCATTTCCATCCAGGACTAGGGATGCCGAAAAGGAAGACAGGTGCAGCAAAGAAGAAGGATCGACAGAGACAGCATCAAGCGGTAAGAAGCACCATGTACGTCTTCAATAATAATAGACGTTCGCAATAGCAGGATACAATGTCGACCGAAGAGATCGTGCCATTGCAAGCAAACAACAGGTGCTGCTGTACTGCAGGGCCTGCGAAACAAGCAAACAGAAATCGATCTTGCAAAGGAGGCATGCAATGCAGACATGGTCTGCGACTCCTGTAGCACCAAGCAGCGGAACAGGGCCTTCTGCTACTTCTGCAATGCCACACAGCGAGTGCCCATTTGCGCAGAATGCGGGGCAACCAAGTGCGTCGCTGGAGCATTCCTACTGCGCCAGATATTTGCCAGAGATCAGAGAGAGCTCATTGCACATCAGACAGCCAGAGCATGCTGTGCATGCGTGGCATTCTCAAGTGCATCCATTGCATGCAGCACCACATGTGGGTTCTTGATTCTGTGGCATGCATGGCAGGTGTCTTGGGAGGGACTGTTGTGTGCCGCATGGGGGTAAGAATGCCACTGGTATGGCCTTGGTTGGAGCAGTATGCGATCACTGCGAGGCCTGGGTATGTCACTCCCGGAAGTGTCTCACCACGTAAGTTTCTTCCTGCTCACATTCCGTTTTCATGCAACGTTGTCGATATCTCACTGCATGCCCTCAGCTGCAGATCTCCCATGCACTGGCATATCTGTGTGGTTGCAGACCCTTCTTAGTGTACAATGGAGACGTCTGATAGTCATGCTCCCGCACTCACAGGCATGCATGTAGATGCCCGATCGCTGGAGCTGTCTGTGTAGAGTGTGAGCGAGGTGTCTGGGACCATGGAGGCCGCCTCTTCACAGTAAGACCCTGGCAATGCAGCATGCTGACTGCTCACTTGCATAGCTTACAGTGCATGAAAACTTTATTCATACGGTGTCTTACCGGCCCAATGTGTGATGATGAGCGGCATGCTGTTTTGCAGTGCGCCACCTGTGCAAACTGGATCTGTGAGGATGACCAGCTAGAGCACCAAGCCATGTGCCAGGTACGCCAATCCTTCAGTTGATACTCAAGGAGACAGTTCCACCTGCATATCTTTACAATCAGATCACACAAGTCTCGTTACAGGGTGACCGTCTGCATGTGTTCGAGAGATCGTAGCAGGGGGGATGCAGCGCAGTCCAACAGCATGCATGAAGGGTGCCTGTGGTGACGCCAGGTTCTGGAGAGCGAGACAGGAAAGTGCATATCATGCAACCGACTTGGGGTATGGTCCTGTCTGCGCTGCAAGCTGGCCTTCTGTGACACACACGTCAAGTCCAAGCTCAGCATGGCGCAGGCTGTCGGCAAAAAAGACCCCTACAAGTGCAAGAAATGCGGGTGAGATTTCCCTTGTCCTACCTTCTGGACCTGTGATGCAACACATGTGGACCCTTACTATTCCTAAATGTAAATAATCATGCATGAAACACGGTGCAGCATTTTCTGAACATCATGTTCAAGTGCTCAGCTGAGCTCTAAGCAGGAAAAAAACATCAACACAAATCATTTCCCCGCTTTGTGTGAGCAGCACTGGGATAAGTAATCTGATTGGGGTGCAGGTACGAGCTGCAAGAAAGCAAGATGCTGTCCATGAGCACGCGCCGGCACGAGTATGGGCGGCAGACGCGTGACGAAGCCGCAGAGGTGACCGGCTCTCTCCCCTAGCATGCATTGTCCTCTCTTTTGAACTGCACGCTAAAAGGGCGTGACGCATGCTTCAGCCTGCTGCAATCTGCAGACTGGCATGCTGGACATGCAGGCTCTTCTCAGTGCAACAAAGCTTTATATTCTTTGCAGTGCTTGTGCATAAATCCTGTGATCCAACTGCATGGCTTCATTGTGTACATGGATGCATGCCCGCAAGCAGCACGGATGTATGTCATTATTTTTCTTCGTTTGCACAGAAACCCCTGTAGAGGAGGCAGCCCCTGCCTCGTTCCCTGGCGCTTCTCGACCCATGTCCTGGTATGTCACTTCATTCTATATCGAGGCCGAAAGGCCATGAGTATGTTCTGTTTGCAGAGTGGGTGGGGCTATGCTGCGGCATCCGCCAGCAACTATGGGGGAGCCGGCTACACAGGAGGAATGGGCGCCTTGGATCTGGGCAATGACAGTGGCTCAGACTACAGCGATGAGGACTCCGAGGTCTCTGAATCTGAGGAGGAGGAGGAGTAAACGCACATCCAAGCTGGCACCAGGTCAAAGGTTATCCAGGGCTTACAAGTTGCCGTTGGCGGCTACATTCATACAAACATAGCTGAATAGCTGCAATTGCCCTCCACAGTGCAGCGGTGCCTGTGCACATCATCAGGACAATGTGCTTGTGCTTTGCTGGGTACTATTCTGATTTTCTGTTGAGCTACTAGCAGTGTTGCAGTGTGAACAGCTTGTGGCCTGTCACTAACTGATGCGAGATGGCCCGGCTCGAGCTCGAGGCTCGGCGGTGACTGATCAGTCATTACTTCACACAGGACTCGTTTAGATCGTTATCAAATCGGTATTGAACGGATACAGAAGCCTAGAATTTGGAGAAGTACGGTAGATTTATTATTTTTGCTCCGGAAAAGCAGTGGACTGAGGCATCTGTCTTACTTTTGATTTGAAATGGAAGTGGTGGAGGGAACACCACAATATTGCTGTTCCTTCGAAAGGATTCCGCCGAGACGAAGTGCAGCATCCCTGGAGACTTGTACACATCCTGTGTAAACGGCTTACAGTAAAGCAGAAATCCGGATTTACACAGCGCCCACTGCCGTGCAAAGCTGCGTTTTCGACCTCTACGTGGGAAGACGAAGGTCGGCTTGCATCCGCTAAAAACCTGCTGCTGCTCCTGACAGACTGTACGTCCCTTTCATGACAGCAAACAAAAATATCAAGTTTTATTGACATGCTCATAAACTAGGATGCTGACCTTGGGAAGGGTTCGTCTTGGCCAGGATCGTCATGAAGGCTCGGGTCATGATCTGCATGTTCCTGGCTTTGGCGCTGATCGCTGCCCACAACGTGGACGCACTTGAAGGTACGTTGTCGCAAGGAATCCACAGTATTTAACATTCCGTATTTGAGCATCTTGGACAGCAACACCTGTATGCAACCTAGTTGCTGCGACATGAAGGAAGGAACATATCGGATATACCGATTATGTAGATTTAGACGAACAACTGAGCATAATACGCACTTTGAAGCAATGAACTTACGTGATCATGTTGGAATGGCGCTACTTTGCAGGCGCCATTCCAACATGATCACGTAAGGCAGGCGCAAACAACATGGCCTTTGGGTGCAGGTGACAGCTTTGTTTTACCCATCATCAACGACCTTGGCAGGCGCCTGAGCCAGGCTGGTGAGACTGCTGTCCAATCCGTGTACAAAGTTTCGCATCCTGTGCTTCCTGGTGCCTTGGGTTGGCCAGCCCAGCCAAACCCATTGGTCACTTACAAGCGCAGAGACCCTAATAATGTAGGCCAACTGTTTGACGCTTCCCCATGTTACGGGCATCATCGTTCTGTTGCTTTCTGGTCCTTGACATGTACCTGTGTTCATGCAGCCACAAAGGACACGTCTGGGGATAAAGCAGGCCCTCCACCAGTGAAGTGCACGTATGCGAAGGGTCCGCTGGGAATAAACATGGTCTGCAACTGAGATGCATCATGATCATATGACGGCTCGTGAAGGCGTTGAATGATTAGGTGAAAGGTGCCAAATTGGCAATTAGTTAGTAAGTGCACTGAGATCTCCAGAGAGGTACTGGCAACAACTGACCAATGGCCACTTAAGTTTGGCATGCCACGAACTCGAAGTTGCTTCGAAGCAACTGTGTCACTTCTGCCAACATCATGTTCAGACGTCGAATGATTTTATACATAATGTGCATACATTAAGTTCTTCTTGGAACTTCCATCGCACGCTATATAGCGTGCGATGGAAGCTCTACATATATGTAGAGCTTCCGCAAGCTAGTAATAATTAAAACGTTTATCATGATGTCTTTGACTTAATCAGCCTGTGTGTCGAAGGAGAACGTGTCTAGCTTCCACATTGTAGCTTGTGTTAGAAGAATGTGAACAGAGTGCACGGTCCAAGTAGAAACCAGTCAATAAATTGTATAACACAACGCCTACATCTAGCAACCTGGTGATAGCCCCGTCCTCATGCACGCGCGTACGTCCCGGGACACAGAAATCACCATTTAGTCTTCAGTTTGCTGGATCCTAAAGCTTAGCTTGACAACCAGTATCAGGTTGAATCTGAGACGAACAGCATACCATCTGAGAGGATCTGGCACATCTGGGTCATAAAAAACAGACTAGCTAAGCTGTGTCAAGAATGAACACTCTAGTGTGAACTCAAGTGGCAATAATCCGGCACTGCAAAAAAGGAGGAGGTTCCCAAACACATACACGCTAGCTAAGCACTGCACAAGAGCCCTAGAACAACTGTATCAATTATTACACCCATCAATCTCTAGTAGCAGACACCTAATCTAAAACACCCAAAAAATATCATCATGCAGCAAGAAAAAATCTGCATGTTGAGCTCAAAATTGATTACCAAAATTTCTGCTGCACAAGCTCAGCCAGTGCCGATCATACATGATCCCACGAGAACCAGTCTTTTCAATGCAATCCCTAAAACGTTTATGCCTGACCAACCGCTTTGTCACCGCATAAATGACAGTGACTTTCCAGGGGATATGTCGAGACTCAAAAGGCCATGTCCGCCTCCAAAATGTTCCAAAACCCAATGTTTCGGGACTGAGTGCCACATCAGTGCCTACATGGCATTGACGTTGGAGCCGATCTGGCGCCAGTCGAAGGCGATAGGCGCCTCCAGGCAGTGATCGGGGATGCCAAAGCCCTCGGCCAGGCGCAGCGCGGCCCAGCCGCCATCGGCCGACAGCGCGGCGCACGCCGCATTCACCGCCGCGCGCACGGCCGCGGCCGCCGCGCCCGACGCGGCCCCAGAGGCCAGGTAGAATGCCAGCGCGCGCTCCACGCGAGTGAGGCCGTACAGTGTCGCCAGGAGTGTCAGCGCTGGCTTTGCGTCCCTCGGCGCCCTCATGTTCACCTCCTCGATGAACCCCTGCAGTATCCATGCAACGCATTTAAGATACATCCCTCAAGATATATGCTCATCAAATCGGGCCATTTTTTGTAATGAGCATCTTATCCAGGGAATCCATCTATCCACACTTTGGGAGCAGGATCGTTTATTGACAGCAGAAAATAGAAATTATGGTGCACCTCAAAAGTGATGCGGTCCACGTGCGCCCAGCCCAGCTGCAGGACAGTGTCGAGGTTGTCCTCATAAGCATCGTTTGCAGCGGCTGCAGCTGCCTTCTTGCCGCGCGGCGCAGCCGCCTTGGCGGCGCGGCCAATGGCCATGGCGACCTCTACCGTCAACGAGTCCTCCCGGAAGCGCAGCAGCGCTGCCAAGAGCGCCGGGTCTGTCACCGATTGAGAGTCCATCGATGGCGCCTGCGGCTGTGGCGGCTTCTTCGCGGCCGAGTCCAACAACGCCTTGGCAACCTGGGCATGGCCACATAACCTGTCATGACCTCAGTGATATGAAAGCTCCTCAATTACAAGCAGCAACTCACTCTGGCACCTGTGACCCCAAGAAGCTCCCTACTAGTAGGCAGAGACACTACACTACCGGGTGAGCCAGTGACTTCTCTCCCACATAGCTCGGTCTTCTTTAGCGGCTCACAGGCAGCAGTCTCAGCACAACCAGAGTGCGGCATTAGATGGCAGCGCGCAGAAAACAAACCTGCTGCATCATGACTGTGTTGTCGCCCTCGAAGGTGACATCGACATCCATGTCATTCTTCATGGGCCCGATCTTGTTGGCAGCCAGGAAGCCCTGCCCGCCGCAGCACTCACGGCAGGCCTGCAGGATCTCCACGCGGTGCCATGTGGCGCCAGCCTTCAGCCCGCTGCTCACCACATGGATCGTCTTTGCATCCTCCGGCCGCTTACCCATGTACAGGTCCTGCAGTTCCAAGACCAAATTGCTGCCTCTTACTGGTTTAAATTCAACCACACAGCCGGTCACTCCCAAGGTGTAGCTCCTGCAGGTCTGTCATCCCTCACATATGCTGCCTTGCGAGGAACGAAAGACCTTTAGGAGCAGCACATTGGTCACACAGAAGGTGCTGTGACGATCAACATTAGCAAGATAGCCAGTAATACTATTGAGGTGCATGGCTGCCCATGGGTTTCGGACATAGATCGGACATAGGACATCGGACATAGTTCACACCAGAGCCTGTCCAGAATACAAGATGGTGACCTCTTATCTACCTTTACCAGAGGAATGCTGCTACAGCAGCGTGGGCCGCACCTTGAGGCGCAGGGACTGCAGCTGCATGGCGTAGGTGGTGGCGAGCGCAGGCAGCAGGCGGCGCTGGTGCGTCAGGTACTCCATGATGCGCTTGCCGTTGAACTGCGGCCGCGCGCACGCATAGCGCAGCGCGATGGCCACGCCGATCTTGGATGCATCGATTGCCCCCTGCGCGATCAGCATGCGCCCTGCGCCACAGCAGCTGAGACTCTCACACTAGCAAAGATCGTTCGATTATCCCTGCAACGCCGACTCAACAGAATGTTGCACAGCGGGTCACCATAAGGCCAGAGCTGCTTTGTGCACCTCAAGAAGCACACTGTTCGACCCACAACTGCACGGACACTGCTGAGTAATAGCCACAAGACGTTCAGCAGTTGAGTTCAGCGCGACAGCCCCAGTGTATGCCAAGCCTCTGCATCTGTAGCGCTATGCAACAGCCGAACGTCTTGTGGTCTCACAATGTTCAACCAGGGACACACCAGCACAAGAGTCTCTTAGGGTCTGCCGGCAACAAAGCAGACCGCAAAAAGAATAGAGCAGCATGAAGATGGCACAGGGGGGCCCACCGGTGGTGAGTCCGCCAACCATGGTGCCGAAGCGTTGGGGGACCGAGGGGATGGGGCTGGTGTAGGTGCCATCTGGCGCCACGCTGGCATAGCGGTCCAGGAGTGCATCACGGGGCACGCGCACATTGTAGAACCAGATCTGACCGTTGTCCACGCCATTCAGGCCCGCCTGGGGGGCCCCACAACAATTCAACAAGGCAAGACCACCGAAACTAGATTTGTGAGACATAGTGCAGAGACCAACAACGGCCTGCCAGCAGCACACACCGACATCTCCTTTCTTCACGGCCTGCAGTCAACCTTCAGTTTTAGGTGATCTGCCAGGTCTTGTGGTCCAGCAGGCAAAATCCATCCATACTGACATGACTGCTGTTCATGTCCCTTCAAGGCACGCAGGTTCACCTTGCAGGGATATTCACAGCAGGTATGACAGCATGGATAACTACAGTACGAGAGGAGGGTGTCAAGGTCAGAGCATCTACCTTGGGCCCGTTGTCCTGGATGCGCACACCGGGCATGGGCTTGCCGGAGTCGTCGCGCAGGCGCACCACAAATACGTGGGGGCCCTCCCACTTGCCGCGCACAGTCAGCTGTGCAAACACTGTGCACACCTGCGCCACCGCCCAACACATCAGCCATTTCATGGTGACACGGGCTGACTCTACAGGGTGGAAGTCATGGCAAAGATAAAGTCACAAGGGGCCTGGGAAAAAGCAGCAACTTGCTCAAAAGTAGCCTTTCAAAGGGAGAGTCTGACCTTGCCATGCTGGGCAGCCCCTCCGATCCAGAACTTTGAGGCTGTGTCGGTGGGGGTGTTGATCACAAACTCGCCGGTGTCCTCGTCATAGGTACCCTGTCAACAACATAAACATGTCTCGATAAGCCATCCGGATGTTAAGGAATATGAAGCACAAGCGTGTGGGCTATAATGACAGTCTTGACTTCTCATGATTTCAAAAGCTCAACATTAAGGCATGCAGCAAGGTCGTGGGAGTTAGGAAACCAGGATGCACACCTGGGTCTCAATGCCCATGACATTGGATCCATGACCCAGCTCGGTCATTCTGCAAAAGCACAAGACCCAATTGAGAGAAACATGGATGGCGGAACACTCAGGATCAAAGTTTACGATCGTACAGAATCAGAGATCTCTTCAACGGAAGAGGCGTGACTGAGCCTCACCCAAAGCACCCTGGCAGCTCGAGTGTGTCAAGCTTTGGCAGGTAAGTCCGGTGGTGCTTCTCTGTGCCCAGCTTTGCAATGGTGCCTGGGTGCAGGGTGAGAATGTGATGACACAAGTCAGACACCTGTCAATGCTCTGGCATACCACAACACCAGGTGAGAAGGCGGGTACAGCATCCATTGAACAAGCTTACCGCCACAGAGGGTGAAGTGCACCCCTGCCTTGATGCAGAGGCTGTAGTCCACAGATGCCAGCGTCTCAAGACCGGCCATGAAACGCAATGGATCTGCATGCAGAACACTCCAGCTTTACTTACTGTTTCTAAAAGGAATTCATGCCATTCATTTTTCTGCCAGTTGTATGCACCATAGCGTGTAAGAAATACAGCCTTGGGAGGGACTCACCCCTGAGATAATCAAACGTGGAGAAGAAGCGCTGGTCCACGAACTTCTGCAGGCGCTGCAGTGTGAGGTCCCGAAACTCCATGAGGGACAAGTAGTAGTTGGGGCGGTAGATGGGGTCCTGCAGGGTGTATGAACAGCTGTAACAATCTCCTACAGCAGCTTATGAAGCAGCAGAATATATTAAGTCAAAACGGTACGTTCTCTATCTATTTGCTGCAAAGAAGATTGACAGCAAAAAAAAACATCATTCTGGTCCTCAGCGCAAGAAAGGTCAGGACGCTAGGAGCGCCCAAGTGTGCCCCTCAGTTAGTTGTGAGTAGCTCGGTGCCCGACAACAAAACTGTCGAAAGCACTGATCTAGTATAGAAATGTGATGTTCTGTACGTCCGGGGCAAGAACCACCTTGAGGAAGTCCAGCATCTTGGCCCTGAGCTCAACGTTGTCCCTCGTGAGAAACCGGTACACATCTTCAGCTGCAAAATCCCGGAGGTCGACCTTAGCGCTCAAATACACGTCTGAAGCGCTCGTCAGATGTCTAGAGATGGTCGCCACCCGTCGCTCAGTCGCCATTTTGGACGCGTTATGGGCGCTTCACGTGTGAAAGAGTATGTAGACCTCTTTTCCTTCCGTTCCTCTCAGGCAATTCAGAACGACAAGATCTCAACTTTCTCTTTTAATATGCAAGATGGAAGAAAGTGAGCATGTGCAGAAATCCGAAGACAACGGGAAAGGTCATCGAAGGACACGTCGGACAAAGTCGGATCACGTGTGCCAAGTCATTCGAAGGGGTAATTAAATACTGACACTAATACTAATACTAGTTAGTATTTAATTACCCCTATCATTCGTTTCCTCACTGCTGTGTGGCATTTCCTGTCGATCCGTCACAATCTCAGCATATCTTATTTTAACAGTGCCTCAAAACTTCTTTTAGCTGTTTGGAAAATGTTCTCTTCATGTTTGCCGAATCTCAAGGGGCTCCAACGAATTCTCGATTGAATTCTAGCAGCTTGAAAGGGTAACAGAAACCCACTCACTGCATGTGTAAAGCTCATCTATGGTAGGCGGTACTTATACCCGAATGGGGGGTCTCGGTGCATGATCTGCCAGGTCATTTGCGCATATGTGAGCCCCCTCCGCCGCCACTGGCAGTCCCTCAGCGTCAAACTATCTTGCAGAGGCGTGTACACATCCCCTCAAGTGGCCGTCACATTGCGATCCGCCCATGCATCCATGTTCAGTGTTAGCCAGACCGATGGCAAGGCTCGCACTGGAACTCTGACCGCCAGACAGGGCGAGGTGGCCACTCCAGCAGCGCTTATCTACACCTTCAGAGGGTCCCCTTTGAACCTCACGCCGGACCTGCTTGAGAGTCTGGGCCCGGACGCCCGCATGATGCACCTCGACGCTAGCCAATTGTGAGGTCCCTCATCATGACCATGCTTTAACCCTTGCTTCCTATCCAGTGTACAAGTCCTGCTGCCCGAAGAGGAGCCGCCAGGATGATGCATCATCCTACGGAAATTAGATGCTCTTAGATCGCACGCTCCGCGCCTGCAGTGTAGAAAGCCCCGGTCCGGAGGTGCTACGGAAGTTTGGCGGTGGCGCGCACAACTTCTTTGCGCTGCAGAACTGTACCCTGGTGGCATCTGCCAGGGACCCGATGGCCTACGGCATCCAGCGCTGGAGATCTGGATCTCCAGATGGCATCCGCATCACCACCCACAGCGGCCACCAACAGCTGTCGGTCACCAGGTGCGCGAGCTTCCTGCCTTTGGCCATATCGGAGCGGATGGATACATACATCACAGTAACCCTTGCAGCCATAATAAGCAGTGATCAAGGTGCATCTTGTGGGGTAGATGTGAGTTTATCCACAGCCCCTGGCGCCCAAGTGGTTTGGGTGCGCCATGCATGTCGCCAGGAATAACGATCACATGATGATCCCTCAATTTGAGCAGAAGTTTAATTGTTGATGCATTGTGTCATCTTGGTGCGTCCCTGTGGCTGTGTGCAATGTCCAAGGGTAAGAATAAGAGGCAGTGTCCCCCGCAGATATCTGGAGGTGGTAGGTGCGCTGGCGCCGGACTACTTTGCGGCATTGTCAGACGAGGTTCCCTCCGTGAAAGTCGACCATCGAAGGGCGGCGCTCTCGGTTGATAGAACTCTGGCCTGGCTGGATCAGTGCCTAGGCGCACAGGTGCTTTGCTACGCTTTGCTACCCTTCTCTTCAACATCTGCAGAGGATCGGAACCCTCTGCTATGCCACTGCAAAGGAATCTTTGAACAGGCATGCTCATGTGCCTTTTGGCATGCACTGATCGTTCCTGAGACCTAGGGTCTGTTCTGTTAGGGCAGCAGTGCAGTGCTGGCATCAATTCAGGGGAGCAGCTATGACTTTGAGCGGCAGAGGTGCGCGGCAGAGGCGGCCAAGCGGCTGGGCGTGGCCGGGTTCTCGCTGGCAGGCTTGGGGTCGGGGGAGTCACGCGAGAAGCGGGCCGCCCTCATGGAAGCCGCCACTGCCGAGCTGCCCAGCCATCTGCCACGATATCTCCTTGCCGGAGCAGGTAAACCAATACAGTCTTGTACTCCTGTTGTCCTTGTTTAAGTATGCCCTTGGAACGCAAGGTGCAGTGGCCCAAGCTTGTGGGAAGCTGATGCCATTTGCTGGCCTACCTCCAACCGCTTGTTGCCACAACGTACAACAGGATGTTGTTTTTGACCATAAGGGGTTCTGCCTTCGTTAACGCCCACTCCCACCACCATGAAGTTCATGCCTCGATTTGTCTAAGGTATGGGGCTCGATGTTCTGCATGCAGGGACGCCAGAAGATGCGTTGGATGCCATGGCGGCTGGGGTGGATTTCATAGATGGGAGCTATGCTGTTCGCGCTGCTTCAGCCGGCGCTGCACTGCTGCTGCGCAAGAGTGACAGGGGTCAGGCTGGCCTGCAAGGGGTGGATCATGCAGAAACAACCCACAGTGCAGTGAGTCAGCCCGCACCCATGTCGCCGCGGATATCTCCTAGACATTCTGGGCAGCCGTGGAGGAGGGCTTCGCCAGAGGCTGCCGCCCAGAAAGAGCACAGCAGGAAGGAGCCTGAAAGGCATGCCAGTGAATCCCAGGAAAGCTCTTTTGTCCTAAATTCAGAATCAGCAGGGTGTAGTTCAGGCGAACTGGCACCGAGTGCGACAGAGCAGAAGCCTTCATTTGTTCATGAGGTTGGCACACGTGGCAAAAGCAGCAGAAGCCCAGGCACAGCAGAGGAGTGGGACTCGGATGACACTACTATCAGCCTGCATTCAGAGAGGTTCAGGCGGGATACTGGGCCCCTCAGCCGGGGATGCCCATGCCACACTTGCCTGCGCCACACCCGAGCCTACATCCATCATCTGCTCAATGTCAACGAAATGCTTGCAGAGGTGCGGGAGACACTTGAACACGTGCTGTGAATCGCAAGTCGGGGTTTGCCAGTTTTGGTCGCAATACGATGATGGGGTGACAGGTTGCTTGTGCGTCTGGCAGGTGCTCCTTGAAATCCACAACTCCAGGAACTACCTGGACTTCTTTGCTGATGCCAGGCGAGCAATTAGTGCCGGCAGATTTGTGGACTTCCGACAGGCATTCTTGAATCGCAGGAGTTTGCGCTACAGCAATGCAGCCTGACCATTTGATCTGGAAGTGGTTGTTCATGACTGGATTATGCACACCATACAGCAGTAACAACTCATGAGGACATTTTGTCCATACCGATGTCTCTGTTTCACATCAATGCTGTTGTTGCTCTTTGTCCGCTGCATCTGATCATAATTATCTGATCAATGATTAGGTTCTGATGCACATATTAACAGGCCTACTTCACTGCTGCCACTATTTGGTCATACTATACTATTAGTGGGACCCGGGGTCCTGCACCTGGCAGCCTGCAGGCTGTGACAGCCCTGGACATCCAAACCTTGTGTTTAAGTGCTCTACCGAAATTTTTACACATTCAACTACATTAACAGGAATGGGGTTGTGCTGGCCCACCAGTCAGTCAGTCAGTTACACCGTTCCAGCCACCAACTCTTGAATAGCCGACTGGCCCACATACCGGTATATGGGCATAGCTAGGGGCCCTAGCCTAGGGCTGATCAGACATCGATGGTGGACTTTGACCGTCAGAGTCAGCACCCAGAATCCGGGAGTCCCACTACCAGTGGGATCCCACTCCAGAGCCAAACCCTCACACTGTGCAAGTACTTCAAGAAGAAGAATGTTAACGTTAAAAAGAAGCGATTACATCTATTCCAGCCATCTAGTGTTGATCAGATGTCCTATCATGCCCCAAACCTGCATGTAAGACATCCAAACAAATTGTTTGAAACAATCCACGACAAATTTTGGCAGAAAATCCACTACGGGGACTTGGACCTCAAAGCGACCCGTCTGGGCTGCCCAGCTGCCCAATGGCAGTGCCCACGGAAGAAGATGACTTCCGGAACAACGTCCTTTCCGGAACGCGGATCAAGCCGGCTGCATCCGAGTTCTCACACGTTTGCACATAGACTTCCCTATATAACATTCCTATTTACAAGTAACTGTAGAAAAAGAACTCTGGGAGCATTGACAACTGAAACGGGAAATGAACTTCAGCGCTGCCCAGTGCACAGGAAAGATGAGTGCACGAAAGATAGTATCAAGGGCAGCTGCTCTCATCTCGCAATTCTCTGCTCGTACCTCCTCGACAGCTCTCTCATCAACTGGGAATGTCCGCCAATACATTGGCCCTGCATATTCCTCAGTTCGCTCACGCACCTTTGGCAGCTGCAGACATCGCAGCTTGACCACTGCTTGTTCAGTCTCAATGGAGGAACGAGCGGACGATGTTGTTGCACGTGCTGCATCAATCCTTGAGGAGGTCACTGCAGAGGAGCACGCTGCCGAGCCCAGCACTGATGACCAAGCACCAGCAGATTTAGCTGCTCCTGAGACAGTGGCAGCCGAGGATGCCGCAGCAACGGCAGTCCCCACAGATCCGCTTTTGGAGCAGTTCAACACGCTGTGGGACCAATACTCGGACGTCTTGACCAAGAAGGGCTTTTTTGCAGACAGGCCCGAGTATACTGTGTCCAACAGCAAGCGGTCAGAGATCGGTGCCGTCAAGCGCGCAAGCCTGCAGGCAGCTCGCGAGCGCATTGACATCCTGTACAGCCTGCCTGCCGAGAAGGTCGTGGCTTTGAGCAAGGCTGAGCTGCCATACGTGGACAGAAAGGTGAGCCCATCATAACTCCTTGTCGGGTGGGCTCTATGGCTCTCGTAGCGTGCAACATGTGCCACTTGCTGCAGGAGGGAGTTTGTCTGTATAGATTTTGGACACTGCATATAGTCCTCTCCACCGTCCATGGATGGCAGGTTGCGTGGCAAAATGCACATTGTACCACCTGTTCTCTTTAGCAAGCACTGGCAGGTCTGGCATTACCAAGCAGAAGAGGACGGATTTTGCGACTACCGTCTGCTGCCGAAAATAACACAAGAAACCTTCCTCAATCTTCTGATGGGGACGATAGCGACTCTCATCATACAGCTGCGCTGAATACAGCTGCACACTGCTGATTCGCATCCATTCTTGTGCAGACCGAGAACGCTAAGGAGCGGTTGGTGGCCACATTTGTGGAGCAGTCCGACTTGGGCGTTGGCGATGGCGGCAAGGCGACTACACAAGATCTCATCCGCATGCTGTTGTGTGCGCGTGTGGCTTGCTCTCTGGACAGCAAGCGCGCCCAGAAGCTCGCCGATGGCAGCAACTCGGCCCCTCTGCATCCTGGTGTGCTCATCTGCTCTGCGCCTTGGCCGGAAACTTCGGCGCGAAACTTATCATGTTGGCAGGGCTTCGTTGACGGTGCTACAAAACAGGTGCATGTCATGCTGCAGTGTCGACTAGTCACAACCATTGTGTGGGACAAGCAGCATACTGGGTGGTGGGGAAATTACACTGGACCAGGGGTTGTACATATTGGTTTGGTCATGTACACTCTGCATTCTTGGAGTTGATGGGCTGCTTGTGCTGAGCTTTGTTGGCTGTCTGTCATGCAGACTTTGTGGTCGCTGTGAATGACATCCTGCCACATGTGATGGCTGTCCTGGAGGCTGAGCCAGAAGAGGAGGCACTCGCCAAAGCTAGTGCGCCCCTGCATCATCAAGTTTTCTTTCCCATGCTTTCAGCAGTCTTTCTTTACCTGTGCCTCTTTGTGTCTCTCACTTGTAAGAATTATTGGAGCAAGCATGCCCTCTCGTAGAGAGTATTTTTGAGATGTCAGGAGCTTACTTGCAGCTCCCCCATGCAGACCAAGTAAAACGTGGAGGTGCAAGAAGCTTGCATACCAATCAGAGAGGAACCTGTGCATTGACTATTTCGCAAACAACGCAGCTGTAAGTGTCTGGCATGCGCAAGCATGGCGTTGATGGATTGATACACTGGTGCAGAGGTGGCCCAAGAGGCGCGCGAGGCGGAGCTGGCTGCGATGCCCAAAGCAGACCGCCGCGAGAACCGCTCATCCTTCTTCCGTGAGAGGGACACCGGCGGCAACTTCCGCCCAGGTGACGTGCCATGCACCCCTCTACACAACCTGCTACACACCCTGCTAAAAGGTTAAATGTTTAGGGACTAGGGTAGTGAAAAGTAGTCTCACTGCTAAAAGGATGCAATCCTCAGCAGGCAAATGGATGGCTCAGAGGCTTTTAGAAACTGTCCTGCCCCTGAATGAGCTTGCCATGCATGCTCTATCTGATTCTTCATCTGGAACTGAAGTTGGTGTGATATGGTCTGAGGTGGTGGCAATTGTTGCATATCTGTGCTGACATCATGGACTGGTGCCACTGCAGGCGACTGGCTGTGCCCCGAGTGCAATGCGCAGAATTTTGCGCGCCGCACCGAGTGCTTCCGCTGCGACGCCCAGAGGTGAGCCAACAAGTTCCACACCTCCTGAGCGGAGGCATTGCCTTCCCTGTACCTGATTGTTGCAGTACCATTTGTAAAAGCCTCTGCCTCAGCATGATGCCCCCACACCTCTGGCCTGGTTAGGAACGAGCAACAGGCGGAATCAGTTCGGGGAGGTTCTGTGCCAGGGAATCCGCGATTACATGTACGTGTAGCTAGAAGCTTTGTGAAGATCGTGTCTGTGTTTACTGCAACATGTAATCATCGCCGTCTCAGTCGTGACGCCTTCATGCATCATCTCACTTCGGTTGGAATCTCCGTTGTCTGAGGTGCATCCACTGTGGTTGTGCAGGCCAGAGGGCGCAGGCGGCCCACCACCGAGGGCCGGCGGCCGCTTTGGGGGTGACCGCTATGGCGGCGACTGCGCTGTGCGCAGGGACCAACAGGCCTTTGGCGAGCGCCGCGGCTTCGAATCCAAGCCCGGTGTGTTGTCTGCTGGGCCGCAACGTTGTGCAAAATTGCCTCCATTCACAGCGCGTGCACTGCTCATTGCAGTTGGACTTGATGCCCTGCAGAGTTGGGCGCAAGGCCCTTGTGCTACATCTCCATGTCTGACATGGGCCTGTCCTCTCTGATGAGAGCAGGGTTAGCATGTTGTCCTTGGGGGTTGGGGATCATGGGAGTATTAGTACTGAAGGGCCCCACTGAATTTTGCTGGTGTGTGCAGGCGACTGGGCCTGCCCGGCATGCAATGCCAACAATTTTGCGCGGCGCATGGAGTGCTACCAGTGCTCGGAGCCCAGGTAATGCCCCTTTGACTCAGCGCACCTGCACCCTCACAACTTTGTTCGAGCAGGGTCACCACCAGGTGGTACAGAGAGTACTCCACTCTTGCTCTGAAAGCCTCCAATCCAGCCCCGTGCCCTGCTTCTGAGTATGCCTGAATGCTGAAAGCGATGTCAGCAGCTGCTGAAGGGTCACACTTCTTCTTCCTGAGCTTTACTTGCTGCTTATTTGACTCAGTCCAGCTCCTGTCCAGCGGCATGCACAGGCATCATGCCTGGTTTCGGAGGGTTTTTGCAGGCTTTTCTGAGAGGAAAGTTGCTGTGCCACAGGCCAGCTAGCGCCGGGCCTGTGCCCTCAAGGGAGCCCAGGTTCGGGTCCAGGGACAACTTCAGGGATGGGCCCAGGCGTGATGCGCCCGTCATGAAGCAGGGTGCGCCACATGAGGCCTCTGATAGTTGTCCTCAACATTGTGCCAACCCCTAGCTGACAACCTGCATTCAAGTCCATGAGGATACAGATTGTCACCTGATCTGCATGTGCTGGGATTTACCTTTGTGATTGTTGCCGGCAAGCATGCCACGTTATGGGGTTGTTGAACGGCGAGGCTGTTGTTGCAGGCGACTGGATGTGCCCAGAGTGCAATGGTCACAACTTCGCATCCAGGTCTGACTGCTTCCGCTGCAGCTTCCCCAGGTCAGTACCGACACTCACTTCCTCCCCCTTCCCTTGTCTAGAAATGGACTCAGCTCGAGCTCGGTGCAACTGGATATATGGCACCTGCCAAGGATCCTTTTGTTGGCGAACCTGTGAGCCATTTCATGCGATGGGCATCGCCCTTTGGGGCAGCTGTTGTCACGAGCCAGTACCAGATGCTAAGAATGTGGGTCTGCTCGTGCAGGCCGGCCAGCGCTGGACCCCCGAGCGGCGGCCGCAGCTCCTCCAGTGGATGGACCGAGCGCGCACCCTTCAAGGCAACCGACTCGATCAAGCCGACCGCACCTGCTGACCTGGACTGGTGAACGAAGTGGCCAGCTCTGATGGCCGCAAAAGCCGCCTTCATGCAGCACATGCCTTCCTCTGTCCTGAATGGGGACGGCGTTGCACAATATCGCGAGCATAGTGATGTTAGACCTTGAACACTCTCTATGGGTTTCCCTGCTCCTGGCAAGAAAATCTCAGATGGGCTGTGTTTTGCTGATGAGGCACTCCCATGCCTTGTTGGAGTATGCTTGCATAAGACATGGCAGGACCTGAGGAGTACTGAAGTGGTAAGATGCATGAGTTCCTTCAAATAGAAAAATTTTGCACGGAGGTGGACGTGTTTTCTTCAGGGTCTGTTCCTTATTGTGTGGGCACGCTCTTGGTGCAGGCATGTGCAGTAGAACGCATGCATGCTTTCTTATTTCAAAGATGGACCAATCAGATTTTTGGGTGATCAGCATCTTGATCACAGGATGGTTCATGAACAGCAAGAATGCACTATGCATGAATGCAAGTGGTGTGCAAAAATTCAAAAGCTGTTAATATTACATGCTGATCTATTGGAGTATAACACTGCTGCACATGTAACTGGCACGAGACATGGCTGTAGCTACTATAGTGAGCAGATCACTTACCACATCCCAATGAACATGCATGGCACATGGCATGAAGCTGGGGTATGAACATACACACATTGTGTAGCATGCATAAGAAGCTCTTAAGATCATTAGAGTCCACAGAAAACAATCAGGGTTTCGGAGCTGAAGGCACGCAATTCGGCAGGACACATGCACGTTAAAAGATATGCAAATGTGCATTCCTTTACCTAAGAAACAAGACAGCTTCAGCATACACTAACACACAAATCTGGCAACACTAACCCTATCTATTCTGTAATGAACCATGACTGCATTGGAGAAAAAACCTGCTCTTGAAGCTTGAAAAGCAGACACAAACATGCTAAAAAAACTGCGTCAGTGAGAGCAAGCAATGTAGAAGTGTGCTGAAATTGTGAAGAGACAAAGCTCCTGATCACTCATCCCTCCTTTGCGAGAGACACAACGTCATGGCAAATCCTATATGAAGTAGCATTTGGTAGGATTGTCCGACTGGGCATCATCAAGGACGATGACACACCCACTCACCAGCAGTGGCCATAACAACTCTCAGGAGGGCGCTCCTGTATGCCAGCAAGGGCTAGTCGCAGCTGCTGGGTGATCTCTCCCTTGTTGGCTGGGAAGGCTGCCTCCCAGTGACCTCCGCCCTCTGCCCGACGACAAACAATCCTTTCCACGGGGCGAATGCCGCAGACACTGCAGTAACAGAAATATTGAGAGTCAGCTGCGGGAGAAGTCCTGATCCTGTAGCATCAGCAGAAAGCGCTTCCCACCGCTACTTGCACTTTACATGGCATTACCAATCGAGCAAGATATCAGCCTGAAGGGTGGCCTTCATAAATTTGCCCCGAGCTGTTAGTTCCACCAGCATGAGCTTGAAAGAGACGGATGCTTGATAACGTGCTCACCTGTTGGTGAGGAAGGCTTCTGTCCAGAGAGCGCGCTCATGCAGCAGTGGAGCCCGGATGACAGTAGTCAGGCCAAGCTCCTTGCATGCCTGATGAAGCAGAAGCACGTGCAGATGAGTGTGAGCAGGCATGCATACAACAACAATTGAGCAGTAAACGCAGTTGCTTGAAGTGCGCAAAGTGGGATGCCCTACCTGCAAGACCTGGCGGCGCATGATGCCTTCCAGGAGACCCTCTGAAGGTGCGGCAGTTTGCACTTCCGGATGCCCATCACGACCCTCTGTTTAAATACACACCACCAGCATTGATCAGGAGAGTGCACAGAGAAAATGACAGAAGGGTTCGAGCCGCCATGCCAGAGTGAGGAACTGTTCAGATGTAAACAGAGGTAGCAAGGTAGCAAGCACTCACCCCTGACCACGAAGAAATTGCTGACAAAGCTCTCCAGCACTGCGCCATCGGCAGTGCACAGCAGGCCCTCTGTGGCGCCTGCCGGCAGCTGTGCCTCCAGCGCTTCCCTGTCCGTGGCCCACTGAGAGTCCTTGGCATCTGGCATCTTGCGACCAGGGCCAGACACAGCCACACTTACAAGACTGTCCAGTGTCTGTGTGACAGGAGCCATGTGCACCACCACATCCACTATATCCTCGAGAGCCACTTCTCCTGGACCATGCGACCACATACATGTCTTTCCCTTTATCAAGGATGAAAGCGCATTGCATAAAACAGGGGAGCACTTGAACTGGGCTCGACAGATAGCTTTGACACGTCACTTAATCAGAGGATGTACCTGTCTGAGGTTGCAATGATTCTGACTTTATTGGCAGGACGATGACGACCTTGAATGCAGTGCAACATCCCTTCTGCGCTGCTGCGGCTGCTACTGCCAAGGACGACCTCAACAACGGACAGACAATATTCTCACGTTGCTTCACTGTTGATGCATCGTTGAAAATTGAAATAAGGCTCCCAGGTGCTGCATCCAAACTGGAGAGGATCCGCCTAAGAGAGTGAGCAAGCCTCCTGCAATGCAGGTCCCAGCAAGACACCTGCGTGCAAAGCAAACACATTTGACACTGAAGAAATGACATCGCAGCAGAAAATAGATTTTTTACTGGGTTCACGTGACATCATGTTTTCGAAACCAAAAACGTGCGTACCTTAAAATCCTTGCCCCCCACAAGAAAAGCAGTATAAGGCCCTCTACTAAACTTCTTCAAAACCTCGGCGCCTGTATCAGGGCCCTTATCCTGCAATTGGCCGTTGACGATCAGAATGGACATGGCGAACTACGCTTATTCCCCTGATAGACGGACTCTGCGCATGCAAAAATACACAAGTACGATGGAAATGTTTGACACAGACTCCGCCGCTTGCATGGTGCCCAGACGGTGTCGCAGCAGAAAATGATCATCCTTTCGGGGCTTTGTCTTGGCAGCTGCTGTCATCGTGGCAGTTGGACATGAAACCGGAAAGCACAGCCGCAGCAAGAGAACACGGCTATCTCTCTAACAGCCGTAACATACTTTGGCGGACGTATTGGAACATTGGGGTGAGTTTTCCATATGGGAGGAATACGGCGACCCGCCGGGTGGCTGGCTCTTTCAGGCCCGCTCTTAGATCTACCTGCCGCACGCGAGCAACACTTTCTACTCTTCTGATCCATTCTCAGCGTGCCTGGCTCCTGCCCTCCCATCATGTTCCACCTGGCATCACGCATGAGGTATTATCGCACATGCCCCGGTGGGCTCGTCAATCTCCAAATAAGGCCCAGTGTCCGTTCGTTGCCTGATACTTTTGGTGCTTGAAACTGAATCGAGAGAGTGGTATCTGTGTGATTCCTTCCAATCTTAGTCGCTGTCATCGTGCTGTGCTTAGCGCAGCTGTGCTGCAGTGCATGGGTACCTTACAAGAGCAGCCTCCATTTCGCCTCAAGGTCTGGGTGGGGGCACACGTCTTCTCTGCGCCCATCTTTGTTCCTGGAGCTGCTTGATCAAGCTTGGAAGACATTTTCCAGCTGTTCTCGTGCGTCATAGGGCTGTCGTGTCAAAGGAGAGCCCGATCCAGCTGTCCTGCCCTGAGAATTTTTCCTTAAATGCACTTAACCTGGCGATGATTCGCTTCTTCTTCTTAACCAGCTGCATTCACGTTGTGACAATCACGACAATGCAGATCCTGCGTCGTGCTTAAGCTCAACGTCTCGTTCCAACATACTACCCAAATAAGCCAACGTCTACAACCCTGGGATAAATGGCAATTCAGATATCATGCACCAGTGTGCACTGCAATGTATCAGGCCAGATGTCTGCAAGCTCTTGCTCCGTGAAATCTCACTAAGCAACGCACTGCATCCCAGGCGAGTGCATTCATTGCCAGTGTTACGCATTGCATTCATCAAAACATTGAAAGTGGCCAATTATACGGCGCATTAGGCCACAAGTTCTCACTCCTGTAGTCTCAAGAAGCAACCTTGTGCCACGATACAAATCCTGTGAAGAGGAATAAATTGCTTCATGTAGCTTTCTGGTACAAAGGAAGTTCCGGACCTAACCAAACTTAAGTTGCAAATAAACTAAGCTTGCAAATATCGCTTCTAGCACATGCTGCGCCTGTGCATGCATCAAGAACTGCCTCACATCTGCGGCCTGGTTTGGACCACAGTGATGGTGCCATCGGCCTCCACACAGCCTTCCACATCCTGAGCGCTGCCCAGAGCATCCTCAATGGCCACCCCTGTCTCCAAGATCCTCTGCAGCAGATCCTTCCTGAAGCCCTCATCCGCTATGAGCCTGTGCCACACCCATCCCGCTTACCAAATTGCTCCAGTATGCAATCTGATGGCCAGCAGACCGCCCTTCCACCGTTGCATGGTGGACGGCAGTGTATCACCCCATGGAACACAGAACATCACAGGCCACCATGAGGCATTTGCAGTCGGTTGATATCTGTGCAACTCTGAGAAAGCGAACATGCAGATGCGCATTTGGGTTGGCTGATGTGGCTGCAGATCAAGTGCTCATAAGCGGGCAGGAAGACTCACTTGTCTGAGGCGTAGTCCACCTTGCGCAGCTCGGTGGTGTCCATGGTGATGGAGTCGTACAGGCCAGCACCTGCGTAGCCTTCCAGGTCCTCTCCATTGGAGTCGGAGCGGAAGATGAGCGACTCTGGCACAAACATGCCATCGCTCTTGCTCGGGTACATCTCCACCTGCACGCAGTCCCACACCAGCTCAGCACCGCTCGAAGCATGGACGCAACCACCAGTGTTGTGAGTGCAGTACTCTCAGCAACCGCTCCACTACACAGCTACTCATTGCACGGTGCAAAGCATCAAACCTGCCGCGAAAATGAGCGCGCTACCAGCTGCCAACACAACCTTCCAAGGCGTGCTCTCTTTATGAATTGGATGTACGACATCTGGAGGTACTACATCACTCTGCAGGGGGGGGAGGGGGTGTAATGACATTATACTGCAGGCTCGCCAAGACTGGCAATCAGAGTGCGTCCAGTATAGGCCATGTTGCATGTGCGCGCACCTGGGGGTTGGCCAGGTCGGACTTTTTTGCGACACAGCCAAGCGCGGAGCCGGGCACGAGGCCGGACACGATGGACTCGCCCAGGCCGGCCACGACCTCGGCATAGACTTCATCGGCTGCGCCCGTGGATGGGTTGTGCGTGTGGATCACGAATGCGTAGGCAGCCGGCACGACGCGCTGCACGAGGACAGCCATGCGCAGGTCGCGGAAGTCCAGGCCCACCTTGCGCATGCTCAGCAGCGCCCGCTCATTGTACTTGCTCGCCCACACCCCCTGCGTGGCCACCTCGTCAGCGCTGTCTATCTGGTGTATCAGCGCCGGATTGGTAAATGTTGCAGCCGGGAAGGCACCGGCATGCGAAGGGTTCAACCTAACTAAGAATTAACCTAATTTTAAATTAAACCCTAAACTCTAAACCCTAAAACACTGAATACATTGCCGCCAGATCCGTCAGCTCATTCCGATGCCTCGGTGAAATTGTGACTGAGTATGTGCGCATCTCAGGCTGCTGTCAAGAGCAAGGAGCAACCAACAGGACAAGTGTGTATGAGCAGGAATGTGTGGCTTGCAGGGCCACCTTGAGGGCGGCAAGGGCTTGCTGCCAGCGCTCCTCTGTCTCAGGCACAGGGATGCCCGCCTTCTCCATGGCCGCCTTGAGCTCATTCTGCAGCTGCTGGGGCACGACCACCTAGTGCCACACCATGCAACCCATCAAACTGCCCGCTGAATCACATGCATGCGTCAATACCTCACTGGCAAAACTGCTGACGTGAGAGCGTCAGTCTTGAACAGGTCCCCGCAAGTCTTCCAACAATGGAGAGCAGATGGCTGGCGAGGAGTGGCACCTGCATGACGATGTCCCTGCACTTTGCCAGCTGCTCTTCGGCGTGCGAGCTGGGGATGGCTTTAACAGCTTCCTCCAAGCGCTTGCTGACATCCTTGTTCTCCTTCTGCTTTAGCGCCTCCTCAAATGAACCGAATGGCACCGTGACAGAAGGAGGCAGCTTGATGACGTCTGGCAGCTTGCCACGCATGCCTGCACAAGGAAGTGTGCATACCATCAGCCATGGTACTGCACTGCCCAAACCGACCATCACTACCCGTATGCTCAAGAAAATAGGGATGACCGTCACTAGCTCAACGCTGCATATCTGATGAGGTTGGGCAGTTCTGCAGAGATGATATGTGACCGGTCGTATATAAAACACAAAAAGGAAAATTTACAGAGAGGATTTCAGAAGTTGAAAGGGACGCACCGGCCAGGTTCTTGGACTTGGCGCCCACGACACCGTCCTTGTACTCGTCCATGGACACCACCCACTTGCCGCACCATTTGGGGATCTTGATGCTCAGCTTCTTACGCGGCTCGGTTTTGCCCCCACCCGGCCCATCCTTCAGCTGCGCCTCTTCCACTTCCTCCCAGGTCACTCCGCCTGCTGCTGTCGTCTCCAAGTATATCGCCTGAGCCCAGGAACATCAGTCAGTTGCCAGCATTCGCCAAGGAAAATGCAGGAATGCAGCATGTTGCCCTTGGATGGTGTATGCTATCACTCTGATAATCCTATGAAATATGCCAGTGTGCATGTTTTATCTCCCTTGATGACAACTGTCCAGACATGTATAGGGCAGGTGACTACAGGTACTCTGTCTCCTGGGGAGTGGGAGGGCCGAGGGGCCCAACTGCACTTCTGAACCACCCAGCTTGGCTTTGTGAGAAAGATGCGTGGTAGCAACAGGAGAAGCACACAGGGAGGGACCCAACTGCTCCTCTAAACCACCCAGCATGGCTTTGCAAAGAGGAAGCATGGCAGCAACAGGGGAGGCACACACCTTGCCGTTGAGGGCCTCGATGTCCTTGAGGGGCTGCTCCTCATGGCAGATGGCGAACAGGACGCGCATGTTGCGGGCGCGCACGCTGACGTGGCTCAGCACATCCGGCGCATCGGGAGTGACCACGGCAACGCAGCCTTCCGGCACCTCCTCCTCACCAGTCACCCGCTTGGCCAGCAGCACAGTCGGCTCCTCATACCTCTGCATCCGTCAGCACCAGGCTCAGCATGCACCCCACGCTTGGCATGCAAGATCATCTGGAGGGGAATCTACTTAGGAAAGGCAGATCATCGACCAGCCTATGGAGACCACCATACGGCTCCTTCCAGAGACCTCCTTGTAATTTGCAGTACAGTATGCCGAGCCGTTGCCTGATGTGCATGCTGCACTGCAACACTGCCTGACGTAAAAAGTTCTATGTGGAAGTGAACGCGCCCTCTAGGAAACCAGGATGTCAGCGGGAAGGGCACACCTTGTCCTGGACTTCATGCAGGCCGCCAACGACTTCGACGCGGCCCAGCGCATTGACAGGGGAAATGATCTGCCACGCCCCCAGCTCAGCCGCTGCGCGCAGCACCGGCTCGAGAGCACTCAGCACCAGGCTCACCGCAAACGCGGGGCCTCCCCTGACCACCTCCTCTGCAAACAGCTCCACATACCTGGCATGGGGCACATGGAATCTGAGCAATCACTGTGGAGAAGTGTTTCCTCCAACTTTGGCACCTCTGATCAGGTGTGGGTTGGCTCATAATCAGAGAGAGAGCACATGACCACCTCGAGAATCAAACACTAGGTGGCAGGAAAGGGGAGGCCGAAGAGGGGGCTGGTGAGGGGAAAGCGCACCAGTCATCTACGCCAAAGGCATTGCCAAAGGCTTTGGCAATGGGGCCGATGCGAGTGGAGACGTTGTCGCTGGTGGTGGCCAGCGCGCGGCGGATGCGATCCACCACTGCAGATGCCTGCACCACATGCCAACGATCACAAGCCAGCCAGCCACTGTCACCAAATCTTGCCCTTGCATATGCAATATGCATGCATGCCTGAGGTGGCGAAATATCACACAAGTTGTGCTCCAGCAAAGTAATGCAGCACTCAATCTCGCCAACAGGCCCAACTTTTCTGCCAAGGGAGGAAAGGTTCCGCCTCATGTTGCAGGTACGCTACCAGCCATCTTGGTCGGGCTCATACTGGCTCTTGCAACAAAGTGAGCATAATGTTGTGTCGAGGTGCCCCATATCACACGTGGAGCAGATATTGACAAAGCCCCTCTGCATCACATGGCAGACGAGAATTGTCACCTTCAGGGCGTCTTCCTTGGAGGGGTAGCCGCCACGACGCAGGGATGAGGGCAGCGCCTGCCACGCCTTGAGGCAGTAGCACAGCTCCTCGTTGTCGCCCGTGGACAGCACCAGGTTCTGTAGCAGCGGACCCACCAGAGCGCTTGCGCTGGCGCCGGCCGCTCCCGACCCGCGCTCGGCCGCACCCCTCACCACATTCTCCAGCGCCAGGTCCAGGTACAGCAGATCCCTGAGTGTCCATATTGTCAATACCGTTGGCCATGTTGATTCATGTTTGGGCAATGAAGGCATCAAGGAGATCTGCATGTCCTAAATTGGCTTTCTCTTCAGAGCAACCTCACACAGAGAAGGCAAGGATGACCTTGCAGACTGGTTCTGAACAATGACAAGAAGTGTCCAGGCATTTGACAATCGCAGGTGCTCATGGCAACAATGTTTGCTGGTGGCTTGCGTCTGATAAAAAGCGCATGCAACAGTGCAGCAAACAGGATGTCACATGCGTGAGGCACGCCTGACTGGGGCCCCAGACAGTTCAGCAGACCGTTGGCCTCACCTGTTGCCGGCCATGTGGGGCTGCAGCTCGGTGCGCGCCTCCACAGCGTTCTCCATGAGGGGCAGTATGATGTGGTCCTGTGCGTGTGTGAGCACATATCCCAGGTGCTCCTTAGCTCCCTGGGGCAGAACCCCTGAAGCACCCTTTGCACTGGCCTGCAGATCTGCACCCGAATGCACAGCCTGCGCAGCAAACACTCACAATGGTGATTGAGTGATCAAGGGTTACTGAATATCTATGGGGATGTGTCGACTTAAGGTTAGGCAGTGTGTGAAAGCAGGCACACAGGCGTGAGTTTGATTGAAGAGTGTAAGGGACAGGCAGACCTTGAGGATGCCCAGATAGTTCTTGAACTCGCTGATAAGGGCATCGCGCTTGTCAGGGTAGTCTTCTGGCTCCACCTTAATGGGCCGGTCAAAGCTTTCCAGGCGCTCCCTTGTAATGCCTGCATTGGCAGCGTCTCATCTCATGGATAGCCATTACGTGATAAGGTACCAGACAATTGGTTAGACATCTTCTTCCCATGTGATGGCTACAGCCAAAGAAGGAAGAGAGAGGTTTTCCATAGTCTCATACTGCATGTCAGACGCTGCCAAGTAAATTGACGAACAAGTGAACAGGCGCTTCTACTTCTGAGGGTGCCTGCTACTCCCGCTAGCTTTGGACACCTTTACCAACCTGCGCGGCCAAGGGGAACGTGGGGAGAGGGAGAGAAGCAAACCTGCATCAGAGAGAACGCGCCAGTAGGCACCGTTGTCGCCCTTGGCCTCCAGGAAGGCGATGTAGGCCTCGCAGATGGCCACATCGTCGGGCGTGGTGTTGTTGTGCAGCTTCTGGTGCCAGTCCTCCATCCAGGTGCCCCGCTTCTCCCCAATGTTGTTGCGGTGCATGATGTTCAGAATCTCGTCGCGCACCGCCTGACCATGACATCCATGCATTGTAATAAAAAAAATGCTTGAAAAGCACTACAGGCCATTCATGCTAGGTGATGGACGACACATGTGGGATATGAGCAAGGTAATTTGCATTCACAGCTGTTTGTCATACAGTCCAGCAAGGGGCATGTCAGCAGCAAACCTGTGCGTTTCCACCGCGGCCGACGGTGCCCAACATGGCACGCACCCACTCCTGGGCTTCTCCTCCGGTCTGCCCATGTGCCTGCGCATGCCAGCACGTGTTGAGCACCATACTTGAAGGCAGTCAACTCTCCCATGCTATCTCAAGCACCAGGGTTGAAAAGGTGGCACACCTTGGCAATGGTGTCAGTGAGCCGCTTCTGGGCCTCGCCCAGGATGCGCGGCTGGGTGTTGTAGTTCCTCTGCCAGGTCAGCTGGCGCGAGGCGCTGTAGCGCAGCCACACATAGATGCGCGCCATGGCATCCGTCACATCCTCCGCCGGACCCTGAGCAAAATGAGAAATGAGAAATTCTCCAACAGTGACAAGAAGCAATATCAACAAAAGGGTGCCCTTCAGCCAGGACGTTACTTGGTCTGCCACCACAATCCTGGGCGTCTGCACAAACTTGACTAAGATATCATGAGCATGACAAAAGCAAGAAATATGAAGTTTCTTTCCCAGCCAGGGTCTGCTTCGGACTATGGTGAAAGTGAGTAAAGTCCACTCAGAGAGAAGAGGCACACGCCCAGAGTGAGGTAGTGTAGTGCACCTGCAGAGCTTGCTCGATGAGCTCGGCAGCTTTGTTGTAGCGGTGCATGAGAGTCCACTGGTCAGCGTTGACCTCAAGATCCACAATGGTGCGGCTGAGGTCGTCCTCAAAGCCGGCCAGCACGTTGTCCTTGCTGATGGAGCCCGCCGCTCCCGGCACCGGCACATTGTAGTTGGAGCCACCTGCCCATGCATCAAAAATCATCCACCTAGTGCCTTCAGGGGCACTATCCATGCTGGCAAACACACACAGCCCCAGCATCAAAATTACTCCTGAAACGCAGACAAGTTGTCAATGATCACTGGAAAGTTGTCATGAGGAGTTCAAGGAATCCATGTACATCCGGTGACGGGGAACACACCATCGCGCCACCAAGCAGTGGAGTCTCCACTTCTGATGACAAATGTGAGCCCAGACAGATCATGCCCCGCTGGGATGTCCAACCTGATGCGCTTCAGATTCACTGTGTCGCTGCCAACCTGCAGAAGTTGCAACAGGCGACACTCAGTGATATCTGCAGAAAGGGCATTGACAATTGCTCAGGGTGAAACGATGGTTACCTTTCACCCAGGGTTCTACATATGTTGAGGCACTGAAAGGTGTTGTTGAGATGCTCACAGTGATGTTCTGTGTGTCGGGGTCGTTGGACTCCAGGAAGGGGCTATCCACAGCGGCGGCATTGGCCTCGGCCACCGCCGACTCAGCGGGCCACATCTGCTGCGGGGCCGCCAGCCACTCGGAGCCGCCGCCGCGTTTCACACCCCAGTGCAGGAATGCGTCGGTGGGCAGGTCTGTCGTGAGGGTGACCTGGATGGGCCCCTTCTTGCCCTCGGGTGCCCGCACCGCCACCAGCATCTCCGTCTTGTTGCCCATATTGTACGTCTGCACAGTCATGACAGCAACATCCCTTCGACTCTGTCATGCACATTCACCTCGCGTCCATCACCAAGGCTTTACTTTTTCTATGTTATCTCATGCACTCGTTAGAAAAAGGCCCTCCTTTGTTCATGCTTTCTTGTGTGCTCAAGATGACAACACCCATGCCTTTGCTTGTTCAGAAGTGGATAACATGACATACATTGCTTGCTGATTCAGCATTGCAGACGTCTATTGCAGACATGCAATGAGTTATGGACAGCAATGTAGCTTCTATAGCTAATGATTCAGAGGTGAACATTGAGAAGAACATGTGGTGGCAAGGCAGGACAAGCACCCTCTGCCAGACGCAGGTTTCATCACGAGCGGCTGCGTCCTCCAAGCTGCCAAGGGCGCGCTCAGGCGCCTTCTTCTTGGCCTGGCTCAGCAGCGGGGGCGCCTTCTTCACAAAGTCCAACGGGTTGATCATCTTGATCCCCGCGCTCTCCCCGATCTCTGTCTGCGCGGCGGCAGCCTGTGCAGGCGCAGCCTCTGCCTTCGGAGCCTCTTCCTTGCGGGGTTCCTCCTGCTGTGGCGGGGCTTCCTGTTGCGGTGGAGCCTCCTGTGGCTGCATCAAACGTGTGGCACTTGCCTCAGTTTTGTATGCTTGGACTTCACTTGCAACAGATCAATGCATTGAGAGTTCAAGCGCAATGTTGCCCTGGAGCATGGCAAATAAGCTCTCTGCAGGCAGGCAGGCATGCAGGCACATGTCTGGAAGGTGAGGGTGGCAACCTGAGGTGAGGGCTCCTTCAGAGCCTTTTCAAGCTGCTGCAGGGACATGCCGCTGGCCAGCTGTTGCTGCAGGGTCTTTCGGGCATCACCGGAAAAGTCTGCACCGTCCGGCTGGCCGGCCTTCTCCCACAGCAGGTATGCTTGGATGCCAACCTGGCATGCCGCATGAACCCCTTGTCTTGATTAAATCACACACTGGACTTTTTGAACCCTGGTGTTCTTCACCAACACACATGTGCACTGACACCAGCATGTCTGCAGGACTCGATGTATTGCCGCACAGTCCTTCAGCAGGACTGGCTCATTTTGGCTGCTGTGCGCCTCGGGAAAACGTGGAGCCAAGAAAAGTCATCACCTAAACCTGTGTTCGCTTACAAGTAGGAGCAGCGCACCAACTCATCTGGGACGCTGGGCGGTGCAGCGACTGCACCATTGCCATTCTGGGACGAGGAGAACTCCTTGTACTGGATCTCGCCACGCGCCACCCGCCACAGCTCATCCAGCTGGATGCCTTTCCTCAGGTAAGACTGCAGCTCCTGTCATGTACATGACCACAGCCGGTTTAGTTCCTGACCTCTGCTCAGGACATGCCAAGATCGCACCTGTGGCATCATCACAACTTTGCTCTTTGTAGAAGGGCCGTGCATGGCTAAATCAAGATAAAACGAATGAATTGGTGTCACTCAGGCAGGAGTGCCTGCCTGGATGGCATTCTGGTACTCAGCGTCCGCCTCTTCTTGGTTGCGTTGGGGGCAGCCAGCCGTCTCCCACTTGATGTAGGACCAGATGCCGCACAGCTCGGTGGGCAGCTCTGGCAGCTCGCTGTCTGGCACCACTGCCGGCACATCATCATCCTCGTCGAAGGCTTGGCTGGTCAGCGCCAGACGCAGTGCCACCTTGAAGTTGGACCCGAACTGGTCATACCAGGTGCCCGTGGACTCGTCCTTGATCACAAAGTTGAGGTAGTCTGACGCCTCCGGCCCCTTGAGTTGCAAAATGAGCTCCTGGCCGCCGTCTGCAGCCTTCCTGCAGATTCGCCCAGGCATCAAGTCAGAACACTGGACATACACAAGAGGAATCTGCGTATTCCCATGTGAAGAGTAATACTAGCTGAGAAACATACATGAAGACACCAGTGCGATGTTAAACACAGTGAACGGCAGCACAGCCGAATGTGTTACCTCTGTCCATCATGCTCTACACTATGGCATGGGCGCAGGCATGGGCGTGCAGATTTTGGGTGGCCAGATCAGGATCAGAAGTGCAGGCACGCAGATGTGACAGAATGAGCAGAGGGCAGGGGACACTGGAGCAAGCAAGTATCGGTATTTCACCTCCAAGGTGTTTGCAGAGCGCGGTCCTTATACTGTACAGTGCCCTCAGGCCAGACCTCGCTGCCTGGAAGCCTCCAGCCACCCTTGTAGTTGGCACCGCCCTCCACTCCCCAGTGTAGCAAGATCTTGCCAGGGAGTGTTGTGTAGAGGCGTACTATCTGGTCACCACCATCTCCATTCTCCAACTGGACCTGCGTGGAATGCAACAAAACTATGCGTGGAGAATTCAAAGGGAATTGAGGCGACCAGTGAGTGCCTGGGGTGGAGACTGGCATGTCCTCAGCACCTGGACGTTGTTGTCAGAATCCAGTGGGAAAATCTTCTCGTAATTTACGTTGAGCTGCTCTGGTGCAGCAACTGCACGGACCCTGACACGGCACCCTCTCGATGCCTGATGGCTCAATAAATGTGCACCTGCCCAGCATGAAGATAGTTCTTAGCTGTTGACAATGAGGAGTAACTTGGAATAACAACTCAAGAGACCGATCTTAGAAAGCTTTATAGTCGCCGCCCACCAGAGAAACTGTCAAAGCTGCAATAGCCGCACTGGATGCGCGGAAACTGAAACTGCAAACCGGGACGCAATGTAGAGCCTCTTCTCAAGGCTTCGGGCACCCTGAAACACGATTATTCTTGAGAAGTATGACAAGTTCCTTGATATGAGTATTAGTGTGTAATGAAATACAGATATGGCATGCCACTTGACCCCTTGACGACTTTGACTGACCTGTTGGTACCCCCTCTCACGCCAGTACTTGTCCCTAAGGCACTAACTGCCTTTGCGGATACAACCATTAATTTTATATATAGGAATATAACAATACTCGTATATTGGTTTCGTTTTGATCCCTAGAAGACAGTCCTCTGAAGGTCAGGATGGCAGCTCTGGAATGTTCAGTACGACACTAAAGTACTTTCGAATGTGAATGGAAATGAATTTCGGTTCTGAAAGGAAGCCGCAGCCTTCAGAGGATTGCAAACCTTGAAATGCATCAACACGGTAGCTGGAAGCCACTTGGTACCTGGTTTGCAAGGAACGCCACCCTCCGGAAGCCTCGGTGATGGGGTGAGATCATGCATTCGTTCATGGCTTTTCACTTGTTTTGTGTGATCAAGCATATGTTGTCTATTTAATTGCGCTGTTGTGACAGCTTCTGCTCGTCTTATGCATACGTGAAATTTGATGATCGATGAACTGAGCAAGAGCAAGTGAATACAGTACACCGACCTTTGTTGCGTTGCTGTGCGTATTGGTCGTCGAAGTCATTCTTTCACGCAATAGTTCATTCGCACATGGCAGGTTGCACTTGCAGCTTCAGGCAGCAGAGACTTGAACCTGCGAACTTGCTACTCTCTAACACCAATCCCAGACGTCTGGCTGTCAGGACACCTAAAGTCCTATTCAAAGCTTCTCGACATACAGTCAGGGTCCTGCCAGGAGTATGCCAATGCTCATCAGATCCTAATTCACGGTCCTCCACGGGTGCCACAACCTCAATCGTCCCTCCTGTCAGCCCCAGATCGGCTAGGGAAGCTGTCGAGTTGGGTCAGCAGAGCTTTGACAGGGCAGACTATGCTGAGGCACTTCGCCTGTTCAAGGCTGCCCTGGATCTGAGGCCTGACAACGATGAGGCCCGAGCGGCTTTGTACAACAAGGCATGCGCGCATGCCCGGCTCAAGAACTGGCAGGAGGCTGCAGATGACGTTGTCAGTGCAGTGAATGACTACGGCCTGAGGCTTGAAGTGGCAGTCAAGGTGAGGCGAACGGCCTCGCTATCTGCATGTTAATTTACTTATTGCATGCATTGCCGTTTGCCATCATAGAGCAGTGGGATGCGTTGCCAATTCCGTCCTGCAATACTGTAACCAGAGCGCCCTCCTGTGCATGCCTTTGTACGACTTGTTTAGAATAGACTCAGGATGGCGAATTTTGGGACAGGATCCAGATTTGAGGGCGCTGCGGGAGAGGAGGGAATGGCTGGACGCTTTGGAGAAGGCCAAGGGCGGAGTGTCCACTCGAGCGCTGATTGGAGCTCGAGCGGAGGCCAAAGCGCCCTTCCGCTTGGCGCGGCTGTTCATTTTCGGCGGACTTGGAGCCGGAGCCGCTCTCGGCCTAGCCGTCATTGCTGGCCGCCTCATTGGGGCCTTGAAAGGTGGCTCCATCCCTGCCTGTATTCGCGTGAAACTTGCAGATAAGGGTTCTCATTTACATGCATGGTAACCAGTGTCATGCACAACTGAGTGCATGCATTTCTGGATATTTTCCCTCCTCCGTTTGGCAATTACGTCTTCTTCCTCCTGCAGACTTTCCTGCTGCATGCTAGCCACTTCCAGCCTGCTACACGATTCGTCCAAGCAACACATGGCCGTTCTTGGTGACATGCTCAGTTGTGTGCTGTGCTTGCAGGGGGAGAGGGGGCGCCGGACCTGACAGAGTCGCTGCTCAACTTCACCATCAATGCAGCGGCGTTGGCGGCATTTTCATGGCTGTTCTTGCGGGACTTCCGTGCGGCAGAGAAGGACAAGCGCATGGTGGACCGCGAAGAGGCCCTCGGCCGTCTGCTGGTGCATCAGCTTGCTTTCTGCTTCACATAGCCCCACCAAGCAATGGGGACAAACTTTGCAAGTGCATCGTCTTGGGTGGCACTTGGAATGCACAACACAGCATGTTGTCGGGCTGGTTCTGAGTGCCTCAGCTGGTGATGCTCAAAATAAAACTTCCACCTGGCACCCTTCCAGTAAGCAGTGCTGTTCCATGCCCATCAAGCTGTAGCTAGTGCAGACAGTTCCTCCCTGAAGCTTTTACCGATATTGAAGGGCACACTCGTCTCTGGCACAGGTGCAAATGGGTGCCGAGCGGGTGGTCCCACTGGCGAGCTTCAGGTGCGCGGCCCGGCCGGTTCTCCTTGCCGGCAGTGCAGGCTATGTGAGCCGCGCGCTCAAGGCATCTGAGTTGTACCAGACTGAGCTGCGCCTGCGCGGCATCTCTGTCATTCCCCTTGTCCTCAGCTCAAAAGACCCCGGCGAGAAGCTCCGTGCCCTCAAAGCAGAGTTCAGGTCGGGTCTTCCTTGTTCTCAAGAAAATTTTCCTCCCTTGCTGTTAATGCAGCGCCAGTGTAATCTTGGTAGGTGTGGACCTTTAGCGGACATATCACACATGCTGCAGTGATGTGCTAGCATTCATGTGCTCTGATTCTGTTGGACATGGCCTGTGTCGATCTATGCATGGGGCGGAGTTGGAAATGGACGCGGTCACTCATGCAGGAAGGAGAGCGGTGAGAAGGGCAAGGGATTTGGCAGAGCGGAGCCGGCAGCGCCGCCCGGCACCAGTGGGCAGCAGAAGGTGGTCCTGAAGCAGGACAAGAAGTGGGAGCTGAAGCCAGCCGCCACTGAGGAGTGGGAGGCATGGGCACAGGCTCAGAAGGAGGCTGCTGGTGTCACGGGGGACGACTTCTATGTGCAGGTGCACTTGCTAGCATTTTTATTGCTTATCACTTTCTCTGGGAACTCCTCTAGGCAGATGTGTTTTGATGCGAGGTCGAGACTGTCCTGGATGCTACAATTGTTCAAGTATTGTTCAAATGTCATTTGGGAAAGGTATGTCTGATCAACGTTGTACTGTAGAGACAAGTAGGTAGATTGACTGAAAGTCTTTTGCGTGAGCGCAGATCCAGTTGGATGGATCAGTGCGGCGGAGTGGGCTGGGTATTCCACCATGGGATAAGTGGTTGGATGACATACCTGAGCTAGACAGCCTGCAGACAAAGCTCACAGATGGCATTGGGACATCGACATGAGAATGCAGTTGCAACAGTAAGGTGAAAGCTAGACTGAGTGATAGAGTGAAGACTTTGTGGTCCGGATGGCTACATAATTGAACATTGAGTCAGAACTAGGCCGACACAGAACAGGTAGTTATTGTCTCAGTGTCGTGCCTTGATGTCAATGCTCAACACAAGCACATACGACAAATCGGTGTGACAAACTCCTCGGTGAGTTTTTTGGTGCTTTGATAATGGTGCTCTTCAAGTGTGTCAACTGAAGCTTAATTGCAACATATCCCATCTGTGGTTTCAACTGTGGTTCATCAACTTCGAAGTCAGACAATGCAAACATGCAGCGCAGTCCCTTCATGCTGATGTCTTGCTGTCTCTTGGTACCTGAAGCACCTGCATAAACGGCATCAATCAATGCTGGCAGCACTTCCAGCATGTGAGTGTAAGCACGATTCATTAGCGGACCTCGGTTATGTAAAACAGGCAGCTGTGCCGAGCCACACCTTGTACTCACGGGAACTGGCTGCAATTTTGAACGTGGCACCCTTCTTCAGAAGCCGCGGCTCATTTGCTCTGATCCACACCCCATCCACATAAGTGCCATGCCCTGCACACAAACTACAACAATTCCTTCACACAACACTCCCCATCAATCCCTTTTGTCAACCGGCTCACGAGCCAATGAATGATCTTTCTCAAAGGAAATAAATCCACTCTGTGACATTCTTCGAGCGTAGAAACAATCCCATTTGCAGAAGTAAGCCTACAGCAGCCCTTCAGAAGGTTCAAAGTTTCAAAGCTGCACAGCAGGCATTGTGCCGGTTGATGTAGGTGGAGGGAGACTGGGGCGGCTCGCCTGAGCCGAGGTCGGTGATGAAGAGGTTGCCAGCAGTGTCGGTGGACAGTGCAGCGTGCTGGCGCGAGATGGACAGGTGCTCCAGCACGACATCACATGTGGGCGCCCGCCCAAACACCACCTTGTCCGCGATGCTGCTCAGCCCCAGCTCCATGGCACCCACCACCTTGCCCTCCTTGCTCACCTGCAGGCCATGACCCGCAGGCAAACTCAGCTCCACATCCGGGCTCAGGCCACATTACACCCGAGCTGTGGCTGAGGGATCTCTGAGCCTTTATCATGCAGCATGGAGCATTATCTCCTTTTACACAGCCGAGCCGCAACTCCCTGCACATGAATGCTGATGAAGATGTGATACTGAAAAGGCCAACAACATTGCAATGACGAAATGCAGGTAGTCAGGACCGCACTTGGAGCATAACCCCGGGTGATGGCTCGGCTGCAGATGGGGGCTCAGTATTGCCATTCTCAGCAGCAGCATCGCCCCTTGTGCCCTTGGACCCCTCTCCGCTGTGCCTCTTCTCTCTTCTCTCTGCGCTGCTATCTCTGCTCCTCTTCACGCCTGTCCAAACCAGCAGGATCTCTCGACACTTCTCAGAATTAATATTCAGTCTCTCTAATGTCTTGCACTTGACCGCAGACCACTGCAATTGATGCGGAATAAGAGAGCGTAGATGGCTGTCCCCCTCCAATCAGAGATGTGAATTGGCCATAATGGTTGCTGACGCACCTCTCTCTCTCTCAACCGCAGCTTCCCGGTCAGCTTCCCTGTGTCGTCGGCCCTCTGTGTCCCTCTCTCTGCCTCTGTCATCCCTGCCTCTATCCCTTTCACTCACTCTATCCCTGTCTCTGTCGTGCCGATGCCTGTCACCATCGCGTTCCCTCTCCCTGTCTCTGTCCCGGTGATGCCTGTCACCACCGCGTTCCCTGTCCCTGTCACCACCTCTGCTGTGTCGGTCGTCCCGCTGCCTGTCCTCTCGTCCCGGTGGCTCTGCTCTGGCGCTGGGGGAAGCAGCCGCCGGCTCCGAGGCGGCCGCGCGCTCTTTCGCGCCGTTGGCGGCCGCCGCGCCATCGGGCCGCTTGAGCTGCCCCGCTGGCACGAAGCGCACAGGAACCTTCTTGCCGGCCGCACCCTCTGCTAAGAGCACTGGCGAATCCGCTCCATGGAAGTCCTCTGTATCCGCTGGATCACTCCTGTACACAGGACCTCGGGACTTTGTGAGATGCAGTAACAGTGTTGCATGAAGCACCTGGGCAAAGAAGCTTAACAGCTTCACCAATGGCATCAAAGTGAGCTGCGACGTTTAAGTTATATGTGTTCACTGAGGGGATATACCCTTTCCATGTCGGTGAAGCACTGACCTGTCTGTAATGCCCAGCTGCTCCTCAAACGCACAGAGGGAGCGCCAGAAGCCCTGGTTGGGGTTGACCAGGCTGCGGCGCTGCTTGCAGTGCTCTCGCGCGCGCTTTGCCGCCCATGTGAAGCGGCGCATCAAGTATGAGATGCACAGCGCTGCCGATCGACTCACCCCCGCCCCACAGTGCACCAGGACCCCTGCAGCACACACCCCACCAACCTGTCGCATGGTAAGCTAGTAAACTCACCTAGCTACCATTCAATGCAAGGGAACCTTGCTTCTGGCAGGGACTCGCTTCCTCCCTGCTTACAGCACACCTTAGAAAGTCTGTGCACCCTGTGAGGATTGGTTTCAGCTCTTGCCAGTGCCAGCAGGGAACGAACATTGTTGTGGGACTGGGACGTGCAGCAATAGTTTGGGCATGGGACATTTTGGAGGCTAATGGAGATAGGGGTACAATAGTGCACCTTCATTGGCACCACGTGCCTCCTCGATGAATGTGTAGGCGGTTGCAAAGAACTTGGAGATGTCTTGTGTGTCCACGTCTGCCAGCTGCAGGCGCAGGTGCTTGAACTTGGCCGGCAGCTGCATGTTCTCCGGGTTGTTGTGGATTGTGATCACCCTGTCGTGTCACCCACGGTCTTCATTTTCCAACAGCTATGGTGAAAATAAGATGAGCATGGCAGCAAAGTGCTGTCAAAGCTGAATGTCGTGGAGCCTCCAGTACATGATGCGAACTATTTCATTGCTCTGGCCAAGTGTCAAAGTACACCCATATTTGCTCGACTACTTATTCATGAACATGATCCTTCTAAGTTGATCAACAAGAGCCGCACACCTCCGAACGTTCAACTCGTCCAAACGTTCAGTCTGCTGCGCATGCTCCCAGTCCCCCAAGTAAAGCACCTTGGGCACAATCTCAGCAGGATACCTGGCATGCAGCAGACCATGGTTGCTTGTTGGCACATATCCATACCTGGAGAGTTCTGGATGCAAGCACGGCACACTAATGAGGGCTGTCTCACCTCTTGATAGCGTTGTTCTTCACAGAGGCAGAGCACAGGAAGGGGTAAGCCTTCTGAAACCCCTCAAACCTGCGTATCAGTGAAGATTGACTGTGTGTTTCCATCCAGTGGACAAGGAGCAGGGAAGGTGATTGGCTTTGGACAACATGGCATCAAAACGAAATGATGCTCGCACCCCTCCTTGTAGATTGCTAGAGACTTTGCATGCTTGTCATTTGCAAGAAAGGCCACAACTGGGTGGTCCCTCTTCAGCTTTGAGTCGCCATACACAATGACAGCTTTGTCCCACCAGCAGTCCTGACTCCAACTCACGTCATAGCTATTCTTGGAGTAGTCCTGTCAACCACCACAACACATAAAATGGCTTCTTCAGGGCGAGAGTGTGGTGCACCTACAAATCAAGGAATTGCAAATATGTGCTGACTCAAAACGCGTTGAGGTTTCATGGTGAGCAGATGAAGCTTTTCTTGCTTATACCAGCAAAGCTTTTCCATTCGCTGCTAGTCTGATGCAGTATGCCTGCATGACATGTTGTTTGACGAACTCCTTTTGGGGCCGAACGTCGAGGATGAAAGTTTTCGGATCATTTGGACAAGCAGTAAAAACACGGAAAAATCCATCGGTGGTAATTGTCCTTACTTCCATATTCTCAAGTTGCACCGTCAGATGAAACCCATGAAAAATTAAACAAGAAAGTAAGCTATAAATTTATTCGTTGAGCGTTGGTAAAGCAACGTGATGTCTGCGCTGATAATTATCAGTAACCAGTCCTCAATATATTAGAGCCCAACAGCATCCAGGAGTTGTAGTATCACGATAGAACTGCCCGAAAATTGGGCCCTCAGTGGGCAAGAAGGGCACATTCTTTCGTTGTCCTGAGACGTAATGCTCCTGTGACGAAACAAAATTTCATACAACAGCAGAACTCTAGCTGGTATGTTGGCTTCAACAGCGAGAACTTGGATCGGATCCAAGAAGTGAAAGACAGCGAGGATGTTGGAGCAGACCTTCACAGTGGAGGAGGTTAGCAAACACAACAAAAGGGACGATGCATGGATCATCGTCAATGGAAAGGTTGTCTCAAGATATTGCCTCAGTTGACTTTGACAAGAAGTGCTAGGCAATCTTCGCTGCCCTAACTTCGAGAGTCGAGGCTTGGCATTCAAGACCTACCCCCTGCGTGCACAGGTCTACAACATCACAGCACATATCAACAATCATCCCGGCTGGGAGTGTGCTTGTGGCATAAGCACTGTTCTGGCAATTATGCGAGTTCTGGGCACCGACTGTTCAGAGGAGTTTGATGAGGTTCATACAGCAGAGGGAGGCAAGAAGCAGCTGCCAGGTTTCTGTATAGGCAGCGTAAAGAAGGACGAGAATGGTTAAGATTACGCTTGTACTTCATCAGCAGCACGTCGAGGACTCCACACGGAGAACTTGATCGAAAGTGTAGCAGCTGGCAGCAGATGATAGACTATGCAGTCCCGCTCAAGTCTAGCTGGTGCACATAGATGGTAGGGCAGGCCCTTACCGGTGACCCTTCGAATTCTGAGCTCTAAGTCAGCTTCACTAGCACAGATTCTGCATGCACAGTATAGATTACACTGTAAAGTGTGCAGGGAAGTTTCCTGCTGACACATCACGGGCACCTTCTTCAGTTGAAAAGCAGCTCGTAATCGAGAAGTCTTAACATTATAATGTGGAATGGGATTTCTTTGGTTGCTCAGAAGGAATTCATCTGTTCACTTCTTCCCTGCGCAAGCTCAATTCTGAAGAGTATCTGGAACCATTTTCTGATCCTGATGAGACTGAATTCATTTCGAAAGCACTTCCCTGCTCAACATCTTCATGTCATGCAGGTGCCAGTTTTTGACCATCAATTGACCACTCATTCTGTACCAAAAATGGTTTGAAAACACTGCTGTTAAGCAGGAGCAAAAATTTATTACTTCATTGTCTTTCTGCCAATGTTGCTTGCACGGTTTGTATGAATCTCTGTCTGGTGCGCCCAGATCTCATCCAATCAGCCTGTAATCGTGCACCTGCACAGTGGCACATTGCGCATTTGAATCAGTAAGAGGGATCCCGGACTGGGCTCAGTCACCAATGTTGTTGGAACTTTTGGCGCGTTTCCTATCTCATGCTAGACTTGGAATTATCACACCAAGGAAGGTTTACTTCACAGGCCCCCAACATATGTAGCTTGTGCACCCAGCATTTGTACATGCATGTGCACCCAGCAGTTGTATGAAGGAGCCTGCTTCATGATGTGCTATGGCTGTGCATTATACATTTCCAGCTTTAACATGTTAAATGATGTACATCAGCAGGAATGCTCCTTTGCCACCTGCGCAAAAGAAACAGGTTGAAAGTTGTGGGCAAGATCAATCGTTAGGCAATTTTGTACTCACCTCGTTTTGGATGTCTTCCGCTGCGTTTGTCTGTGGCATACCAGCAAAAGCTGGATTGAAAGAGACCTGCAGCAGCAAGCATCCTTCAATCATCAATCACCGTCAAACTTACAAGTTTGGCCTGTGCTTTTCTGCTGGGCGGATGAAAATTTATTTCTGGAGCAGGAAAATTTGCAGGATCATTGTCAACATGCAGGAGATTTCACATCCAAGTATCGCTTGCTATGGGTCAAAGACATGCCCTGAAACTGACTTGCTTGCGAGAGTGACAGATGCTGCAGTGACAATGACATCATTATCAGGCAGGGCACTCTCGTAGAGGCTCCTTCCCTGAAACGATGTTAACAGTAGCAAATCATATGTCTCAGTGGACAAAAATACCTTGATGTCGGGGGTGTTTGGCTGAGAGATGGTAATAAAACCATTGGAGATGGCATAGGAGGGCTGGATCCAGACGGAGCTGTTGCTACTGCTGCCATTTGCCAGGCTCAGAAATGCCTCCGCTTGCCCATCCGGCCTCACTACAGTAACTCCGCTGGATGACACCTGCCACAATAAAGCAGCTCTTTCAGGCATGCAAGTGGCCCGCATGAACCTGCTCTTCATACCAGAAAACTTCAGTATGGAGGAGTGGCCCATCAAGCAACCCGAGCTTGATCAGTCCCACAGAGGACAGTCATCAGATGTGAATGCACCTGGCTTGGTGTGCCAAAGCAGCATCCTGACAACATGTTCCATGCGAATGCACATGGCTCAAGAGGTTCAAAGAAGCATAAATCCGGTAGGAAAGAACAATTAACGTTCGGGCACCTTCAGGGTTGAGCGGTCTGCCACAGCAAATGTAGCGGAGCTCATTCCAGAGGCGTCAATGATGGAGACGATTGCATCTTCTGCAGGTGCTGGGGCCTGTGCCGGTGCCTCATGCAAGCTGCGGCTGGATGCTGCAGGCAGGCACATGGCCTCTCAGTCTTGTAGTGCACATGTAGTGTGAAAGCTTGGAGACCTCAAGGCCTCCATAAGGTCAGTATATGCAGAGCGTTGGCGTTTATATTTTCTAAGGCCATAGTGTTGATGCTCCTCAGCACCAGGAATGCCTTGGAACGCCTCCTTCAATCGAACCTCAAGGAGAAGCAATCAGAACAACTGCACACTGACTCCCAGATCTAGAGAGCTCGAGTGTGTTTTCCGAAAGCAGTAATTGTTGTCAATACTCTCACCGCCACACACAGTCACACACAACGACATTCAGACACAATTGGATGCAGACTCGATGTTTGACACCGGAAACAGAATTGTGCACTTGTACAAGGTGGCGCAATGCCGGGCCTTCACCCACCGATGGCGACAAGTGATGTCAACAAGCCCACGATGAGGACAGCTTTAAGCGATTTCATCTTTGTTATCAAGATAGGTTGAGGAAGAATCTTCACGCCCAAATCACAATGTGTCGTTCACGTATCTATTCCCGCATGCGTTCGTCCAAGGTTGGCCGAAGAAATCTTTTCCCATGCACATCGAGATCTTGACGTCCATGCAGCCAATGAGAGGCAAGTTGTCTGGCATGACGCAGAATGCAAGTATTGCTGATGGTCAGTTGCCTGGGCTTGAGACAGCGAGCCTCGGTTACATATAATGTAAAAGTCTTCAAAATATGTTGGGAAAAATTGAAGATCGATGGTGAGACACAACAATTCCTTCTCCATGATGATCATGAGCCTCATGAGCCTACACAGAAGACTGTCTGGCATGCGGCGCCCTGGTACCATATACAGAAATATCAAGTACATGTACCTTGTCTTCCACAGATCGCACAAACAGCCTTCCAAGAAAGCGAAGACATTCAAAGGCTAAAGTTCAGAAACACGCAGTGTTAAGAATGTTCCAAGGAAAGTACATTTATTCCTATCTTCCAAGGAACACACAGTGTTTAGCATCTTGCAGAAAACCAAACATGGTCCGCGTCAAAGTTTGCAGCTTGGGTTGCAAATATAGCCTTGCAATGATGCGTCATTATCAAAGACTGTGCCACCAGCATCATGACAGGAATTTAACAGGAACCATGCATGCTGGAACAGTCAAGACTGGGTCTTTCCACGGTCTCGCCATGCAGGTGATCTGCTGTGTGGTCTTCCAGCAGTGATCCAAAATCAAATACAAGTGAATGAAAGGAAATTGAAAGGAAAAACAGTGTGCAGGAGCAGCGGCGCCTTTGTGTGCTGTGTCAGGCTCATGCCCTCATCATCGAATCAAAATGTACTGTCCCATCCGGAGATGCAAGTGCTGCCCAGTTCTTCTTGGCCTTGATGTTCTCCACTGCCTGGCCAGACCAAAACATTGCCTTGGATGAGGAGCACTTCAAAATCAGTTCTGATGCCATTGAGGTGTTAATTACAGTACCAAGCAGTGACTTGGCCAGGTGGCTGGCCATACCCCCCACATGCACGCTGGCCTCTTATGTATACTGCTGACACTATCAGTGCAAAGTCAGCCTGACAGCACACAAGAAACGATGCAATTGCCTAGGCATGTTATAGCAGTACGTTCTTTACATGGACAGATGTCTGGCATTGGCCCCCAGGGGTTACTCCAGCACGCTAGAGAGGACATCATGAATGGACTGTACATCAACTCTATCTAAGCAATGCATCCGACCCTACTCAAGTGCAATATCTCTGGAGACGTGATGGAGAGTTCCCCGAGAGGCAGAGCGCGTGCCTGCATGAGCTATCTCAGCATTGAATCCGACCGTAGAGTTAAATGAGTGCTCAATGCATTATCTTTGAAGACGTGTTTGTGGAGTTCCCCGAGAGGCAGAAGAGTGCGCGCCTGCACGAGATATCTCAGCAATGCATCCAACCCTAGTCAAACGAGTGCTCAATGCATTATTTCTGGAGATGTGTGATGTGGAGTTCCCCGAGAGGCAGAAGAGCGCGTGCCTGCATGAGCTTCTGGCGCTGGAAGGAGGAGCTCATGTTGGCGAGCTTGCGCTGCTCCTGGAGCGCCGCCCGCTGGCCCAGCAGCTCGTGCGCACGCTCAGTATCCTCCCGGATCCTGCCCAGCAGCTGCTCCCTTCCATACAAGTCCTTCCGCCGCATCGCCTCCACCTGCAAGTTCCCCTCAGTTCCATAAACCTTATAGACCTGCCATAGTGCATGGAAGACTGACATTGAGAAAAGATATATTTTAATCCATGGACAAAGCAAGCAGCTATGCAGGTTCAACGCAGCATGCCTCCACCTAGAAGTCGCCTGGCCTTTGAATCAGAATGACCACCTGAGTCGACTCCCTGTGCCCGATTCAAACGCCAAACTGCCCACAAATTGTACCACGCGTTTGCAGTTTTGTCGAGGGCATGCATGCACTTGCATAGCCGCCTCGGCAAATGATGCATTGTGTGTTAAAGCAAAATGATCACTGGGAACATTTAATTGCGCGGCATCGCCCACACACCTCTCCATCTTCCCTTTGAATTACCCCACAGCGCTCTCCCCAGGCTTTTTGCCGAAATGTGTCGATTTTTTAGCATGAAGGTGATAGTACCTTGTCCCGTTTGAGGTCGAGGTCCAGGCGATGCTTGAGCTTCTTGCAGGCAATATCGTGGTTGCGCAGATGATTAAGCTCCTCGAGCTTCTGGTCCTTCTCCCTCTGCCCAGCCACAAAAGCTCATCTGTCAAGAAGACCGTGTCTCATGTTTGCTGGCGCCCAGGTGCTTCTAACAGAGACGCAGGACCATTCCATGCTGTGCGGTGTCATGCCCCCGGGGCCCACCATATCTGGGAAGAGACTAACGCTTGTAGTTCAGGGCACTAGCAAACATCATGGCCCATCCAATGTTAAAAAAATGTACTATAAAAATCCCATGTTATCGCTTGTAGTGGTCAGGGAAACTCAAGTGGGGCCTAGTGGGAGAAGTTTGCCTGCTTGGCCAGGATGGCTGCTACGCGCTCCTGCTCCTTGCGGACAGCAGCAGTGAAGGCAGCCTTGCGTGCCATCTCGGCTTCTTGCTCTTGCCGCCTTTTCTCGGCTTCCTCCTGCTTCCTCGCCGCCTCCTTCTGCCTGCATGTGTGTTGGCAGCCAACCCCCCATTGTCAAAAAGTGGTGTTTGGAAGCTCTCTGCTCATCATGCCCATGCGCTCGGCGCTCTTAACACTCACTGCCAGCTGGCTTCTGGAGCGAGCTGGCTGGATGCTCATCGCTTAGGGTGTTGCCTCAAGCCATGATCTTTGATTGCTTGATGTTCCATGGTAGTGGATGATGGCCAACAGACTGATCAGCCTCAGGATGCTTCTAACGGGTCTTTCATGTGTTAACTACAACAATAGTTGGCATGAACGGATGGATGATGATAGACGCGTTTCCAGCCTAGGAGGCTAGGTGTGGCATAGCCAGGGCATGGCATATGGACAGGGCTCATGGCTCACATGTTGCGCTGCTCGGTGAAGGCCTGCTTCTGGTCAAAAGCAGCGCGGCGCTGTTTCAAGTTGGCTGCATTGGCCTGCAGTGCTGTTGTGATGCGCGCCTCTGCCTTTGCACGTGCCGCCTGGTTTGCCGCTGCAGCCTCCTCCATCTGCAGTCCCATACCACGTAGTGATTCAAGCCAGTTGCTTGCTCATTTCTCTAGTATGTGAGTTCTGTCTCACTAAGCCTTCCACGGCATTCTTCTTATGCAGGCAAGAATGTGAATGTTGGCTGCTCCATGGGAACCTCTTTTCCGGGAGCAGACCTTGATGAGCTTGCGCTTGGCAATGCATGCATGCATGGTGTCCTGTTCTATTCATGGTTGCTTTGACTACACAGAGCCTCCACTGAATAAAATGTGTCTGGTTGCTCCGCCGAGGGCGCAGTCATTGAAGGTGCACCTTGGCGGCCTTGACAAGTTCGCGCTCGGCGTCGCGGCGCTGCATGTCGGCCTTCTTGGCGGCCAGGTCGGCAGCCTGCTGCGCCAGGATGCGCTCCGTCTCCGCGCGTGCCTCTTCTGCCTTTGCCCGCCGCTCCTGCTCACTGTGTGCATTTGTGCATGGTTCATTTATGTGTTCCAAAGCTTGAGCAGGGCACATCAGGGTACTTATGCTATCCAAGTATCTTGGGTCTAACTCCCAGGAGGCACGGTTGAATGAGCCCTCTAACTGCTGGAAGATCAGCATGTGCTCTAAAGCAAGCATGGCCAGAATGCCACAGGAATCAAGGTCACCATGAGCATGCCTGTTCGAGGCCGGTGTATTGCCCTAGTGCCTGACACTGATGCATCTGCTCAACTTCAATAGGCCGAGCGCATTGCTGTGGCTACCCCTGGGAGACACTGGGAGTAGAGAGCAACACGGCCCCATTTGAACGCTGTGGCCGTGCTTAGTGGCCGACTAGTTGGAGCAGTGAGTAGGGACGCACTGTGCATAGGCTTCCTTGCGCCGCTGCTTCTCCAGTGCAGCCTCTCTCTGGGCCTCCTCCAGCTCACGCGCATACCTTGCTGCCTCCTGCGCCTTGATCTGCACAGGAACACGCCAACATAGTTTTCCATGCACATACATCGCCACTCATTGTGGCATTGTTCCCGCCCGAGTCCCCCGTCGGGCAATTCGCATTTTTCCTTCAGGAGGACGTCCTCACCAACATCATCATATGTCCATTCAGCATCTATACACCCTAAGAAGCAGGCTCATGCAAGATTATCAGGTCTTCAACCCAGCTCTGCGCTCCCATCTGTGCATGGGCTTGCAGGCCCGGGTTGCTGCGGCACTGGTGATCAATGCTGTAAAACATATCCGCTCACAGCAATGCACATAGATTTGTGTGGCCGTGAGGGGTGCTTGCCTCCTTTTCACGAGCGATCTCTTCCTGGGCGCGTTTGAGCTCCCTCTCTCGCTGCTGCTGCCGCCATTCCGCCTCTGCCTGAGCTCGCACGCGACGCTGCTCCTCACTCCTTGCTTCCATGCTCGCCAGCTTCGTCTCCGCCTTGTCCTAAGACAAGGCCTCCGTCACATCAGCGCAAATATATATGGGTGTCTCAGCAAGTATGGTTTGCTCACCTCTATTGTACTAACCGCGCACTGCCGGACAGAAACATTGTGTCTTCGGTGGGATTTCTCCGCATTGCTTTCCACACAAAAGCAATGAGACCTATTGTACACGTTAGGCAACAAGCCCAGGGCAAGTGCTGCCTCCTCTGTATGTGTTTTGAATTTCCTGCACACATCGTATTCCTGGTAAGTGGTGACATGCCAGGTACGTTTACTGTGTATGAGGTGCCCCCCTGCCTGCATGGCTTTGCGCATGAGCTCGAATTGCACGAGCTGGCCCATCTCGCGCTCCTGGCGCCTCTTCAGCACCTCCAGCCGCTTGGCCTCCCTCTCCACCATCTCCGTGCTCTCCACCTCTCCCTGTGATAATGCAGGATGACACTTGCGTAATGGCTGTGTGAGCGCCAGAGAATAGAACAAATGGCTGCACTGCCGTCTATACAAAGTAACACACCTCCTGGGTACTGTCTATAGGCTTGCAACTGATCTGTTCAGCGATGTTCACATAAAGAGCAGTGTTGTCAGCAACACAAGGACCTCTGCCTTGTCCAGAACATGTTTCGTTGTGAGCTCACCTTCTTGGCACCCTTGCCGGCCTTCTCATTGGCCTGTTCATCTATACTGACGATCTTCTTCCGCTCCTCCACTAGAGCTTCCAGACGGCCCTGTACCCCAGCAAAACCAGGTTTCAGAACGAGCTCTGCCCCTCTTATTATACCATCTGGCACGCACTATGATTGGATTGGGCAGTCTACGGTATGTTCCACAACATCATGCACAATTTCCTGCCCTAGATGTATAAATTTGTCGGCTCCCCTCCTTGTGACACTTGAATATTATTTCCTGGGGAGGTACCCTTCTTTGATCCTGGTACGACACTCCTTTCATTCTCATCCACCGCGTCTGTTCAGTGAGGCCTGCTCTGGAGCTCGTTCAGCCCTTCTGGTTGAATATTTCACCTGACACTGGCATTATGGCATTCCTGTGTCACCTGGCGGACTTTCTCATGGTGGGAGTAGGCAATCTGCGCAAACTCCCTGTCGCCAAACTGGTGTGCAAAGACCTCCAAAGGCATGTAGTGCAGCTCAGAGGGCTCAATTCCCAGGCGCAGGCAGGCCTCCACAGAGCGAGGGCTGGTGGGTTCCAGGCTGCCCAGGGACCTTGGATCTGGGTAGCAATAAGGGAAGACTGTGAGCTAAAGAAGTCCCGCTGTCATCCTAGCTATTCCAAAAACTGGCTGGTCCAGAGGGCAGCAGAGTGGTCACCATTTGCCCTGTCGATGACATCCGCTATCGTCACCTTTGCTCGCTCCCCTCTCACAGCATCAGCCTGCAACATGTCATGGATCTTCTTGATCACTAAACATTCCAACGCTGACGGAATTGGAAGTGCTCTTCACGACTCGCGTTGCCATCTTTGCCCGAGCCTGTGGGAACACTCAGGCGTAGCTTATCACCTTGCCCCGCTGCAAATCTCGCAGCCATTCAAAAGTAGATCTCGTTCTCAGACCGTACTGCAGCCCTTGAAGGGGCATTCCTGCGGATTTAAAGCGTCGTATTGATGGCATGTTCGGGCAAAGACTGCTGCGCAACCGTGAATGTGTTGCCGTACAAGTGCGCGATGTTGGGTGAATCCCTACGCAATTGTTATAACATGAAGATAAGAAGTTGCAGAACAATGGGTACAAAGCTGACGCACGAACTTGATGTAACAATCCTAGCCGAGCAGCAACAGGCGCCGACACCAATTTTCCCGTCTACTTTGCTAGGTACAGCGAATCTTAGCGCGAAAAGACCACCAAATAACTTCTAAACGTTGTGCCAAGAAACCTTCAGTGGCTCGAAGAGAATTTCTTCCAAAGCCGGCCGGGCGGCAGGTGTCTAATTTTAGCACCTTGCCCACATGGGCCACGTCCTCAAGCAGCCTCAAATTTAGGCATTAAACTTTGCAAGTCGTCACATCTCTGTATATCAATCCGTCCCTTTAAAAAATAAATAAGGCAACTGCTGTTAACGCACTCAAAACATGAACATTGAAAGCTAAAAACAGGACACCAGACATGTGTGACAGCCTGACAAGGCTGTAGCTATCTAATGTACACATACCATACATCACGAACACGACAAACTCAACAGTTCAACGCCATCAATTTGCGATCTCCCTTCATTTCACTCTCACAGGACAGTAAGCTAGCTTGCAAGTCACTCTCGCCTCGCCACTGCCTTGCTTGCAAATCAGAACAGACAGTCGTAGTAGGCGAAACGCAGGCCACCCTACATGACGGAGCATCTCTTGGATGCCTTTTGGCGTGCCCTGGCAGGCTTGCGGTTTGGAATATCCCTGCCAGGCCCAGCCCCTACTTCTGTGCCCACTGCCTCCACTCCTCCACTCTGCTGGTCATCATCAGCACCCGCACCAGTCTCATAGCCCTCAACATTCACATCCGGTGCCGTCTGCGCGACACAGGAACACATTTTAGCTTCTACTTAACGGCGCGACCAGCATGCCATCTGAGAAGCATGTCTCAGCGCGACATGTCCGAGCCTCCCAACCCAGGACTAGAGCTCCCATCAGAAACTACCATGTCGTGCTGCAGCATAGTTTCTCATCAATACACACACAACTCCTCCTGTCAACTACAGCCTAGGGACCACCCACATCTGCACCACCGGAAATAGATGCCACCAACCAGTTGCATCTGCATCAGTATGATGCAGATCTGCATCATCGAAACTTGCCGCATTGCAAAGGGAACAGTCTGGGAGTGCAAAAACATTGAAGATGGAGGGCTTCCCCACCTGCGTAGCCGGAGAGGCAAAGGGGCTGCGGGACGCGCATGCTCCCGTGGCTGGTGCGGCCGCTGCTGCATCACCGCTGTCATTGTGCCCCATCTCCATGTCGAAATTCTCCTCATCGCCACCATCCACGGCGCCCTGGATGTCCTGGAGCGTCAGGCGTGACAGCGCCTCGTCCCCATCCTCCTCCATCCTGGGACTCCTCCTGCTGGGCCACAGGAAAAGTGAGCATGCAGACGCTGCATGCCAGCAACATGATAGCTACACCAGGCACTGCATGACAGCACACAACCTCGCAAGAAAGGCTGCATGCAGCAGCGCTCATCAGGCTTGAGCCATGAGGGTGACATATGATAGCAGACTATCAGAACTCAAGCTGATGGTGTGGATGATGACTTGATGCATCACAAGTAACCATGCCAGTAGTGGAAAGAACTTCATGGCGTCGACACCAAACGAGCCCAAGTGGTGGAGCAGGGTGACAGGTGCGACACCTGCGTCGGCTAGCGAGCTTGTTAAAGTTTTCGAAAATGTTGCGTTCGTCCAGGCCCAGGCTCTCATTGTTGAGAAGGGAAGCGGCCGACTCGCTGTGCAGGCTGCTGTTGCTCACAAAGCTCCTCTGGAGGCTGGCCGCCTCCACGCCGCTGCACACTAGTGTGCGCCCCGCACCTGCCCCGGTTGGGCTCCTGCTGCTGGCTGCCCTCGGGCTGGCCGCAGAGTCGTGCACGCCATTCGCTGCTGCAGCCCCGTCGTGCAGGCACCTACCACGGTATCACCCATCATATCAGCAAGACATGAAAACTTTGCTGCAAAACGATGTTTATGGCTAAACATTGTTTTGCAGCATGCATGGTCATTTGTGAAGCCCCCAAGAAGCATCATCAGTTGAAAGCATGCTTCTCGCATCTATGAGCAGGGTCAATGGTTTTGGAATGGATTTGCACTGTACAGGACAGGACCTCGTCATTCTTGTTGGACATGCAGAGCTGCCAGAGATATGGTCCCGAGGCATGACGCTGAGGAAGAGACGCACCTGTTCTCGGCCGCGAAAGAGGCGGACAGCAGGCCTGGGAGCCTCTTCTCCCCAGAAGCAGCGCGCAGGCTGTCTCTCCTGCCGCCCACGGCAACAGTGCCGGCAATGTCAATGGGTGACGCTGCCTTGGGCGGCTGCTGCACGGTCACCTGTTGTGGTATTGGCTGCGGAGAGGGGCTCCTGGTCACTGCATCTGGGGATGCATCAGGCGCCAGAGGCAGCCCGGCAGAGGGCCTCCGGCCCAGATCAGAGGCCACCGTTGATGTATCTGACGTTGTGCTTCTGGGTGGCAATGGGCGCATACTGGACCTGACATACCAAAGAACTGGGTCAACACCTTACCCATTCAAGAAACTCCTGCTTCTCGCAACTGAACAATCACTGCAGGTGGTCATGTCAAGGCTCAGCGCTCTCGCACAGCTAAGAAAGCAAGAAACAATAAGGCTCTGCACAAGTACAGCAACCAGAGAAGCACACAGAGACTCACCTTGCTAGAGCAAGGCCTGGGTAAGTGTCCTCCAGGTGCTGGGCAACATAGCCAAATTCGGAAAAGACCGAACTGCATGAGAAGTGGCCATCTCCAATGCTGCTGCGCCCCGCTTCGTCATCGCTGAAGCGGCCCCCTGCCTCGCTCCCCGCCACTGACAGTTCCGATGCCGCGCGGAACTGCAAAGTTGCAATTACATACTCAATACTGATACTGCAGTTCCTTGCTGCAAGGCTTAGTAATTTGCATATGAGGCCCCCAGCACATGAGTCGTCCATGACCACCCGCTGTGGAGGCCTGTGCTCATGTCTGCAGGGACTTCGAGCAAAGGTGGGTCGGTGACAAAGGAATGGCTGGAGGCTTGAGAGTGTGTGAAAGCATTACCCTGTAGGCTGTGTGCTGGCCTCTCTGGAGGCTTTCCCATACTTGCTGGGTGGCGAGTGTGGTCTCAGTGCTGGGGGTGCCAGGCTCCCAGGGCTGCGAAGGGTCCGCCCCCTCGGGATACAGCCGAATGAGGCGGCCGCCGCTGCCGCTGCCCCTGATCTGCAAGTCTGGTGGGCTTCCTCCCACTGGAGCGCTGTCCTCCCCTGCATTGGAGCTGGGTTCCTGGACTGGACTGCCTCCAGTTGCGTCCTCGCCTCGGTTTATACCCAGTGCTGCTGGCACCGACGGCAGCCGCGAGCTGTAGCGCCTGTGAACGATCAAGCACCCCTAAATACGATTGACCTTCACACCTTACCCCAGAACCTGCGATATCACATGTCGCAGGAGAAATGCACAGTCCATGTCTGCATGCAACTGAAGAAGGGCAGCACAGAAGTGGACAACCAGCCCACCTGGAAAGCTCGACAACGAACTTCTCGTGCTTTACGCCGGGGGGCCTGGCTGCGCCAAAGGCAGCCAGAGCCTCCTGGACATTGAGCCTGCAGACCTGGATGAGGTATGCGCACACCACAAACCCGGTCCTGTTGAAGCCTGCGCACAAGTCACACAGCCTGTCAGCCCACCGCCGTGATATGACTGCAAGGGACTTCCTGGACCAGAGGTAGGTAGAGAATCGCACCATAGGCACAGTGGATCCCAATGAAGTTCTTAGGGTGCTCCTTCCAGTACGCCTTGGCAGTCTTAATGACCTGCGTGATGGCTTGTGCAGGAGGAAACGTCTTTGCTACGAGCTGCACTCCCACACTGTCTGTCAGCTCACACCTCATAGATGGGCTTACATTGCCATTTAGCAGCGAATTCGAGGAAAAAATCTCACCGGGATGTGGACATAATCGAGTCCATCGACAGCCTGAAGGTCTTCAGCGTATAGTGTCTCATGATTGGAGAGGTCAATCATCAGGCCCACTGTCCGGCCTTTCTCTTGCTGGTCCTTCAAAAGGCTCTGGATAGTCAGCACATGCTGCGGTGGCTGATCTAAAGACCAGTTCTGGATAATCTCTGAGGACATTGGCGTCTTCATAGGCAGGAATCTAGTGGGGTTCACTGGCTCTCCATAGCTCGGATAGTCTGCCCACTTCTGCAGCTTTTGCAGCACTGAACTATCCTCCTTTGCGCTTAACTCAGAAGATCTACCCGAGCCCGCTAATGCCTTCATTTGAGCCAAGTCCTGCTTGGTTATGCTCACGCTGCTGGAAACTCCTGCTTTGCTGCCGTCCTGAAGCTGACCTTCCGTCATTCTAAGATTCGTGCGGGTGGCGCAGAGGACCCTTCAATACATATCTTGTTAAAATCTACATTGCATGAGTATACGTAAGTAATTTTGGGGCACCCTCCTCGAGGGATGTGGACTGCCAGGTGTCTGCACAGCGCAGCAAGGCGCTTGCAAACTGCATCTTGGTTTGAAGTCAATTCTACCAGACATTAGACTGCGTCTTGGCACCTAGTGTCCGCACAAGAACTGCCTCCCTTGCTCGTGATTGCATCCCCTGAAATGATGGCCGTATGGTTTTGAGACCAATATGACGGCGTCCAGCAAATTTCTTGGCGCGAGCTTCCAACCAGAAACATTCATAGCGTCTTTCTTATTCGGAAACTGTTGTTGAGATGGAGAAGATCCGTGCAAATCGTGGTGCTGCTGTTGGGGCAGCCGTGGGGCTGACCGTTGCTGCTGCAGCTGCGACTTACTATGTCGTCAAGCGCAGCAGCAGCAGGGTACGGCCCAACGGTAAGTTTCCTTTGGAGACGCTGCCCAGCGACGCCTACGATGCGGTGATCGTGGGGGCAGGACCATCTGGCAGCACTTGCGCACACTTTCTTGCGAGGGCTGGTGCCAGAGTGGCGCTGCTAGACAAAGAGACGTTTCCTCGCGACAAGTACTGCGGCGATGCGGTGTGTTGCTGCTCATTTCTGGTTGATTTCTCATTTTCATATTGCATAAAAAGCTGCCATGCAATTCTTCTTACCTTTCCCATCGCCGATGGGCGCACCATCGGGCCCCTCGATGAAGCTCAAACAATTGATATGGCAACCCATGAAACATTTGCCACAGTTTTTAAGGTCGAGTTTGATTTCTGACCTGAACAGCTACTCCAATGCAGGTCTGCACTCCTGGACTCAACATCCTGGAGGAGATGGGAGTGTTGAAAGAGCTTGTAGAAAACAACGAGGCTCATTTTGCAGACTCTGGCGGCTTTGTAAGCCCCTCAGGACTCACATACATCGGTACGCCCATATCAATGATGCTACCATCAGTGGCTTGGGTGCTGTGTCTAGGTATCTCGAGCGAGATCAGGAATGGATGCACTCTCTAGAGTTCCTTACCTGCACAGGTCAGTCAAAGGAGCGTCTAGGAGGTGCAGCGGCTTGCGCAGTCAAGCGCACTAATCTAGACAAGAGGATAGCGTGGAAGGCGCGCGACATTGGTGCAGAGCTGAAGGAGGGCTTTGAGGTCGGCAAGGAGAACCCCACCTTTGACAAGGAGGCCGGTCTGTGGACCGTCAAGTCAACAACGGTGAGTGTCACGAACTCATGTCGATACGCTGTCACCCTCCGCATACGCTTGTCAAATCTTATTTGCACCTTGCATCTATGGCCAACTGTAAGGCCAATTTGTGTCTGCCTTGTGTCTGTGGCCATGGTCCATGCGAATGCATCCACGTGTTTTTTTGGACCACAGGGGAAGACAGTGAAGGGGCGGGTGCTGGTCATTGCTGACGGAGCGACCTCCAAGCTGGCCATGCAGATGGGCTACTGCACAGAGCCGCCCAAGGGTGTCTGCAGCCGAGCCTTCATCGAGGGCGGCACACACAATGTGGACTTTGACGGTTTGTGCCCCAACAAATACTCTTCATAGTCTGCACGCAATGTGCAGCTGCCTTTCTCACACTCTGAATTGGTGAAAATTAACTAAGATCGCTCTGCATAGCTATATCTGGCTGACATACTGGTTTCTTTCCTTGTGCAGGTGTGTGCTTCTACCAGAGGGAGTCCCTGCCCGGCTATTCGGCCATCTTCAGGCACCCCAACGATGAGCTCAACTTCTGCTACTACCTCATCCCCTGCGGCAAGGACGGCATGTGTGGTGACGTCTCGGTGAGAGTCCTGCCTGCCTTGGCACCATAGCAGCGGCCTTTGCCACCAGACTCACCCTCGAATGGTCAAGTTGCATTGGCCAGAGCCATGCAGAGGAGCCGCACAAGAGGAAGGCCACTGCTTCTAACACACTATGCGCTCTGTGCATTTTGGAGATAGAAAAATTCTGCGGCGGTTTGCGCGGCGGGTCCCCATGCTCTCACAAGCCTTGCATTCCCATCATGTTGTGGGCTTGCGGATGCTACGGTATTGGGCTTGCCTGCCACCGAGGCTAATTTTAAGGACTACAGGCAACTATTTGCGCTGAATACTGAAGCGAATCCTACTCTTGCAGGAGGTGGATCTGAGGAGGCCACACATTCAATGCTTGCAGCACATTATCCAGGTGTTAGGACTTCAGGGGTGTGCAGGGTGCTGTGTGAGAAGCATGAACAGAAGATGTTGGGTTGCAGGAAGCGGATCTGAAGCGGCTGCATGAGGGCGCGCTGAAGAGCGACCCCTTCATCAGCCAGGCGGTCGGCCCCAGCGCAAAGATAGAGCGCATGAAGGCTGCCGCCCTGCGCCTGGGCTCCCAAGGCGTTCCCTCTTCCTATGACGACCACCTGCTGATCATCGGCGATGCTGCTGGTCACATCGACCCGCTTACCGGCGAGGGCATCCACACCGCCCTGATGGTGCGTGCATCAGGGGAAACTTGAACTTGAATGCAGCCATGTCCTGCAGGGTGCACAGCAATTGACATTTTCCAAGCTGCTTTAAGAAGGTATGGCGGGTCCTGAAGCGGGTGATTCGTTCTTGGCAGAGGGGTGCTCTGCACTGGCTGCCACAGGGGAGCAAAATTAGATCTCATTTGAGACCCATCGACTGTCTGCAGATGCGCTGTCAACGCTGCTGAAGTAGAAGGCGCAAGCAGACTACCCGTGCAGGTGGCAGTCATGCATGCAGCGCAGTGGAGTGCGCATCGAGGCTGTGATCAAGGGACATTTGCATCCTTGCAACCGAGGTGCTGTGGGCGGCTGAGGGGTTGTTGATGTGGGGGCACAGGGTGGCAAGGCGGCAGCGCAGACCATCCTGGACATGCGCACAGCCGGCGACTACTCCAAGGCGTCCACCCGCGTCTATGAGCAGCGCTGGATGAAGGCTTTCGGGCATGACTTCGCCTATGTACGCCATTCACCCATTGCATCTTTCAGACACTGTCCACACAGAATTGTAAGACAATATTGTGAGCATGCACATTTCTTGTGTCCCCTTCAAAAGTCGCTTGGATGTGCTTGTCTCTACTTCAGCGGGTAATGATGGAGGCATGAAGGAAGGGAGGTGAAGCTTGGCGTCTTCCTAATGGGTGCCGGTGGACTTTGTTGCAGTCAAAGAAGGGAGCGGAGCTGATCTACAAGTACCCCATCCTGCTGGATGCGTGCGCGAATGAGATGCAGCGGGTGGGCGACTCCATGATGACCAAGTGGGCGGAGGTCATGACCAACATGCGCCCCAAGACCTACTTCCTGCGGCCCGATGTGGCCATCCCCATGGGCTTCGCAATCATCAGGGAGCTCTGGGCTCAGAAGGTGTCCAAGCGCCCGGACCTGTACAAGACGGGCTCCAGCCTCTAAGATTGCAGAGCAACAATTTTGGGAGGATGACGAATCGCATTCATTTCCAGTGAGTTCTGGTGTGTTTGAGGTGGAACGTCTTGCCCAGCCTGCCACATATAACTTGAGAGGGTAGTGAGGAGAACTCGTGAAACGAAACAGCTGAAATGACGGATTGAAGCTGAGCGGTCCAAACGTTTGATGTTAGCACTTGAAATCGACAGAGGCGATCCTAGTTGAGGATGTGGATAATCTAGGGTGCGGTGAACAATGTAATGGCGCAAGTGTACTGCAACAGCAGCAACGAAATCTTGTCCCAAGAGTTTGATTTGTGCAAGTTGGGTCAAGTGCAGTCTGCTGCAAATGCATGGCGTCCTGCTTGCTTGGTTGGTACTGTCCTTGAGATTTCACCTAGGATAAAATGCGCATTAGCATTGAGTGGTCAGGTGTCAATGATGAACAATTTCAAGGATGATCTCAGAGCCCAAGGCCAGGAAGTCCTGGGCAAGCAAGCAGTACTGGTCCCTTCGCTACGATATATATAGCTTTTAAAAAGGCGTTGTTTACATATATATAAGATTGTCTTTCTACAAAATTCACAGAGAGCCACACTGTTTCCCACAGCCTAACCGCCAAAGTCACTTCCTGTGTCAATTAGAGCTCATCCCCTCGACGTGATGTGAAATGACCATTCATGTAATTCATGGCATGAATTCTGCGCGCGGGCCCGGGTGCACCGCGGTCATGACGGCGCTAGAGCAGCACCTCGACAGCCTAGCACTATACTGCTGAAGCATTGTCCTGCAGATGCTGGGTGGCATGTATCAGCTTGATTAACTCGAGGGAAGTTGGTCTGCTGAGGGACATGGGCAAGCCGTTGCCCGCCGGTGGACCGTTTGGAGATCTCACAACGCCGTCGACCTTTTGACAAGTATCCTGTTGTCGGAGTACTCAGCAGATTTCACCCTTGTGGCTTGGAGAACACTGTTCAGGGGACAAATACAGGACGGCATTTAGAACAGGAGATCGATCCGTTGTGGGTTTTCTGTGCTTTCTGTGGCGCTGGGGCTCACCTGGCTCGGTGTAAGCTGAAGTCTTCAGGGTTTGAGCACCCCTGATTTGGGATTGGGGCGAGTTGTCTGTATGTAGCTTCATCAAGATCCCATGCATCCCCGAACAGAATGCTGCAGCTGCAGCTATGTCCTTCCATGTCGATCAACTCCTGTTTCACGCCCGTCCGCTTGGAATCCCGTTCGGACAAGCAGACGCTCCCGATTGCGGGCTTCACCAAAGTCCGAGAGGAGGCTGGCAACGCGGCTCCTGGCTGCATTGTCACCAGATCAGCTACAAGACATGTTATCCCCGGTGGCAGATCACTTGTTTTTGGCCTACGAGCGTGTGGTGATGCCCTGCCACAACATGAATTGTGGTGACGTTGTGCACAGGAGGTATGTCTCTCATCTCATCCTGTCACCACGGTGTTGTCTGCAGTGTTTGATCTTGCAGTTTTTAAAGGCGTAGCAATGGTTTAAGAGTTTCTGGCAGGTGCATACGAGAAGATGTTTTGCTTGACACCCTGCACTTGTATTTGTATATGCATGGAAATAAAGAAGTAGCATGTGACGACGGACTCTTACATGGTCGTATCTGTGCAGCACCTTGGATCCAGTGTTGAGGCTTGAGCAGCGAGGAGTGACCCCACAAGGCATCGCTCTCGTAGCAGCTGTCCTCGCGTATTTGTTCGCCAAGCCAGGTAAATGGTGCTCATGCAGCATGCTGGTGCCATGTACCGATTCTGAAGAGATTTTTGAGTTTGTTGCACTTGTTCACCAGGTGTACTGGCTGGCGCTATTGATTATTACATATTCGACAAGTTCCAGCGTCTGACCAATACGAAGGCGTACACCAAGGTATGCTCCATTGGTGATCTTGGCGTCCATGAACTGGCATATTGCTTGGTTCCTCTGTTCTACGCTTTAGTATGCTATGCTTAAGTATGTTGGGTGTACGACACATCTTGATTGCTGTAGGACAACATTCGGCTGGGAAAGAAGCTGGCGACCGGTGGCTTTGGAACTGTGTATCGAGCAGACCTTATGGAAGATGAGGAACCGACCGATGCACTGCCTGTGATTGTCAAGAAGGTCAGTGCTTGCGGTCAGGCTTAGTCCTGCTTTCAGGCTCAGAAGCCGTTTGTAGAGTGAAATGTGCATGGGGCCCGGCTGGCAGAACTCTATTATATGGGTTCTGTTACCTCAGACAGTGGGGGGCACCTCTGACATGCTAATGCATTTGACCAGGCAAAGGAGTTTGGCGAGGCAGAGGTGTGGATGAACGAGCGGCTGATGCGGGCAGCCCCCAGCTGCTTTGCTCGCTTCATCACTGCGTTTGAGGACAGCAACAGGCAACAGTCTGGCAAGCCGGTATGTCCGGCATGCCTCTTCTACACCTTTCAAGGCATTGAGGTTGCCGTGAAATGTTCCAGGATGGTATATGCTGCCGCAGTGATACACCAACAAGCTGCTTAAATACCCAGTCTTGTGAATAGGATGGCTGTCCGGATGGTGGCTCCGGGCGTGTGAGCTGTGAATCAGTACTAATGGATCGGCTTGGCTGCGATTGCACAGGAGCCTCTGTGGCTGGTGTGGCAGTACGAGGGGGACTTCACGCTGTACGACCTGATGCAGAAGAAGGAGTGGCCCTACAACCTGGAGCCGCTGCTGTTTGGCCGCGAACTCAACCTGCCCAAGAGCCCGCGCCGCCGCTGGATCACCCTCCGCGTCGTCATGCAGCAGGTGACCAGCTGCCCCCATGACCCCACCATGTTGCACTATCTCAACAGCACATGCAGAGCTCTTCTGGGCATGGTGGAATGTTCCCCTCAACAGCCAACGTCCCTTGCTCTTGAGGAGGAGTCTACATCGTTTTACATCTCAAGTTTCTGTCAACAGTGCACGTCTCCTGCATGAGTTATCGGGAGCCATATCTGGGCCTCTTGAGTCCACCTGCATAGCATGACAGTCCTTGGTCTGATATCTTTCGACCCTGCTGGACAGATTGTGGAGGCGCTGCGGGCATGCCATGCGACGGGTATTGTGCACCGGGATGTGAAGCCGCAGAATGTCATCCTCAGCGGCCCCGACCGCCGCGCCAAGCTGATCGACCTGGGCGCGGCCGCGGATCTGCGCATTGGCATCAACTATGTGCCCAACGAGTTCCTGCTGGACCCGCGCTACGCGCCCCCGGAGCAGTACATTATGTCAACCCAGGTGCGCAACTGCATGCCCATATGAGAGATCCGGTTGAGGTGGGCTTGATGTGTAAGGTGGGCAGTTGTCTGGCTGTGATCCTGCTGGATTTAGGATGGAGACAGGGTAGGAAGCATCCCTTGGGAAGCAAGAGTCGATGATGAAAACACCATACAGCTCTAGAACCTGCTGAGGGGAAAGCCCCCTGTGCTGTTTTTGTGGATTTCCGCCTGAGACTCAAACGCTTCTTCCTGACCACCATACTGGTTCTGCAGGAAGTAACGGCACAGTTTGTCCTGCCCTTTGTTCAAGTTGTTTGCCTTCAACATACGGTATTGGTTTTCTTTGGCATGCATTCGTCGGCTTACCTGTCTCAGGTTGCTAGACAGGGGCTGGTAGTAGCCAGAGGATTTTCTTCATGAAACCTGAACATGCAGCGCAGCGCATACAGTGTATTGTGCTTGTACTGCCCTATTACTTCTCCGCTCAAAGGCAATGTGTGTGTGGTTGAGTTGTCGTGTCACTGAGGCCTGAGTTGTTCTGATGGCCGCACAGACGCCGCGCGCGCCGCCGATCCCGGTGGCAGCTGCGCTGTCGCCCATCCTGTGGCAGCTGAACAACCCGGACCGCTTCGACATGTACAGCGCGGGCGTGATGCTGCTGCAGGCCGCCATGCCCGCGCTGCGCTCCGACTCTGCCCTCATCGCATTCCGCCGCAAGCTCGAGCAGTGCAACTATGACCTCCGCGCCTGGCGTGCCCAGCAGGTGGCCTCCCCTTCAGCGCTCACTCGTGAAGTTCCTGTCAGAGCTATCCCTGGTTTTCTTTTGGAGTGAGGGTTTCTGAAGAGGATCCTCTGCTGCAGTGGCAGAGCAGAGAGTTCTATGTGTGCCGCGGTTGGGCGCCTCCCATGTGTTGCCCTCTGTATTAGTGCTGGTGCTGATCATTGCCGTCAGTGGCGGTGGGCAACTTGGGGACGACCTGAGCACCCCTGCTCTCTGCCAGCATGGCACCAAGCAGGGTGTCAAGGTCCTTCAGAACTTGCTCAGCATGCTCCTACCTGGACAGATCGCGGTACTCAATCCCAGCGAGTTGCACAATAGGTTGGGCGGTGCAGCGGTTGTTTTGCAGCTGACGGGGGTCTGTCTGCTGGGAGCGCAGGAGAGGAGGAACAGCCGGGAGTTTGCAGAGGGCTTTGCGATGCTTGACCTGGACGACGGCGCGCCCTGGGACCTGGTGTGCTCGCTGATGCAGGCCGCCCCGCGCAAGCGCCTCAGCGCGTCGGCCACCGCCGCGCACCCGGCCCTCGGCGGAGGCATCGCCGCCGCTCTCAACTCCCTCACCCGCCGCGCCACCGATGCTGCCGACCGGGTGCGTGCGCCATTCCCTCAATAATTGCCTGTACTCTGCCTGGGTGACCAAAACGGTTGCCCTGTATCTAGGCTGCACACTTGGCATGACTGACCTGGTGAGATGCAGCCAAGATACAGGGCATTGGCTCAAAGCACTTTCTTTGTGCGACCATTTGATATGCTAATATTGGCAATCTACATGAATGGGCCCTCACACTGCCACGTCTAACGGACACTTGAATGCACTCTACACAACGAGGAGAATGCTTTGACGAAGGCAGGTTATTTTCTAGGAGAGCTGTAGCTGTCGCGGTGCATGCCCGCTGGTCCCATGTGTAGAAATGTCTTCGGCCATGTCACTGCTGATGGGGGTCTCTGTGCAGGTGCTGGGAACAGACACATGGCTGGAGGGTGGTCTGACAGGTACACAAAGGTCCGGTGGCTTGACTGAGGCCCAGCTCACCGATGAGCTTGGACCCGAATTTGACAGGTTCCCCATCCCCAGGAACGCCTCTGCCACAATCTCCTGGTGGCAGCTGCGCCAGGCTGCCTTCAATCGGGCTGTGCAGGTGATGCTCACTCTTCACATGTACGTTTACTATGCAGTTTCCGCTCATGATTGGTCGTGCTATGTGCTATTAGCGCTTGTTTCCTGTTTCAGAATGACTTTCCAACGGCATGCACATCTTACATTTGCAAGACTACTGAAGAGGAGGTGGCCACCTTGGAAGAATAATTATCAACTGACAATTGATGCAGCACAGCTCTGACTGGGGGATTTGAGGCTCCAAGGTTTCAGCGCTAATGCATTTCTCTGCTGGATGCGCTGTAACAGGGAAAGCAAGCGCGCATGCAGAGGGAGGCGGCAGGCAATCTGCGCAAGCTGACCAAGATGGCCGCTCAGACAATCCGCGAGAGCAAGCGGAAGCTCCCCAAAGTCCTGCTGTGGGGTCGCACTAATTGAGGAGACAGCCACAGGATCATGTTGTTCCTCTGTGAAAATACTGATATGGCCACTCCACATTTCCTTACATACTACCAATTGGCGCTGAGCACGGCGAGATAGCGTCGAGAGGCCCAGCAATGTTTTGAGAGGAGAATTGTTTTCAGCTCCACCCTGAGCATGTTCCCCTTGCCGGGACACTGTATTGTTCGAGAGGAATCCCTTTCTGTATGCTTCTTTTGGATTGCTATATATTCTCTTCCATGATCACGACCCATTGAGGTGATGATGATTCTGCTAGCTGCAGTGCTGCTCCTGACGCCTGCTTCAAGAAGAATGGTGAAAAAACGAACGGCATGCACAGCACAATACTAAAAAGTGTTCAGGGTGAAAGCCAGGATATGCTGTGCAAGCTGCCTGAGCAGCCAAGCAAGCATGTGCTGTTGCCTTCCATTTTTAATGGCCTTAAGCGAAGGCTTGCACCTCTGAAAAGGTGCTCTGATACTGGTCTGATTGTGTGATGTGACATATCGATATCAATTGTACATCATTGCAATGTGTAAGCTTACACTTGACAGCATCGTCAGCCTTATTGGCATTTACCAGAATTCTTCTCACAATAGATTTATGCTATCAGTGCTCACTTTCAGACATCTCTGTGTCACAGTGCCACACAGCTGCACACATGTCTTTCTTTCATTGTCGATCACCCAAACTTAGTGCATGAGCTGCTCATGATGATCATGAAAAGGGCGGCTTATGCCTTTGCAGAGCGTCCGCTCCTCTTGCTTCTAGCTAGTATACATGTAATGATACGTCGGAGCAATTGTATCAGCCTGATATCAATATACCTGATACTATCAGGTAATGTAGTCAATTTCATCTGTCAGCCCATTTTCTTTGAAAAAAGACTCCAGAGAGCTCTCCATGCCCTCAAAGCGCTTTTTGCACCAGGTCTGAAGAGCCCATGTGTTGTCTGAGTACATGCACCATATAAGTTATATTCTGCCCCAACAGAAGCCATGCAGGGATAGAGCCTCAAATGTGCAGCAGTCAACTGCAAGGAAGAATCAAACTGTTCACAAGGCGAAGGCACTCACCTAGCCATCGGTTTGCAGCGCTTTTTGCTACATCAACACCATTCTCTGCAGCAACATAACAGCACATTTTCTTCTATCAGCCATCTATCTCACATACAGCAACACTTGGTGACGTTGCTCTTAATAGCTTCTCAGCCATGCACAGGACACGCGAGATAGCATGCTCACTCATTGCCTCCACTTTCTGGGGGACGCTCTCTGCATACTGTGTCAACTGATCCTGAACTAGTCGCAACTCGATCTCCAGCTGCTGCATCTGCGCTAGGCTTTCCACGCGAGCCTCCTACATGCAAAGTCCTGTTTAACTCCCCCATTTGGTGCAGACAAATGACGTGGGCAATCATCAGGGATGTAGGACCAATCAAGTCATAAGGACATGGTAGCTTGATTTTAGCTGTGAGCGAAGTTGGCAACTTCAAGTTGCGGCATGCAACCCACCGAGTCCTCCTTGCCTCTCCTGCTTTCCTGTATCTTGTGCTCTAGGGATGTCATCTCTTTCTCTTGACTTGCCAGCTGCTGTGTCTTTTGCTGGACGTCATTCTTCAACTGCATGCGCATGACCCCGCATCATAAAAGGTTTGTCATTCTTTACTTATGCAGATCGTAGCCTCAGAGACTGCTCAGTGGCATTGATGTGACAGACAACTACCTTGACAGCAGCCTCACTGGGGAAGGACCAGAAGAAATTAGACGCGCCAATACGATCTTGATGCACTGCGCTCAAGCCAAGGCAACGATGGCATCTTGATTATATTGAATGCTTCAACTCGGGATAACACCTGCAGAATGACATTATCCACTGTCCCCATACGCACCTAGGTCATCATCGACAAGAGCCTGCACGACCTCCTTGACAGATTGGGCAATGACCCCCCTTTTTGGTGCTAGTTTTTCCAGATCCTGCAACCAGTGGCTGCAGTGTCAGTCCTGCATAGACAATGCTCCTGACAATGTTCTTTCCGTGGATGTGAACCTTGCTTACTGATCCCGTGATAGTGTTCTTCCATGATACAGGCGCACCTTCAAGACAAAGACGTCCTTGGATTCGTGAAATATTTCCAGGACTTTCAGTTTTTTCTCATCTATCGACAATCCACGCTTTTTGCTCTGCGCAAGCAACGACATACTTACAATACCTGCGCTACAATCTTGCATGTCTACATCAGGGTGAAGAGACTACAAGTCATGAAGCTTACCATCCTGAGGGTGTGGTGATACGCCCGATCTTTGTTCACGAGTGTTGAGTCAGATTGTAATATCGTCTGAATTGATGCTCATATTTACAGGACACGTGGAGTTAAAGCTACAATCTCTCTTAATGGACGCAAGCTGCTGGAGTCCCAGTTCGAAAAGGCTTTCGAAGCCCATTCGAGGTTATCTCCCTGCCAAGGAGCTCCCTCGAGGGAGTTGGATATCGAATGCAATCGTGTTTCGCAGCCCTTATCCAAATCTGCTGCAACATCACTTTGGCAGCACATCTTTATTTAGTGAAACAAAACTGGGTATGAAATATTAAGTTGTTTTTTTCATAAGAGCGCCAAAATGCAGGGGTCGTTATTCTCTGAGCGCAGCACTACATCTTCTTTGAAAAGGTAAGTTCAAGATGTCTAAATTGTTAGAACATCAAATGCAGGATTCTTGACGATCGATTTGCATGATTGAGATTCATGCCTAATTTTCTTCTACGATGCAACACACAGCATGATCTCAAAAGTTTCTTCTCTTGTGCAGACCTTCGAGTTCTACACTCATATATGAGTCACAGCGTCCTCGCAGCGCGACATACAGAAGGGGGAATGTCAAAGTATTTGCAGTAGCCGCAGTAGGGACAAAGACCGTCAAGATCGGGACAAGGGGTAGCCCTTTGGCCCTAGCCCAGGCCTACATGACTAGAGATCTGCTCAAGGCAAGAGAGCTTTCGACGCAGCATTTGTCAACTCCCCATTAAAGCCTAAGATCAATCATAGATTTCTTTATCTGCGACTTTCACAAGTGCTCCTGAGAGTTATCGATGGCTGTGCCGCATCCCTGCAGGCTGCCTTCCCAGACCTCCAGGAAGAGGGCGCCCTAGAGATCTGCATCATCAAGACAACCGGTGACAAGATCCTGAATCAGCCACTGGCAGACATTGGTGGGAAGGGGCTGTTCACCAAGGAGATTGACGATGCCCTCCTCGAAGGCCGCATCGACATTGCAGTACACTCCATGAAGGTCATTACATTCTCTTGCCCCATTGTGGAAAGCCTCTCGGATAGAGAATCATCAACTGTGTGGGACAAGGATGAGGAACATTCTCAGGGCATGTTGACTGCGTGATGTACCGGACCCTTGAAGCCTGTGCGGGGTAAGTCTTGTTGGCTTTGCTAAAGACAGTTTGATGTGTTCATTGCAGGATGTGCCAACCTATCTCCCCACTGGCACCATCCTGCCTTGCAATCTACCGCGTGAAGATGTGAGGGATGCCTTCATCTCTCCCACAGCAAACAGCCTGGGGGAGCTGCCGGCAGGTGCTGTTGTTGGAAGCGCCAGCTTGCGGCGACAAGCCCAGATCCTCCACAGATACCCCCACCTTAAGGTGAGCCGCACCACTCGCTCCTCCTCTGCATCATCAGAGTAGTTGAAAGGGATTCATGGTGTTGACTGCCCAAGACAGTTGCACTGGCTGCAGCTGTCCAAATTGGGCTTATGTGGCAAAATTGCAACACAGGTTTAGGGTGCATGCGCCTGTATGATGAGTAGGCAAGTGAGCAACCAGGCGTTTTGGTGACATGCAAGGGTCATGCTTGTACATGCAGGTGGAGAATTTCCGCGGCAATGTGCAGACACGGATGCGCAAGCTAAACGAGGGCGTCTGCGCGGCCACGCTGCTGGCGCTGGCTGGCCTGAAGAGGCTAGACCTGGCCGACAAGGCCACCGCCATTCTGTCCACAGAAGACATGCTGCCAGCAGTTGCACAGGTCCGCTCTGCTTTTTGCATTGCTCATCAGTGAGCTCCATGTGTTTCTAGATTGCCAGAGCGTGAGTTTTTATTTCCCTTGGTCGCGTATGGCAGCTTCCTTTGTTGCTGTCATTCCTTTGGCTGCACACCCAGCCGCACAGTAAAAGGGCTGTAATTGGTTTCTTCCGACAGCGCGGCCTTTCCAAATGTGATAGGAAGGACTCTCACTGGTTTTGCCAGATGAACCTCTGTCCAAGAGGTGTAGGCTGTTCAATAGAGAAGCAAGTGCTGAGGGGCGGTGTGCACTGGTGCAGGGGGCCATCGGTATTGCATGCAGAGAGGGCGACAGCGCAGCGGAGGACCTTCTGGCGCAGCTGAACCACGAGGACACCAGGTTAGCGGTGCTGTGCGAGCGCGCCTTCCTGACCGCCCTGGACGGCTCCTGCCGCACGCCCATCGCCGGCCTCGCGCAGAGGAACGCCTCCGGCGGCCTCAGCTTCCGCGGCCTCATCGCAAGCCCGGACGGCGCCAAGATCTTCGAGACTACCAGGTGGGAAACCTGGCCCTCAGCGCATTTTAACTGGACAGGAGGCCATTGGTCTGGGTGTCTGCATATGTCGTACGTGTTGATACCTGTGCAGCCTGTATGTGGATGTTCTGAAGTAGGGGCTTGCTAGAATCAATAATTCAAGAATTGATGCAAAGACACGCACGCCTTGGTACACACATGCAGGGGCCTTCGTGTTTTCAGGATCTTTTCCAAGGCTCTTCTGGGATGCTTATGCCAGAGCTCTTGGAGGTTTGAGGGACAAGTCCCTGCAGGGTTGGATGCAGAGTTCAGTTATGAAAGTAGTCCAACATGTGTGCTGAGCGTGGGCGCGCGCGCGCTTCTGCTGCAGGGAAGGAAGCTACACAGAGGAGGAGGTCTTGCGGCTGGGCAGGGAGGCAGGAGAGGAGCTCAAGGCACAGGCAGGCCCTGAGTTCTTGAGCTGGTCGCACTGAGGACCACCTTGACACCTGCGCTGTGTGGTGAATGGGTGGGGCAGACCATCTGGCCTCCTGAAAGACCTTTGCTACTTCATGAGAAAAACAAGTCCAGGCACCACCCCCTTGCAAGAATGTGCGAGGCCGCGTGTACAGCAGTGTGGGGCAAACAAGTATCAAAGGCGACGGCCTAGCACAGTATAGCCCTGCAGACACGCGTGGGCCATTAGTGCCTCATGAGACCCTTACTGGCATCAGCTAGGTTTGCTGACTTGCTGTGCAAAAATCTGCATGTGGCACATTTTGTAATGTGTCAGATGCTGTATCCAAGAATATGGAAGGTAATGGGAGTCCATTGGTAAGGACTCCTGTGACTCCATCCATACTGCTAGTTTTCAACACTGTCACACCCCCAGAGATTTTGAGAGAGTCCCCAGTGCAGCTGCAGTGCCAGCCAGGATGGCAATGCAGCAAGTTCCTCTGCGCCACTGACAGAACAGCACATGTATGCACTGCAGGGAGTGCTGCGTGTTGCATGCTGTTTTATAATCAAAATGTTACAATTTGGCTAATGAAATGCATGATCAACAACTATGGCTCAGGTGCTGGTGTGAGCGGGAATTGCCCAAGACTGAGTGTGTAAGAAACTTCAAAGAAGTAGAAGAAGTAGAGAAATATATCGTGCAAGCCAATACAGGGCACTTCATATGACTTGCAGCTGCAAGTTCCCATTGTCCAAGTACAATGCAAATTAAAGCGATGTTGCATGCTGATAATCCCAGCAACTTGAACTCCCGCAGAGATTGATCAAGTGCCGCACTGCTGCGGCGACCACCGTGGCAGAATATCAGCGCTGATCATCATGATGATCATGATATGCAGACAGGAGCACACCAACTACTTGAAGCATTGCTGTCACATGGCACTAATGGTGCAGAAGTCAGAATCTGGCGGTCAGATGGTAAATCTCACAGGGCCCACAGGCTGTGCATGAGGGCACCGCCGGCCGGGATTGCATGCATGCATATGCACGGCTAGGAACTGAAGCTTCCTACCTGATCAAAATTTTGAAAGCTCTTGTGCGAGGATGTCAAGGCGTGGCCAACAACTGGGCAAGTCCCTTGGCTGGTTACGATCCTCTGCTGGGCTCTTGCCCGGCGGCGCCCGGGTGGGCAATCCATCCACGCAGACAGACAGACCAGGAGACATGTGCTGTGCAAGAACTGATCACGTGCCGCTGCCACAGTGGCACCGCGGAAGCGGAGCCAGCACTGGACTGGCGCCCACAGGCGGAATCCCTTGCGAGCGATGCTTAGGGCGGCACGCACAACATTTCGTCTTATGTTAGCTGCGCATCGTCCAATGCAGGACCACGATTGCGATTAGGTTTACGGACGCGGGACAGCTATCAGTACTGGTAGGCAGAAATAGTCACGTTGTGCGCAGGGGTCCCAACCCCGTCGCCGTGACCATGCATAGAACATCAGGATCCTTCCTTAAGAGGGCCAGTGTGTCCTCTGGCAGCTTGGCAGCTAACCTGAAGTAAGTTGGTCATATACTTTGGTCTAATATTGCTGGTTGGGAACAAGCTCGCGGAAGTCTCTCCTAATGCTCATCCTGCTCCACAGGGACTATCCAACGAATGCTAATGAGTACAAGCTGCTGGAAGAATGCGGCAGGGGAGTGAGCGCAACGGTAAGTAACAATCCCTGCATTCCCACGCTGTAGCGCTTTTGTGGAAGATGCTTATTTGGCGTTGTTATAGTCTCGTTCGAACTCTTTGTATTTAGTACGAAACACTTTCTCTCATGTGCGTTGTAGCTGCACATTTCTCTGCCATATCTACAAGAGAGAGTTTGCTAGGTTGCACTGCTGAAAGTACTTGTTTTGACGTCTGCGTTTTTCTATCACGTGAGCTAAAGCGATACGACATACAGGTTTGGCGTGCGCTTTGTATACCATACAACGAGGAGGTAGCAGTGAAGTTGCTTGACCTTGAAAACGTGAACTGCAGCTTGGTGAGTGGCATCCCTTTGTGTTGTGCAAGGACCTAAAGGTCCTACGCAGGTTTCCTGATGCAGCAGTTGGCCAGCATGAAGTGATGTACGGAGGTGCAGCACTCAAATGAGTGGACTGATTGTTGATGCATACAATGTTGCAGGATGAGATTGTGCGTGAGGCACAGACCATGCGGCAGCAATCGCATCCCTGCGTGCTGCCACTGTACTGTTCCTTCGTGCATGAGCAGAACCTGTGGATGGTTATGCCTTATGTGGCGGGTGGTTCTGTCCTGAACATCATGAAGTATGCCTATCCTGAGGTACGGCGCCTGTGCTCCTTTACTGTCATTTAGGGCTACACACTTCCTCAGTCTTGTCATTAGTCACAGGGGACAAACAACCTTTGCCTGTTCCCTTGTGCAGGGATTGGAGGAGCCGGTGATTGCCACAATCCTGAAGGAAGTTTTGAAGGGCTTGGAGTACATGCACAAGCAGGGCGGTATCCATCGGGACGTGAAGGTGCACTACAGCATCAACATGGCCAGCAACATGAGCTCCTCTGCTTCGCTAGACCCAATGGAGCTGTGGCAAGGGGGCCTCTTTGCTAAATGGGGCTGATGTTTATTGCTTGTGGTGCACAGGCGGGGAATATTTTGATCAACACGGATGGGCAAGTGGTGCTGGCAGACTTTGGGGTGGCAGCCACGATGGAGCGTGGCGGCTCGTGGGGCAACAAGAACGTCGCACGCAACACCTTTGTGGGCACGCCCTGCTGGATGGCTCCTGAGGTCATGGAGCAGACGCAAGGGTGCGCAGCCTGACCGTGAAGGGTGGATCGGCTAATCACGTGCCTGTTTTGTTCTGTTTGGAGCCCCTGAAAGATCCACTGTGCAGCCAGTACATGGCTTGAGATGGATATGTTTTTTCTTTCGCCAGGTACAACTCTTTGGCGGACATCTGGTCATTCGGGATCACCATACTGGAGCTGGCGCATGGCCATGCTCCCTTCGCGCGGTATCCTCCGATGAAGGTCCTGTTGATGACCATTCAGAACCCGCCGCCTTCTCTAGAGTCGGATGCCAAAAAGCACTTCTCCAAGGTCAGCACAACTTTCTGCCGTCTTCTCGAAGGACCATCTATGTGTCGAGCGGGGAATGTCAGTATGGTCATTCCGTTGCACCGTGAATATTTTACCAGTTCTTTGAGCACACTGAACTTGACGACGGTGCATGCAGGCAATGCGGGATATTGTGGCCAAGTGTCTGGTCAAAGATCCGTCAAAGCGTCCCTCTGCAGCCCAGCTTCTGGAGCACAAATTTTTCAAAGTGCGTGTTCATTGCGTATCCTCAGCACCTGACAGCATCTTGATCAAAGCCTGTCGTCTTACTTGGGTGCTTTGCTAAATCTAATGCACAAGGGCATTTCGAAAAACACATTCTCATAGTTGCCATATCCGAACATTCATGGCTTGTGCTTTCCTGCAGACGGCCCACGACCAGGGTTACATTGTGAAGCACCTGCTGGCTGGTCTGCCCTCTGTCACGGAGCGGGTGAAGGCGATGCGGCAGGGCCGCAATGGCAACAATGTGGATGACGCGAAGAACCGCATGTTCGCCTCCCAGGAAGCTTACATCAAGGTATCATGTCTGTTCACTCTGCAGCATCATTCCCGCTTGTGTCAGGGTGTCGGAAGACATCTGCTTGTGATAATGCACAGATTCACTGTTTGATCTGGTTCTGTGCAGGGCGTCTCTGCGTGGAACTTTGATGTGGCGGCACTGAAGGAGCAGGCAGCAAAAGAGGGGGGCATGGATGCCACGCTGGCTCCCATCATTGAGGGTGCCACCAGTGATGCGGCAGCACAGCCTGCAAACACGGCAGGAGAGTCAGGTGCTTGCACGCGATTTCCCCAAGCTTTTCCATAAAATGGATTCGTTGCTGCTAAGCACTGGCAACGGCAATCTTCCTTCAAAAGCAGTGGTTTGAGAGACTGATGTGAAGAACAGGAGCCCGGTGCATGGCGATTGCAGCAAATGGAGATGTGTGTCAGTGCAAACCCTCAATGTTTCTTTTGTTGCTGCCAGTATGCATGCGGTCCAGCCTGATGTAAAATTTGTTTCCTGCGTGCATGCTGCGTTCATGGTGGCCCCACGGTGGTGGCTGCGGACACGCTGTGGGTATGCCTATGGCCATTTGGCTTTGGATTTGCTGACTCTGTAAGATGTTATAAATAATGGCATGCTGTGCAGGGGGGCTGTCAGTGGAGGTGCCGAGTGGGTGGCAGTCGCCGACGGGCAAGCCACCGCTGGCCAGCCCAGGGCATGCACCACCGGTCCGCACCAGCTCCGAACGCAGCCTCAGCGCTGCCTCCACGCCCGGCAAGGCCCCCCTGGCCGGCTCGGGGGGCTCCCTCCCCCCGGCCAATGCCGCGCACCCTGGCAAGGGTGTCGCCATCAAGGGCGATCGCGGCCGCTTCAAAGTGTATGAGGTCAGGCCCATTACGGCTTGCTCTGCAGCACTTTGCTGCATCAATTTCACCTGCCATGATGGCATGTCCTTGCATGATGGCATGTCATGCACAAACTGCGTCCGTGGCGTCTCAGTGGACCATCTGTTTCATGTGTGCAGTCTGACCAAGCAGAAGCTTCTCTTATGCGTCAGGGTTGACGTGCTCTTTGAGGCTCGTGTTACATCACAATGCGGTACGTGTGTCACAGGGAGAGGCGCCACCGCCACTGTCTCCTGTGCAAACGAACGGCGCGGCGCTGATGGAGGCCAATCTGAAGCCGACCACGCCCGAGCCGCGCGGCAGCAATGCGTCCCTGGACGGCAGCGAGGCCGGCTCGCGCCCAGCCTCTGAGTCCGGCGAGGTTGCTGCCGCCAAGGAGGCTCACAAGAAGGGGCGCTTCAAGGTGCGGACATGGCTGAGCTTTGCAGACGGCAACATTGTGGTCACCTTCTCTCTGCCCCCTTCGTCAAAATATGTAAAGGTGCAGGAAGCTCAGGATATCGGCGTGACGGTGGCAAAGTGTCTAGGCTTGCGCATATCTGCTGGCAGAGTGCAATGTTGTGTGGGTCTCTACCCACTTGTCTGGATGTCGACAAAGGTGTGCAAGTGTGCAGATTGCGGAGGATGACATAATAGCAAATTGTGGATTTTTGCAGGCATGTCTGGATGTTGAAAAAGGTGTGCGACTGCGCAGATCGTGGAGGACGACATAACAGCACAGGAGGCCAAGGCGGCGCGGCGGACGGCGACCAGCGACAAGGTGGCGGAGGGGCGCGCACCGGGAATGCAGGGTGGCGAGGGTGGCAAGCCCATCAACCCGACGGCCGCCAAGATCCTGCTGCCCGCGCTGAAGGAGCTCATGCAGGGCATGGGCACCCAATATGACCTCCTCAAAGAAGTCGTGGCTGCAGTGCAGGTGTGGCCATCTCAACTCCTCCTACTCCCATTTATTACCACCATTGCTGTTGCTGTCTCCTTTTTATGCACAGGCGGTTGAACTTCGTTTTCCTTCCTCTTCTCCATTCCGCACTGACGTGCTGACTGGGGGCAACATATCTGAATGGGGGACACGTTGTCAGTTGAGGTCTTTTGGATGAGGCACTGGTGTTTCAAGGAAGGGATTGAATCTGAGTATTGTGGCGTTGACACAGGACACGGAGCGCGGCCGGCAGTCCAGTATTAACACACTGCTCGCGGAGGTCAGCGAGCGCTCATACCCCAAACTCAGCCGAGAAGATGCCGACCGGTTAAAGCAGGAGGTCAGTTCCATACCATCCCCCACCTGGCTCTGTCATTCCTGTGAATTAGCGCGGTCCTTTTTGTGTGTCACCTCCTGCCTGTCATCCCCCATCGACTGCATTCACCGAGTCCACTGGAATGATGCAAATGCTTGATTTTTGAAGGAGGGTTGCGATCTGCGACATTGGAGAATTGCTGCTCCAAGCTGCAATAGTTAAATGGACTTTCGAAAGACTGCAAAGGCTCTGGTACCTGACATGTGCCCATTTGTGGCCGCAGAATGCGCAGTTGAAGGAGGAGGTGCAGCGGTTGATGCAGAGGATACGCGTCATGGAGGAGGAAATCTCTCGCCAGCAGCGCTATGCCGGCGAGGAGGCCTGAACACTGCACTCCGCCTTGGCCCCTGTCTGGTGCAGGGCTGTACACTAGCGTCCCTGTTTCCGTCCTGAGAGTGCTGAACTAAGAGAAGCAAAAGGAATAACATCTTGAGCTGGTTGCAGCGCAAGCATGGCCAAGAACAATTTCAATTCAGGGCTCGGCTGTATTGGTACTGTCAGGGGTAAATCAGCAACAGCTTGATTTCGAAATTGAGCAGGGCTCTTGTGCATGAGGATGCATTGTCTAGGTGATTTCGGTAGCACCGCATAAGCATGGAACCGCATTCCGTACTATCTTGCCATTGTGCTGTGATGCATGTTGTCTAGGATTTGCGGCATGTGTGTTTGGTGCATCTAGACATGGGTTGCAACTGCTGTGTCTTGGTCTGCGCATTCGGCACCATATTTTATCGTATATGTTGAGAAGAGTGAAGTTCATAGGACTGTCATCAATTGGAATCCCATTTGCTATGCATAGCTTTGCATGACATGCACTAGCTAGTCAAAGCATAGCAACATGTAAGGTCTCCTGCAATTTAGCCTATTCTTCCTTTTGTACAGCTCTGAACTTCTTGAAGATTGTGCCAAATTTAAATTGCCACGTGTGCACAAGCTGATGTAGGGGTGATTAATTGACCCTAGCTGATGCTGTGCCCGCCAACTTGTGCCGTCCGAGTTTTTGCTCTTCTGAACTTTTTCGATTTCAATCTTCAGGAGCTAGTAGCTCATGCTGACTGAGCATTGCTCAGCTATTCAAGCATGCATGCATGCATTCAAGCATATGCTTCCTCTGTCAAAAGCCAACATGAAGCCCTAGGCCTAGTCAGAGAAAGTCAAGTCCAACGTACCGCTGAACTTGTCGGGAAAGTCTAACTACTAGTACCGTAGTAGCTGCTGCTGGAGTATAAGGTGTCTGTGAAGGTGCTGTATCTTTCTGCACAGGTGGTATTTGCATGGCTTGTGTATGACTTGCCAGTATCTTTATAGCTGCCAGTCACTGTGCCAGCCACGGTGGCAACTGCATTGTCGACAAAGAGCTCCCATGATCAATATTGTGCAACATGTGGTGTTCGCCTGCAGTCTCGATCTGCATCTGCTGCTGCTTTACCTGCAGAGGGTTCTTCTCCAGAATCGTGGCGCTCACCTCCCCAAAAAGTCTCGTTCGGTTGCCGTGCTTTCCTTTCTCAAGTGAGTGCCTACTTTGGCTTGGGGCTGGAAGACAGCGCCGTCGGGCAAAACTCTGGCCGCCGCAGTTGCTGAATGTCATTGATCAGCAGACACTGTGCGGGAAAAGTGCGAGTGGAGCGTTGAGGGTGGCATACCATGGTGAGGGACATCCACGAATGTGCTCATACCTGTTTCATTGGAGTCAGCCGTAGATGTTCTGGCAATTGCAGATTTTGCTGGCAAGACGAGGGGCGTCAGATGGAAAAGCTGCCTGCATCGAGAGTTCATTTAGATCGAGGAAGTGTGATCAAAAGCTCATATACCATTGCAGTGCCACACTGGACTCCTGGGCACAACAGGGCGAAAAGAACTCATCAGAAGAAGCAGTCTCACACGTGGCTTATATGCTCTTCCGTGGATCTTACGTTTCATTGCTGTGTGCAGGCACCCAAGAAGCGCGTAGCAGCAGCTCCTGCTGCCATCAAGAAGGTGGGCAGCTTTTCTGCTTTTCTCTCTGTTGGGGCTGATGTTGAGTGCGAAACTTATCAACGACTCGTCAGGATGCAGCGTTTCTGAGAACTTCTATTGATAAACGCAGAAGGAAGCTCCCGCCAAGCCCGTCAACCCTCTCTTCGAGAAGAGGTCAAAGACCTTTGGTGAGTGGGCATCACCACTTGCTGGCCCTTGGCGACTTGCACCTGCAAACTCTCAGATTGTTACAGCTGTCTCTTGAAGCTTAATCGCCTTTATGAGCTGTTGCTGGGAGCTCTGTATTTGTACTCATGCCATATTGATGAGAGGGGGGGCACTGGTGCAGGCGTCGGTGGCGTACCACCACCAAAGCATGACCTGCACAGATATGTCAGGTGGCCCAAATACGTGCGCATCCAGAGGCAACGGCGCGTCCTCAACCAGCGGCTCAAGGTATGCAGCTCCCTTGGAGCTGTGTGCATGCCACGCATGTAGCGGCTCTTGTGATTGGCACTCAGGTGCCACAATGTTGAAGGGGAGCGACAGTTGAACGTCATTTGTGGTGGTTGCAGGTGCCCCCGGCACTGAACCGCTTCACAAAGACGGCAGACAAGAACCTGGCAGAGACAGTTTTCAAGCTGCTGCTCAAGTACAGGCCAGAGGACAAGGCAGCCAAGAAGGCTCGCCTGCTCAGAGAGGTGGGTCCCTGCCACACTTTTCAGTCCCCTGTGGGCCTGTGCATGCTGGGATTTGCATGTAATGACTGCTGTGGCTTTGACCAGTCAAGTGCAAATGCATTCTCCCAGCCTGGACCATAACAAAAGGATCAGGGGGTTCCCTTGCGAGCGCCCCTTTTAGGGAAGTGCCCCCCATCCCCGTGGCATGTCCTGCTGCACCCGCAAAGTGACCTGCGCTGATGTGCATCAATTCAGGCTGAGGCGCGCGCGGCTGGAAAGGAGCCAGAGAAGAAGAAGCCGGTGGTGGTGAAGTTCGGGCTGAACCATGTCACACACCTGGTGGAGACCGGCAAGGCATCCCTGGTCGTCATCGCCCACGATGTGGACCCCATCGAGCTCGTTGTGTGGCTGCCCGCCGTCTGCAGGAAGATGAATGTCCCCTACATCATCGTCAAGGTGGGCCAAACTCATTGCTGCAGAGAAGTCAGGAGTCTGCGGAGTCCCAGCGCCTTGAAATGACAATCACTTCCGCGATGTGATTTCCGTGTGATCTTACCTTATCCAGCCAAAGCGCTCGCATGGCCCTTGCAGTTCGTGTTCCCGGCATGCAGATATGGGAAACTCGGCAAATCAGAGTTTTTGTTCTCCTGCGAGAGTACGGAAGTGCTGCAGATGCTTGCATGATACTTTGGGCTGAGCTGAGAGTGGACCTTGCACTGCGCAGGGCAAGGCTCGCCTGGGAACGGTGGTGCACCAGAAGAACGCTGCGGCGCTGGCGCTGACAGCAGTGAAGAGCGAGGACCAGCGTGAGCTGGCCAAGATCGTGGACAGCGCGCGCACCAGCTTCAATGAGGGTCCCCGCGTGTCCTGGGGCGGCGGCATCATGGGGCCCAAGTCGCAGGCCAAGGCGCGCCTGCGCGAGAAGGAGCTGCAGAGGGAGCTTGCCCAGCGCCTGGGCTGAGCACGTGTCTCCACCCTCAGACTCTAGCCTTGGGATTTTCCTGTGCACAGCCTGTCCCCTGAGGAGCCCCTGCTCTTGAATATTGTAGCTCTTGCTCCATCTGGGTAAGACTGAATGCTATCATGCAGTTGTTGCAGTGTGGAATGCTTGAGCATGCAGATGGTGTGCACAGCATCTGTTCTGGCAGCCAGCGCAGTGAGCTTGCTCTCAGCACTTCTTAGCAGGTCAGGCTGTGCATGGGTGTGATCTGCTGAGTGTCCAGGGATTGATCACAGAAGCCCGATGTCCTGATTGGAAGCATAAGCTATGTTGTGTGTGGTGTTCGTAGCAAGTCTGTGTGTACAAATATGTAAGACCGCATGACAGATGACCGGTGGACCTGGTCAGACATGCCTGTGCACTGCATTCCATGCACAACTTAATTTGAAGTCTCTTTCTAGCTCCTTGTTAGAAAGCACTCATGTCGATCAAGGTGCTGCTCGCTACTTTGGTGAATTCACGCCTTTTTGACTCCTGCTTTGGTTCTGCTTTTGTTTTTGTCAGCCGCCTCATCCTTGTCACCTTCTGTGATAGCCTTATATATCGGCGTGTGCATCTTCCACTCCTTCAATTCTGTGGCAGTGTCTGCTGGGATTGGAGGCATGTGCCTCAGCTTCTGCAGCACATCATCTGCTGTGAGGGCCGCTTTCGTCTGGCTCTGCTGCCTGTCAGCCATTATGCTCATGAGAACCTGCAACACAGGACACGTTCTCACACCATCAGACCTCCTTGGCAGTGCATGCACTGTATCAGGGGTATGATTCTGTGCACATCTTGGTGTGCAGTTTGGTGCCATATATATTTTTGGAAAGCAACATGATGCCAGTAGGCATACCTGTTCCAGGCCTCCAGCAGAATAGCCTTCAGAGACACAAACCACAGTGGACATGTCGAAGCCTTTCTGAAGGGGAACCCCGTGCTTCTCCACCAGGCCGCTCCACAGCATCTGCAAAAGACATCACTTGACGCGCACATCGACAATCATTCAACTCCAAGGCCTTTCTACAATGAATGCCAGTCAATACAAATCCTTGAAGTATATGCTCAGCCGGCCATGGCGAGCCATACTCTCAGAGTTTGCATACCTGTCTTGAGGCATAGTCTGGCAGGGGAATGTATAACAGCTTGTCAAAGGCGCTCCCAAGAGCAGCCTCATCTCTGCGCTTGCAGTTGAAGGGCTCGCTGGATGTGCCAATGACCAGGACTCTGTCTGTGGGTGCCAGCGCGGCAATCTCAGCCAGCAGGTCCCTCTTGATCCTGTTAAAGGTTTCAACGCCGCCCAGTTCCTCAGCCTTCCTCTTGTCCATGATGAACACCTGCAGTGGCATTCCACAAACAAAATTATTGATGGAAACCGCCGAGGTGCTTGTGCTGCGCACGCATGTACAGGACGCATGTAGGTCTCTCTTAGTGCTTGCAGAAACTGAGAGGTCTTTGTCAGCTGTACCTTCTCGGCTTCATCGATGTAGATGACAGACGGAGCCATGGCTTTGGCAACTTTAAACACCTGTTGCACAGTATGAAGGTCACATCACCATCCCTGCCATGCCTTGCCTACTGTAATATCTCTCCAGTTGACACATCCTCAATGCCATCAAACGGTTCCTGACATGATCCACAAAGTGCAACCTTGATCGATACTGGTGCCTTCAGCAGACCTCCAGGCAAAAGATGTTGGAGTTGGGTAGATGCTCCTTCAACAGATGCCCCTCCGACTCTAGGAAGCAGTATGCACCAGTTTCCCATTGGACAGTCAGGACTTTGCACAGAGGCGCACCATGTGGACCATGAGTGAGCATGCGGCTTTCCCCTGGTATTTCCCATCCGTGTGGCGCGGGCTCAGGTTGAAGAAGCATGCGCCACTCTCATGTGCAATGGCATGCACCAGCATGGTCTTGCCGGTCCCTTTGGCACCGTACAGCAGCACTGACCGCACCGCCTTCACCCTGACACACAAATTCCCCAAACAGCCTTGGCTTTCTCCTCACTCTCTATTTCCCAGCTACACTTTAAAACTGATGCAGTATGCATGTACAGAGGCGTCGATGCTGGAAAACCCCCTGGAGACAATGCTGTTTTCCCTGGGTGGCAAGAACAAAATAACAATCTGTGAATCTCGTTGGCCGATGTGAATAGCAGTTGGGAGGAGCCTTCGAATAACAAATCTCCGCCACAACAAGCGGAATAGCAGCTGCCAGGAGCAAGCTGCAGACGGCGTGCGCCAGTCACGGGTGCCTGAGAAGCTCTAAGAAGTGCCTGAGCAAGCTGGAAATCACCTGTCATGCACGTAGGAGGAGGCCAGGGGCAGGATGCAGAACGCCGTCACAGCCGCGCGCACATCGGCCAGCGAGGGGTCGGCCGCGACATCACCGGGCGTGAGGCCGCGCGCCGACAGGTTCGGGGCGCCGAGAAACCCGGCCAGCCGCATGCACGGGCAGGGCTGCACCAGCTGGGCACCCGCCAGCTCAGCGTACAGCTCATCAACCGTCCGGTCAGCCTGTGCGACACTCAACGCAGAGGTTTTGTTCAAGAGTTCAGAAGTGGGATATTCTAGAGCTTGCATGTTGTGTCCAGAAGCACATCGACCCTTGTGATCTGGTGAAGCTGGAATGTATATCAGCCATGTCTCATAACTGGGCGCCCTGATATGACCATCTGAGACTGCGGAGTGCACACCGTCATGTCTTTCCTTTTCTTCTCCGGAGCTGGCGTCTTGGCCTGCCCTTTGCCCTGCTCCTTTGCTGAAGCTTTCGGAGGCGCCTTCTTCTGGCCCTTGGCATCCTTGGCCTTCCCCTTAGCCTTGTTGCCTCTAGACACGGTCAACTCTGCTGTAGTCATTTCCTGCAAACTCACAGGGACTTGACAGGGACACAGGGACAGGGACAAACTTACTAGAGTGACTTCTCTGTAGTCCAGATCACCAATGTGCCAGGCATCCACAACTGGGAGGGTGAATAGAACCCAGAAAATCTGAGGTCCACCTTGATGTTGCCCAAGAGCATGCGCATCTCCTCATCGCTCTGCAGCCGGATCTGTTCTTCCACCGATGGCCTCACTTCCGCCTTCAACAGCTCCTTGTCCAACTGTTGGGCCGCCCATGCACCCGCACCTGGAAGCAAGGAATAGAATACATCAGCCACTCCAGGGCTGTGCCAAGCTGCAAGTTCCCAAATATTCGATCAGGATTGGCACAGGTCTTCGACAGGGAGTGATAATGCAACAAGTATTGTAACAAACTGGTGGAGAAAATGCAAAAACCGAGATGAATGGAGGGCTGCCATAAAGGTGCTGCTAGACGTACCTAGTCCATAAGGACTGGAAAACGTGTAATAATAATAATAATATTGTAACAAAATGTCCAGAAAAAGGGCGTCAGGGTAGCCAGTCATCCGTGATGCTACAACATGGAATAGCTTTAAATTTAGATGAAGACATCTGATAGCAACACAGTGCATGCTCTAGGTTGTTGTTCCTGCATACCCATGCACTTCCTGGGTCAAATGCAAGCGGATGGTATTTTAGGTCAAAAGCACCTGGCTCGTCGCGGTTGGCCCAGCGGTCTTGCCACTCCTTAATGACGATTGCAAGCTCATCAGCGCATGCGTGCTGGATCTCAATTGGCAGCTCCACTGGTTGTGCACCTGAGAACCATTTCAACGGCTCGATATGATTCATTCTGTCACCATTGTCTGACACTGCCGCGGCTTGTCTGGGAGGAGAATAAGATGGAGTTGCACCACCGTACTTTTTGTTGCTCCAGCCTTCTTGGGTGGGTCTTTGCCTTTCGCTGTCGCAGATGCTGCCCTTCCTGGCTGCCTTCCTTTTGCCTGTTCTGCGCTAGGTGCTTGTGGTGCAGCTGGCAGTGGCTCTAGGAAGCTTTTGGAGCCGCCCTCTGCTTCACTGGGATACTTGGGGATCTGGTCACCATCCGGCCCACGGCTGGTTATCACCCAAGTGTTGATCTGCACAGGGCAGTAAGAGATGTCTGGATTCAGTATATTGGTCCCTGCAGAACCTGGTTTGAACATGGCTTACTATGAGAATATGTGTCTTAGTCCTGAGGGTCTCAACTGTGAGGTAGCTAGATCGTGCACAAAGGAATCAATCATGAGCAGTTGTGACTTGAGCAGCAGATGTGCCTCACAGGAGGTCTGACTGTGATCCGTGTCAAGGAAACCTGCTACCATGTAATGACATGCATTGGCATCCGCATGTACTGAAGAGGACATGGCCAGCGTACTAGCATCAGTGGGAGCGGACCTTCTCCTGCAGGGCTTCCCTGATGGCCATGCCCTCCACAAGCATTATCTCCGAGCGCTGCGACACCAGCGAGTCACGGTACAGGCGCTGCATCTGCTCTTGGCTGGTCTTCCGAGCAGCCGCTGCTGCCGCATCCTGGGCCGCCGGCTCTTGGTCTCCCAGTGACGCCTGCATGACACCACACCCATGCTACCCCTCCCGTACGCCGCCCTTCAGATTCTGTCCATAACATTGCATTTTGATCTCCTACGAGGTGTAAGCTTTAGCCCAGTAGATAACTGTGAACCGATTTGGTGCACAGGTTCATAGGTTGATTGAACAGCTGCAGCTATTGTCAAGGTGACATGTCTGGAATGAGAGGGTCTCGATGCCCAAAGCCAAGGCATACACCATTTGATCAGGTTGTCGGAGTCAGACTAGCAACGCGTGTGGTCTTGCAACACGTACCCGTGGCTGCATGCCCAGAAAGACCAGCTCACGAGCCTCGCTACGCTCCACAGTCCGTCTGGACGTGAAGCCGCGCATCGCTGACTGAATGCGCGTTGCCGCCTCCTCCTTACTCAGCCCCTGTTGCATTGTTCGGAGTCATCAGTCAGTCAGTCAATTACACCTTTTCCAGCCGCCTAGAGCTGATCAGGTGTCTGATTCTGATTGTCAGAGTCAGCACCCAACATCACACTCGAAAATTCACAGAGATTCTTTGAAAGATCCACAATATCATCCTGCTGAAAGAATTCTATCATGGAGTAGGGTAGAACCGTACTTTGAGTAGGACATGACAATGCTTATTGCATTGGCTCAAGTTGAGGTGCAGCGTTACTGAAACGTCATACTGCACATAAAACCGCCAATGACATGACATGACATGACGTCGAGAATGACAATCTTCATGCAGCTCACCCCAGAGACACTCTGTTGCTCCTTGATGGGCTTCAGGATGGTGCTTCTTGGCCTGTGTGACGACTTTCGCGGCAGGTAGTCTGACATTCTGGGCATTTGAATGTAATGCACGGTCTCTGGTGCTTGTTCCTCCTGCGCCAGCAAGGACGCTGTCTGGTCAGGACTGTCTGCACACTCAAGCTGTATGGAAACCAAGATGCAAAGCCTTGTTGCCCGAGACTGCTTCAAACCTGGTACTCTTGGGGCTCTTGAGGGATGATAGGAGCCGCAATTACTGGTGCATCCAATGGTGCATCTGTTCTGCTTGCATCTCCAGTTTCTGCAGGGGGCTGCAATTCTTGTGGAAGCGCATGTGCGGCATTGGCCAAGATCTTTAGCTTCTCCGCTCGATCCTCCAGCTCCTGCAAGAGAGTCAGGGGAAAAATTGAAGCAACACCTCTACCGCATCTAGGATAGTGTACCCGTAGATACAGAGGGATCTCAAACCTGTGCTCTGTCCTCAAGGTAGCACGTAGGGATAGGAATTTCTGCCAGATCAGGAGTGAGGCCGAGTGAGGACATGGCTGGCTCCATGCTCATGACATCCAGCCCCTTGTTGAGGTGAACCTGCTAACAATGGCTTCATCAAAAAAATTTACCCATGACAGATTAAAGCAGGCCTCTGGGATGCGAGACCCAGGGTATGACACTCCAAGGGACTGTGGTCGTGGAGCTTGTACAGGTGTCAACATTGATTACTTGAGGGTGGAAGGCAGGCTGCAGACGCACCATCCAATTCCTGATCTCCAGCATACGTCCCATGCAGCATTCTAGAGCTCGCCTGAGATCTTTTCGTTTCTGAGGCTGCACCATGTGACTGTGTGCTGCCTCCAGCTTCCGCAATGCTTGCACATACCTCAGGAAACTGATGGACCATGCTGACAAATCCTGGCAGCACCAAAATCTTGTAATTACGATGGTGTCAAATCAGAGACCTTAAGGAACTTCGAATACTCCACGCTCTAATTCCTGAGTCGAAATGCAGACCTTTGGATAGTCGTGCCGTTGAGGGTTTTCTGCTCTCTTTAGCTGCACCAGGGCCTCCATTGCTTCCTTCCATTGCCGATCGTAAGTCCTGTAAACAACATAATTAAGTGGTATGTCGTCTGTGTGAGACGAGAACTTTATATTTGATGCATCCATTGACTTGACGTTGGCGAGACTTACACATCGCACATGGCTTCTTGAACGCCGGTTTTCGGGCGGAAGCTGCGTCATGCAGCACCTTCGAAACTTGAATGTGCGGCAAGATGAAGTCTGGGATGTCGAAACTCTACATAGTGAAACGATGCTCGTGAAACTCCAAATAGAAAGTTTCCGAGACGTGGGGAGGCTCTATTTGTATAAGCTGCAATGCCTGCGTTTCTCCAGTCGGGCATTGTATTTGCATCCGTTTGTGCATAATCTGGATTCTAAGTCCATGTTCCGCAATTGAACTTGCAAACTCTGAGAAATGTATTCGACTTCGACCTCAGAAGAGAATGCACGCAAAGGTAAGCATCGCCGAACTTTTTGCAGACGCTCAACGTACTTGTTGACACTTTCCAGTGCGAGTCAGTGGCAATTACCAAAGCCTGTAGACTGCTGAGTTGAACTATGCTTGCTCTGCCTATCCAACCGATCATTTGGCTGGCATGAGTGTGTTTGTCTGGTTCTTTCAACCCCTCATTATGCCTTGCCTTGCTCACCTCCATCCTGTTGGTTCCAGGGGTACAAGAAGCGGAGACCAACGAGCGTGCACGACACCATGTGGCTCACTTATTTTCTGGGCCAGAGGAGCAGCGGCTGCGGGCAGCCCTGGCTCTGCGTGACATGGCAGGGAACCCGGCTCAGAAAGGTGCCGTGCGTGAAGCCGGCGGCGTGGAAGCACTGCTGGCAGTCCTGGATGGGGGCTACCGGCAGCCACAAACAATTGTGGCAGCAGAGGCTCTGTCCTGCCTTGCTGTTGATGACATGCTGAGCAGGGTGCGCAGCTAGAAAAATGTTCAGCAACCTTCAGCATTCCTGACAACCTCAACTCAATTCCACATCAGAGGATGAAACAATACCATCGTAGTTCTGCTCTGATGTGCCGTGGCGCAAACAAAGCATGACAGCACACCAAGGAGGCGAGTGTAGCATGGCGTAAGGGGGTAATTTTGTGGGAAGTGCAGGACTTGATGAGGCAGGGGAATGCAGCGGGGAAGCTTGTCACCCTGCTTGCGGCGGGGCCAGACTCGGAAGCGGCTCACCGGGCGCTGCTGGCGCTCCGCATCCTCACCGACAGAGAGGGGGACCGCAGTGCGATCCTCAGATCGGGGGGCATCCCCCACCTGGTGGCCCTGCTTCGCCAGGGGCCCGACAGCGAGTACACCGAGTATGCCGCCGCTGTGCTGGGCAACCTGGCCGCGGGTGGACAGCCACTCAAGGATGCCATCCGCGAGGTGCGCCTCTCCACTGGCCAAAATCCATTATGGTGATCATCAGCAAAGATCTTGCAAACCCCCTCCGCACAGCTGAGGACGCAGAGGGACTGAATCCAGAATGCAACATTTGAGTCTCTAGGTTTGGCAGCAAAGGCATTTGGTGAAGTCAGGAAAGGGCAAACTCCGAAGATTTTGTGCCAGCACCTAGAGTTGGGGCATTGGGTACTAGTGCAGACTGTCTAAATGCATCAACCACATTCTAGTTGTTTACGGACAGCGCTCGGGAGAAACTTCAAGGGTGTGATTCTTTGGGCAGGCTGGCGCGATCGGAGTTCTGGTGCAGCTGCTGGCAGAGGACACGGGCGCAATAGCCGCGGAGCTGGCGGCGGTGGTGCTGCGCAATCTGGCGCTGGGCAATGCGGCCAACCGCGCCGCTATCGTGTCGGCCGGCGGCCTGCAGCCGCTGCTCGACCTGCTGTCCATGGGCCAGGACAAGCTCGTGCACCCAATGCCCTGTGAGGTGACCTCGGGCGCCCACTGAGCACATGAAAGCATTGCTCTTCGAACCACAGCATGACCAATGGCATGATGCATGCAAGCTTGAATAGTTGGATTGATGTCTGATCATCCTGCATGGATTCAAGAGATGAGGTCACATGGTGTCGTTGTACATAGGTCTCTGTGAAATGTCTGGTGTATGAGGCATGCCTGCTCCGGGACTTGCTAGCTGGACTCTTCACTTTTGTGGCGCTTCAGACAGGTAAGAGTCATGGGGTCAATTTCCAGGAGTGACTTGGCAATGACTTGGTGTTGCTGCAGATGGTGTACGCAGAGGAGAAGGGGCCCGTCCAGCAGCGGCACAAGACAGGCCAGTGTTGCTTCGACCCAACAGCGGGCCACCTGTGTGTAGTTGCCACCTCACCTCCCGGGGTGTTCGGCTGCATCCAACCCCCGAGGTGACCTCCACATCCAAATCATGCAGCACACTTGCATCAAGTTGCAGCTCCTGCCAGCACTATGCCAGGGCTGAACCTTCCATAATGCTTCCTTTTTTCAGTGAACGGCAAACCCCATCCGGCGCTGGCTTCCTGCTTGTCTTCCATGCTATCTTTGTTCTGTATGTCAGTTTGGAGCCAAGGTTCTCTCAGCTCCTGGAGGCTTGAGGGAATGCGCGACATAGAGTCCCAGTAACTTGGTGCCCCTGCGTGTCAAAACACCTGGGGCTCCAACGGCATTGTGAGCCCTTGCCAAGCATGGGTCAGGCACTTGTACTGGACAAGATGCATGGAACTGTGCATGGATGCGCAGGCAGGCGTCGCCGCGCGACAGCGGCGCGGAGCGTTACTCGCTGATGCGAAAGCTGACGGTGACGGAGCCCGACGCAGAGACGCTGGAGCTGTGCTTCGCTACGGCCCAGGGTGAGGGCGCGCCGCGCATCAAGCAGCCCCTCAAGCGCCGGCAGCGGCAGCCGCTCCGCCTCCAGCGCCTCACCATCACTCCTTGCAACGCCACCGACCTCAAGGTAGACCACACTTTAACAATTTGACCGGCCTTTGGAACTCGGGGACTTGACAGGCCCGAGCAACGAGGGGCCCTGCCCTTGTTGATTGGTCTGTTGCAGTTGGAGGGCATCATGGGTAACATGATTGCCTTGGACAGTACATGAGTAGCACAATGTTAGGGTATGTGCCACCTTGTCTTGTAGCCATGCTGAGTGTGACAGGGAGATGAGGTACAGAAATTTGCATGCATATATGCATGTATCAGGCATGTGATCGGATGACATCATGCTGAGAATCAGTGTTATTGCAATAAGGCGCGGCATACTGATGTCTGTGAGCGCCTGGTGGGATACACCATGCAGGGGGCACTGATGCGCATGCTCACGAGGCTGCACCTGGAGCTGGAATTCACAGACTTCTGTCAGGGGGAGGAGAATCAGGCTGTGGCCAGCAAGCCCGCTGGTGTTGTGCACATCCCAGCAGCTTGACAGTTGCAGATCTCAGCTTCCCTTACAAAGGAATGCATGGTAATGTAAACGGTTCGTGGAACACCAACTAACATGCTTCTGCAAATGTAGAATAGACTGCTTGGCAGGTGAACGTGTGAGACTGCATCAATAGAAAAATATGGGGTTGTTGACTGCGGCACCATTAGAATGTCTCCACTGCTGAATAAAAATCCTTGTCCAGCCAGAATTCTTCGAAGGATTCAATCGGATTAGTAGCAACGCACGCTGTCCCAAATAGACTCTTTGCGAAGAAGTCTTTTCAGGTTCTTGGTACTGAAAGTTCAATGACATGTCCAAACCTCAATAGCCACCCAGACGAGCGTCCTCACAGGCAACAACGCCCTGCTAGCGCAGACTCGGCAGCATGGCTGCATCGGCACTGCTCACAGGTTCTTGTCAATGGTGTTCCGAGCGGCCACGAGCGCGGCAGCTGCAAGCGTGCCCACACCGCCAGCAATGCCAGCCGCTTTGAGGCCGCGCGTTGACCTGAACAGTGCTCCTGACAGGAACCCTGCGTGGCAACCCGCAAGAACTTTCACCGAAGGCACCGGAACTCCACAGCAGTGGCATGTAGCTGGGCAGGTCCCCATGGGTGTGGATGACCGTTGCGAGGACAGACCTGGTGAAAGATGCAGATGGCTGCAACATGACAACTTGTCACACACAGGGGGATGTCATATAAATAATAAACAACGGCCCACCAGCTCCTACTCCCTTCCACTGCCTGCCAATCTGTGTGGGATGACAAAGTAACAGCACAGGAGGTGTATGTGGCTGAGAAATACACCTGCCCCAAGCGATGCAAACAGGTCTGGCAGGCGGCCATCGTTAAGGTAGTCCAGGCCGGACTCGCTGGAGGCGTAGAACAGGCCGAGGCAGCCGAGCGCGTTGCCGGCGCTGCGCCCGGTCTTGCCGCTCAGATTGAGCACGCGGTTGATGCGCAGGCGCGTCGTGTCAATGCCCAGCTCCGGCTTTGTTCTCACCGCTGTGAGCAGCCCCTGGCCGCCGCCCAGTGTCGCCCCTGCCCAGCAGCACCTCTTGTCAGCCTCAGAAATGTTTCTTCGCCGTCAGCAGTTACATTCTGAGAGTCAGGCACTCTGTGCATTTGCCCTGTCCTGCCATGCGTACTGCTCCGAGCATCAAGTCAAGAACAAGCTAGCCATGCCAAGCTCCCACAACACCTGCCACCACAGGTATCCCACATCTGGACTAAGGGGTGCCGGGCTCTGATGGAGGACAGACGATGATCATCCATTGCATGCAGAATGGCTATCTGCGATGTTATGAGGTGGATGGATGCAAGGCACACACCTGATAAGTACCCTACTCCGGTATAGTAGGTCAAGTTCTCGCTCCAGCTGCGCTTGTGCACTGCCGCTTCTTCTTGAAAGAGGAACTCAGGCTGCTTCGGCAATTTGTACAGTGTGCGAGGCAATCCTCCTCTACTATCTATTGCAGTGCTCAGCCCCTCATACGGGTTGTACAGGCGCTCTGTGTTATTGAGGTCCAGTCCTCCTGGAGGTGCATGTACCTGAACGCAGCCTAGGTCTCAGGCTGTCTTCTTCGCAAGGGCACGTTCCATGCGATGACCTGGCGATCGTACTAGAGCCAAAAACCGCACAAGTATATTCCATCTGCTTGCGTCTGTAAAGTCAGGATGAGACCTCGTCGCTTTCAACATCACTTCCCTGAACTAGCTAAAAATAATTTGCCTGACAGGTGACCTTGTGAGATGACACCATACCTCGTGATTGCTAAGTAATTCTGATGTGGATGATGATGTAGCATCATGCAGAACCTCGCCGCCGAGAGAACCTGCCTCCTCTTGTGGCTCCTTTTCTGGTCGGGGCGATCTGAAAGCGTCCAACAGCCCCATGCCTGAGATCGCAAGGATTCAAAGAAATACAATCACTCCCAAAGAGTAGTCTAATACAATCCACAAACACTTGTCCACACAAACCAATTTGCTTCTAACAGGCCCTCCTCGCAACAGGCCCTGAAGCCAGACCCCAAGCGGCAGGAACGCCATCGGAGAACAGCGCTGCTGAAGCTGGGTGGCCAGGATGTGGGACCCACATCGTGGGTGCATTAGTTGAAGCCGGGCACTGTAAATTGCTGAATTCCACAGAGTGGCTATATAAGATTGGGTGACGCGTTATTAGAAACGTGTTTCCTGGTCCTAGGAGTTGTGTTTGGGAGTTTCCGAAACCTCAGGAGTTGAAGCCACATGACTTAGAGCAGGCTATTCACACGTTTGCAGTATGCTTGAAGCAAGAATGCCCTGCGTACCAAGCACGTCGTACTGCACCTGCTCCAGTAGCTTGTTGGGTGCTGTGCCACGGCTTGGGAGAGGATACCCAGCTCACCGTTCATTCGTGGCTTCTCATGCTAGTGTATCGAGGGGTAGGACATTCGTTGAGCACGAAAGCTGTCATCTGAAGGGAAAAAGGCGAAGTAGGCATGTGCAGCGAGCAACGTGCATTGCAGCACCTGAGAGATTGGAGTCGAAAGTTTTTGCAGATGGAAAGGTTGAGAAGGTATGCATCGATGTGATGATACTGCAACATTTATGAGTCATCATCCTGCATGGTTAGGTTTGCAAGGGGGGCTATGCTGAACACCTGGCTCAAGTAGTTGCCCCTTGCTGTACAGGTTTCCCCAGAGCGAGTGAGGAATTTTTCAATTATTGCTCATATCGACCATGGCAAGTCGACATTGGCAGATCAACTCCTCATCAGAACGAAGACCGTGGATGATCGAGACATGCAGGTTGGTGCTGTGCTGTGTTGGCCAAGGGTTCTTGAGCGTTTTATCAGTTGGAATGTGGGCTGATCATTCAGTTCTGCTCGCCAGGCCCAATTTTTGGATGGGATGGACATAGAAAGGGAGCGTGGGATCACAATCAAGCTGAATCAGGCACGAATGAAGTACACGGCATCAGATGGCGAGACGTATGCACTAAATCTCATCGACACTCCCGGGCATGTTGACTTTAGCTACGAGGTGTCCCGCTCACTGGCTGCATGTGAGGGATGCCTGCTGGTGGTTGATGCCAGTCAGGTACACTCCTCATCAAGCTCCGATTCTTCTCAAGGCCGGCTGAAACTTACCATGTTGCCAAAGGATGAGAAGATTGCAACTGTTGCACTCACAAGGCATGTGTGCAGGGTGTTGAAGCCCAGACTTTGGCCAATGTGTACATAGCGCTGGACAATGACTTGGAAATCATTCCTGTACTGAATAAGATTGACCTGCCAGGTATGGCTCAGTAGTTTGTACTTGCACATATCAGTTGTTTTGCACTACTAATAGAGAAGAATTTGGTGAATGAATGTGTTGCAACAAGATGAAGGTTTGGATGCCCTAGTAAGCTGTCAGGATCACTTATCACTCCACAGGTGTTTATAATTTATGAATTGCTGTGCAGGTGCTGATCCAGAGAGAGTCAAGCGGGAGGTTGAGGAGGTGGTGGGACTGGACTGCAGCAATGCCATTCTGGCATCAGCAAAGCAGGGCATCGGCATTGATGAGATTCTGGAGGAGGTCGTGCGGCGCATTCCGCCGCCCCCGGACAACCGCCACAAGCCACTGCGAGCGTTGATCTTTGACTCCTACTATGACGCCTACAAGGTGCAGCAGGCCATCCATCTACGCTGCAGATGTTTTGTTTGACTGTATTCTTCTGGATGCGTTGAACCTGTGCGATAAAGGTGCCAGTGTCTGGGTGAAGTCTTTGGCAGGTGGGCTTCAATGAAAGTTTTGACAAGCTGCTGCGTATGCACCAATGCTCGCTGGGCTGGAGTAGCTCCTGCATCAAACAAGATCTGGCGAAAAATGGAATTGAATTTTGTGGGAGTGGCGTTGATGTAATGACATGGGGTTGCAGGGGGTGATCGTATATTTCAGAGTTGTTGATGGGGAGATGCGGCCTGGCGACGTTGTGAGGCTGATGAACACTGGGAAGGAGTACCAGGTCGATGAAGTTGGCGTTCTGGCGCCCAAGCAGATACCGGTGAGGACCACTCACCTGCCCTGCAACTGCATCTCTCTGCTCGCTCGCCGATGCCTTTTCACCATTGCCAACTCAAGCAACAGTGGTGCATTCCTTGGGGACTTCCTATTTGAGGGTCAGCAGAAGTCGCTGTGACTGCATCTCAGGTCAACCTTAAGCACGTCTGAGAGCTAGTATTGGGAGCTTGCTCCGCATGGAGTCATGGCCCAATGCGCTCATATGGTATGTGTTGACTGGGTGGCAGGTGGACAAGCTGTATGCGGGCGAAGTGGGCTACTTGGCGGCCAGCATCAAGGCGGTGGCGGACGCGCGCGTGGGTGACACCATCACCCTCAAAAAGGGTGGAGCACAGGAGCCGCTGGGAGGCTACCAGGAGGTGCAGCCCATGGTGTTCTGCGGCCTGTTCCCCACCGACGCCGACCAGTTTGGTGACCTCCGAGAGGCGCTTGGCCGCCTGCAGCTCAACGATGCAGCTCTCCAATATGAACCTGAGGTCTGTCTACCCCCTCATTTCTCCATGCAGGTGCTCACGGACACATCAGGCTCAACCATGTCATTGACCGCCTCGGTGCTCACTACGAACCCAGCATGTCTATTGCTGAGAAACACAGCTCAGCTCGGGGGTCCAGCGCAGACGCTCATAAGGATTCACTGGGGGCGAGCTGGTGCAGCGTAGTGAACTATCTGCATGGAGGGGCACCAACAGACAACAGCCTGAAATGCTATGGTATGGTTAGTTGTACTAGTGACCAGCTTGATACCGGTACAGGTGTCCAGCGCGATGGGGTTCGGCTTCCGGTGCGGCTTCCTGGGGCTGCTGCACATGGAGATCGTGCAGGAGCGGCTGGAGCGCGAGTATGACCTGGACCTCATCACCACAGCACCCACGGTGGTGTATAAGTGCGAGCTTCCTGGCGGTGGCGAGATGAATGTCGACAACCCCTGCAACCTCCCCGACAAGCACGACAACCTCCAGGAGCCTTACTGCAGGTCGCAGCCGCCCCCTCAGTCCCTGAAGTGCCTCCGGTCCTCATATGCACTTTCAATGCATTGGCGTCTCCGTTCGTTTGGCGCTGTGCATGCACTGCCTCTGTATCATGTGCACATGGAACATGGGACTGTTTCCATCCCATGTCCGTGGTTGTCTGCTCTCTTCTACCTTCTTGAGCGGGCCCCCTAGTGAGGTCATCTTGACGCATGCTGCTGCCTACTACCCATGTGAATAGTAGTGCTGTCATATGCCTCCTCAGAAGGATCCGGATACCTTATCGACAGGCTGTTGCGGTCTGCTAATTGGATGCTAGTTGCCAGAGGATTTATGGCGAGGCGTTGATGGTGTGAACAGGATGGAGATCATCACCCCCAAGGACTATGTGGGGCCCATCATGGAGCTGGCGCAGCAGCGGCGCGGCGAATTTGTGGACATGACCTACCTCACAGAGACGCGCACCACGCTTGTCTACAACCTGCCGCTTGCAGAGGTACACTCTCCTGGGCGCCACTGGCAGAATTGGGTGCACATTCCTGATGTTCTGACAAGATTGCAGAAGGGATGCATGGCTCACATTGGCTTGCGTTGCGCAGGTGGTGACAGATTTCTTCGATGAGATGAAGAGCCGCAGCCGCGGGTATGCTAGCATGGAGTACCACATGACTGGCTACCGAAAGAACGCGCTTGTGCGCCTCGACATCAAGATTAACAACGAGGTGCTCCCTTGTGGCTCGTAGGCCTGGTCTGCAAAGTTTGCAGTGGTTGAAGAGGTTACATGCACTGGAAACTGCGCTCCTCAAATCATGGGTCCATCAGCGGACCTGGTCCTTCAATTCAAGTTCGGGAACATGCTGCTGTTCGGCTAAGCTGAGTCTGCATGAAAGAGCCACTTCTGATATATATGTGGGCTGCTCTGAAGATGGCTGACTGCAAGGGTGTATTTTCCAGACGGCAGATCCACTTGCATCCATCGTGCACAAGGACAATGCATACCGGGTGGGCCGCGCGCTTGTGAAGCGGCTGAAGGACCTCATACCGCGCCAGCAGTTTAAGATACCCATCCAGGCTGCCATTGGCACACGCGTTATAGCTTCTGAGAGCATCTCAGGTGCAGCCCGGCATCTGTGCCAATGCACTCAATTAATTGACAGATTCTGAATGAGAGACTTACTGGCCTTTACTTTTGGAGGACATCTGCATGGCAGGACAGCAGGCTGGGAACTTGCGGGTCATCATCTGATCAGACCCATATTGACTGACATGTTGTGTGCATGCCTTGTTTTGTTGTTATGACTTTTCTCAACTGACTCTGTTATGTTTGTGGCGCTGTCGCAGCCCTGCGAAAGGATGTGCTGGCAAAGTGCTATGGAGGGGATGTCTCTAGAAAGAAGAAGCTGCTCAAGAAGCAGGCTGCGGGCAAAAAGCGAATGAAGGTAATGTCCCAGAGTTCTTTGGCAACTTCGGATGGTGGGTGTGTATTGTTGACACTCTGTAAGACTGTCCATGTTTGCCTTCCAACCTCTCACTTATCACAGTGGGTGTCCAAGCACCTAGAACCCTTTTGAAGGTGAATTGGGAGCTTTGCTGTGTATGCAGACTATGGGCAGAGTGGACGTGCCACAGGAGGCCTTCATGGCTGTGCTGAGTCTGGGAGGCGATGATGGTGGGGACTGAGTTACAACAATTTCTGACAAGTAACTGCATCGCTGCCATGCTGTACAGTATCATCTGTACCATCACGAGAGTGCCCCAGCAAATCTTCGTGCAGCCTCCTCAGCAATTTTTGCTGAGTTCTTTGTCAAGTCTGCGCAACAAAATCGATTCATTGCTGAGGATGGCTGGAGCAAGATGAACACATAATAGTATGTGACTCAATTTTTAAAAGATTGAAAATCTATGTCTTTGAGGTTGTCAAACTGTCACAGTCGGGTATTGAGAGTCTGTACGTACCTGTCATTTGCTTCAGTGATGGGATTGCTTTCCATTGTGCTCCATCTACATCACCGCCAGGCACAAGAGGAGCACTGGAATCAGTTGGGACTGCTGCAATCTGCAAGTACGGAGTTGTCAGTAAAAGTGCTACTGTTCTGTGAACAGCCCAATGAAAAAGCTTCTATTGGACCCCCTCTTGACATGCAGCAAGTTCATGTAGATTGATAGTTGTCAAAGTGATACTGGTAGCCTACATTTTAGGCAGTGGCAGTCAAGTACCTCAACAATGGCGTAGTGGAATGCGAGGCGTCCACTGTCATCATACACAATCACGTCTGCAGCAGCAAAGGGTGTGGGCACTTCCAGGCCACTTGACAGACCCCCCTCCCTGTCCTCGACTGCCCTGGCTGCAAGCCCACGTCTCCTTCAAGAAGCACTTTACATCAGGCATATTGTGTTCGCAGACGTACTGACGCTGGCAAGGTATGCAGCATCACCTGCTTCTGGGTCATTGCGCAGGTGCACACCAGTCTCCTCCAATGCCTCCCTGACTGCACACTCTACCATGGTCTCGCCTGCGCTGCACATAGGTTCACTGATTTAATCTCATAAGCTTCGAAATACGCATGATGTGAATTTCAGCAGATCTCATACTTCTCACCCACTTCCAGGCTGCCGCCTGGAAAAGTCCATTTCCCCACTTCTGGTGCTTTTGCTCGACGCACAAGCAACACCTCTACTTCACGAAGGGAAGATGTGCTTCTCCTCAACGCCACCACACCAATACCCACCTACAAGTGTTTAACTTGTCAGGTACGAAGGAGCATCAGCAAGGTTACGCTTGGTTGATCATGCCAGCATTTGCAGAAGTACAAAGGTGACGTCTTACTCTGGGCTCGTCGGGGTACTGGCGACTTCTGCTCTGTGTAGTTCCCATATTTGCCACACCAAAGCTAGCATTTGTCTGCATAGTGCTGAAGCCTGAGCGTCTGCGGACGAGTTTATGTTGTGGAGCAACTGAAGGATGGGAGGAGGACCGCCAACAGAACGTTTCGCCAGTCCACAACACTGGGAAAGTAGCGGGCAATGGTGAAGTACTATAGATACTTCTGATGCACTGGCCTGCGAACCTGAGCCGAAATCTTCCACAAAGTGCATGCCTGGCTGCCATGACATGCCAGGACATGCCTCCGCTGTGAAGAACCTTGGGGAAGCATGCACTGTGCAATGTCAATACACAGTGATAGAGGAACCTTCAAAGTTGCATGTTCTCATGTGTGCCAAATTCACAGAAGACAGGGGACAGGATAGGAGAAGGGCCTACATGAGTGCCTATATAGCAGCACAAGTTGCACCACATTGTACGACCAAGGATCGCAGCACTAGCCTCTGCTCCGCTGAAAGTATTGGTTGGTTGAATATCTGCTCTGTCAGTAATCCTAAGTAGATCCGAAGGTAAATTCTGGCGACCCTCTCGGTCTCTTCGTATCTTGTGGACGGCATGGAATGCCCTGCGAGTACCGTCTCGTTAGATCCCAAATTGATGAGTCAGAGTACGTGCACCACTTATCTGTTTAAGATCACAATTGCGTTCCAAATAACTTCCCTTTTGCACATATCGTCGGCAGTAAAGGATCTGTCAGCCAATCTAGCTACTTTAGGATTATGAGCAACGCATACCCGTTGGCCAACAGCATACACCAAAACCTTGTCCAGGTGTACTTTCAGCTAAAATCTGCTTGTACTGTGAAGGTGAGCGTGAGTCCTATGAAATCTATGATCTTGGGGACTTTAAGCTCACGTGTGGAATCACGCTGAGAAATGCCAAGGTGGCGTACAAGGCTTGGGGAACGCTGAACGAAGACAAGAGCAATGCCATAGTGTATCCCACGTGGTACAGCGGTGAGTTTACTCCAGTCCCATGGGAATCATTATGACCCGTGGCTTGCCCAGAACTTGCTCCAGAGACAATATATAACCCCTATCAAATTGAAAGGACTCAGGTTGCAGACACTACGTGCAGGACGTCATTGGGAGAATGATTGGCTGATTGGTCCAGGGATGGCCTTGGACCCGCGAAAGTATTTCATTTTGGTCATCAACATGTTTGGGAATGGGCTGTCCTCCAGTCCGAGCAACACTCCACCGCCCTTTGATAGAGCCCGCTTCCCCCAGGTCACCTGCCACGGCATATCTCAAGGCTGTCACCTGTGAATCGGTCGCTGTGAGTAGAATAGATGGGTCGATGCAGAGTGCTGAATGGGTGCTGTTGTCTTGCATGCACTGACAGATAGCAGTGCTCGACAATGTCCGGGCGCAGCATCAATTGGTGACCGAGAAGTTCGGCATCAAGAGCTTAGTGTGCGTCCTTGGCTGGTCGATGGGGGCTGGTCAAACCTTCCAATGGGCTGTCAGGTATTGCCGGATCTCCTCAAAGGAATTGCTGGTGGAACAGGCTTCTTTTTTTAGTTATGGCAATATATGAGGGCTGTATCCATGCCTGTGCAGCTACCCTGACATGATGAAGTGCATACTGCCCTTCTGTGGATCAGCTCGCACAGCAGAGCACAACAAGGTGCAGCCCAACTTTACTCCAAGTGGAATTATGATCAATGCTGAAACCACTTGCATGGGCTTGCTAAATGAGATGTGCTGGGCTGGTGAGGTTTGCGAGCCAGCGGTTGCTTAGAAAAATGTGTTGCATGCAGGTGTTTCTGGAAGGCGTGAAGGCTGCACTGACAGCAGATGCCAAGTTCCAGGGAGGCTGGTACTCTCCTGACAATCCCCCAGTGACGGGCTTAAGAGCAGCCGCACGTGTCTATGCAGGATGGGGATTCAGCCAGCCATTCTATTGGCACGAGGTCTGTTTGTCAGAAACCTGTATTGATCACCATTGATAGATGAGCAGATCATGCCTCTGCGAAAGGCACAGATGTGGGAGAGCGCAGTGCAGCTGACCGAGAGATGTCATTGTAATGCAGAAGTGGAGGGAGTTGGGATACACCTCTCTGGAGGACTTCCTGGTGGGCTTCTGGGAGGGCTTCTTTCTGCAAAGAGATCCCAACAACCTGCTGACAATGCTGTCTACCTGGACCAATGGCAATGTGGGCAACACACCAGGGTTTGATGGGAGCCTTGAGAAGGCCCTGGCATCCATCAAGGTGTGCATATTGCCACATATGGGCGTTCACTGTTCTAGATATGCTGTGCAATTCCGGGTGATTTCCCTGGACATTGTCGAGATGTCGGGAATGGACACAACCTGAAGGGATGACTTCTCACGGTGGATGCAGGCCAAAGCAATAGTGATGCCAGCAGAAATTGATCTGTACTTTCCGGTAGCCGACGAAGAGTATGAGGTCAGCCACATGAAAAATGCAGAGCTGTGTGTCATTCCAGGAATATGGGGCCACTTTGCTGGAGGTGAGCTCCAACTTGCACTGTGCCCAGCACAAAATTGCAACAGATGTGCATTCCACTGGCTGCTGTGCACAAAATTTGCAGACAAGTTGTGAACAGGCCTGGGGACCGAGGCATCAATCCATTTTCAGGGAAATATTAACATGACATTTGCTGCTTTGACAACCAGGAGGACTGTGGGACGAGGACACGAAGTTCATTGATGATGCTCTCAGAGAGCTCCTATCAACTTAGCCCATCCAGGGTGCCCCTAGGTATGCAGATGGGGCTGATATTACATTTAATGGAGGAGACATCTGCTCTCCCTTGCATTACCGCAAAACTGCAATAGCAGGGTGAATGTCTTGTACAACTCAGAGTATGAAATGTTCAGAACTGTTCCTGACGGGTGAAAGTGTTCACTATGCCACATGCATATGGGGTGCGCACAGCACTGCCGCAGTAAAGGTGCGGTTGCGGCAACCGTTGTGCGGCACGTGGTGACTAAGTCACTTTGATCACTTTGGTCACTTTGATCATTTGGTCATGACTTCGAGTCGCTCCCTGGCATAGGTTCCTACTGTTCTGCCTAGGCTGATCTCAATGTACTTGTAAGGCCACATTGCTCAGCAATGAGGTGAAAGCAGGCATGCACAGCTGCAAGTACTGGTCAGGCTCGCCAGATTAGGCTCTACCAGGCTTGCACCACTCCTACCGACCTCAGTGGGCAAACTTTGCTTTCTCCTGGGGTGGTTCATATTCTTCAACAGTCAACTTGAGGATTCCTCATTGATATAGCGAGAAGAGTCCGCAAAACCAGCATAGCAAAGAGGCAAAAACTTTCCTGGTTGGTTACTAACCGCTTAGTCACTGAGCACACAGGAGCAGGCGGCTTCGCGTGCGATCTCTGCATTTGTGAAGAATCTTTGAAGTCGTTCCACGTGGGGATCTGTAGAGTTATACCAAGGACATTTTGTATATCGGGATCCTCATCAATCGAGAAGACACGGTAGTCGCGGTGCGGTGATCAAAAGAAAATAGCGATGAGCCTAGCAGCGTTTGAAGTGCCGGGAATTGTTGACAATGCTGATGGTTGGGGCCCAACAACAATTCCAGAGCATCTGGAAGGATTACCATACGCTCCCTTTGGAAAAGGCGACAAAGTAGGAAGGATTTCAGACTTCACACAGACAGGCTTCAACAAATATGGAGGTACGGTGATTTGCTTTATAGGCTGCGGAGGGCTTCTTTGCAGATGCACTGTTGTCGTGCGTCTGTGCCCATGGAAGACATTCAGCAGGTGCCTAACTGAGTTGTTTGTGTGTTTACAGGACGATATGGTCAGAACCAGCCCACCGTTGCAGTCTTTAACTTCTTCCATAACGAGGACGTAAGTCACATCTGAAAACGCTCTTCATTCCTTTCAATTCACTGTTGCTACCTGGCTGTACGACATGGATTTGTTCCATCTCCATTCCCCGGAAAGCACGAAGTGCTCATTACCTTATTATCCTGGTACTTCCAGGAAGACAGCTTCCATCTGGTGGATAACAAACCAGCACAGAGAAAGCAGGGCATGCGCCGCTTCCAGCCGAACAGGTTCCAGCAACGGCGGGATCAGCAGAACCAGCGGGGAGACATGCAGGTGCACCAGGACCGCCAGCCCAGGAAGCAGCAGAACAAGCGGCCACAGTTCTTCCACAGGAACGAGCAGCGGGTGCGCCCTTACAGCCTGCATCCTCCACCCGCTGTAAAGAACGGCGTCAGTATCCTGGCATGCAACTTCACCAGTGCCCAGACAGGTTTTAGCTGAAGCGCGGTTTCGGAGCATAGCAAAGGACTGCTGCTAAGAGCAAGCCAGTCTTCCAAGGATTGCTGGCTGCTGACTTCATACTGTCCTTTGGGGCAATTTTCTGAGGGCCGGGCTGTGTTATGCGCTTGCAGCAAGTGGTGCACAGCTCGAGTGTGGACATCCGGCCGGAGTGGGTGGTGGTGGAGCAGATCCCCTTCACCAGCCTGAGCAAGCTGAACTACCAGGCGCCTGCGCCGGAGGACCTGGCATTCTACGGACAGCTGGAGTACTACGACAAGTCCTACGACCGCATCACACCCAAGACAGACAAGGCGCTGAAGAAGACCAGCCGCGCCTTCCGCTCTGTCACCACCTCCGACGACCCTGTCATCAGGCCGGTTCCCGCGCTCACATCCCTGAGTTCGCTTGGTCTACATTGTGTTACAGCAAGGGCCGCATACCTGACAGATATCACCGTTGACTGCTGCTGCCTCCGAGTAGTTCAACATGCCACCCACCATGTATGCATAGCTTGTTCATGTCCAGAAAATGGAGCCCTTTGTCGGCCCGCGTCACTCTCATTCATGCATGCAAGCATTGCAGACGGCTTAACAGGCAAATGGACCCTCTAGAAGTGTGTCCTTAGTGTCTGACTGCTCCGTTGACATGGCCATGCGTTCCTTGCAACAGGCAGTATGCGAAGGAGGACGCGGCGCAAGTGTTCATAACAGACTCGCTGCTGACGACGCTGATGTGCACGCCGCGGTCGGTGTACTCGTGGGACATCCTGGTGACGCGCGCGGCCGGCAAGCTCTTCTTCGACAAGCGCGACGGCTCCGCGCTGGACCTGCTCACTGTGGCCGAGACATCGCCCGAGGCCATCCCCGAGGACAAGGACAACATCAACGGCATGCAGCAACTTTCCCTCGAGGCCACCGCCATCAACCAGAACTTCTCTCAGCAGGCGCGCCCGTGCTCCTCTCTGCTGCCTCTGTGTCATGCCAGCATTATTTCAAACTCAAATTGGATCTGCATTGTATTGGTAAAAGCTCTCTTTAGTTGCGGACATCTTCGTGGCTTTCTCTTTGCCTGGAGTGCTGTGTATATTAGCTGCGGGCATTTGGATACAGATGACAGCAGATGGGGATTGGCTGTGAGTGCAAACATTGTTCATTGGACTCGATACAAGTAGGACGGTGCGTGACTCGCAGGACTTCATCCACCAGGGCGCTAGAACCATTGTAGTGTGCAAATGAGGTGTCAGGTTCCCCAGCGGCGTGTGTTGCTGATGCGCTGTGGCCTGCAGGTGCTCTTGCAAGGAGGCAAGACGCTGAAGTACGACCAGCCCAACCCATTCATGGGAGAGGGCAGCGAGGAGCTTGCAGCAGTCGCGTACAGGTAGGTCCATGCCCTCTCGATGATCATCAACCCCTGTATCTGCCAGTTCTGAAAGCAAGCTATGTATAGAAAACTACTCCCATAGCAACATTGGCAATATTGGTGATGTAAATAGTCAGGAGCACTTGTGTATTGATGCCATGGAGTGCTGCATTGAAAGGCTGCACTGTCAGTGTGTAGACTTGTAGAATAGCATCAAATGGCCCCGTATTCTGTTAGTCTGCACACTGGCAGTGCTGCATTTGATTGCAGCACTCCACGGCGTCGACGATCACGAGTGCTCTTGACGACGCACAGAGCGCTTCCTAGAAGGGGTCCACCATTCTAGATTGCACAGCTGCGTGTGACAGGACAGTGAGTTGGCTCGGAGAGAGCTTTGGTGCATCCTCCTTGACACTATGAAATATCTAGGAAGCATTCGAGAATGTCTGTGCAAGCTTCCAGGCTGCTGACATGCTGGTTTTCCCTGGCAGGTATCGGAAGGTGAGGATGAATGAGGAGGTGGATCTGGTGGTGCGGTGCGAGCTGGACGGCGTCATGAACTACAAGGGCCAGGACCAGCTGCTCTCCATCAAGGCCCTCAACGAGTTTGACCCCAAGCTCACCGGTGTGCGCCTGCTTGCTCCTGATTCTTGTCTTGTCCAGCAAAGTTCTCGTCAACTTGGCAGAGTGGTGAAGGTTTGTTGTTGTGGTTTGGTAATCACCATCATGGCCAAACTCTGCTTTTTTGAAGGCTTCCAGTCTTGCTGCATCCTCTCTGCATGTCAATGATGCAGAAAGATGGTCGCTCTCGACCTCGGCTGTTCATAATGTCTGCTTGTCTGCGCTAGATTTTTTTGAAATAGAAAATACTCTGGAGCACATTATAACAGACTGCTCAATTGAATGCACCTGGCCTTTTTTGCTGGAAAAGTATGCAAGTACAATCGGAAAAAAAATGTCTGATTCACTCTTCTGATGGGCTGCGGATGCGCAGGTGTGGACTGGCGGCAGAAGCTGGAGAACCAGCGCGGAGCGGTGCTGGCCACGGAGCTGAAGAACAACGCCAACAAGCTGGCCAAGTGGACAGCCGCCGCGCTCATCTCCGGCACCGACATGATCAAGCTCGGCTACGTGTCGCGCTCCAACCTTCGCGACAACCACAACCACACCGTCCTCGGCACCCAGGTGAGCCTCAGCAGCCTTGCCAGATCCATGCATCAACCTGACTGCTGCATAGATGGCATATACTGCGTCACCATTGGATGGCAGCCAGCAAGGGGATATGCTGGATGGGCACAGCTGAGAGGAATTTGGTTTTCTTCTGTGGGATGCATTTAGCGCAGCCCCTGCGGATTCCTGGTGCAACAAGTTGTCGAATAACTGATTTTCAAGGTCTTGTGGTGTCTCAGTGAGGTGGCCGTCTACACCAGGCTTTCATAAAGCATCATGCCAGTCTGGATGGCCTTTGGCACACACGAATGATAAAGATGCTGGAGAGCTGCAGGACCCTTGCTCGTGCTAGGGATAGGGAACGTTGCAGGTTCCGTTTCATACTTGGTTAAAACATTTCAGGCGACCATTGAGTGTACATTTTGAGTTCTGGTGGTGCTGATGCAGGTGTGCAAGCCGAAGGATTTCGCACAGCAGATCAACCTGAACATGGACAACTGCTGGGGCATCGTGCGCGCTCTGGTGGACCTGTGCATGAAGATGGAGGACGGCAAGTACCTCATCGTGAAGGACCCCAACAAGCAGCTGCTGCGCCTCTACTCGGTGCCCGAGGATGCCTTCCAGGAGAACTACAGCGAGGAGCCCATCCCAGAGGTTGAGGATGTTCCTGTGGCGGAAGAGCCTCCCAAGGCTGATGCCGGCGATGAGGACTGAGTCGCGGGTGACTCACCCATGGATGTCTTTCCTAGGAAACCCTGCTTGCGAAGTGTGCAGGTGCTTGCTTGCGTGATAGATGCTGTGGCAACGCACAGCAAGTTTTGCTGTGTCAGTTGCGCTTCATGTGCTGCTTCATTGAGCCAGGGATGGGCTGATGGCAGCCAGAACTTTGGAAAGCAACCATACACCCTGACAGTAGTGTGGATCCGTCAGAGCAGTCAAACCGCAGTGTCCTTTTGAAGACTATATGGGCCTTTGAACATCTTTCTGTGTAGCTATTCACACAGCCGCATACTGCATTAGCGGACTCAGTGCACATGAGGCGGAGAAGCTTCTCTGATTCATGGAAAAGAGAGAATATGTACTGTATTTGTAAAAAAATTAACACGTACATTCCTGGAGGCGGGTGGGAACATGCTGTCATTGGGAATTTCATTCTCCTGGGTATCCCCCTAGGAGTGCTAGATACAGGCCTGCTAGATAACATATATGTGCATGCTGACCAACAGCCCCGGGCGACAAATGGCAGGTATCTATACCATTTAACTTGTTTCATTGAAACAGCCTGTTTCAAACAGGTCTCCAGGAAGACATGTTGATGCTACAAGATTTGTCAACTGCATTAGATAGTCGTAAGTACAATTAACTCATTGGAGCCCCGCCATCATTATCAAGTCCTTGTCCTTGACCTTGTCCAGTCCATGCACACAAGACATGTCCGGTTGCACTTGCACTTTGGAGATCCTCCCATGTCCCACCCACTAAGAATTGGGATGGCCGTCCATGGGAGAATGACTCATACATAGGCAGCTAATGACACAGCTGCTTTTGAGAGGACAGTTGCAGACCTTACGGAGATTCATAACAGTTCAAACAGTTTATACATTGCATTCATACCCAGAGAAAATGTCCGGGTAATGCCCGTTCGTAATGGCACAAGCTTATAATGCAGGATCCCTTCCCAAGCAATTGCAATCCAGACCAACAACTAACACCACTCCGACATGGGGTACCTCATGCTGCAGCATAGCACAGCATGCAAAAGTATCACACAGAGCAGAAGAGGCATGGGACACAATTAGGACTGGGCAGGTACGCAGCAAGGCAGATCATTGTGCAGCAGCTGGATTGTGGAGTGCGTGATACCCTTCGAGACGCAGTAGTTTGTTGCCGCCATGAGGACTGCGCATGCATCCTGCTCCTTTGCCACATTCAGGTGTGTGGCCAGAAGAGGCACACCCGGCTTCAGCGCCCACACATGCAGATCATGCACGCTCACCACTCCTTCAATCTGCACGGCACCACAGCATTTGCTACAATTACACAGACTCTATATCCCATTCACCTTGGCCACACCTGATGACACCCACTGTATTTAACGAGTGATGCTTTCCGGGATATGGCTCTGACAGCAAGCAGCAGAAAGACCTGAGGTTTCTTGAGAAAGGGACTTCGTTTCTGTCGCTTTCTCGAATCACATTCTGCGCAGTGGATATGAAGATACAATCAGGCAGTATCCCAGCGTCATGTGGAGGGTGAACCACCTTCTGAAGGTCTGCCTGGATGACATCTGCATCGAGGCCACGTGGCACGCGCTCCATGAGAATGTCACTGATGTCGCGCATGATGCCCACTGTCGTCACAAGCACGATGATCGCAAAGATGAACGTGCACAGCGGGTCCACGAGCAGCCAGTGAGAATTCCCACCCTGTGCACGCCCATCATAACTTCAGCGAGCTCTTCTCGTGGTGTAGCCAGCAGAAAGTGACATGGAGTACCCACAAGTATCATGTGGCATGCACAACGAGAATTCAACGCTCCTGGCTTCAGACAACCAAGTTTGTGCAGGCATACAATTGAGGTTTTGTATTGTCCATGGCATGTGGCCTGAGCTTCTCAGGCAATCAGCAGCCTCATCATCAGCCACATATAGGCTGCGGGACCCAGCAAAGCCAAGTCGAGATGAGTGTGTGAACTTAAGAGTTGGCTGGAATTTTTACTGACCTCCTTCCACCAGATGATGGCACTGGCAAACACAACGCCCACACTCTGCACCAAATCCCCCAGCGCATGGATGATTGCTCCCCTCATGTTGATGTTTTCCACCGCATGACTGTGACCTCCATGGCTGCCATGCCCACACGACTCCTTCTCGCGGCAGCCTTTCTCCTCATCCTGTGTCAAAAGGATCAACTGCGGTTCCATGAGGTCGGCCATTTAAAAAAGATGTCATGTATGTACATTCTTCGCATTATTATGCTTTAAACAGGCTCACAGAGTGATTGCACCAGGCATGACCAGGCAGAAGGGCACACCATGTGACTATGTGAGTGATCATGGCTGTCGGCATGGCTGTGGCTGTGGCAGTGGTCATGGGAGTGGAAGGCGCCATGGTGGTGGCCACCCAGAATCCCAAAGATCACGATGTTGACAACCAGGCCAAGAATCGCTGTAATGAACATCACTGCACAACACCAGGGCGTCAAAGGTGTGGCTGGAAGAGGGCCGCATTGATCCCCTGAGCGCTCAGTCAACAAACATGCAGCCAATAATAGGAAGCTCTGCCATACAGTGATTGCCAGGAGGTGCATGAAACACTCACATTTTCCATTGATGGGGGAGGGGTTGACAATACGACCTACAGCTTCCCAAAGCAACATCCCCGTCACCAGCCATGTGAGGAGCACCGATATCAGCGCACCCAACACCTCAATCCGATGGTACCTGCAAAGGATCTCCAGTGTTGGGGCACAACAGACGCAACGATTCCATGTTTTAAGAATTTGAATTGCCAAGGCTGCGCAAATGGAGACTTACCCGAATGTGTGCGTGCTCATGCTCCTCCTTGATGCATAAAAACTGACAGCTAGAGCCATTGCAAAGCCAGTCGTGTCTGACAGCAGATGAGCAGCATCTGTCATGATGGCCACACTGCACAGTGCAAACATAAAACTAATGCACAAGGCCACTCTTTTATTATGATGTCCGAAGACCTCTGCACTAGAATGCAGGAACTGGAAGTCTGGTGAAGAGGTGTCAGTACCTGTTAGCTATCAAGCCTCCCGCAAGCTCCAAAATCATGAAAATGCAAGCAATGATGAGGACCACACTGAGCTTGCGTTGTATCTGCATGCAGCAAAATCTGGTGTCACTGGTTCACACGATGCGATGCAGAGCACTTTCTTGAGTTGCGTGACAGAGTGGAAAGCACCACTGTCCCAGCATTGCTGAGCAACACTGGCAGGCGCAGACCTGTCGAGTCTCTGTGGAGGCCTCGGTCTCTCCATGCGCCAGCTGACAAGTGCCATTCTTGGATGATCCTGTTGAAACACATCCTCTGTTGATGTCTCGTTGTTGATGTGTAATTGTTGCAGCTTGATGGTACGAGGACTTGACAATTACATTCAGTCTCTCTGAACGCTTCAGTCACATGGAGGAAATAGCTTTGCTGGAATATGGCAGTCCCCGTAAAGTTTCGTACAGCACAATTTCTTATTTTTCCTTTTATCAATCCAACATCTTGAGCCCGTTCCGCAGAGGCACCTGCAACAGGGCTTTGCTGCCCTCTAGATTCCAGCAGTGGCTCTTGAACATTTTCCCTAGCGGGCGTTGCGGCCATCTGGGAACACATAGAGGCAATCAGCAATTTACAGGAGCCGTCAGAGATCTGACAAGGCAAGCTGTGAACGAGCAGGCTCTCTGAACAAGGTGTGTCCAAAGATTAGTAAGTCCACGTGATACATCGTCAAGAACCCGATCAGACACCAAAGGCAAGCTCTGCGGTTCTAATAGAATATGTAAATAAGCGCTATTACTTCAGCGAGCAGTTGTCGGTTGAGTGGGGGCGGGAAGGGGGTCAACGGGTTACCTCCAGTGTTATGGCTGAGGGACACAGTGCGTCAATGCATTGTCGTCCTGTACAGCATGGGTCGTAAGGGGAGCAAGATCTTGGTTTTGTCTTAGGCATCCGGCCGCTACGACAGCAAATAATCAACCGTCTCGATAAGTTGCTGCATCCTAGTGGCACATTCTACTGCTTTCTTCGTATGGTCAAGTGAATCATAGTATGCTAATGTTTTCGTTTGATTTTACTATTATCAACCGTACAGAATCTACAGGCTGAAAGACGGTGCATTTGCGACAAGGAAGACAGTGCACTACTAGTACTAGTACCGTTATCCGTTATCTTAAGAGGCCTATTGTTTAGAGAGTTTGTTAAAATTGACAAGTACTAGTCAAAAGTAAATGTGGTAAATGAAAGTTCAGGACGACTGAGGTCAAGTTTGTGTAATCTTTCTGAAATGAATTTCTATCTCATGTTTTAAATCCTGAGCCGACAGCTCAGCTAGCTGCGTGAGCTATAGCTGAGCCTATAATGGCCGTTTCTGGTCCACGTGAGAACATCCTGCGCCTCGGAGTAATTAATATATAACCCCTGTTATATATTAATTACCCCTACCTGCGCCCTCATGTAGGCACACCGCATGAATTTCGTCTCGCTGAGATAGGCTAAATCTGTTTTCTCCGTTTTTGAAAGTATTTCAGACCAATTAATTTTATGAAGTAGAGCCAGCCAAATGCAGAGGGATACCGTATGACTGCTTTGACTGCTTTGTCATGACAAAACTCGATTTTTAGCCGTCTCAGACTAGGCTAGCCGGGTAGCCGAGTAGCGCTACAGTAGCGCCGCTACTAGTAGTGGCCCACCGGGTTTGCCCTGATTGGGTAGTGATAGTGTTAATCAGTTCTCTCTGCCCTAGTGGTAGTGTTGATCAGTTCTCTCAGATATGCTAGTAGAAATTTACTGGGCTGCAGACTAGGTTAGAGGCGCCACGGTGTGGCTGCAGACACGCTGTGTGTGTGCCCTAAGGCCATTTGGCTTTGGATTTGCCGACCGTCGCGACCCTGTAATAATAATAAGAGAACCGTGCAGTGACTGCAAGTCCAACACCACCTGCTACAAGTATTGACTGTATGACATACAGTGTATGTGTCATATTGCTAGGGCTTTATTTCCTAAAGCCATTCAGAAGTATAAGATCCCCCCTTTCCTTAGACAGGAAACCTGTCTGTCCCGTGTAAGCATAATAAAACGCGTTGTGCTAACACTGTCCTGGCAGGCCTGTCATAATCACTTGCCATCCTACCAAGTGCTTTGTGACTGCCATTCCGAATGATTCCTTGACTGCCGGTGAACAACTCATGTCACATTATCCAGCTCAGTTCCTAAATACAGCCAATATTGCGGGATGCTTGCAAGATGGGAGGACACATACACATTTACTTGCGTAGTTGAGAGCTGATCTATCTCAGCAACCTAGTTGTACACTACAAAATTGATTCCTATTGCAAACGGTCACACACTGTACATTGTGCCCAAGTACATATTGGTCCACAATATTGACACACCAGCAGAAAATTTGCTTTGTAGCTGCTCATCGCCTCAGAAGTGGCATGGAAGTGCGCGATCTCAAAATCATGAAAGTTGACCTGAGCAGGCAGGTGCAAAATAGTCAGCAACAGATCAGAGAAGAAGACTACGAACAGGCAGAGCAAGAGGACTTGACATTGTCGATGTGACTCTCACCAAAAAAAGGCAACAACGTTCACAAATAGGACGCGCAGGCGCAGTGGCACATAAGCATAGTTGATGAGTGATGCGAGCGGCCATAGCTGCAGCACAATGAAAAGCTTTAGAAGCAGATGGGTTCACTTATTTGGCCTTGCTACAGTTTCCTGGCCGCAGTGAGTCCTTTCCTTTGATAACACTCATGGCAAGGTGGTTGCTGAGTAAATCGACTACGGAGGCACAAGTACTCGAAGGGAGGTCAGAGTGCAGCCCTTGCTTACCCGCCAGCCATTCTTTTGGATTCCAGCGAAGTCCCTGAACAGCTTTGCCTGTGTGAACTCCCATGATCGGCCTGAGCGCACACCAAAACCACTTTCCAACCGCCCAATTACTAACGAGCGACTCCACATGTGCAGTACATGGGAAGCACTGTAGCTGGTCTGATACCTTCCACGATGAGAGCAATGTAGCTCATGAAGAGAATGTTATTGAAGGGTCCATAAGTGAGCTGATCCAGCAGCACTTTCTTGCAGAGGGTTGCTGCATCCCTCTTTCCGCGGAAGACTCGCTCCAGGAATGCCTGCCAGTAATGGTTTGCTGGTCCAGACCACACCAGCCCAAAGACCTGAAAACACCATGTCATGGGATCTGTCTTCAATGCGGCACTCTGTATTCTTTACCAGCGTCATTACGCTAATAACAGTCACCCAAATGTCATGCTGCACTTGTGAAGCAACATGTGCTCACCGCAAGAGCAGCTGTCCTTCGCCAGTTCAGTGGTCCTTTCCATATCATTCTCTGTGCCACGACATCGCTGAAGCCAGCTATTACAGATGAAGTTAGTGCCTGCACAGCAATCTGGCCCTAAATATTGTCATCAACAAAGGGAGAACTCGGCAGATGACTTCTGATGTGCGAGGGCTGGGAGTCCACCTTCGTTTGCAGCGGATTCTTCTCAAGTCGCCTCAAATACCTGCAACATGGAATTAACCCCAGACATTTAGTGAAAATAACATTATAAATATTAAGGGTACATTTGCAGGCAACTCGGTCACCTGTCCCATGCGACTGTGAGCACACTCGGCCTGCCTCTCAGATCTCGGCTGTCACGGGCCGATGGAACCGGTGACATCCCTCCTAGAAGTTCAACGCCAGCTACGAACTATCAGGGTCGGGAAGTGCGCCCTTTCCCGTGCTCCAGTGTCGTGAATTGCAGCGTGCTGCTGAGGTGGCGCTGATCTGGCAGATTCCAAGAGCCGGGAAGCTGCCGGGACCAAGATAGAGGTCTGCAAGCAAACGGCCACCGCAGCAGATTATCTGAACGACAACCACTGTCACGCACATGGTGATGTGTCCAGCTTCTCAATCAGCGACGAAAAATTAGCAGTCTTCCTTCCAAGTGATTCTGCAGCCCACATCCCTACACTGCTGACCCTCTGTTGATCCCTTCATGCTCCTTGCGTATTTGAACATAGTGCTAGCATGGTTTTAAAGCTTTGCAACAGCAAAATTAGTACAGATACGGGTAATCATGATCTACTTAGACACCAACCCTGTCGAAGCTTGGTACAGTTGAAGTCGTTAAAAAGATGCATGATTGTAAGCGGCCTCCACTCCAGAAGACCAGTCGAAAGAATCGTTGTGGAAGACGACCCCAGATACAGGAGGTGTGCGTGTGCAGATTTCTGTTGTAACAGGGACTGGCACCTTCCATGTTTCAGTTGATACAGTCGCTTGTACTTCAATGCTGAGGAGCGGTACTTACGCTGCAGGGTGGACATGTCGGAGATCTATGCCTGGCAAGCAAGGCGCGCATTTGTCATAAATGTTGCTCGCGGAGAGTCAGGCAAGCCAAGGACTGGGAACTGCCAGCTCATTGTCCTTGCATGCGCCTTTATGCCACTGTTGTAAGGTTTTGCACTTGCAGGAATCAACCTGGCAGAGGCAGCACTTCAGGTTGCAGCAGAGGACGATGCAATAGTGTCCCATTCATCCGTGCAGCTGCCTGTGCATTCATTTTTGAACCGTATATCTCGTCTTGCAAATGACGCCAACAGGCTCTATCTCAGAAAAATGCCATCAAATTCCACACCGCAGCAGACATTGCAGGTGTCTCCTTCTTGAGATATCTGAGAGCGTGTCAGATGCCTGATTGCATACTTCAGTGACAGGTTGTCTGTACTTGGATAAACGAGTTGGAAATCTCTTTGGTCCGAGAGCAGCTAGAATGGCTTCCTCAAAGAACTCATCACAAAGCCCTTCTGTGTGTGCAAGGCAGTCCAGAAGTTCCTTTTTGAAGAGCAGAGGTTTGGCTTGCCAGCGTTTGGGCGCTCCAACATTGCCAGCGGCCAAATCTTGGACAATCCTGGGGTGTATGAGAATGCGAAGTATGCCTACCTGCATGAGCTCCTTGTGACAAGGAAGGGCGTGCCAGCAGTGCTGGCCATCCTGCTGGAGGAAGTGTGCCAGCGGCTGTTGTCACAGGGCGCCATAGACTTTGCTGTGCGCGTGGACTGCTCCTGCCTAGACCGGTCTGCCCCTTCTCTCCCTAGCATCCTGATGAGCAGTGCTGGACTGATGTTTATTGTGGCTCATCATATATCACAATATGGCTGCCGCTCTAGGCTGTTGAGCTTTCAAATGTGCATGCATGCATGGTGGACTCATGGGAGGGATGGAAGCTGCAAATCCTGTCTGCTCTTGCATGCACAGGCTGCCACAAGCTGAGGTGATCCCTGGGCTGAACCGGCACATGGTGACGCGAGCAGACGGGAGAGTGCTGAACACCTGCTCCTCGGATGTGCTGGTGGAAATGCTGCGCTTTCTTAAGCGCGCCTACTGGCCCTTCCCCTGGCAGAGCACCCCTGATAACGCCACTGGCGGCTTCCTCAGTGCCGCCATGGTAGTCACCTCTGACTCCCTCAAATAACCTTCGCCACCTTGTTGGTGAGAGCGTGAATGATGCACTGCAGCACATGTGGACCTGTTAGCAATAGACATAGTTGGCTGATCAACATCACAAGGAGCTGAGGAACGGGGCGGGATGCAGACTTGGTTGGAAGGCGAGGAACGGGCAGAGCTGCAGGCCATTGCACGCACAGCCAAGCACCGCTTGGAGCGTGGAATCTGGACTAGCCCAGGAGCAGGCAGGCCCCTTGCACCATGCTTCCTGCCTTTACCACCAGAAGCACAGGAACCTCACCTGGACGTCATCACAGAATGAAGACAGAGTGCTGCTAATTCATGAAGTTCCAAATGCATCGGCATCTGAACAAGTGTTCAGAACTTCCAAGTCTTGACTTGTGTCATTTCCTGCAGGAGATTTGAGGCGAGCACTGGCGGCTTCGGAGCGCCTGTGCATCTTGCTGGGTGATGATGGGCCCCTGGAGCGGCGAGATGTGGCCGTGCTGTACCTGCACGCTGGTGACCTGCCGGCTGCCAGTGCGCACCTGGCTGCCTACATGTCCAGCAGTGCTGCTGCAGGTGTGTGCATCCTTCCCAACTGGTTATCCATCTGAAGTAGGCTGTGCTTCTTTGCTTGAAGCCTCTGCTTTGTCACGCCAGTCATAGTGCAGAGTCCATATGGTCAGGGCATGTGCAGACTGGCATGCCTTTCAAATGTTGCATCAATGGAACGCATGCATTGGTCTGGCGGTTTTGGACTTTGTTTGGTATTGCTGGCAGATGCACCTCGGGAGGAACGTGATGTGCTTAGGAGGATCAGAGAGGCACTGGATGCTGTTCCAGACCTGCCCAAGTCCCCAGACAGGCCTATTCTCAGTGTGCAGTCAGCGCTTGATGAGCAGCAGCCAGAGATAGACACTGAGAGGCGCATATCGTTAACTTGGTGACTGTATATTACTGATGTCCAGATCCACACCGGACTTTGTACGAGGGTCACTCAATTCTTTCATAATATTTCGTGCAATTTTGGTGAGTTGCATGCAGGCCTTTGCAAAGTTGACTCATACATGATGTAATATAGCTGAAGGTTTTCATTACAAATACCTCTCCCAATGTTGTAGACCACGTGGTGCACCGATAGTTTCCTGGCTTTCACATGCTTGCACTTGTCCTTTCTGTCCAATCAAGCTGAAAGTTGTTATTGGGGCAAATCAGACTCTGCTCATATTGATAATGGCTGCCTGGTACCCGTGTGAACACATCACAACATTTTGATAGAAAACATAATCATGGCGAGCTCCCACCATGAGCAAAACCTCAACAGGGGGGAGGTATCTACAAAACTGCATTGAAGATGGGCCTAAGTCCACAAACCCAAGCACAACCCAAGTTGTGAGAAATGACACCAATAGCGGCCATGGCCATAATTTTGTTCAGGGAAAGCTTTCAAGGCTGTCAATAATATAGCATATATGTTTTAACATGACAATAGTGAACACATAGAAATCCTTCCCATTGGTTCACGATGTTGCATGAAGCCACCTGTCTGTACGATTGTGACGGGGCTCAGAACGCAAAGAGCTGATAGTACACACCTAGGTGTTGTCAGCAGGCTTGCTGACAACACCTGTATACAGGACTGTGAAGACTATCTGTACTTGAGAACATAATCAGGTGGCCAAACCTCGGCCTGTGCTTTTGGAAACCGACAAACTGTGCAACCCTTCAATACGTGTTTATGTGTTGGAGCACCTACTTCCTCTTGGTGGTGTCATAGTTTGCATGTGCGCGAGCATGATTCAGCTTGATCAACTCTTCGTGCAGTTCCGCCAGCTCAATCTTCTTTTCCACGAGTTCCTGCACACGCACATGCAAGCAGTGAAGCAAAAAATAAACCCGTTTGCCTCTCTGGAAAATATCAGTACTCAAAGTAGGGCACGAAGTGTTTTGGACACATTGTCAGCTGCCTTGGGAAATAATATATTCCTCTGATCTTCCTTGCAGGTAGCCGTCCCTGCTCTGAGGTTCACCATCATTTCCTGCAGATTCAGTAATGCTCCGCGCTATAGCAGTTCAAACATGGGCAGATCAATCGTGGACAGCAAGCCATCGATGGCGCACCTTCATGATGGCATCATTTTCGGCGCGCAGAGACTCGACCTCGCGTGCAGACATCTCGGCCAGGCGGCTGATCTGGCTGCGCGGGGGAGACCCCCCGCCGATGCTGGCGGTGGCATCACTGTCATCGCTGTCGCTGCTGTAGGACATGGAAGAAGAGCGCGCGGACGCCAGGCTGCTGAGCTGGCTGCCGGTCAGCTCGCGCTCGGCCACGGCAACCTCCCCAGCTGTCTGCAGCAGCTGCGCCTCCAGCATGTGCTTCTCCTGCTGCATTGTCTCCCTGCACCCATGCATACAACAGACCGCCTTCAGGATGGGTCCTCCCAATTACACTGAACTAGTGTGCCTTGCCCAGTACAAAATCCTCCTCTACCAGGTGGTGCCTGTAGCCCTGCACTTCTGGAACTTGTTTCACATGTCGTCATGAGCAGGTTGGCCAAGACACATGGAATTGGGGGGAGATCATGCCAAGCCCATACTCCACTGCAGCCAGCATGATCTTCGCAGTCTCTCTTAATTTAGTTGCGAGGACTTGGGACATATGGTGACCACAGCCACAGGAGGCTATGACAACTGCCAGCATGCAATGCATAGCGTTGCTTTGGCAGGAGCAGGAGCTCTGGCAGCCGTGTGGGGGGGCCCGTGATGAGAGGGCACGGCGCAGCCGACATGCGCTGTGTGCATGCACACCGCTTGGCCTCGGAGTCGCGCAGGGCGGCCTCCAGGTGGGCCAGGGCGTTGCGCAGCTCCAGGGACTCGTGCTGCGCGTCGGCGGCCTCCTGCAGGGCGGCGTCCAGCGCGTCCTCCAGCTCCATGATGTGCCGCTGCATGGCCGCCAGCTCGCTCTCGCGCGCCGCCACCGCCACCGCCACAGCGCTCTCCACTGCCTCCGCGCCGCCCTCCTTGCGCAGCAGCTGCACAATGCACCCGATGCACGTGTCAGAACATGGTGCAGCCCATCATATGGAATTAGGACTGCGGACATGGAGACTTCGAGCATTAACGCAATGATGTTTGTCCCCTGAAGATCGGTTGCTGTTGCACTACATGGAAAGTCCAGTGGCATGGATGTCACAGGAACATAAAGTGTGAAGAATTACACCCTTTCAGCTTGATTATCGAGGCATGTTCCAATGAGTACGATGCCTATGTAAAGCTGCATGCTTCTTGATTGCCCAACATATCCTTGATATTTGCCCTCATTGGGAGATTGCAGTGTTGGGGCAATAGTGCTGGAGCTTGCTGAGAGAGTTGGATGGTATTGCGGGGGTCAATGGACCCACCTCAATCTCCCTCTGAAGCTCCACCTCAGTGGCTGCTGATATGTCCAGCTGCTGCCGCAGTGCAGCAACCTGCGCCTCCAGGCTGCGCTGTGACGTCCAGCTGTTTGTGCGAGCCTGTTTGCAGCCACATTACACAATTCCTTGTTACTATCAGCGAGTCCATGGCACCAGGAGATGTGGCCTTTCCGTCCGCAAATTTGACCACACCAACCTTCATATGCACCCAAAGTTGTGTGTACCCACGATACATATGCATCCTTTGCTGTTGAAGTTTAGCATGCTTTAAAATGCCGTCAGCAGACTTGTAGAATGCTTCAAGTGCCTAGATGGCCGTTGACAAAATCCCAGCAGCAGAGGGAATGACAGTTCGAGGATAACCACATGAAGCCTCACCCGAGATTGGCGGGAGCCCTGACTGCTGGTCTCCATCTCCAGGGCGGACTCAAAGTTGCCAGAGCCTCCGCGGGTGCCGTCCCAGGCCATGGGCGATGACTGGCCTGACGAGTCACCCCGCAGCTCCTCCACTGTCTTCTGCAGCTCCACATTCTCCGCCTGGGCCACCCTCAGCTGCTCTGCAAGCGATGCGCAGCACTGCTCCAGCCACCCATCCCCCTCATAGCTTGCCAGCTTTTGCTCCAGGGGCTGCAGCACATCAGGCAGATATCACTCACCCCAGCCCTTTGTCACATTTCCAGCATTTCTTCCCCCTTTGCAGCATTCTAAGCTGCCTGTGCCATGCACACTGTCACATAACAGATGCCTGCCTGAACCGAGATCAATCTCTGATGCTTCCTGTAGTCCCAGACCCGTGCCAGCTCATGTCCCAAAGTACACGTCCAGCTGAAGGCTCACGAAGGAGAAACTCAGGTGCGTCTCAATCTGGCAGCTGTGATGTCAGTGGGAGGAGCGCATCCATGAGATGGTTCATAACTCCAAGTGGAGCCCTCACAGGAAGTCTCAGGGTTTGTCACTTCTAAGTACCTGCGAGGATGTGATCGCCTTGATACGGTCGGAGTTGTTGATTGCTGCCTGGAGCTCCCCATTCCTGGCTTTGACTTCATCCAGCTCCCTGCGTAGCTCCTCCACAACACTGGTGCATATACACAAGATGTCAGATCAGAAGAAGGTCCACATTCTATTGCTCCAGAACGTGCCCCTCGTATTGAGTGTGTGTATCTAAACATTCTTGCTAAGCAATGTGTCCAGTAGTGGAAGGGCTCTGGCAGCACTTTTTTTTTGGGCACATCACCCCAAAAAAATTCCTCACAGAGATGTGTGTCACCTTGCTTGATGATCCGCCTCTCCTTCCCAGGCTTGCTCTTCCTGATGTACATCCTTGACATTCGAACTCGGTTCATCAGAATAGCGCCTGCGAGCATCGGTCCATGTTGGCTTCGTGGACTCAACGGTCAGAGCCGACTCACGAAGGACGGTCTCAGGTACATCACGGAGGGCTACTGTAACCAATGACCCGCATTGGAAGGCTCAAGAGCGTCACAAACCTTCAGATCGCTGAGTGTCGTGGTTACCAAGGCCATGTATGAGCTTCAAGACGAAACAAGCTTCACCTGATCAGGAGCTCGGCGTTGTTGCGCCCTTGACGCTGCCAACCCGAATCTGTTGCAACTACCTGCTCCATCATGAGCTGCGCTTTCAATTGAGCGAGCTGTGCCCTCTTCGCTTCGACTTCCTCCTGCAGGTTCACCGTCTTGGCGTAAGACAGCCCTCCAGACACAAGGCTCCCTTTCCGTTGGGAGAACGTTCCCATGCCAGCCGGCGCTGATCCGAATCCTCAGCAATTTCTAGACATGATGCACTGCACAATACTGGCTGGTATACCTCTAGAACACGGCTCAGGAAAACTAGATTTTCGTCTGAGCCGACCCGCTCTTTTCGTGTGATGACGCATGAAAACAGATGAGTCAGCCAGTCAAGAGGGTTTTGATGATAAACCGAGGGTGAGCATGAATGGGCATGAATCACGCAAGACTAACCGAAGGAACCAACTCCCATACATTCCAGCTCTGCTTGTTCTGGGATACAGAATAGACGGTGAGTGCGAACAGCGCAAATACTGGTCCTTCCATATCAAGAAGGAGGTGATCTGCGGAAAAGTTGGCGATCGCCTGACGATCCACTGTTGACATCAATCCGCTCGAGCCTCTTTTGATCTTCAGAGCGGCATTGACGAGTATGGAGCACACTTGCCTGGGTGGGGGTTCTGGACATGCTGCTCCTCTGCCTCATCAGCGAGCGCCCAGCTGATCTCAGGAGCCCAGCAACTGTCACGGGTGCATCCTGCGCCGCGCTTGCCTGAGCCTCGGCCAGTTGCTCCTTTAGGCTCACTGTCTCGGCAGCATACAAGGCCAGCGCCCTAGCGGCCTGCTCTGTTGCGGCCTGTGAGCAGGGTGCACTCTTGAGAAAGAGCAGCACTACCAGAGCGCCACTTTTGAACCACTAAGAGGCTCAGGCTTATCATTTCGCGGTGGTTAAATCAGCATGTAATTGATGCCAGGCATTCTCGACCTGGGCAGCCTTCTTGGTTGCATCTTCCAGGTCCTGCTCCAGGGCCTCAACGCGCCTTGAGCTTTCAGCCAAAGCTGCCACTTGGTTGGCCAGCGCAGCCTTCAACTCATCATTCTGCAACGTCAGCTGTGTCTTCTCTTGCTGCAGCAATGTGGTGGCCCTCTCTGCAATGTCCAGTGCCTCACTAGCCTCCACCTGGATGTTTGCCTGCCACAGCACAGACATCCACTGCCTCAACTGTATTCTGAGCACTCCTGCAGTCTGGTGTGCCTAACAACACAATTGGTGGTTTGGCAACTTGATGGATGTGGGCGCACCAAGCGTGCCTCTACATCGGCTTTTTGTGCTTCAAGCATGCTGAAACGCTCCTCCAGCATGGCAAGGTCTGCGATACCAACACCAACACCATTAGTTGTGCTTTCAGCTCAACGGGTTGGTGTGTTGAATGCAGTCACTGCATGTGAAATTCATAACTTTCCCAACAGTGCAACTCAGATCAACGGCTCATTTGTTTCTGCTATAGGTGCAGTGTTGAATGCACGCACTCAGATCGCTGTTGGGTGAATTTAGAGGCTGTGCTTTTGTGTCCAACAATATGAGTGCTGTAGCCTCGTTCTTCGCTGCAATGAGCTCCTCTTCAACACTCCTCAATCCTTTGTTGGCCGTGCTTGCTTGCTCCTGCAACAAGTTATTTGCTTTTGGAGACTGGAGCAGTGAGCTGGAGATGAGCAGGAGCAAAGGAGTACGGCTATGAGAGGCTGAAACCACCTCTGCTGCAGCCAGTGCACAGGCTTGTGTGTCAGCGGGGGCCTGCACTTTGCGCAGCTTCGCAGCCAGGTCAGCATAGTGCCCACTCTGCAGCTCCAATTCAGCAACGTGCGCATCCTGGAGGGCTTGCTTCTCCTGCTGCATGTCGTCCACCTGCAAGGACATCAGATACTACCTAATGGGCATGTGGAGGCAGACTGAACCAAGCATGTGACGCTTAGATGAGCAGAAGAATCCACAAAATGCAAGCACAGTGATGCACTGAAAGTTGCCATGTCAGCACATCAAATTACAGGCTTGCCTGGGTCTCCAATTCTGCTTTTTCCAGCTGCAATGCCTGCTGTTTGGCAGCATGAGCAGCCACTGTGCAGCGCAGATCCATTGCAGATGCCTCAAGGCTGGCGTTCTCTCTTCTGAGCTCCTTGTTGCACAGCTTCAGGTCTTCTATTGCCTCATCGCTCACATGCAGCTTCTCTTGCAGCTGCACATTTTCCTGCTCCAGCCCATGAAGTTCAACTTCCTGTGATTGAATTGCCGATTTCAGCTCCTTCATCTCTCCTTGCAGTGCATCGCACTTCGCCTGGGCTTCCTCCTTTGCACTCACAGCATCCTCTAAGGCCTCTTTTTCCCCTCGCAGCAGCTGGACTGCATCGCGTTGACGCTCAAAGTCATACTCGAGTCTTTGAATCAACAGCTGCTGTTCCCTGCATTGTTGCCGAATAGCTGCAGCTTCATTCATCTCTTCCTGGAGGTGCACCTTCTCTTCTCTGACTTGTTCTAATTGCTTAACAGCCTCAGCCATGCGAGCTCCTAATGCCATATTGTCTTCCTCCAAGTCGGCAATCCTGAGCATGGCGTCATCACAGCGGCCCTCCAATGCACCGACCATGGCCAGTGCATCAGCCAGCTCTTCTGCATGCTCTTCATGTCTGTCGCCCATGCTGGTCGTTTCACTGTACTGGTGGGCATTGGTGGCCTGCCTCAACCTGGAGCTGTCAGTGATGTTCTGACCTTCCTTGCTTTGTGTCTCTATTGCTGCCCCCCACCAATCCGGTACTTTGGGAGTGTCTGGTGCGGGGGTAGATATGGCGCTGGGCTCGCCGTCCATGCTCGCCTCATAGCTGAGGCGCTTGAGGGTTGGAATTGCCACGATGTCGGCATCATCAAGGCTCCAAGACGGTTGCTTGGCCACTCCCAGATTAAGGCTACCAACACCACCCTTTCCAGAGTCTCGCTCGGATGACTCTACCCCAGTGTTGATCACCTGAAGGTTAACCCGCACAGAGATCAACACAATCGGTTCCAGGGGAAGTTGCTGGGCTGGCCATGGTCATGCTGAGAAATCAGAGAGTACTTTGAAGCCGCCAAGAAGAAGGGGCATACTTGGAAGTTGTTCGATGAGTCATCGTCAGCATATTGTTTCTGTGTGTCCAAGTGAACGTCTTTGTCTGGATCTGAGGGCCAGGAAATGTTTGCTTCTGCGTCATCACTGAAGGACAGGCTGCCTGCAGAGAGATCTTTCGATGGGGTCCTGGCAACCTGTGCAGGTCATGCATGTCATTGCTTCATAGGGCACACTTCTCCCTTTTAATTGGCAAGGATTGGCAATGATAGGCAGCCAAGATTGCTTCACCCCACCTGTGCTGCATCTGCTTTTGACAACTTCCGGGTACTTACAGCCTTGACACTCTTGATTCTGTAGGGTGCTTCATCGCCATCACTTGTGAGACCAGAGATGACTGAATCTGCCCGCTTTGTGACACTTTCTTGGTGCTCGCTCTCATCAGCCTCCAAGACCTGGTCCACCTGATTTTCACATGTCACGTCAGTTGCACATCATCTCATGCAAGACCTGGAAGCCTTTCAATTGTCACCAAGCTGTTGCACAGTCACCCTGAGTAAGGGCAGGTGGACGCACCTCCAAAAGTGTAGCATGGATCGTCACATGAAGTTGAGGCAAGCCGTTTTGAGCGTCACCAAAGCCAGATTTGCTTGTAAAGGGCATGGACAGCACAATTTGATGGCCGTTGCCGTCTGAATCAATGTACTGTGCAATATCCACTGATTTCTTGCAGATGGTGGTCATCTCAGCCCATCCTCCCAGCTCCTTAGCCGCTTGGACCTTAAGTACGATATCCTATCCGAGAACAGGTCCTCTAGATGAAAAAAGCTGTCAGAGGAAACTTGATGCATCACACACCATGACACTCTGGCGACAAAGCACCCCACCTTCTCAATAAATTCTCCTGGTGCCTGAGAGTTCTTATGCAGCGTGGCATCATGCCGGAGAACCTGACCAATGTCTGCCCTACCTGCAAACTCTGACACTTACTCAATACACAGGACGTCCGACGGAGTCCACAGGCGTACGTGAATGGCACAATAAATGGCAGGGACACTATTTGGTAGCTAAAACTATCGTGTTAAGTAGAGCTATCACATGAATGCACGACGCAGCTGTCCGTGCTGGCCTTGATCCCTTTTCCAACGCTCTTTGCCCAGACAACACGCACTTGTTTGAGTGCTGTTGGCAGACTTTCAAGCTTCTGCACTTCGATCTTGACTTGACACTTAGACTTCGATTTTCCCACAGCTAAATGATCTAACTGTTTCTGTATGCGCCTGAACATCGGTGGCGAAGTTTTGCTCAGGACGCCAGCCTGGACTACGTTGTTTTATATGCTTGACTAAGACCGAGAACACGATAATCTACCTTGCGTTCTTTTCATTGTTTACTTTGTTCAAGTACGCTCATATGTCTTGAAAATTTATGGCCTTTCATCGAGCAAGGAGGTGTTTCCCAAGGTTTCCAAGGTTTCAAGGTGAACACTCCGAGGCGTGGCTTGCATGCCAGAGGAGTCGCGCCAACGTTCTGATCGGGATACTTCGAGCCAATCCAAACCTTGGAAGGTATTGATTCTAGAGGTCAACATGGGTAGCTGTCTTTTATAGATCGCAATCTTGTCCGAATACAAAAGAGCGCACACAGCACCACACGCGAATCAACCGTTGTTCAAAAGTGGAACACCGGATATAATGTCGAAGCTCGTGCGGCTGCGACACTCAATTTTGTCCAAAAATGGATGTAACTATTAGACATCCGGAATTCTATATTGTTAGTAACGGGTAATAATGAGAATAAGGGTGCCAGCACTGGTCATGGCCACAGTTGCTGCCGCATCTTCGAGGCTTTCGGAGGCGTGCGATTACAGCTCAATGGGACCCTGTATACCGACAACTAATGTCTGTGCTAGCTATCCTGCAAAAGATTCCAGCGGTAAAGAGACAAAGCTTCGCATCAAGGTCACAATACCAGGACAGGATTCCTCAGCCTCGCCTCCTTACCCGGTCCTGTTCTTCTTCAATGGGTTCCAGGTGAGACACAGATCATGTTACTTCTATGTACTAGTACCTTCACGCTCTGATATGTGTCTAGAAGGCTGCGTTACAGTCAGCTTCAGAGCACCTCCTTGGCACTTTTCACCACCCATTGATGAAGGAAAGGGCTCTCAGGCCAGATGAGAACTGTCTTTGTGATGTAGGCTAGGCTCTCATACTACCAGGACTATGCAGAGCACCTAGCCTCTTTTGGCTTCATCTTAGTGCAGTATGAGAACCCCCCTCTGCGCATTATCCCCGATAAGCATGAGGTGAGGCAGGAAACTTAAGCTCAAACTGCACATCCAAACGTGAGCAGGTATCAAAACATACATGCTGGACCCGTTTGTTGATAGGTGGAGTTCCTGGGCGGCATCTTGAGCTGGCTTACGGACCAGAACAGTTCCGAAGATTCCCGGCTCTTTGGCCTATTGAACTTTGATCGCATCGGAGTTGCAGGCCACAGTAGAGGCGCCAAGCTTGCATGCCTCCACTTTGCAAGTACGTCACTTGGTGCCATTACTTACTGATAATTTTGCCATCGTGTGTGATCATATTGTGTGGGCTTCTGATCCAGGTCTTGCAAGAGAGGCCTCAGCTTTAAGCATGCAGTTGTCATGCCTTTTGCAGATCGTCCACAGGTGAAAGCAGCGTACCTTATAGACCCTGTCGATAACACCGACTTCACACCCGAGAGCGCTGACTATCCCAGTGCAGTCAGGGCCCTCCTTCAATCCGGTCACCCAGTGGCTATAAGTGGGGCAGGCATTGTGGGTAGGTGCAACCCCAATGGGAGCAACTACAAGGTGTGGGCAGGCAATCTCGGAAATGATATACTGGGTCCCCTGTCAAGCATATGCTGAAAGGCCTGTGGAAAGCAGTAAGTGTCGTTTTGTGTGCCAAGAGTATAGGACACCTTTCGCATGCATTAGCTGAAGACTCACTATGATGAAGAAACTCTGTATTTTTGGCAGGAGTTCTTTAGTGCTGCGGCTGCAAAATCATGGCTCACAGTAGTTGCCCAGTCAAGCCATACCGAATTCCTCAATGCTGGGTGCGTTTTGAACAGAGCATTTGCTCTGCTGTGCGGTGCCAAAGGCCACAACTCTTTCCAGGTAGAGCTAATATCTCTCGCAAGCACCCATACACCTCTGTGAAGTAAGGCCATTATACGATGCTTTTTGGGGCGCGACATCCGTCAATGTGACACAGGAGACACTGAGGTTGACAGCTCCCCCTCTGCTGGCCTGGATGGAAAGTCAATTGAGAAGCGATGATGCTGGCGCGGAAAAGCGCTTGATGGGATTTTACCGCTTCATGGATGCTGAGGAAGCAGCAGGCACTGTGAGATTTCACATCAAGCCAGGTGCGACATTCTATCATTGTGCAACAGATAGATGAAGCGAATGGCAAGGATTACTAGCCAATCCAGAGTAGTCTCTCACTAATGGCTCCAGCTCTCCTGGAAGAGAGCTCTCATAGCCTCCCACCTAGGCTGCGCAAAAGGGGCCCAAACCCACGAGGCACAGTATAACCAGGTTGTGATGCACAGAGATGGCCTTTCACTCCAGCTGTCCTCATTCAAGCGAGGGTGTTTATGCACATGCATAAGCAGGTGCGACGCGGGGCACAGAAGAGCATCACAGCATTGCACAAGCTCATCCCATGCAGGCGCAGGGGACTGTGGACGAGGGGAGGCTTGCAGAAGTAAATTGACAGCGCTCAGATGTCACAAGAAACTTCGCACTGAGCCTCTTCACTCAGCTGATGCATAAGAGGTTCGAGACGTGCAGTGAGTGTTTCCCATTTTTCATGTGTCAGCTGTGCAGCTGGCAGTACCCTGCTGGGCATCCATGGGAATAAAGATGGCCGAGACCTCTGGCAACGGTGGGCTCCCGAGTAGGATCTAGAAGATTTCCTATGGTAGAAGAGTTTTGATTTGGGAGGATCCTTGAAGACGATTTGTGAGATGAAGCAACTTCTGCACACTAGATAGTTGAACAATGGTGTTCTGTTAGGCCTGACTAGAAATTTCTGGGAACTCAGGGAACGGTTTTGTGCTCATGAAGTGATATCTAGGTACTACCTACTAGGTAGATAGCGTTGTGCATTGTCCACCAATGTTGTGCCCTCGGTACACCATTTTTGTCAACTGCACGTAATGCCATGAAATACTGGGAGTCTGTGAGAAACACTGCGCCTGGACTGGCTAGTCTGGGTTAGATGGTTGTCAACGAGAAGGGATATTGCCTCAGGGTAGCCTAGGTGGGCTCAAGCTGGTGAACCTCAGACAGCCTACCAGCTCACATAAACGCTATTTCAAGCATGCATGCGTATGCTCAGCTTTGGATTCAAGATACAGGAGGGCGGAAAATGAGTGATTACAAACCTCTGGGCAACAAACAGCTCAAGACAGGACGTCAGTGAACATTACGGCCAGATACAGCAAATACAGTCAAAGCTGACTACTCCTGCCGGAGGGAGTCCTTGGGTGTTTCAAACCTGGTCGGAGTTCCCAGGTTGTTCAACATCCAAGACCCTGTCATGAGGGCAGTGATTAATGTGATTGCCAGGATCACAGCCTCCAGCAACTTGACCTGCGGGATTTCAGAAACTTAAGGAGAAATCCGATCCCAACCCAAGTCACAGGAACCACAAAGCCTTATCCACATCGACAAGAAGGAACATTGATACAACATACCTTTCTCTTTCTCATTTGAGGGAGGGAAAGATCCATGGTACTCGTTTTCGTACCTGTGTCTCACACTTGGCATCGCATGTGTATGTCTTGGCAGCATTATTATGAAGCTGTTGCTCAGAAAGCAAGTGGCGGGTAGGTGATGATGCCTGTGCCATCGAACAGAATTCAGTAACACTCGTCTAGAGGACAGCCTGACAACATGCTATCCCCATCCAGACACGCAGTAGAAGACAATGCCAGGAGGACGACACAAGGCACGAATGATCAGTCACCTGGGCATTTCGTGCAGGATCTGCGATGTATGCCATCACGTGCCTCCTGTCACCCTCAGCAAGAACAGCTTGTATCTGCTCCAACAAGTCCATTTCCTCCCGCAAGCCTGCCTCGCTTGGGCACACCACGACCACCTGAAACATGAATCAACCATGAGGATGAAGTCAAAGCAAATCCGACGAAACAGGTTTCCTTCAACACAGTGCAGAAGGATGCATGGGCAGGAGCTGAGGAGTGACCTGTGATGTTCCTGCTGAATTTGACAGCAGGGATTGCACAGCCGAGGCTGAAGCCTCAGTGGCAACATCTCCTCCTCCAGTGCATGCGCCTAACATTTGCAATGAAGCAGGCCTGCTCTGAGACTGCAGTTGCTGACTGATCAACTCGCTGACACTGCCGGGCCCCTGCACACCCAGAGCAGGACCTTGAATGGAGTCCACATCATCTCTGTTGTTCCTGATTGGCAAATGGCTCAGACAAGAGGCCTCTTCGTGGGGAGTAGCTGAGAAAAACGTACCTTGTGGACAATGTTGGGCATAGACAAGGAAGACCCAGCATTCTCGACTGCTCGTCGCAGTGGCTGAAGCAGCTCAGCAAGCGATGGCTCGGCCAGTGACTCAGGGTGAACCTGAGAGACAGCACTTCAAATTGACACCCAATCCATCCTCAATGTACATCTTCTATCACAACAGCTCACACAACAGCGTGAAGATGCCTCTGTTGTCTGAAAGCTTCATCAGACACAATCGGACCTCTGTGCAGGCCAGCTGCTGCAATAACAATTACCTGGTTGCCAATGTACAGGAGCAATGTCTCAGGCGCTCTCAGCTTCACATCCTCTGCATTCAGTAAGTGCTGCGCAGCTGAGTGAACACCGTCTTCTCTGAAGAAGCTGCCCAGCAAGAACTCTGCTACAGATGAAGTTGACGCTGTCTGCGCAACAGGATGTCTAGTCAATCCCTGACAGAATATGTGGCAGTTGCACTCTTTCACTTACATCAAGGATGCTGTGCCGTGGCGTTAGCACTGAGGGACAGGCCGGCATTACAACGACCCACATCACATCGACAGCAACTTAATTGTTCAATCACAGACGGGTAGATATACAGCACATCACAGAAAAGCTAGACAACTCTGACTAGGGTTCCCTGAGATTGCTCCTGCTCCTGATTCAGCTAGCCGCACCTCGTACGATACTCTTGACTTCTGACCTTCGAATCCAGCTTTGACGTAAGACTCTGGTGACCACAAAAACGTTGGCGTCCTTTGCACGCCTCCTGCGAAGTCTTGTCCTAGCGTCAACCTAATACTGCACAGCAACACACAGGAAGCCAGCAACCTGTTTGTTTCCCAGCTCGAGACTCTAGCCATACTGCTCATCCATGCATTCCCTCAAGACAAAGATCTTCCTTGGCCAGTGCTGTTGAGAGCGCTCTGAGGAGTTCCAGATCTTCAGAGCAGAGTGCCTATTCAGGCTGCGCAGCTGACCATTGCACGAGGCCAAACGAAGGCAAGCCCAAATGCACGTTCTTGGACGCTGTCTTGCAGCCAGAATAACGCCACAGCCCGTCTCTCATCTGTGCTTGGGGCTTGTTAACCACAGATCGCTGCGTGCAGTGCCTCTTCAAGCCCTATTTTCCGACTTTCAGCAACCAGGGATGCCGCCCAGAAAGAAGAAAGCTCCTGAGGTTGATGATGACGACGCCGATGAGGCCTTCAATCCAAAGACATCTGGCAAGAAAGGTGACGCGGATGTGGATGAAAAACCAAAGAAAAGGCAGCGCGTCAAGAAAGAGAAGGAACCTCAAGAAATCCACACTGCCCATGAGGGCCCAGCCTGGACAGTTGTGCCTCCCTCGCTGATGTACAGGTACTTTATAAGACAGTGGTTTTTCCTACTGCCCAATGAGGGGCTACTACATTTTGGTTGAGGAGCATTTCCAGCATCATCTGGCTCATTGAAGTGTGTCCCATTTCATAGGGAAGGAGAACCAAGATCAGCAGAAAGGATAGCTGGATTCGACCTGGTACGTACAATCTCGTCATCGATTTCCCTTTCTAACATCCCATTTGAGGAGCACACATGACACCAGAAGTCCTTGCACAGGATGGAACACTTGTTGTCACCAAAAGCGGCGCTCAATTTGTGACCAACCCAGATGACTTCAAGTTTTTCAATAAGGATGTGCCCAAAATCGTGAAGGAGTATGCAGAGAAGGGTTATAAGGTTGTCATTTTCAGGTATGGTGCCCTCTTAAGTCTTGTTACAAGACTGATTGCCCCTTGATGGTGTCTGAGGTCTGGAAACATGCAGCAACCAGGCGGGCATTGGGAAGCAACTGGATGGAAAGATGTCTGTCAAGCTGAGGCAAAGGGCAGAGAACATGCTTGCCAAGGTGATCAGCGCCACTTCATGCAAGCTTTTTAAGTGATTCTCAGTAATTTTGCATGGTGCATGGTGTGCATGCTGGACGTTTCTACTCGATTCAATGATATTGTGCTTCTGCATGCAGATGGGTGTGGATGCTACAGTGCTGTATGCATGTGGCAAGGACAACTTCAGGAAGCCTAAGACTGGCATGTGGGATTACTTTGTGGAGAACCTGAATGGTGGTGTGTCTCCAGGTACATCCTAACCTTTGGCATTCTCTTTGATCCAATGCATTGTGGATGTAAAGAATCACGCCATGGCCCTCCATGCAATCTCTGACAGCAAGTGCATTGCATCGCAGATAAGGCCGAGTGCTTTTTCGTGGGAGATGCAGCAGGCAGGCCGACCGACATCCAGGGTGGTGCAGATAGCGATAAGTGCGCTGCTCATGTTGCCCTGTTTCAATTTCCGCCTGCAACTTCGCATTGTTGTTACAGTCAGCTATCACATGTGCTGACAAGTGTGGCCATCCTTTCAGGAAGTTTGCAGAGGGCGCTGGAATTGCATTCAAGACGCCAGAGGAGTGCTTTGGGTGGGTTTTCCATGTTCGCGATAGTCCCTGAAGAGGTTTACACCTGAAAAGTGGAAGTCATGAAGGCATGCTCCCTTGGGATGTGCCATATCTGAGTTCACAAGCTTGGGAGGTTTGTGGCTGAGTGTGTGCAAAGCTTGGTGCAGCGAGGGAGCCAGCAAGAAGGGGGCATACATCCCTCCCGCAGGAGAGGAAGGCGAGAATCACAACCCAGAGATATCAGCAGCCTTTGAGCAGCTGGCTGACCACTTTGCAAAGAAGGGTGCGTTTCATCTGCCCCTGCCTCTGATAACATCAATACCACTCATGGCTGCTATGTTAGGCTCCTTCAGGCTGTGTGGGGAAGCCTTCCTGAACTGTACAATGCACAGTGCTGGCATTGTCGACAAAAATTTGGCCGAACACCTGCATGCATGATGCATGTATGTTTTTGCTTTGCACAAGGGAGCGGAAACTGCAATCCAAAGGTCTGTAAGTAATGTCATACTTTGTCTGAGGGCTCATTCCCATGCCTGCAGGGGAAGGCTTCAAGGCCAATGCATTGCGGAAGTCCAGCAAAATCATTGCTGCTCACCCAGCCAAAATCACCGCCAGCAGCGAGTTGAAAAACACAGCTGGAATTGGGAAAGGAAGCATGGCATATGTGCGCCCTTCAACATAGACCCCCTTTTGCCAAATGTCTGCATGTGCTTATATGGCAAGTTGAGCGTTTAACATTAAGTTGGCAGGTCGACTGTGGACTATCACACTGCTGTATAAGCTTAAAAGTGAAGAATATCAGCACCTCCAGCCAACACGCTTTTGTGCATTTTGTCAATTGCTTCTTTTGCCGGAACTGCAGATAGATGAGTTTCTGCAGTCTGGCACCATGAGTGTGCTGGAAGAGGCCGGCGGCTTCCAGAAGCCATCAGCAACTGGCGAGGGTGCAGCAAAGCCCAGTGGAGAACAGGCAATGGCCTTGAAGTTCCTGTGAGGCCAGTCAGCCTGCAGTCACATTCAGTGTGTGTGATTGCATTTTCTAGCTCATTAAATCAAGAGGGGAGGGGAGTGTTGGGACATTCTTTGGGACTGTAGCGGTTTGGAGATTGAAGGTCCAAGGTCCACGTTAAGAGGTACCAAGTCACAAGTATGGATGTGACCCATCCTGCAGGTCATTGAACACTGCTGCATAAGATATGGGAAACAATGCAATTTTGAAGCTTCTTGAAGTTGCGCTGCATGGAATGAATGGGACAAGTATTGCGATGGTCGTGCCAAGACCTCATTTGCATTATGTGAGCAATCTACATCAGTGGCCTTAAGCTTGCACTTGTGGTTTCATGTAATTGTCAGTCAGTCAGTCATTTGCACGTTTTAAGCCACTTAATTACACCAGCAAAAGTAGTAAACAGTAGATCCAATTCTGACTGACAAGTTAAGCATCTTGTCAGGGAGGTTCTGCTCAATTAGATGCAAAGATACTTCGCAATCACACTGCAAGAACACGTTCCAAAATGCTGAATAGTGTGAGGGAGGCATGGTGACATGCTTGTCGTGTACCTTCAGAAACGCATGCAAAAGTGTTGGCAACTGTTTTTCTGTCACTCTTGGCACAGCCCACTCGACAGCAGTACGTGGTGTACAGTGGGGCAGTCACACATGCCACAATGCACCCACAAAGAATTGGTACAGACCTCTTTCTCTACTACAATACCATATAAGTGACTTCTTCTCTCTGCCACATGCCATGGCCGGAGGTGATCACAGAACTCAGAGTCAGGAACTTTCAGGCAGGATTTTAAGAGCCTGAGCTGCCAGCTGAGCTTCTACCACCGAAGCTCGAGTGAGGACCCCAATGATGGATCCAGTGTCATCCAGCACCATTGCCACAGACTCCCCTGCCTCATCCATCACCTGGATGCATCGCCCTACAGCTCAGTCTCATGCCAACCAAAAGCTTCTAGCATTGCAGCACTCTCAGCACGTCATGTAAGTATTTGCAGGACAGATATGCGTGCATGCTGATGTTCGAGGTGACATGGAAATTGTGAGCGGACTCAGGATACCTGAAGAGCCTCGCCGAGAGAGGTCTCTGGCGTGAGCATGACACACGCCTGCCGCAGTGCGCATAGCACGGTCAGGTCCTCCACCTGTCTGTCCTTGGGCCGCATAGGCAGGCTGCCCACCAGCCCAACCTCCCCATCCACGCCTTCACACACAAACCTGCTGCTGCTGCTGTCATCCCCAACTTGTGGGGCCCTGCCATTTGCAGTGGCCTCAGCTGCAGCCACTGGGCTACCAGAGAAGGACACAGAAGCACCGCCACCCCTGCCCAGAGACCTGATCCTGCCAGGGTGCCCCGCCTTCATTAACCCATTCTTAGATATACTTGCCCGTGGCACTGTCCTGACTGTCACCTCCACAGCTTCACCCGGACCTTGAGATGCCTCCTGTGTCACATCCGGCTGAGGTAGCGCATCGCTTGGCTGCCACCCCTGGTCCAGAGGCAACTGGTCGGGCATTGCGTTGCTGACGGCCGCGAACACCTCTTCGGTGATCACAGCGGCAGACTGTGTGGATGATGAGAGTGAGGAGGCCGGCTCGGAGGGCCACAGGCGAAAGACTGGAGACAGCGGCTGCAGCAGGGCAGCCATGGGGAAGGAGGCGACCCAGTAGGAGATGCCGACTGAGGCCAGTGTGGGAATGATGATGAAGTAGTCGTGCGTCAGCTCAAACAGCAGCAGCACTGCCGTCAGAGGCACCTGGACCCACATAAGTCCAGGTTGGTGGACATTTATTTCCAGGCCTGCAAAAAGAGGCCTTCCTGTTCATGGTGCGCTTAGCTTCACCCCCACTTTCAGATTGCCATAACCAATCCTGTGACAATGTTGTTTTCGACATGGACATGGTACGCCCGATTGACATGCCGTACCATGGACATGGATTGATCGGTGGACGCCGGCAATAAATCTAAAAGTTCTGAATTGTCAGGACTTTTGTAACTTCAACTAGACACGCTCACAAATAACGCCCCACTGCTCACCCTCTGCTGTCCATGCAAGGCTTAGTGTGGAGAAATGTGAGTGTCAAAAAAATACGGTGATGGCAGAAGAAAGCGCGGGGGTACCTGGCACAGAGCGGCAAGCATGCCAGCGACGCCCACCAAAGCGTAGGCCTGGGGTGCAGTCACTTGCAAGCCCAGTGGCGTGCCCACCAACGCCGCTATTCCCCCAAATGCCGACCCCAGAGCAGCACCTGCCAAGAAGCAGACAGCAGTGAAGACCATGACCAGGTCTAAGACCCATGCCTCACCCTGTCGTGTGAAGGCCTACAATGTGACAGATAGCACGAATATGAGACAGTCAAGTAGCTCGTCGGGGTGCCTTGTGGATGACAGGAGTGGCTGAGTATACGCCGGAAAAGGTGGTGGGTGCGCACCCATGAAGATGGAGGGGGCGTAGATGCCGCCCACAAGGCCGGACCGCTGGCACACAGCAGTTGTCAGGATCTTGGCAGCCACGATCTGCAGCAGGAGCAGCGGAGCGTAGTCGCTCCCGCGCGCCTCCAGGATCGCATTCACATTGCCAAACCCCTGGTACAGCACCTCTGGGTACGCCAGCGCCACCACACCTGCCACATGCACATGGCTCAATAACTTCCCTTCCCTCTCCGTATCCTGGATAGAAAAAACTGGTCCGGCTGGAAGACTTTGGAGCTTGGTGAAGTGGAGAGATGGCAAGCATTTGGGGCGTGATCTGGCCATCTAACGAAACAGCAGGATGCTGGCATGTAGCGGGCACCTGTGGCAAGGCCGCCAAGAAAAGGCCAGAGGACATGCTGTGCCTGCATGCTGATAACTCCCGAAGACGCATCCTCCAGTCGCCTGAAGGCCCTGTCACTGACCTGTGTTGCACCACGCTCAATTGAGCTGACAAGTCTGCGCTGCCAGGAGAAGGAACGAAAGCCATGTCTGCTGCAGCATGAGTTGCTTAAGGGGGGACTGGTGGTGATGGGGTCACCTGGCTGGAGGCCTTGAAGGCGCTGGAGGCAATGCCGCAGACTGCGCCCAGAACAAGCACAAGTGGCAGCTCAAACATGCTCTGCAGCTCATACTCCGGCACGCGGAACGCCGGTGACGCGCCCAGCCCTGCCTGAATGCAACCCACAAAACCACCTATCATCCCTGTTCGACTACCTCAGCAACTGCCATGAGTGGAGTCCACTGCCTGCGTTCTTCACCGCCCCTGGCCCACTTAAATGGGTGTCAAAAAAACTGGCAGGACAGACTGCAGTTAACAGGCTAATGCCTTGTTCTCTCCTGACTGGATAGAGAACGAAAAGAGAACCCAGGGTACCTGAGTCCTGGTGTGGACTTCAGTAGCTCATGACTACACAATACAGGAACAATTCCTATCCGCCGTCTTGAGCATGGAGTTTCATCCACGAGGGGAGTTTGAGGGAATGACCTGGGGACACGATGGCTGCCACGAACCAGACACCACAGCCTGTTGCTGGCAAGGAATGGTGAGGAGAAGCTGGGACTGGAGAACCCACCTGGGACACGACAGCAGCCACCACGCTGGCCAGAAGGATCATGGCAACAGTGAGCGCAGATGAGAAGCTGGCGCCAGAGCTGTCGGCTGACATGGGGCTGCCGGCTGCATCCTTGACGACCCCTGGCCGCTGCAGGACTGACTCCACCGCAAAGAACACCCCCGATATGGGAGCGTTGAAGCCTGCCGCCACACCTGCCCGCGAAACAGAGGAAGGTCAGCGTTAGGACTCTCATTCATTAGTTGCCCAGTCATCTGGGCTTCTGCTTGGATCCTTCAGGGTCAAGACAACCCAGACTTGGGCATCATTTCTGAGAAAAGAGAGTTTTCAATTAATACAAAGGAAGAAAATGTCCTGACACTGTTGAGAACTGGCTGAATTCACAGCAACTTTCTTCAATAACCCATGTGCGGATCAGCATGCAGCAATACGGCGTCACTTTGAGGGGGTAGGAGGCACCAGCGCCAGAGCCGGCAGCAATGAGAGGCAGCAATAGGCGGCGCTTGGAGCGCAGCAGGGAACCCAGCGCTCGCGCCGAAGAGCGACCGATGTCGACAGAGGGGCCCTCGGGTCCCAGCGAGGCGCCACTCCCCAGTGTTATGGCCGCCGCCATTGCTCGCAGCACTGGAGCGGCCACCGCTCTTGCCTGCACCTGTTGCAGACACGCTCCGCTAGATTAGTGAACACCTCGAGACTTGGGAGTCTAGATGGTATGTTGCCGGGGACAAAGGCTAGATATATGAGGTTCGAAATGATGCTTGGAATGGGCTATCCTCTGCCATGTCAGTGATTTCCAGCATTTATCGGGCAAGTCCAGTGCGCAAGAACACCTCACATCAATGGCATAGAAAAACATTGTGCCAACAATGTCCTGCCTCGTCTTTGCAGCTTCGTCCCACTCGCGCCGAGCACAGAACCTCTGACAAGTCCATGAAGAGCAAGACAGCTATTGCACACCTTTCCCTGCCAATCCCAGGAGGGCCCAAGCCAAGCTGGGTACTGCCAGGTCTTATTGAGACCTGGCTCTGCAGCTGTGCCCTCCTGTCGTCCTGAAGCGCTCTCAAAATCTCGGCCGGAGGTTGAAGCTGCGGCTGTCTGGTCCCTCAATGCAGCTTGACTCCCCTGCAACCCAGCACTCATCATACAATGCATTCCTTACAATTGAGGGGCTCTTGGAAATGGCTATCTAGATGTCAGCTCTCAGCATGATTCTTCATGCAATTGTATCGCACTGCATGAAAGACCAGGGAGTACGGTATGCTTGAATTGGTAGCACCCTCATGTACTTGCCTCAGTAGGGGCGGATGGGATTTTGTTGCCGTTTCTAGCCAGTGAACTGGTTGCTGGCTTTCCCTGCTGTTCGCCTCCCTTTAAGGCAAGTGGCTCATCAAAATTTGTAACGGCCCTCAGTGCCCCCACCACAAGACCACCCACCACTGGAGGCGCGACCAAGACAGGTACTGCTGATGCCAATGGGAGCTGGCGTGCCCATCGTCCCCAATGCGTGGCCTCCACGGGAGTTTCCTGTTCGTGATACATTAGCACATCGACACATCACAGCACGATAATACATCATCTGGTGGTAGGAGCAGCAGCAGAGCAGCCTGGCCAGAGGAGCAACAAGACATGTAGAAAGCTGACCTGCCATGCATAGTGCCGGATAGCATGGATGACATCATTGAAAAGTACTACACCACTGCCCGTTGCCAAGCCGATGGCGCATGCCACCAGCAGCACTGCTGCCTCTGGCTCGTCATCAACAGTGCCTTTGCTCTCACTTCCACTCTCAGCTGCAGCACAAATCACAACAATGAGTGGCATGCTTGCGTACTATGGACAGGCAGAGCCAGTGGTATTGAGTCATACAGAAGTTGCATCCAACCTGCTACGATGAATAATTTCCTACACCCAGACAAGGAGGTATGCTGCAAGCGGCTTGTTGGGCGACATCTGCTGTGATGATTTATCCCGAAGGATACTTTCCACTTCCCACCACAAGTTCTGCCGTGCTGAACCTGGGCACGTCATGCACAGACCACTCAGTATCCCTTAGATGATAAATAACACCTAGCGTGTTCTTCTGTCATCGATGATTACAATAAAGCTTGTCATAGAAGAACAAGAGTGTCATTTCCGGCCTCTGAATTCGCTACAAACCTGGAAAGGCTCTCTCTGGTAGCGGTATTCACATGAGATGACACCTATCGATTGAAATATCATTATTTGCCGAGTTCAAATCACCGTACTATAAACATGCCGAGAGTGCAGGATACCTGCAAACGATTTAAATCATCGGAACAAAGTTGGCCTGCCACTATATTTCCTAATCTATTTAAAAAATTGATTTCACCCTAGCCTCACGTTTCATCACCAAGGAAGAAAGGTGAGCCCATGCGTGACTTGATAGAATGTCCCGACGTGGAGCGGCTGGAAGTCACTGCTGACTCATGCTCACATGTCTGCAACATGTCGACAGCACCGTTTGCCCTCTCTTCCGATGCCTTCAGTCTTGAGATCCTTCAGTTTTCTATAAGGTCAAACATCAGAACATACTGAAGTGTGCCTCTGTGTTGGACGAGCAGCACTTATCTGCACGACTTATTTTTGTCTGGGCATGACAAGATCAGTTTTCTTACACATGGACGCGTGCTGAACAAGAGAGAGTAATTTCATGATCTTATGGCCGAGGAACCTGTCCTTGCAGAGAGAAGGGGTAGCAGGGCCACGGACGATGCCGACACTGGCAACACCCCAGCTCTTGACTTTGATGAGGCTGAAGAAGAACCAAGACTCAAGTACCAGAGGTTAGGATGTGACGTAGCTGAACTATTGGGGAACAACGCGGCAACCTGCCTGTCTGTATCCGACAAGATCCTGGCCCTGGGAACCCACAGTGGCGCCGTGCACGTGCTGGATTATATTGGGAATGAGGTGGGCAGAGCATGTGCCATGGTTTCCAGCCATGGCTTTGTTTGCAGATTTATTATTTGAAGAAGTGATGGCAAGAGATCCATTGAAGTGGCTCTTTGTCTGCTCCAGGTGAAGCGTATCGAGGCACACAAGGGTCCTGTGAATGAGATTTGCTTTGATGAGGCTGTTGAGTACATAGCCAGCTGCTCTGATGATGGAACCGTGGTGGTGCGTATCTGTTGCCTTCTTGATGCCTCACCTGAAGGTTACCTGGCTGCGGCAGCCAGGTGCAGCTTGTACAACCTCATGATGACATGGTCTGCATGCAGATCCAAGGCTTTTACACTGATGAGGTGACTACATTCAAGTACAAACGCCCTATCAAGGTATGCTAAGCCCTGATATGCAATTGTTTCAATGAGCTCTAGTCCGACCCCTGCTGTAACACAACGGCACATCACAGCATTGTCACCCAACTCTCTGGCTGCTGCGCTGACAGAGCGTGGCATTGGATCCGCGGTATGGCTCGAGGAAGACTCGGGAGTTTGTCACAGGCGGATTGGCAGGGCAGCTCTTATTGGTCTCCAAGGCAAGAACCCATGTACCAGCAACCATTTCCCAAAGCCCCTCTCCATTGTTCTTTTCATAGTGCTGACTCCCTGTACTGCTACGATGTGCAGGGCTGGCTCGGAAACAAGGACACCATCCTGCACTCTGGCGAGGGCCCAATCCAGGAAATAAAATGGAGCGGCAGCTTGATCTCATGGGCCAATGACCTGGGCGTCAAAGTGTATGACACCACCATTCACCAGCGCATCGCTTATATCGAGCGCCCCCGCTCAAGGTGACCTGCTCTGTCTTCAATGTACTCTATGCACACATCTGCGTCGATTGATCAGGCCTGAGCAACTGCGCCTCTTCAATCCTGGTTTTCTCATCGCTGGGGAAGATCAGTCCCCCCTTGCAACTGTACCAATTACAACAAGACAACTGCATTCCTCTGGCAAGTGAATGTGTGTGTGTGCTGTCTGCAGCTTGAGGCATGACAAGTTGCAGTGCCACATGTTCTGGGAGGGGGACTCCCTGCTGCACATTGGGTGGGCCGATTGCGTCAAGGTGGCACGGATGCGGCCAGTCACTGCAAGCTTGGGGGGACAGACAGACTCGAAGCACTCTGTACAGATTGTCGCTTCTTTCCAGATGGACTATCTCATCGCGGTATGGTTTCAAGCTCGGGCGACCAACTCTCATCCATCTCATCTGTTTGTATGTTGGCACAAATGATTTGTGTGACTGAGGATGGGTTGTGTATCAGGGAATTGCACCGTTCGGTGAGGACATCTGCTTGCTGGCCTGTGCACTCGCCAAAGAAGCCAATAAAACAGAATTGGAGGGGACGGGTGCAGCTGAGGAATTGAATGGAGCAGTCCCTGAAGAAGCACCAAGGCCGGAGGTAGACAACCTCCACTTTGTGCTTTGCAGTCTCGTGAACTGTTGAGTTCTGGAAGCATGAATCAGCCAGGGATGCAGGTCTCAATGAGCATGGCCGCATGTGCTTGGCATGCACAACCTAAGCGATGGATTCCAAAAAGAAGAAGCATGAAATCATTCCAACCATCCTAGGGCTGATTCATCCCCATCATTTCCAGCATCAACATGCACGACATGCAAACAATTCACTACAGAATTTGCAACCCTCACTACTTTCTCTGCCACATGAAATCTTAACGGTTTGGCGAAAGGATTGTCAAGTCTGGGGTGGCTGCTTTGCGCAGCTGAAGATCGTGACATGGCAGAACGAGGAGGTGGCGTCGGACGCGCTGTCCATCCACGGCTATGAGCACTATGCGGCGACGGACTATGCACTGGCGGCGTGGTACCCGAGGCGGCCGCGCACGCCCGGCGCGCCCGAGGCCGCGGCCGGCACTAGCGGCAGGTCCACCGACTTCACCAAATGGTGGGCTGATGGGGATGAGCCCCTCTACTACATCATCTCCTCCAAGGTGCTCTCCTCCTGGTTTGGTAATCCAAATTTTGCTTCCGTGCATGTCTTGTCAATCTTGTGGGCAAATCCATGTGCTCCATTACTCCTTTATGAAGCGTCAGCTGGTATGCGGTGGCTGATGTATTCACAAATCTTGGGAGAAGTGCACGAGGGTCGAGTTGGTGTTTCCCTTGCATTATGTTGTGTAGGTGGCTTGATGTGTGTATTTGTTGGACTGGCAAACATAGCACTCTTGATATGATGGCGTGTTGCACAGGATGTCGTGGTGGGCCGACCCAGGGATGGGGATGACCGTGTGGCATGGCTGCTTGATCACAAGCGCTTTGACAAGGCACTTGCAGTGCTTGATACCAACAGAGGACTCAAAGCTTCTACCCATGAACAGGTGCAGTTCTGCTCATCAGAAATGCAGCTCTTTGCAACTCTGCAGCGCATGAAGCATTATTCGAAATCTTGACCATGGCAGTTCTTCCTAGGATACATATCATCGCGCAGGTGACTCAGCGCTACTTGGAGCATCTTGTGTCCCAGCGGCGGTTCGATGAGGCAGCCCAAGTCTGCTCTAGGCTCCTCAAGGTATCTAAACTATATCCCCATCCAATGCACCTGTGAGTGCAGAGCAGCTGCTGCTGCCAAAATTGGCGCATGAACAGCACGTCAGAGGGTGCTTGCGCTTCTTCCTGGCTCGTTTTGAGCGGTGTAAGTTGGTCGCAGGACAATGCAGCGGGGTGGGAGCGGTGGGTGTATGTGTTTGCGCAGCTGCGGCAGCTGCCGGCGCTGGCGCCTTACATTCCGACAAAGGAGCCGCGGCTGCGGCAGACGGCGTACGAGATGGTGCTGCACTCCTTCCTGCTCTCCCCCGCGGACCACCCTCGGCTGCTGGACGCTCTGCTCAAGTGGCCCCCCGACCTGTACTCGGTCCCCTCCCTGACCCAGTCCATCATCAACAGGTCAGCCTGCCTACTCTTCATGCTCACATTCCTCCTGTGACTTTGTGCAGTCATCTTGGGCTGATGGCACGGCTCTGCCAGGAACCCTGGGAATGCTAAGGAGATTGTTTGTGCAGCAGCATGCTGCTGTATTCTGGGCCACAAGGTCAGAACAGCCCGGGAGGGAACATTGTGCAGCACCTCTCAGTTTCCATGCGGTGAAACACACCAACGGGGGTGAAAACTCTGGCATGAGAGCGCCTTTGCAGCATGGCGTCATACATTTCTTGCATGCACAAAAGATTCAACTGTTAACGACCTGCAGTGCAAGCCACCTCCATTCAGGAGACAGTAGCAGGCTGAGTCACGGGTTCGGTCCTCCAGAAAGTGTTACCCCCCTAAACGGGTGCCATGTTGCAGGGCGCGCGGCCCGGGCGGCGATAGCAAGGCGCTGTTGCAGGCGGCAGCGCACCTGTACCAGCTGCAGGGGCGCTTCGACCTGGCGCTCGCCATCCTCCTGAGACTGCAGCAGCCCGACGTCTTTGACTTTGTCACCGCCCACAGCCTGCTCCCCCTCCTCAAGCCCTCTCATGTGGCCGCCCTCGTGCGTATCGACGAGGTGCCTCCTGTCTCTACTCCCTTCCTGTTTGCGTGCCTTTCTATTCTGACACCTTTCATTTCCAGTGGGCATCATTCAAGACAAGGCATCGATGCCACCGTGGTGTGTGTTGCAATGAGCTCAAGAGTCATGGTCAAGAGATTGGGGTTGTTGTTGCTGAGGGGTGTTGGGCGCCAGGTGCGGGCCATTCGGCTGCTGGTGGATCATCATGAGGAAGTCACGGCCGCCACCATTGTCCCAGCACTCCAGGTGTGTCACTATATGCTGTGCCTTGTGGACATTGATACAACGGTTTACAGAAAAATAGTCAATCCTGGATCTGCATGCTTGAACATTTCGTGCAAGTTTAGCTAGTTTAACCAGATCTTGCAAATTTGCATATGGGCTCATGTCAGTGATTGTGGGTGGCTGGTAGGCGGCAGAGCAAGAGGCAAGAAGTACGGGGAACGAGGAGGAGGCCGGGCTTTGGCGCAAGCGCATCTTCTACTACCTGGACTGGCTCTTCCAGAAGGATGCTAATGCGGGCGCCGATTTTGCAGGCGTGCAGGTGCGCTTTTTAGCTGCATCCTTCATGATGGTCTCGATAATGTCAAGGCATCCATGTTCCTTGACAGCCGACTTTCCATGCCATGCGTGTTCAAGGAGGATTGAATTGAATAGGATGGTCATGTTGCATGCCCGAAGCCCAGTGCTACAAGCGTCTGAGGGCGTTATAACTGCAACAATACTCATATTTTGCATGATGTTGGACCCCTTCTTCACTGGAATACTTTGTGTCTGCAGGCCTGAATGTGGGGACTGAGGCCTCAGAAATGCGTGCAGGTGGAACTGTATGCAGATTATGACCGGGGGCGGTTGATGGCGTTCCTGGTGAGCAGCCAGGCGTACGCGCTGGAGGCGGCTGCGGAGCTGTGCGAGGCGCGCGGCCTTGTGCGCGAGCAGGTGTTTGTGCTGGGCCGCATGGGCAACTCGCGCCAGGCCCTCCAACTTATCATCGCTCGCCTTGCCGACATCCCCCAGGCGTGTGCGCCGGCTGCTGCAAATTTCATTTCATTCTGATTGTCTTCGAAAGCAGCTATCCTGAGAACCATCATTGTGGAGGCGGTACAGCCTCTGGTGCAGGCATATGGGCAGCCTTCTGAGAGGATACAGTGCATATCTGTATGTCACCGTTTGACATGGTAATGTTGACGAGTGTAGAAAGCCTTCCCTTTCTGCAGTGTGTCCGAGTTAGCACCTATGGTCACCAAAGTGCAGATACTGTGTGGCAGCTGCAATGCATGATCGGCCTGGTCCAATGCAGAAAGGCTTCTGAGAGGGAAACGTTCTCGTGTGTCTGCAACTGTGCTGATGGAGAGGGCTTGGTGTGGGCATAGGCGATAGAGTTTGTGCAGATGCAGCGAGACGATGAGCTGTGGGAGCTGCTCATTAGCTTGGCTATCGGCAGCGCCGACTTGACAGGTGAGGCCTCCCTGCCACGCTCCCCTCTGTCCCAGCCACATTTCGTGAGGGAAACGTGCCAGCGCTATAGTGCCTTGAGTGAGACGAAAAGGCTTGGTCATTTTACGCGCCCCTGGCAAGCGGCGGCATGTATGGACTGCTACCGGTTTCCAGAAGCACGTGAGGTGTTCACGCATTGAAGGATGTCAAGTAAATCTGACTGCAACACTCATGGCATCGTTACCATGCAAGTGTGAATAGGGGCTGGGTAGTTAATAAGATCGAGGTCCATTCTGATTTCGGCAGAAACAGTGTGTTGTGAAGAGGCAAGGTGTGAGCGGGGTGAGTTGTCACTGCAGGTGCGCTGCTGGACCACATCGGCGGCTATGTGGACCCGCTGCGCCTAGTGCAGAAGATCCCTGTTGGGCTGGAGATCCCGCGGCTGCGCGACAGGCTGGTCCACATCATCGCGGACTTCCGCACGCAGACATCGCTGCGCGAGGGCTGCAACACCATCCTCCACCACGACTGCCTCTCCCTCGCCCAGGTGCCCCCTCCTACCCCTCTATTCTGCTGTTTCCCCTCTAGCATTGTGCCAGCTGTGCCCACAGCCCAGCGGCAGATAATTTACCATGAGCAAGTTGAGCCTGAAAGGAGCAGCCTGGACCAGAGTGGGAGGAATCAGTAGTATGTGTGTATTGCACTCCCTCAAGAAGTGCTACCTCTGTGAGGCTTCATGGCTGCCAGGATGTCATGCGTGACAGGAGGGCAGCTGATTTTCACAGACTAATATTTATCCTGTGGGTCTGGTGCGGGGTGTGCAGCGGCTGTATTTGGAGGTGCGGCACGCAGTGAGGCAGCTGCATGTGAGGGAGGCGGGCAGCGGTGGATCCCCCGATGCCTGGTACATGGCCGAAGGAGGCGGACTGAAGAGGAAGCCTGTGGATGCTTCTAGCCTGCCGGGGCCCTGGGGCGGCCATAAGCTGCATGTGCAGCCCAGGCAGGCTGCAGGCCAGGACTCCCAGCAGCTGCCAAAGGTGTGTCACTCCAGCAGGACTGCCGCGCTTCCTCTCGGTGATCTCGGCGGTCTTTCTTGTCCCTCCACATCCGATAACCATTGGAGAGACTATGCAGCACTGCCTTGCTTGCAGTGACCATGCAAGGTTTGGAGGGGATGAATTACATTGAGGTTGCCAAAAAAGCCCACGAATGTCACTTGCTCAACCCAATGCTTCTAATTTGCATATCAAAAAAATCTCAGCCTGAGCTATCAAAGGAAGCCCGGCATGGACCCTTCCTTCCGTGGGTGTCAATTGCTTGGGTTTTTAACTGCATGCGTGCATGCACTGTGTTGGCAGGTCTGGGTGGGGCTGGCAGGCCAGGCACCAGTGCAAGCGGCAACAGATACGGCCCGCAAGCCGCAGGGGAGGCGGGCATCCGGCCGCAGGAAGACCGGCGAAGATGCGGCCCCGCCCCTTCCAAGTCTCATCCTCGGGCGTGTTGAGGCGCAGCACTCGTGATGCTGCCAGCAATGCTGCTTCATTGATTTTCAAGTGCTTGTCTTGATGTGTCCTGTATTGTATCCTAAGCACATGGAAGGAAAGAGCTCGAGAGTGATTATGTCTCTCAGACCACTATACGGCTGATGTCCTGTCCGGCAAGTTTCCCAAACATACATCTCCTCTCCAGTCAGTCAGTCAATCTCAATGAAATATAGTGGTGTAAGCATTGGAAATCCTTGAAGGATTTTGAGCAACCTAAGCCCAGGGCTTATCAGTTCTGAATCAGAACTTCTGATCTATCCGGATATCCCGTGGTGGCCCGTATTTGGAACACTTTTATCATAGCGCAAGCTTGAGGGTGAATTACTCGGCACCGACACATCGGCACCCTCCAAATGTGGGTGTCGGAAGAAAGCTTATCATCATATCTTTCAAGTCTGACAACGGTCTCCGTGCCCGGAGCCGTTTCGAGAGTTCAGTATGTCGTTGTGGGTGTCCCAAATTGTTGGCCTCGGAAGGCCTCGAATCCTGATCGTGGGACAGCCACTTTTGAACCCGAAAACCAAAGCTGGAAGCCGCACATCCTCACCACACCTTCCACATGAGGTGTAATATCATTTAAGGCCCAGCCCGACAGCGGCGACGCCATCTAGCCGTCTACGCCCTGCTGGTTAGGCAAGGTACGAAAACCAGTCCATGCGGTTAAGTTCGAGTGGTGTCCCTTGCTCAGATAGGGGGCTTTACGTCAGATCAGCGCCCGACCAAGTCAGATATTGTCGTGAACTCTTGTTGCAAGCTCGTATCGCATTCGCATTCGTTTGTTACAGAATGTTGGCTGTGAGTCAGTGATGGCCACAAGTTGCCTTGTCTGTGGGCTGTACCAATCTGCTCACAACACTCATTACTACAGTGATTATGTTCTAGAGTATTATTTTATGCTGCAGACTGTCCAGGGAGCGACATTGGCGCCGCAGATTGCATGACTGCCTTGTCCTCACCTCATTGCATGGTGTAGCCTGCGAGGTGCGCTGGTGCCCGCCTCTGCCTGCCTGTGCTGGCTTGCTGTGGTTGCTTCTGTGAAGGAGTCGTTGTCTTGGAGTTGGTGCATGTGCCTCCTGTTCCTGCTGCAACTGTGCCTGGGCCTGAGTTGCCTGCAATCTCACAGGCCTGGGGGGCACTGGCATCCACGGCGCTCGCTGCTGCCTCCTTACCAACCTGGACGCCCACATCTGATGGCCTGTTCGATGCAGGTGCTGCTCCATCCTTGCCCCGTTGTGCTTTCTGGCGGCTGTTTTGCTTCTGAGGTTTGTTGGCCTTTGCCTGCCTGGCCGCTTCCTGCTGTTCTGCCCTGCGCTGCCGCTTGGCTTCCTGCTCAGCCCTCTTCAGCTCATGCTCTTGTGCCTTGCGCTGACGTTTGGCCTCCTGCTCAGCCCTCTTATGCTGCATGTGCAAATCCTTCTCGGCTTTTTTCTGCTCCCTCTCAGCCTTGCGCTTCTCCTTCTCCTCGAGCTCCATGTCCTTTGCTGTGAGCTTTGCTGCAAGGTCTTCCCGGAAGTCTGGTGAGGTAAGCAGGCGAGCTTCGGGCATCTGGAGCCGTGAGTGCACAGCTCTGCGTGCGGGTGGAGGCTCCATCCTCTTATCCACACGCGCAAGCTGGGTTGCCACTGGAAGCTCTGGCTCTGCTTGTGCTGGCTGCTCTGGGATGGCAGCTGGCGCCTCTGCTGCTGGCTCTGGCTGTGGTGCATCTGCAGGCGGATCTGGGTGACCATGAAGTTCTTCCTGGTGGTGCAGGCGCGGCAGCGTCTCTGGGCGATTTGGCGGGGTGTCTGGGCCTGCCGCATCTGCCTCTTGCCTGCTCTGCTCCAAGTGCCGCTGCTCTGCGGCCTGGTCTTGGCTCGCAACCACCTCTGCTTGCCGGTCCAGATCCTCACCCACCGCTGTCAGGTTTTGGTGGGTGAGTTTCGGCGCCACCATGTCGAAGTCAATTGGGAAAATGCCTGCAGGTTGCAATATATAAATCACAGTCAGGCCCTTCATCTCTTTTTCTCTCCATGATCTTGCATGCCTTAACAAGTCAACAAATGTCCTTGGCGCAATTGCGGGCGTACCTGACTTGAAGAAAGCACTTTTGATGTTGTTAGCATTGTTGGCTGCATCCCAGGCAGAGGTGGGTGAGCTCTGTGGTAAGCACAAGATCTCTAGGCTCATCTGTGTGGAGACGACTTTTGTGCTGTTGAGAGGATCTGCCATTTGCCACCGGCTGAAGGCCTGCAATGCACAGGGCACATGAGGTATTAAAATCCTGGTCAGGAATTTTGCAAACAGGGATTGATTGGCATGTTGCGCACCTGTGTGTACAGGTGCTTTAGCGGCTGCATGATGCCCACATCCAGTGGCTGCAGGAGGTGTGTACTGTGGGGAGGAAAGGCGAGCATGTGGATGCCATTGTCCACAGCCATCTGTAGCACGCGGGGGTCCAGGTGGGCCCCAAAATTGTCTAGCAGTAACAGAATGCCCTTCCCATTGCTGCGCAGCTCTGCGGTCTCTGGGAGAAGCAGGTCCCTCATGTACATCGTGAAAATGTCTGATGTCATGTATGCCGACTCCTGCATACAGATTAAAAGGGGTTTCAAACAATGATGAGCATGGCAGTGAGAAATGAAAGCATGCTGTCATTGTATACACAATATGTATGTTTGCGACTTCTGCAGGTTTACCTGAGTGACAAATCTTGCACGTTCCCAGGTGGTGCCCTCCAGCTTCAAGTTCTTCAGGAAGCGCGGTGTGCCCAAGTGCTTGCCCTTGCATATCACGAGCGGGGGCAGCAATTTGCCTGCGGCAGAGATGCAGGGGAGCAGAGTGACAGAATCGCGGTTGGCATTGCCTGCTGTGTGAGCGTGCCAGCTGCCGCGGCGGCACAGCACGCTTTCCTGGCGGCCGCTGGGCTGCATGTTTGTTTCATCCAAGTTGAAGATCCGATCGGCAGTGAAGGGCCCATGCTCATCAGTGACCTGGAGCGCAACAGTCAGGGGTCAAGCAGGTCCTTAGATTCTGTCAGCATGCACTATGGAAGTCTAGCATTGCGGGTGTGGAAAATTGCTGCACCTCTTTTAGCAGCCGGAAGAAGCCTTTGACATGCTCCACTGTCACGTTGCGGCGGTGATGATCCAAGTTATCGGAGATCCGCTTGGAGATCATTGGGTGCCGCTTCATGAAGCCATGCACCCACTTGGCTGTCACCCCTGTTCTGGCCCAGGCCTTGGTGATGGGGGCATCTGGATGCAGGTCCTTGGCAACATCGAATGTGAACAGCTTGAGTTGGCTGATGCGCAGGCTTAGACCTCTGTCATGCCATGCCAACACGTTCTTTGCTATCGTGTTCTCCACTTCAATGCCCAGCACAGGTTTGCGGCCAATGGTGGTGCTTTTGGTGATCCCAGAGAGATGCCTGTGCAGGGTGCTGAGTGGCAATCCATGCAATGCTGCAATTTGTCTGAGGCTGAGCTTGGCTTCGTCTGCTTTCTCTGAATTGGCTTCGCACTCCTTTAGTGCATTGGTTAGAGCTTCTGCTGGGTATTCCTGTCGTTTTGACTTAGCAATCTTCTTGCTGCTACTGCCAGGGTGCTGTTTTTTAGGCCTGCTTCTGGTCATCACTGCTACCTGGCCATCGGGCAACAATGGGTCTGTAAGGAGCGTTAATATATCCAGATCAGCGTTGTAATATCTGTTTCAAGGTATCAAGCAGCTGCGATGTGATTTTGGCGAACTTTGCATGACAAGGATGACTGTCAGGTGTTCACAAGAACAGCAGTTTTCGTGCACACCTGGGCTCTTGGATCGTGAATCTCCTTTACTGTTTGGCCACGATCAGTTGAGCAAGAGATGATATGAGTCGATTGAGTCACGATCCCAACACCTGGAGATCACTGTCACGCTCACCACAACGGAAATTCAGGCTCTTTTCTCAGACGGCCTCATGATCAGCCGATCGTGCACATCTATCACTGCATTCTCACAGAGCCCAAGCATCATGAAGGCTTCCTATAGTGACAAGCTTCCATTTGCAAGGCCGATCCCAAAGATTCGTTGTTACTCGAGCTGCCCAGCCATTCAAATTTACGCGCCGTTCCATATTAGGACCTGTTCCACATTAGGAACACCACGGGGATTGAGGCAAGCAAACCCGTGCTGACCAGTTTGAAGATTCAGCAGATGATGCAGTGTGCCAGAGGATCTGTTGGATTGCTCTGCAGATGGCTCAGCAGGAAGTGGATAGACTCTGGGCGGAGTTGCAGCGTGTGGAGCAGGAGATCAAGGACCAGGAGGTAAAGATAGATGATGCTATCGAGAACAACAAGCCAGGAAAGGTTATTACCAGCTACAGAGAGAGGAAGGAGCGACTTGTCAACAAGGAGAAGGAACTGCGGCACCAGCTTAGCGCCCTGCAGATCCGCCTGGCTACCCCATCAGGTGAGGTCCTTGCTGCCGCCCCACGATGACTGGCGCAATGACTGGCTGTCAGGTCTGCTTTCAAGTGCTGTCACATGCGTTAGGGTAGACCTCAAGTCAGTGGACCACGTTGTGCTCATGGCCTGTGGCAACTTGCGTTCCGCGTTTTTGCGCGGCGGCCTTAGAGTCACTGTCACATCGCCAGTCTGCTTTGTAGAGTTGTGGGATCAATAAAGGTAGAGACATGACTCTTGGAGCCAGCACCTTCCGTGTGTGCACAGCTGTGGGACCAGCCTGTGAGTTTTTCTGAGCATTTCAAACAGCTTGCAGTCCTTGGGTCAACGCAATTGAAAAGTTTGCCTGTGGCTCTGTCTTGTGCTTGCGGCAATAGGTTCTCTCTACACTGCAGTTAATGCTGTTAATCTGGCCAAAGCAATACCGCTGCCTTCCCTTGTGCGCTTCTTTGAGATCACAATGGGTGCCGCCACCCTGCAAAGTTTTCGATGTTTTATGTGGTTAGACTTGGGCAAAGTTTGAGGCTAACACTTGTTGGGGAATTGCTTCTGCGGTTGATGTCGCTGATCTTTCCTTTTTCCTGATCTGCCATACTCAGCCATGGCCGCGCTGCCCAAAGTAAACCATTGCTAGAGCTCACCTTGTTGTGCAGCAGGAGAAGGCGATCAGCCTGTAACACTGAACGCAACCGTGAAGCATTTTGCCGCCAACATTCAAAGCATAGACCTCAGGACGCCGTCGCGCATTGTGGAGTTTGGTGGAAAGCTGCTCGACGGTTCCTTCCGCGACGCATTGTACCTCCGCAGCGTTGCACTGCCTCTTTGGAAGGCAATTGAGGCTGATCCAAAGTGGGGCGTTGTTGTCTCTGGGGATCCGGGCTGCGGGAAGTCACACTGGCTGCTGTGGCTTCTCATCTGGCGAGTGTCTTGTGGCGGCCTTTTGTGATCTTGACTTGCAACTTTGCTGTAAGCGTATCATCCTCTCAGGACTTGATTGTGAACATCACTCAAATAAGCGATGGGTTGGCTACAGAGTATTGCTTATCGTTCTGACCCCTGTTTGTGCACTGCAGGCTAGTGCAGCACAATTGCAAGGTCCTTTGGCATGGCCGACAGAAGTCAGAGCCGACATTGTACCTTTTTGAGGCAAGCACAGTCCGCGGCTTGAGCAAGGCACAAGCAAAAGAGGTGAGTTGGTCAGCATGTAAGGAGTCGCTTTGCATCTGAATGTGGACATCCATTGGCAGAGACGGACAGGCTGATGATATCCAGCCTGTCCGCCACAGCGGTTACAGAACCATGAAGCCCATGCAGACATTTATTCCTTTTTTTGATTATATGTGCGCAGTCTTCTGCACCTCTTGCAGTAGGTCTGAGAGGAATGTGTCATGCAGGTGCTGGTGAATGGAGGCGTTTACTACCTTGTTGACGGACGCGAGCCCTTTGATTTTGCCGGGATGCAGCCGATAAAGGCTGTGATTGCGCACTCGCCCAAGCTGGACGCGTACAAAGATTTCATGAAACAGGAATTTGGTGTGCACAAGATTCCCTGGTTTATGCCGCCTCTAGAGCAGGGAGAGGTGTTGGAGATGCTGCCGATCTTCCCGCATGTGCCAAAAGAATTGGTAGGTCCCGGGCCGCGTAGTCTGGCTGGGTATGATGCGAAGAGTTTGGCTGTATTTTTAATGCACCGCTACTATTGTGCAGGCACTGGCACGCTTTGATGTGTATGGTGGCTCTGCACGGGCAATATTTGACAGCGCATTTGACGACCGGGATTTCAAGATGAAAACAGACGCTCTCGCAAAAATGAGCTGGGCCACAATTACAAGTGCTGAGGGAGCTCCTCTGGCAATGGATGAAGTGAGCAGCACCTTGATCACAATCTTGGTTCCCAAGTGGCAGCAAGGTGCGTGCGCTCTTCTTTGGGCATGCACTTTCTAGTTTCAAGCAGTGCCCTGTTCAACCTATGCCTATGGTAACCATATGTTATCTTGCAGGTGATTTTACCACTACCCAGGTGCAATGTGCATCTCGCCAGATGCGCAGAGAGATCTACATAAAGTGCAAGGAGCAATTCTGTCAGCAGCTGTGGCTTTGGTTGGAAGGCAACACCTCAATACCCCTGAAGGTAAACCTCTGCGTGGGTTTTGCAGTGCGCAGTCTCCAATGTGAAGGCGCCATGATTGACTGACTGTGAGGCATGTGCAGCCACTGAACTCCCTGCGGGGCGCCATGTTTGAGGAATTTGCGCATGACATGCTACCCAAAGGTGGCACGTTCTACTACAGGCAAGCCCCTTGACTATCCCTTCGGTCCGATTGCCTTCAGCGTCAACAAGTAGTATCCTTGTGGAATTGAAAGCTGTGTGTGACTTTTGCAGGAAGCTGCCCGAATCTCAGCAGCCACGATTGGTGCGCCGCCGAAAGCTGACCTTAGATCCAGTAGAGCCAGTTCGGTTGGGCAGTGTTCAAGACATCCGACTGATGAAGAATGGGCAGTACGGAGAGCCGTCGTCAGCCACATTTCAGGATGTGGACAGTGTGCAGATTTCACCCTTGGGAGACGAGGCATGCCTCTGGCAGGCGACAGTTTCTCCTGGTGCACATAGTCTGACTGGGTATATCACAGACATCCTTGAGCAGCTGCCTCTCAATACGAGGCTGATGTTGATGTACGCATTGCCCAGCCAGGCAGCGTTCGACTCATGGACCAGGGCTCCCACGCTGCCTTTCAGCGATGAAATAGCTGAGCTGCGCCGACAGTTGGACGACCTGCAGTTGTCCAGGAGTGCGATGGATCCAAGGGCTGTGGCTATCGCGGAAAGCATTTCAGGCTCTCCAGAGTGGCAGCAACAGTCCGTGGTGCAGCGGCTGCAGCTAAGTCGTTTGGAGATATGCTCGCTGTGGCTGAGCTGCTTGTCTGAGGAGCTGGTGCTGGACAGCAGTCCGCCAAGCAGTTACCAGGACGAGTCGTTTGATGCAAGCGAAGAGTCTGAAGCTATCAGCTCGGACGCACTGGGGTCGATGGCAGACGATAGCCTAGGTAAGCAGCCCCTATCACCGGAGATTGGCGGGGGACGTGGCATAGGGAGGGGACAGGGCAGGAGTAAGAAGCCACGCCAGTCAAGAAAGGCAGTTGAAGGTGCAGCACTGCCAGGATGGCCGGTCAAGCTGGTTGGCTCCACACGCCTGGGAATCCGTGGTCCGTCAATAACTGGCAGGCACTTCCTCTCCAGTAGCCAGCGAGTGCTGTATGTGCCTCAAGTTTTCCGATTCTAGACGCATAAATCTGTTTTTAGAACTTGCACATATCTGTAGTGCAAGCAGAGTCCCTCGCTTGTTGGCCTCCTGGCTTTGCGCAGCAAATACCAGAATTTCACCTAACAAGGGTTCGGCGGGTTCGGCAAGTTTTGGAGTGATGTGTGACATCCTAAGGGAGTTAGGGTGGCCCTTTACATCTGAACCATGGTATGTATATTTGAAACAATCATGTTGTATCATAACAGTGTGTAGGTATGCATTGCATACTATACTATGCACTTTGAAAGATCTTTTAGAACTCTTGCATGGCGACTAGGAATGCCAATGCCAATGTCTTTCGGGATGTTTTTTCTGTTCTGGAGTCTTATGTTGCACCATCCACCATGCAACTATCCCTTGCTGCACTTTTATATTTTATAGCACCAGGGGCCTATGGGGGCCCACATTGTGGCAGAGGTGCCACTCAGTGAGACATTTGCGCCTAGTACTGTGACACAATTTGATACTGTAGTACTGACTGGTTGCAACAACTGTGTGTGCATGTAAGATGCTGGCTGTTGTGACATTACAATACAGCTGTTGACAGGCGTTTCAAATGTGCATATGACGCCAGACACGTCTGCAAGCGAAAAGTTTTTGGTGTCATCCTTGGGTTTCGTACCTGGGCACGCTGCACTCATGCGCACACACCTCGGGAAGGCATAAGAAATGCATAGTGAAAGCAGCATACGCCGACCCAGCATCCGCCAACACAGTACATCATTTTAACAACTGCTACAAAGACAAAAAGAACAGATCGTCACCAGGGATTCACAGGTGGTCACCCAGCCCATTACTAGTCTGTGTGTATCCTGCAGAAGTGTATCTGCAGTGCTGAGTGTATCTGCAGTGTGTAACTGCTGACTGGCCAAGAACTGCTCTGGGGGAAATACTTTTATATTCTTGGTTGGGACTGGGTCGGGACAACATATCAATCTTTTCCAGCCACCTAGGGCTGATCAGATGTCTGACTCTGATCGTCAGAGTCAGCACCCAACATGTACATGACATGGAAACCTGGGCCGGTAGGACTTGTTGCATCCCTGCTGTTTGTTGTGCGAGGCAGCCCTTCCTCTTACTGGCGCTCGCACGCCCTTGATTGTCTTGTCTTGTATCTTTTGAGCTTATGACATCATGCATTCACAGAGAAACTTGGAAACACTCACAAGATCATCCTGCCAGAGAAATTGAACCATAGTCGAAAATGAAAACAAGCCTGCATATGTGTCCCTAATGGACTGCAAGTGAGGACATTCAAACACAACATGGCTCTTTCACACCCATAGCATACAGGGAAGACGAAATGGAAGCTGCTTTCCCCAGAGAGGAAGCTGCCATGCCATGATTTTGTTTACGATTTTTCCATGAAGAAAAATTGTGTGATTCACGCGTCAACGGAAAAATTGCTTGGCTGCAATAGCACTTAAAGACCGTATGCTTGTACTCCTGTGATCTGGCACTACTTTAAGTATCCCGGTGGCAAAGACATATGTTGCCGAGGGGAGGACAAGCGACTACGTCGTATTCACCTGCCCCACTTCTTTCGCATTGTACTTCTCATATTCCTTATTTCTCTATGTCGAGGAGTTGGAGATCACGGAGAGAACCCTCGCAGTGTAAGCTTGCAAGGAGGGTCTTGGTCTGCCTATCTCAAAGTAGCGCAGATGGCAGGAGTGCCGTGCAAATGTTGATGGATCTGGCGATGGGTGGCAACATGGAAGGTCTACTAGACCTCGTCCCCGATTCTGTGGTTGAAAAAGCTATAGAGCGGAAGCAGCAAATGAGGTGGAGACTAATATCCTGTGCATTTTCTGGGCCACTTTTGACATAGCAGTGCGATGTATCCTTCATTGTTTTGCACGTGCTGGAGCTCACTGCAAATTCTTGTGCCCCTTCAGCCGCTATGCGAAGTTGGAGAAAGCTGACACTGTTACCTTTGCGGAGGTTGCTCTTATGTCTGCACAGCTGGATTTTTTTGTCGGGTCTTATGCTCTTAGAGCCCTTGTCTTCTCCAGGCCAGCAGAATGCCAGGTTACAGTGCTTTTGCCAGCTCAATCATTTTATCCTCATGCATGACAATGGATAGCTTGCCTTGTTACAAGGTACTTCTGGTGATGCCTCAACATTCATGTGGCTGACCGTACAGCATGCTGCCCATGCAGCTCCTATCCTCTATGGAGTTGGCGCCGGGGGAATTCATCCAGCGGTGTGAAGTGAAAACAACAACTGGCGAGCACATGATATTGGCCTTCAGATTGTGTCTTGAAGAGCGATATCAGCCGAGCTACCGAGGCTTCACAACAGGTCTGTTGCAAAAATCTGTTGAAGAGCATTTCCTCAGCTAAAAGTATCCTCGCGTGACAAGTGCAACATGTTTGAGGAAGTGATGAAGCGCAAGCATGGTATCTACACAGGCAAGTGTTGGGTATTGCGGACTATCAAGGGCGAACCGGCTGCTGAGGAAGGCCTGTGCCCTACTGAACCTGACCCGCAATGGGGCCCAGAATCTGTCGTCTGCGGACAACTAGAAGCACTGAGGTGCGCTTGCATTGCAGTGGAATTCTTCATCTCCTGGTCTGATCTGAGGCTGTTCGCCTACATCACCTATCGCTGCACCATTGTTGAGGGGCCAGAGGGCTCTGTGCAGGGAAGGAGATGTTGAGAGGGCGCTCAGCTTTGTGGCTTTTCCGGATGAGGAAGCTGCAAGCTCTAGTTTGGAACTCTCCCTGGTTCATCGCATCCCAGCATATGCCCCACTCATGTACCATCACGGCTACAGTGTGGCCGCCACAGCACAGGTCTCTGCTGATGCATCCGTCATCTTTGTGGGTGAGTTCAACGAGACACAGCCATATGCTCAAACTGGCACACAAAAGGTGCATTGGAGTCTTTCGCTGACTTATCTCATGAAAATGACGTTGTCAATGACTTATTTCTGTGCACGCATGCAACTTGAAGGTGTGCATGGGCAGAGGAGTGTGGAGGGAGGCAGCGACCCTGCGCAATACATGCTGCCATACATGTGGTTTCTATCGCTGCACCGAGGCACCACATGGATGATCGACAATGTGCAGCATGTCAGTGGTGCATGACCAGTGGCGCGTGACCAAGATTGTAAGAAAACCATACTGTATGCCAACAATGCTTATTCATTCATTACACTCGCTTTTCATCCGTTTTTTGAAAGCTTCAGCAGTTAAAATTACTGCCACATTTTATCACAGCCATCAACAATAAGACACACTGGCTAAGAGGGCAGCTCAGGTGGCCTGTGAAAACTTCAGCTGAAAATTCAGGAGGCCAGGACTCCTGGCCCAGGAGATGAGTTCTCGCACGGGGTGTGGAAAACGCAAAAGATTGTACAAAATGAGGAACACCTTGCCACAGTATTGCTTGTCTTTGCTGTTTCACCTCCACTTCATTGGGGGCTTCAACCGGACGCCATCACCTGTCGTGGCAGTCAAAATAGCCAAACAGCTGCAAAGGAGGTGGCCTCCTGATCAGGCCATGGGCTTCCCTACGTCCCTGACAGTCCTCGCAACCCAAAAGCATCCGTAAACATGAGTGGCCGTGCCAGTTCCATGGCTACCAAATGGGCTGCCTCGCAGGAAGAAACTCGTGAACAAGAAGCAGCCTCAAACAAGGGCAGAGTCTAGGCCCTAGAGGAAATGCCCTTCTGGTATTGCTTGTAGCGTTTGGGAAGCAGGCGCTCCAGGAGGCCAGGCTCGGTCTCGTTGGACAGCGCAGCCTGCAAGATGAGCGCCTCCCGCAGCAGCTCCTCCACCTTTTTCTTGTTCTCCGTCATCTGAGGTGTCAGCGCCTGCGCCAACATTCACACCCAGACTAAAGAAGGTCTACATGCAGCCCCTGTCAGGCAGATCTGGGCGCAAGACGCCCTCCACTCTAACTGTTTCCACTCCTCACTTGGACCCACAGAAGACACACTCACATTCCCTGATGTGTGGGTGCCCATTAGATGCACTTGCAGCTCCAAGATGTGCAATGCAACAAGAGTGACGAAAGCTGTGACGTGAGTCAGTGCATGTTTAGACCCCCTGACACAGCTCCTGGACTTGGCAGGCAGGAGTACAGCTGGCCTGACTAGCGGCCTCATTCATGATCAAAAGTCTAAGTCTGGCAGACAATTGATGATCAGGCTGAAGAAGGGAACTAGCTGCAGGTTGTGCATGGGGCTGACCTGGACGGCGGCTTGGACGGTGCCCTCTGACTGCCACACGGAGGTGCGCAGATCGGGGAAGTTGCCGTCCAGCGTCTGCGCGAGGCCGCCCTGGCGCAGGTCCAGCAGCTCCACCACCGCCGCTGCCTCCCGCCGCGTCTCCTCCAACTCCTGTGCACACATCACATGCTGGCCTCTCACACAGGGCAAGGTGCCGTGTGCAGCCACAGTTGACCCGCTGGTGTACCGTGGTATCTCACAGTACCTCTATTGCAGGACTGTGTACACAGCACGTTGGCAGGAAAACAGCCACAGGCGATATTTGCACCACTTGACAGCTCTTCCGAGCTGCGCTGCCTTGCCGGTATGTGCATTTCACAGCCCATTGCAGGTCCTAACCCAAGTAGGAGGCCTGGCACATTTTGTGGCTATCCAGTCTGAGCGAACTGCAAAGATCTGTTAGGAACAGGCGAGCAATATGCGGCATGTAGACTTGCATGCACACAGAGTGGTATGGTTCACAGTCTCATGCTTAGCAGAATTGAGGGGCAGAAGAGTTAAGGAATGGATGTGGAGCCATGAGGGGGCTTGCCTGCTGGTCGCGGCCCTCCAGGACTCTGCAGGCGCGCCCAAACAGGCCCAAAAAGACCAGCTCCGTCTGCTGAAGGCCGGGGTCGCTGGCGATGGTGTCCAGCACGAACTGCTTCACCTTGTGTGCATCGTCCGGCCTCTGCCCAAACACATGCTCCAGCAGCAGGCAATCATACTCGTGCACCTACCCCACCAAACGAGGCCTCAGCAACCACACTCCCATTCCCATCTAATGCAAACTGCTTCCCAGGCTGTAAAATAACATTTTATACATAGCAACATCAGCTCAGGCGCACTTGCAGGGAAACCCATGATGGACGCTATCAAAGACGACACCAATCCCTGTGCCCTCCTGAGCATTGCTCGGGTACATGCAAACTCTGTCGCAACCTTTAACTTAACCTCAGTGCTCAATACCTACATCTTGAAAAGCACCTCTACAATAGGAAATGAACAGCAGGAAACTGGACACAGGTCTTGAGCGGGGGGGGCCGCGCACACCTGGTCGCGGCCGTCGGCATAGGCGGCGACCTGAAGCAGGTTGACGGCTTTCATGAAGCGGCGGTCGGACACGTAGACGGGCGGCTCGCACTTGTCCTGCAGGTAGTTGCGCAGCGACGTCAGGATGTCCACCACAGCGTCCGGCAGCTCCACTCCCCTGTACGCTGCCTTTGCCGTCCCCCTGCACATGAAAACTCGTTGACTTTCTGGTCCATGGTGAGACAGAGGGTTGGCCGCTATTGTTGGAGCTCATGAGTTCACAATATCAGGTGCGCAACAGCCGCTCACTCAGTCTCCCTTTCGTGGGCACTGCACTCTCAAGAGCTGTGCAACCTTCATACTGATTACATGCAAACCCCATCCCTCGACCATGCTGTCAATCAGATGCGTAGGCCATGGTTGACAGGGATTGGCTGCAGCACAGATCACTCAAGCTGGCGAGGCTGTCATGAGGGCGAGCACAACACAACTGAAGACTAAAGGGCGGAACCGCTGCAGAGGAAGGAGCAGTCCCTGCATGATTCAGAGGGATATGGATGAGCAGATAGGTGATCCTGCTGACCGGCAGGCACGCACCTGAACTCTTCCAGGGTGAGGTCCCCGAATCTGCCGGTGCCGTCGGCTACACTGGTGGCCGCGCCGTTGAACTCGGCACCTCCGCTGGAGGAGGGCGTTCCATCTGCAGATGAAGGACTCACCAGCTGGCCCGCTGCCAGGCGCGCCAGCGAGCCCAGCTGCGCTGATGACACCTGCGCGGAGCACGTTCTCAGCAAGACCGTTAATGCGCAGAGCACTGCATCAGGTGCTGCCACTGCTATCAGGATGTGCCACCCATGCTACAGGCCTTCAGAGCACTGCAGAGCATGCAGTGACTTTACGGAACCCAAGAGTCTCATCAGCCCAGTGCACTCTCAGGAGTTCAGCCCAGCAGCAAGCTAGAGAGGTGAACACAAGCTAGATTTATGTGACCGAGGGCTGGGTCTGGCCCTGTGCAGGCACACCTGTGCTACATGACGCCTGATGAGGAATCTATCATACAGTGCATCCAGCTCTTCACTCTCGGGCAGCTCGTTGGAGGCACCCACCTGCGCACACAACACAAACATTTTCATTTTCACACCTCACATGGCAGTTCCTCATGCTTCTCTTCCCCAGGACAAGCTGACGGACAGGGTTGCATAAACTGCAGCAAGACAATGAGGGCATCATGCAATGATATTCCTAGAGATGCGTCGAGACATGCTTCTCGATTTGATGATGATCAACCATGGGCCATGTTCAGGGGATATGGATGTGAAGAGAACAGTGACAAACTGACCAGGCAGAGGAGGGGCACGCGCAGGCGCTGGTTGCCATTGTCAAAGAGGCGCTCGTTGAGGAGCGTGAGCAATGCGTTCAGGATGGCGGAGTTGGCCTTGAAGATCTCATCAATGAAGGCCACCTCGCTGGTCGGCAGGTAGCCGTCAATCTGCCTCACGTACTGGTCGTCCTCTAGCCCTGCTCGTGGCACATAACATGTTCAGTCATGGACCCGTACCAGGGACGTGATCTTTGCATTGGTAGCGGTGAGGTCGCGGTGTTTAGCAACATATTGTAATACTGGTGGGGCAGCCCTTCCTACCTGCCGTGGATTGCACTGTCATGATGTCAACTGATCAAGGTTCAACATACACAACGACCGCCCACAGTCTCTCAGATACACAGTCCGTCAACAACAAACTTTCCATGAGCTGTGTGACTGAGATTACGTGGTCTGTCTTGTCAAAAGGTGGACTGAGTCGGAGTACATGTGGAGCACAAGAAGGAGAGCGGATGGATTTCTGCAGAAGCGCACCCTTCATGGAGAGGGGCCCGAAGAGCTCCTCGGGCACTGAGAAGCGCGTGAGCAGGCGCTCAAAATAGCGGCCGCCTGTGAGACGCGCCATGCGCCGGGCCAGCTCCGACTTGGCCGTGCCAGGCGGCCCCAGCAGCAGCAAATGCTCCCCCGCCAACGCTGCCAGCAGCAGTAGACGCACCTGCGTGCATTCTGTTTTCAGACCTTCTGCGCTTTGTGCTCTACTAGACATGGGAGCACTGATGCAGTTGACTCAAGAGACAATGGGATGTGAAGGTAATGTTGTGTGCTGTGAATGCATAGTCGCATGAAGCCTTGTCACCTCCATCTCTCGCTCCAAAAGGCCCTCCTTCAGGTCTTGGATTGTGGCCAGGATCTTCTGCTTCAGCTCGCTCGCAGCATCGTGCCCCACCAAGCTTTCGAGAGCGGCCCTGTTTCTTTCGAGAGTGGCAGCGTGCTCCTCGTCAACCTTCCGAGTGATCTCAGAGATCAGCTCCAGTGTGGCTGTGCTCAGTTGTTCGGCCTGCGATAAAATACTTCTGTCAGACTCAACATGACTCCAGTCGCCCTTTATTTCAGTTGATCTTCTAATGATGCCCTGGTCAGCAAACAGAATTATATCAGTGCTGCTGGTGATCTCACACCTGCTGGTCTGCCCTGACGGCATTTGGGATGATCTGGGAGAATCTTTCGAGTTTTCTATGAGTTTTGCACTGAGTTTTGGTCCGAATGGGGACACTGGCAGTACTGCATATGACGCGCAAAGGATTGCAGTTTTGGTGGCGCGTGCTTCCTGCTGCGACTGAAAAACGAAATGTACAATTCATAGCACTCGAATTCATGTTTATTTTCTGTATTGCAAAGTGCACTTTGACATCAGGATATTAAGTTTTCTTTGAAGCGCACTTTGGGTGGCTTTTTCCGAGCGCTTTCCAAATCCAGATTTTATCTTCTGCAGTCCTAAATTGGCCACACGCTCAGCCTAAGAACTTTTCCCATGCATGCTGTCGGAGGATAAATTATCCCTCATGCTAAGGCTGTACGCATGCGTGAACGATCCAGAACAATTCGGTGGATTACACACTTCATTGGGATTTACACAGCAAATATCTCCAAAGAAATAAACTACCATGCTTGTACACATCTGGGCCGGTTTCCAGAAAAGACTTTCACTTCAACACGCGCGAGACTAACCTAGGTCAGGCCTGACACTGCTACATCTGGCATGAAAAGACACAGCTACAATGGTGGTGAACCAACTATGCTGTTGATGGACAATAAAATTAAACATGTATGGGATATGGGCCGGGGAAAACAAGCAGGCTGTCTACAAGTACAAAGATCCTCTTGATTACGATGCGTCAGGCTTGATTTCAACTGGTGCCTAGTCACACTGGTGCCTAGTCACCTCGGTAGTCCCCCCAGCAGTTGAAGCACCAAGACCTTGGTAAGTGATGTTCCCCAGCAATAATCTCCACAAAACCCACCAATGATGCAAACACTTTCAAAGCAAAAGGCGAAGCTTGTAATGTACAAAAGCTGTGCAGCAAGGCAGCTGCGGTAGCCTGCCCAATTGCAATGGCAGAGCATGGGTTGTAAGCCCTTCAGCACTGGACAGGTCCCACTCAGCACCCACTGCTATCCAGTCTTGGCTTGGCTCGCATGCATGCATACAATTGCATTTATCAAATGCTGTCAAAGTTTTGCAGTGTGCATCACACCAGCTGCAACAGGGTTCAAAGAATCAGTTCAGACTTGTACATTCACGCTCCCTGCAATTTGGACTTTCAACCACCGACCAAAGTATCAGCAACATGCGAACAATCGCATGCGCAAATCCAAGCCCTGCAGATCAGGTCCTCTGCTTCTTGAGGATGTGCGACAGACCGTACTCCTCGTCCAGGTCAGCCATCAAACGCTGCATATCCCTGGCTGCTGCCGCAGCTGCCGCCCGAGCGCGGATACCGGCCGCCTGCTTGATTGCTAGGATCTGTCCAGCACGCCCAGACCACCCATCACACCATGATGGCAAAAGCAGCACATGAGACTGTTTGGCGTAGCAAACACCAGCACTTCAACAGCAGGGCCAAAACACCCATCAGATGATCATATGATGGCACAAACAGCATAGTGGAGCCTCTGGCAGAGGCGACAACAGGGAATGAGCAGGCGTTCGGCACCTTTGCAACAGCAGCCACGGCTGCGTTGGCAGCGGCCTCCTCGCGCTTGAAGTTGTCCAGGCGCTCCTTGACGAGGGCCATCTCGGTCTGCTTGCTGTGCGGAAGGCGGCGCAGCACGTCCTTTATCTCCTCTGCTGCTGCGGGCTGTTCCTCCGCCTTGATGCCCGGGGCCTCGCTCATGCTTGGATTCATTAGTGCCGCAAATGTCACGGAGTTGAAGGTCATGGGTGAGCTCATTTGCTTGCCCAACTGCAAGGCAATACATACAGAAGCTCAGAACAGGACCTTGCACTTCTGTTCTGCATATGCCACAGCAGCTCACTGCAACAATTGCAAGGAGGTCCGAGTGGTGCATGTTCATGTGCTGACAGAGACAAAATATTACTGGGGCACAAAGAACATCTACAATTGCAAGTGGAGGGATCGTGCAATGCCGCTAAAGATGATTGCTCTGACATGAGGCCCACCTGCTGATTATCATAGGATGTGCTGGCATCGCGGCCGGCAAATGTTGCGGCAGCGCCGCGGTTGCCGCCCAGGTCGTGCTCATGCCCATGGATGGACATAGACAGCAGGTTGACGGCCGCAGCGGTCTCATGACCGACCACTGGAAAAGGGCTCGGCGGCTGCGGCATAGATGTGTGTGCAGGCCCTGGGCCGCGTGTGGGCGTCCACGCCACCTCCTCTGCTGAGTCTGAGTTGAGAGCCCCTGAATCCTCCTGCAGAATGTGGATGATAGCTTCAGAAGATTACGAGTCAACAGACTGACATGACCTCTTCAATTGACGAGACAGTGGGGAGGGAGGATGTTATGAGGAAGAAAGATCTTTACCGAGTTTGAGGGGTCTGTGAAGGTGGACTGTGCCGCAGAGCGGACAGGGTACGACGCGTCCGCTTCATCGTCAGGCCAATCACCAGTCGTGGCAAACTCTGCCGTTCTTGAGGCTGCCTTGGCAGCTGCCTGCAACAAACAGCTCCTCCCCTCAGTCATATCGGCATCCGAGCAAGTCTCCCAACTTTGAAATGTAAGCGCAGCTCATTGTGAAGGGGCCACCGGGGGCAGGTCTGTCAGAAGATCGCAGGAAAGGCTATGCCACCTTGCGCTGGGGCCGCCTGATGGCGGGGGACCTGTCGCGGCGCCTGACAACAGCGTTGCTGTCGGACGTGAGGGAGCCGGAGCTCTGCTTGGCCAGCGACACAGCTGTCTTGGGGGGCGCTGCCGCGGCCGGCGGGCGGCGCTTGTGACCGTCTGTGAGCATGCGCATCTGGCGCACGCGCTTCACGCCGCAGGCATTGCACAGTGTCTTGGGGCCTGCAATGACCCAAGCGTTGCTGAGAAAAGCACACCACCAAACACACCAGCAACTCATCAGTTTCTGCACTCGACAAGCCTCCATGATCATACCAATTCTTCCCATGCACAAACATTGATAACATTGTACTCCTTGTGAAGTCCTGTTGGGACAGGAACTACTGTGCTCATGGGAGAAGCAGAAGAGCACGCTGAGAAGCCTGCGCACCCTCTGGGCCTTCGCGCCATTGCGGGGTGCGATTCGTGCCGCACTGGGAGCAAGTCTTGCCGCCAGCAGCAAGGCCTATGAAGTTGGGTCGCCCATATGGCAGTGCTGATCGGGCTGCTGCCTGCACAGATAAACAACAGTTGTTGGCTTTTCACACCAGACAAAGATTTCCAGCTTGTCATGACTTGTACGATGCTAGGGATCCGAAATTGATGTACTGCAATCCAGTACCAGGCGCACTTACATAATAGTCACAAAGGTGATCTGGATCAGCCGTGACAAGGTTGGGTTCAGCGACAACTTCGTATTTGCATCTCGATTCTCCCATGACATGTAGCAGAAAGATTCCAAAACAACGCGTAAGGTATGCTGTCGCAAGTATATACCTGTTTGAATACTTCCTTGCTGGTTATCTTCCCGCCGTTACCACCCATTTCCATCAAGTAGGCAGCCGCTACGCCCATTTCTGCGGCGGCCATGTACTGCTGAACAACAGCCATTGGGAATGGCGTCTCTGCGGCCACAATAACAGAGGTCAGTTCCCCTTCACAACGCTTCCCGCCTAGAGCTTCACGACCTACCAACAGGCTGATCCCTTAGAGAAATAAGCCTGCACGGCCTTGACAACCGGCCTCGACACCTCGGAAGACCTTTCATGACGTGATAGTGCCGACAAACAAATGAGCAGGCGCCAGTATTTTCTCGAAGGGCAAGGTCACGTCCAGATCACAGAACCTGCGTCGCGGAAGTTACGTAGAAAGACCTGCCCTGCTCTTGCCACACTCCACCCAGCGGCACACCTTACAGTTCCTATAACTCAACTGGGGCTGCAAAGGCTCGGCCGGATCCAGGATCCAAGCCGGGTCCGTAACTCTCCACCTATGACTCCCCGGTTTGCTGCAGTGTCACCCCAACAAGGGAAAACGCTGGCAGGCGAACCCCGGCCAACGGCTGCACCATGAGGTCCAAAGGACGGCCTTGAAGCAACATGTTGACACTGCGATATGAGAACAGATTGCCACGGGGCCAGGCCATCCTTTGACCAGAGTCCACAACCCTCTGCTGACCCGGCTGCCTTTCCAGCTCTGTTTAAATATAACTTTCCTGAGCTCCCGCTTTCCCAGCCCATTGTGCATCAAAAGGTTCCAAAGGACTCACAGTGGCCATGCCACCTCAAAACTGTGTCCATCCACTGCCTGACCTTTGGCTGTAGATATAATAGGACTTTGGTCACGTCAAACAGCCTCGATCTTCCACTTGGTCCAGGACCCAAGGCTGTGACCACCTCAGGACGACAATTTCTATGGCATGCCAGTCGCTGCATCTCCGAGAACACACCAGGCATGCAAGAAGCCCGATTTTGAACCTACCGTTGCTTTTCTCAAGGTTGACCCGCTAGATCACGACGCGTTCAGCTGACAAAATGCTGCCTCTCAGTCACCTCGTCTTGAAAATCGCGATGGCATCAGCTCTGTCCGGACGGCGGCTCTACTGGATGAATGTTCTCTTGCTTGATTGAAGAACACTGCTCGAAGAGTTGTTTCTTTCGCGCTTTAGCTGAGGTGGCAGGGTTAACCCTCTCTCAAGGGGCACAGATAATAGGGTATGATTCCAGGCAGTTCGGATGTTCCCTCCCAAGAGTGCACTTCAACATTTGAAGAGGTTAAAATCGTATGATCTAAGAGGAGAGTGCTGGCTGCTCATCAATATGAAGCAGCCGATGAAGTGTAGGCGTCAATGATCGTTGCACTCGTGTCTCGATCTGTTCGAGGGGGAAAGCTTGCAGTGCAGACATAACTTGAGGTACGACAGTGGGCGCCCATTCAGTCGTAGCGCCCTGACTCATCAGCCTTCGCCAAAGTAATGTGGAAGTCAAGATGGTGAGTACTGATGTCATTATAGCATTTGATGGACTTTATGCTACTGCAGGGCTTACAGTTGGCGAAGGCATTCACCTGAGCGGATCACGAATCGACCGAAGTTGGGATTCACTCAAATGTGAGAGATACTTGGGGCTTTCTACCGACGCCCCACGCCTGTTTGATTCTTAGATAGGGTCCCCACAGCAGGGCTTGAAAGAATAGGTGGCTACCCAGCGATGGGCTCGTGCGCCAGCAAGTCACAGTTCGATCGAGAGGTTGAAGAGGTGATCAGGGAACGCCCAGATGCTGCAGCTACAGTGTACAGCAGCAAGCAAGGGACACCCGCTAAGGACCCTGGCCTGGTCAAGGGCCAGTACAATCAGTACAACATCCCAGTGGAACCAGAGACACCCAGGAGGGACACCATACCTGCCAGGCCAAGTCCCCATTCAGCCAGCGAGTCATTCGACAAGCGACCCTACCCACTGCCTACCTCGAAGGTTGGCTATTCAGCCTCTTGAGTTCCCTGCCGTCCTGCTAATCTTTTGTTGGCAGAAGTGACCCAAAGGGTTGTTCTCTTCCGCTGACAATGCACAAGTGTCTTGGAGTCTTCCAGAGAATCACCACTGGCCTGGGCATGCGTCCCAAGCACCTAGTGAACATGTTCTCCCGGGTATAGCAGAGCATGGCTGATGCTTGGGCGGTCACTGGCAGGCACCGGCAGGAGTGGTGCTGAGCAGTCAGCTGGCGCTGCCCTATGCTGCGCCATACATCCCGCCGCCCAGCCTGCCACCCCCGGAATACACCCACCTGGCCGCCTCAAGCACGTGGCTCCCAGGCCGTAAGCGTGCACTGCTCGTCGCGGCAAACTACAGCCGCGTTGCGGATCCCCGTGCTCATCTGCGCGGCTGCGCCAATGACGTGCACTGCCTGAAGCACCTGCTGATATCCAAGTTTGGGTACGTTTCAGCCAGTCTCGTGCCTGCCTTCTTTGGTTGTATGTGTTCTTGTTACCAAGCGACATGCGCGGTGATGGCATGCATAGGACAGCTGGTCGAAATCATTTGTTGATGTTTTCAGCTTGCTGTGCACAGGTTCCAGGACAACAACATTGTGCTTCTGCATGACGAGCAACCTCACAAAGACTACTGGCCTACCAAGGTGCAGCTTTCTCCTAGCAACCACCCGTTTGCTTGCCTCCGTCCGGACCATGTCTAGAGCGTGCCGAAGCTGGGTTGAGACTTGTGTACATTTGCGCAGGAGAACATTCTGTCAGCAGTGAGTTGGCTTGTGAGCGATTGCCAGGCACAGGACTCCCTTGTCTTTGCCTTCGCTGGCCACGGCTCTCTGGATACATTCAGCGAAGAGCAGGGCAGGGACGGCATCTTACCCTGCGACTTCCTGGAGGTACACCACATTGACATTTTCCCCAATGCCTCTCATCCATTGGACGCTTCCCGCGCTGACTCACCTGTTGTCAGCCTGGGGGGTCAGTAGTCTCCAGAGTTGATTACCTGCAACAGTATGTGGTGTTCTGTGCCATTGTTGTGTTGATTCTGCGCTAAGTTGGCATTTCGAGCTTTGCCTCAGGCCGGCCCAATATCTGAAACTGGCCTGCTGGATTGTGTGGTGTCCTGTGGCATTCTGTGGGTGTTATGTTCACCACTGGAGTGACGCATCGGTGTTTGCCGCAGGCAGGCCCGATCTATGAGGACGAGCTGTATGAGGCAGTGGTGGCTCGGCTGGTGAAGGGCAGCAGGCTGCACTGCTTTGTGGACACCTGCCGGGGCATCTTCGCCCTGGGCCTGCCTTCCTGCGTGTACACCCGGGCTGACGGCTGGTCCAACTGGGAGGTCCGCCAACTCCTACTTCTTCCCCCATTGTGCAGTGTTCAGATCTCTGCACCCACTGATTTGTGCATCTACTGGTGCACAGAAACATGGCCTCTCCTGCCTGGCAGTGGGCACTGCAGTCGACCCTCTTTGCAGTCGCCCCCTAGGTCCCTAGCAGGGTGTCAGCGCCCAGTGGAAAACAGGACTGTCGGCAAATGGAACTTCTGAGCATATGGCGTCCAGATCTTAAACATTTGAAGAGGGGTGAGCTGGACCACCGCAGTGCTGAGCAGCAGAGGCATCCTGTGCAACAGGAGGACGAGCGAGGGCCGGTCAGTGGCACATATGCCAGCCTGAGGCCCCAGCCAGAGGGCGAAGTGGTGATGCTGTCAAGCACGCTGTCCGAGGATGAGGATCTGGACTTGGACGCCACCGAATACAGCCAGTATGCTTCAACAGGTGCTCAAACCCCACCCAAGAAAGTTTGCATGGACACTCTGCATGCTGCCACACCTGCCTCATGCTGCACTTGCTGCTCAGTCCTCGTGCATCGCCCTCCTCAATCATCCAGGGGCTTGTTGTGTGGCATTGGTCACGATTTGGGGCAGCGCTGGGCACCTGAAGTTTGGAGAGCACAGCAGAGTGACAGTTGGAGATGTGTTGACATGCGTGTGTGAATGTGTGCAGGTGCAGTGACATTTTCGCTGATCCAGGCGGTTGAGCAAGGCCAGGCAGCCACGTACAATGTCCTGCTGCGCGCCATGCGCTACTCCCTCAAAAACGGCCCACAGCACTTCCCCAAGCTTCCAGAGCTCAGCGCCTCGGAGGACTTTGACCTCAACCGCCCGTTTCTGCTCTGAAGCCACCCCTCATCCGGCATGTCTCTATGCGATGGATTGGTGGTGTGACTCGGCCTGGGCGTGCCGGGTGTGATTCCCACCAAAACTTCATTTTGGGAGACCTGTCGGAAACTGATTTTCATATACCATCAGAGCAATACAAGTGCCTTCCTGTTTTAGAGAGCTTTTGTACCTTCGTAGGGTTGCAAAGCATGAAGAGGGGTGCCAGGATTTGATAATATGCTGATGCCCCGGCAGCTGTTTTTAATCATTGGAAGTTGAGTTCCTGTCGGATCTATGCAATGCGCTGAAAGGCACATGTGCTGAGTGCACCTAATACATGGGACATGCACGTGGAGGCCATCTTCAGAGGATGGCAACAGTTTGTTCTGTCAGCGGGTGCAGTAGTATGCTCGGACAGTCAGCTCCCGGTATTGTCCTTCTTCTTACTTGTTGGTCTCGGCTTGCGATAGCGAGGGGCCAGCGCTGTCAATTTATCTGCAGCAGAGACATTGAAGACACCTCTTCTTGTTGATTCTGCAAAATACCCACTTCATCGATCCTGGACTCTTGGCCTCCGAGCCTCTAGGATTGCATGGAGTAGTTGAAAGGTGTCAGAGGGACATAAGATCTTCATCAATATAATGAAGAAGAGGTGTTCATTGTTGAAGCTGTCGCAGAGTTGGCAATAAGTTTACACGATCTTGGCATTGCATGTGTTGCTTGGGACATACGACATGGTAGGAGTGGCACTAATGCCTGCAATAAGCTGCCTCTGCACTGTACCACGCCCACACAGTGTCACACCAGCGTTGCATCAGTACTTCCGAGTGTGGGGGTACCTGTAGCAAGGTATCAAGAGTGTCCACAGTTCTGGATTTTGCTGTGGTTTGCCATCTTGCAATTTGTTCTGCCAACGTCTTGCATGGTGAACTACGTGGGGTTTGCTGGGACACTTGCAGTATAGGTGCAGCGCTGTTACACTGTGTTTTTGCTTTGGCGGGGCTGGCCAGCCGTTTCGGCCATGAGGCATGTGCCAGATCCGGATGATGTAGATGCACAAATCTTCAATATTTTGATGGGCGGTGCTGGGCTTCATTCATCCAGCAGTGTAGAACGGAGCCTTCCGCGATCATGAATTGTTGCAATTAATTTCATATATGTATGCTGTTGTCGATCGCTCTTCGTGTGGACACAATTTGCATTTTGATGATTTCATGATAGCATGGAAACCATGTGGGCTAGATGCATAAAGCATGGGTCAGCCGAAATTGTGCAAGTAAGACTCCATGTAATATCCTTCTGGAAGTCATCGATCGATCGATCCAGTTGAAAGTCATCTATTAAATTGTCCCTCTTTCAAACGAGCACTGCATCCACTCTGAGAGTCCCAGAGGGGGTCCACTGGTCCACTGGCAGTACACCAATGCCTAACCATACACAGCCACTCATGTCCAAGTGAGTCCATGAAACCCCATCAAGCTCCAAGGATTTTCATGGCCTTCAGTGGATCTGCTCTGAATTTGGAGGACCCCAATGCATCTATCTTCTAGTCCCATGGAGCAGCTTGTGTCACTCTGGAACATCTTTGTACATGAGATGACCAACAGAATCTGTAAAAATTAAAAAAGGTAAGCTGCTTCAAGGGTGTGCTCAATGCAAAATATCACTGCAGAGGCTGCGGAGTCTGCTTCGTCAGGGGGACTATCTTTCAAACGGAGCTGGTATTATCCGCCACCTATGCCGCACATCCTCAAGGCCATCCTGCACAGTTCACAAGATTGCAATCACGGCACACACACTTACTATGTCCCTGGAGCGCCATTGGAACCGTTGCCTTCCAAGACAGTCAATTGGAATGGAGTGACAAATTGCGCACCTCAAAGTGCTTCTCGTAGTAGAGACACATGAGGTCTGCGCTGCGAGAGCCCGCGTGCACAGCCCAGGGAAGCAGCTCACTGATGAGGCGGCTGCGGTCCTCGGCCTTCAGCCTCCAGGATGCTCCCATCACTGACAAAGCTGTCATGGGCATTCCAGTCTGCACACAACACTCACTTTGAGCATGCCTGCATCATAACAAGCTCACTGAGCACACACAACCATCATCATGGTATGATGGCACATGGATTTTCTGGGCAGCATGTTCCAAAGGAGGGAATGGGCATCATTATATTTCTGATGTGGAAGAAGAAGAGGGGACAACATGGCAGAAGGGGATTTTCCTGGGCTGCATGTTTCAAAAGAGGGAATGGGCATTGTTGTGTTTCTTAACGTGGAAGAAGAAGGGGGGCGACATGGCAGAAGGTGCGCGCCTGCACAAACTCCACAGCTTTGAGGGCCAGCTCCCCCAGCACGGTGGTCTTGCAGTTGAACAGCACGTGCCACAGGTCGTGCACCTCGCGCGAGCGCTGCGCCACATATGCCAGCTCCTCATCGTCTATGAATCGCACTGGCGGCCGTTCGCTGGCCATGAAATTTCTGCGCCGCATGAAGTCCCCGTACGCATGCCCGAACGTTCCCGCGGGCAGACTCTGCGCATAGTGCATGGTCGCATCCTGGTGCCACACATTGTGCATGCCTTCAGAAGTGCTGTTACAACCTCACTGTCTCACCGTGGAATCCTCATGGCACATGCATATGGCCAGGCACATGCAGTCAACCCCAGGACTCCACATGTGCATTTGGGGCAGATTTGGGGCATGTCTCTTGGCCCAAAGATTACATGCAAAAAATCCGACAATCATACAACACATTGGGGTGGTGATGTCAGGGCGATGAGCCAACCACTTACGGTTATGCGAGGCCGCTCTTCCAGGATTTTGCGGCCGGTTGTGCTGGCTTGCATGCGCCTGTGCATGCCTCGCAACGCTGTCTCGCCTGTTGTTTCTCCCAGAGCAGCCACTAGATCCGCTCTTGCTGGGCTGCAGGACAGCAGGAGCATGTCACAGAAAGGCCCCTTGCCACAATACCCACCCAAGACGAGAGATATGATGCGATGCTTTCAACGTGTGCTTACTTCAGGCTTGCGCCGATAGCCGACAAGACGGCGACTGTGGTTTTCTGCAACGAGCCCAGCTTGACATGCGAGGGATACAAGGCGCCGTTTGAAGGTCTCTGAGCGGCCTCAAAGCTGCGTCCTGACCCTGTTGCTGACGCTGCTGCTGTACTCTCACGATGGAACTCCAGTGGAGGAGCTGTGGCTGAGAGAGCTGTAGAACATACTTCCATTAATCACATTCTAGCAATCTCATCAGGGGTTGGGTTGATCACTGTAAAAGATATACTGAGTTCAACTTCTGCAAGGTGGCACCTGGAAAGGCGGTGGAGAAGGCTTGTCCATATCTTGTTAAGGTACACTGCGTTTTCACAAGTTCTTTGCAGAGAGGCATCTCAACGTTAGTGGCTCCGCAGGTCGGAAGAGGACGACTTGACGAGGAATCTCTTCGATAGCAAGGAATAACTCCCGAACGTTAGCTCGCTTCAGTGTATCGACTTAAGCTTACTTTTAGAGCCACACAGAGCGACTGCAGGGTTCCAGATTCTTCAAGGAATTTTCCCTTTTGGGCCAAAACTTTTGGCCCAAGAATGACAAAGCACGCAGGCGTGTCTTCAGCGGCGAGAAAATGAGTCCAAGATTAGTGCAGTGTGAACACCCCCTTACTTTCCAACAGGCTGTTGGAACAGCATCTGCTCGAAAACTGCAGCATCTACGGTGCTTTATGATGTGGTGGTCGGAAAGGGTAGCGTTGGTGAACCTTGCTTCGATGCTGGAAGACACTTGATTGCTTCATCGAAAAGGTAATTGGTTTTGTATTGCCATCACAAGCTGATTTCCGCATCGCTGATGTGACTGGAAAGGTCCTTTAAAAGCTTTACTTCAGTATCCACGAGAGTAAGATCAATTGTGCCCTGCTTGATCATTATGCTGCATTGTTTCATACTGCATGCGCTTCTTTCGGGCGTTCTTCGACAACTCTCTTTCCGTGTATGAGCCAGGGATATGCTACAAATCGTTTTCGTGCTGCTCATGTATATTTATTTTGGACGTTTGCTTCCCCAGAGGACAGGAGCTTATGGTATGGAGTCAGAGTGACAGGCATGACTTCAGCACAGCTGCGGCCAATTCCAGTTGCAATTCCCTTCGACTTTCGACCAAAACCAGGAAACAATGCAGATGCCGCCAATCCTCAGAAGCAGGATGGCTCGAGTCAGATTCGGCATCCACCTTCAAGCCAGGCAGCAAGGCAGGCCAACCATGGCACCGTTTGCATTGAGCAGCATGCCCAGGAAGCAGATACTCCTGCGTTGGACCAGAGTCAGACCCAGTTTGAAGGTAGTGAGAGCGGCCAACAGCGTACAGCACGACAACGACTGGAGTTTCTCTCGCCGCCAGATACCCCAGGCACAGTAGGAACCTCGACGCATGCTGGAGTGGCTGATGGCAGCGTAACAAGCAGCAATGTACCTGAACCATCCCAGGACAGACCCGCAGCTTCCCAGTCCCCGACTGATGCAGCACCAGTATCAGAGCTGAAGGCATCTGCATCTGGCAGAGATGCCATGCCACTGGCAGCTCAAGCTGACACCAATGATGAGTGTCATCAGCATGCCCAAACAGGACTTGACAGGGCACGCATCATCAAGAGATCAGGGAGCTCTTTTGAAACACAGACCAGGCTTGAAGGTGCAGATCAGGAGATGGCAGGATTCACAGAGACAGAGCGTCCTCCTACACATGGTGAAGCAGCAAGCGGGGCTGACAGCATAGTGGACCCTTCAGGGGTCACGATGCTGACATCAGATGGGCCCTCCAATGCACAGGTTTCATGTGTTCCAACGTCTGTGGATGTTCCCTCACCGAAGGGATCTCGCATGGCAAGTTCAGCAGAAGTGGTTGTGAGTGCAGCAAGATCAGCCAATGAAACAGACCCTGAACCGGAAATATTTAATATCTTGAAGGCAGATAGCCCTGCAGGAGATGCCAGCGCAGAGAGCAGCACACAGGCAGTGCCTGACGAGCACAGCCAGAGTGCACCAGAGTCCACAGCAATGCCAGCGATAGCGGCAGGAGCCGGGACAGGGGCCCTGTCTGGACCTGTGCATGGACTAGAGGGTGGAGCACAGGAGGATTCGGATGCAGCAGCCATCTGTTCAGCCCAAGGAGGATCTTGTGCACATGCAGAATCAGAGGAGGGTAGTGGTGCCACCCACCGTCCATCGGATGCAGCTCAAACTGAACCCTGCAGCACAGCAGAAGCAGAGGCCAGCCAGGCAGGGAAGTGTTCATCTGGCAGCTTTCCTTCACCAGAGCTCATTGGAACACAGTCCTCATGCAGCCATAAAAGCAATGAAGCAATACAGTCGGATGATGGGCAAGGTACCAGCCATGCAGCGGTCAAGAGCCGTGATACAGCGATACAGACAAATGTTGCTCCTGAACAAGCAGCCAAAGAGAGGAGAAGTGAGGACAAGAGAGGCACTGTAGCATCTGCCTCCAGAGCTGCAACGTTGCCGGAATTTGTTGCCCAGCCGTCTACCACCCCACAGCTGGACAAGCAGCAAACCATCACTCCAGAAGTGGAAGCCAGAGGTGCTCATGGCATCCTATCTGCAGCTGTTGAAGAGCCTATAGCGGCGGTCACTCCTTTGCCGCACCAGCTGCCTGCAGAGAGGTCGGCCAACATCGTGCAGCCGTTCAGCCTTCCAGTGCCTCCGCCTGTCCCGCAATTCAAGCGGCAGCACTTCACTTCCAGTTCCGAGGCAGCCATGCCTAGATCACCTCTTCCCACAGCCCTGAGCGCGGCATTCGCTTCAGGAGGCGTAGCCTCATCTTCCCTTGAAACCGAGTGGCCAGCAGAGACAGAGACTCTGGTCGGTGATGGGTCATCAGTGCGGGAGTCTCACGCGACAGACGCGGACCTGCTGGCACTAGCAGAAGAGGTGAGGAGGCTGGAGCAGGAAGTGGCTGCAGCCCAGGGCGCGGCGGAGCAGGCATGTGCGCGCGCGGACGCCACCCGTGTGGACGCCCGATCAGCTCGCGCTGAGGCCGAGGATTGGCGGGAGCGCGAGGCTGATGCGCGCTCAGAGGTGCAATCCAAGTCCTTAGATATATAGTGCATGCAGGATGCATATGGAGGTGCAATCCAAGTCCTCAGATGTGTGGTGCATGCAGGATGCATGTAGGACGCAGCGTTTGGTGCTGCATCATATTGGACTCATCATGACATGATTGAGATGTGTAACATAAGCACATCACATGCATATGAGGTATGTAGATAAAAAGCGATTGCTCTGGGGAGGAGCTGATGGATGGCATGGTTGGTCGCAGCTTGCAGCGATCCGTGAGGCATACACAGAGGTCAGAGGGGAGGCAGAGGCCGCAAAACAGGAGCTGCAGCAGCTTCAAGATTCGTACCGTGCACTGCAAGAGCAGATGGCCACCAGCCTACAGCAGGTACTTCCCACTGGAAGCCTCAGAACACATTTTTAATAAATCCTATAAATTGTGCAGAATATAGAACAGACTATATTACAATCCAGGATGTAGTTGATTGATCCTGAAGTACGGAAACATCAGGTTGGCTTGCCCTTCCGTGAGGAGAGGGCCGGCGGTGCAACTTCAGAAGCGGCACACAATAAGTTGCATTCAAATGAACACCAGCGTGGCTGCCACAGAGGCATGATGCAGCGCCGGAGTGCAGGCCCCGGAAAACACCGCAAACACTTCATTTAGGGGTGTAGCATATGGAGGTCAGGGCTTAGGATTCAGAAGTAAGGTAAAGGGTTGCATTCAGGAAGAGAACATTTTCACAGTGAAATTGTTTCTTCTTGAATGCAATGGTGGACTTAGGGCTTTTTTACAAAAAAAATCCCTAGATGGGGGTTACAGAGCAAAGTGTTTGAGAAATGACTCCTGCCGGTGCAGGCGCATGCGGTGGAGGGCGGCAAGATGCGGATGCGGCTGGAGAAGGCAGAGCGCGCCATTGAGCAGGAACGCGCAACCGTCCGGGACCTGCAGCGCGCCCTGGCCGCCGCTCGCCAGGTTTGCACCTTGTCTTGTCCTTTTGCAGCGGCTGTGCACCCATGCTACCAGCTTGCAAATCTGCACATTGCAACCATGACGAGCATCAGCACCAGAGTTCCACGGGGTGCCTACTAATGATCAGAAGTGGTTTCAGCAAGAAATCAATTTTTTCAAATGCTTCAGGGGCAGTTTCCATGTCGTGATGGGCTGCCGCAAAGGTGCTGAGGCCCAAACAAGCCTCACCTATTGCATAATATGGCAGAAGGCATTCGTTATGTGTTTGGGCGGAGCTCATACAATCGGATTGGCGGGATGCAGGCCAGCCCAGCCGCTTCTCCTAGGAAGGATGGCGGCCAGGCTCGGGCGGCCCTGGCAGCCGCACAGAAGGAGCTGGCAGACACCAGGGCGGCTCTGGAGGCCCAGAAACTGACCAACAGCGGCCTACAGGCATGCACTGGGCATCTCTGCCTTGCGCTCAACAGCCAGCCAAAGCCTGTCTAGCCATGTGTGCGATGCATCGTCGGATGAGTGTAGATTTGCCTGGTTCTCGCTCCTTGAGCTGATTCCCTGGACGCTGTTGCAGATTCGGGTGACAGAGCTTCTCAGGGCTGCCAAGGAGACAGAAGAGCTGCGCCGCACCTACGAAGACTTGAAAAGCCGCAGTGAAGCAATTCAGAGCAGGGAAGCGCACACGAGGGAGCTGGAAGGAGGTCCGTGCTGTTCCACACATTGCTTGACCCTCCAGTGGTGTGAGATAAGATAAGATGCATGCATCTAGCATAATTGCATGCCTGGTCAGAGAATCTGCATATCAGCTCTTTATTCCAAATCCACCCATCTTTACCTTCAGATGGCCGCTCAGTTACTGCATGGCTCTCAAGACTAAACTGCCTGCAGCGGTGGAGAACCTGCGGGCGCAGAACAATGCACTGCATGTGACGATGGAGCGGCTGCTCGGCGCCAACAGCGAGTTGGGTAACAAGGTCAACTCGCAGGCTGCCCGTATCAGCTCGCTGGAAGCTGCTGTGGCGGAAGCCCATGCGAGCCACCCTGCACCACCTACCGCCTCGGAGCCAGCAGGTAGCCTCGCATGGCATCTACCTGTTTCAGAATTACGACGCAGTCACCGTGAAGCAGCCCTGGATGATCAAATGCTTGTGAAAGCGATAAGTGTTCCCTTTTCAAATGGCGGCATCACCCAAGGTCAGCATGTGGTTGCAAAGAAATGTAGAGTAGCAACAAAGGCTACCTCGTCTGCAGCGGTTGTATGCACATGAAAAGAAATGGAATCACCTCCTGCTGAGGATGAAGAATGATTATTGCATATATTGAATCTGTTTCTCCAATGATCATGAGTGAGCATGTCCTGCAGGCGGTGTGCGCTTCTCAGATACTGAGTTGGAGCTTCTGGCGCTTGCGGACTATGTCAAAGAGCTGGAAGCTGCCCTGGAGCAGCAGCGCGCGCTATCGTCATCTCATCGACAGGGCATGCCAGCCATCTCGGTGTCAGGTGAGTGCTGCTGATGGTTTTGTGGTGCACTCTGGTGGTTGTTGATGCTCCTGAGGCCTTCAATGAGTGCATGCACATTTGCACTGGTTGTAGTAATGACACATGTCTGACCTTGCATCCTGCCAAGCAGGCACAGCCAGCTCCGGCGAACCTGTCGGCGGCAGGACAGCCTCTGACTCAAGTGAGGCTGATGGAGCACCTAGTAGTCAGCAGGTTCGCACAGCTACTGACACGCCAAAGGGTTCTGCAGATGGAGAGCCCTTACCTACCGAAGTGCCTGAGCCGCAAAGTCCTGCTCAGTCAAGGAGACAGAGGGTCACATGGTGGGGTTACATCACAGGAGCCGACAGAGCAACACCAGTGAAGAGTGCGAGCTAGTACATGTGCGACAGAGTTGTACATGCCAATGGCTGCGGTTGTTCTTGTAGTCAATTTTAGAATGTGAGGCACAAGTCCGCCTGTCACGTCACATTCCCGTAACATATCTTTCAGATACATCCTTGCAGATGATGGAAGCAATACTGTTAGTATATCGGCACATCCAGATGTGCGAGCTCGGGAAAAAGTTGCAACACATTCTAAGTTCCCCCAGCATTGGTGCTTGCATACTCCTCCTGACCAAGCATTCATCTCTCGATCTTATGCTGGCGAAGGACCAAGTGTCCGATACAGAAAGCATGCAAAACCTCGCATCGCAACATGCCAGCAGTGCATGTGTGCACACTTCCAGGGCCAGACCATGTGAAGAACAGTCCAATGAACACAGGTGTGCTGAGCGCTGGCATTCAGTTGAATGATCCACGCCATAGCAGCAATCTGCCAGGTCCGAAAATATGACGCACAGTAATAGTGCTTGCATTGAAGACCCCAAGTGGCTGCAACAACACAACATTGCAGCATACATCTGCTGCCTCTTGTGAGCTCCGTCAGAGACCCCATTGAAGGACTTATCAAACAAGGGACCTGATCACTTGGGGCCACCGGCCTTTGCTTTAGCTCTGGCAGCCACAGCTCGCCCCCGACCTCCAACACCCATTGGCACTGCCTTGGCCTGCAGCAATAAAGAGTCGCTTCAGATTTATACCAATACCACCAGCAGGAAGTTTGCATCGAAATGCATCAAAATAGGTACTAGCATCAAAAGAATTGAGCTGTGGTGGCTGACCTTGTTCTTGGGGTCAATCCGCTTGAACATTGGCGCGTTCTTCAGCATGTCAGGAATGATAACAAATCGTACTCTGCTTCCGCGGACAAAGATGTGCTCCAAGTGACTTACACGCCCGTCCTGCACGAACAGTCCTTGTCCTTCGCAGCTATGAATAGTCATAGAGCATGAAGGAGGAAAGAAACCGGGAAGTGCTCAGAATGATCAGCAGGTTGTGAGCACCAACCAACCTTTGCTGTTGCTGTCACGTTCTTTAGTTGCACGTTCCAACTGTCCTCCGCTTCTGCTAGCTCTCCTCTGTATGTCTCGCCTGATTTGAGCTCGACCTGACAGGCATCAAGACCAATCTTAACTCAAGCGAAACATTGTTATGGAGAGTTTTCTTGCTTCATGAAAGGGGACGTGTTAGACCCATCGCGTCCAGATGTGTGTGCCCTTACTGTGATGACATGCCCCTCTGCTTCATGGAGCAACTTGACTGGGACACCAACGCCCTTGGCTGATGTCATTGCGTTCTGATTTGCTGCTCTGTTGGTAGTGCAACCACTCTAGATGAGGTTAAGCGAGATCACAGATTGGTTCTTCTATTGTCATACGAAAGAAGGTGAATAAATACGGCAAGGCTCTGCTTCCCTTACCAAAAGACCGTTTGGTCAGCACAACTTGTCATCCGTGCTGCTGGTACCCAGGTGTGAATCCTTGCAAAACCAGGAAGGCGGCGGGGAAATGCGAAAAAGGGAGGGGTGACTGTCCTATAATCTACTGCCGTGGGACGTTGATCGCGATAAGATCGGGCTGCAAATGAAAGCTGAAGTGCCATTTGACAAGCGATTTATATATTTTCAAAAATAAGTAAGTTCTAACTTTTTCATTGGTGATAAGATGGCGAATTCTGCAGTTTTTCCAGGTGTACTCGGGATACCTGTAAATTTGTGCTCTTCAGAATGCAATTCTTGGCGCAAGTTTAGAAATATTAGAAAATCACACGCTACCAGACTACATCCTTCAAAACATGCCAGGCTATCATTCGGCGTCAGAGCCGAGCAAGGTGCGGATTACTGGGCGAGCTAGTACTGGACATCAAAAGTGTCTGTCATATGCTTGGGAATCTGTGTATGAAGGCAGTACATGCAAAACTGACCTTTTCAATCTTGCGGAAGTATTGGAGTGGTGTGGACCCAGAAACCAAGTATGCAACAGGGCATGATCTGCGAAAACTGTTACGTACAGGGCCTCTTGGCTCCAACACACTGGGAGAGGTGCCAGAGGATAAGTACGAGTTTGATGAGGGTGCGGCACAAGTGCAGCGGCTGCTGCAGCGCGACAGGAAAGAGTTGACAGGCATAGAGGAAATTGGCGCTGGTTTCAAGACAGAATTTGATGAGGGAGAGAGCAGTGAGAAGGAGGAGGAAGCTGTGACGAGCACCAGCGGCAGATCCAACGGCAGTGCTCCCACTGCAGGTCCATCTGTGCCTCATACATGCATGTTGATGTGCTTTGCGACCACTTGTATCTCTGCCTTGGTGTGTATTTCAGCATAATTGTAGCCTCATGATTGTTGTAGCCACATGACTGAGATGACAGTATGCATGGGCATTCAGGGGCAACCAGTGCCATTTCCTTTGGTAAATCAGCGGCCGCAAGCCCGTTTGGTACTACGAAGAGCAAGTCAGCACCCCCTAAGCCCTTCACCGGTGCTGGCAATGCGAAGCTGTTCAATGAAATGGACAATTTAAGCCCTTACATGGAGCCCGACGCCATGATTGACCAACCATGGTGGAAGTCCATAACTCTCGGCCAAGTGGTAAGCTCTCAAAAAAGTGCTTTCCGACATAGGACCTGTATGGCTTGCGAGCGGAATTACAAGTATTCTTTGTCACTGCCGTCATATCTCCACTTCTAAGTGATGCATATATATTGGTAAGAATAGTCTGGTGCCTTGCAAATGCTGACTTATTCATGTGTGCACTCCAGCTCATCGTCCTGAGCTTCACCCTCATCATCAGCCTCATGATCGGGACCTTTGCAGTGGTTTTCAAGGCAGGGGGCGTTCACTTCAACGAATAAATGCAGTCTTGTGAGCATAAGCTTCTCTGATTTTTCGAATGGGAGGGCATGTGTGAGCTGCTGCGGGTCTCCTATTGCTGTGCTCGATTTAGTTGCAACTTCAATCTACATGCCAGAGTTTGCGTGCAATATTCCGAAAGATAGGGCACATAGATATGTGAGTACAGCAAGTCTTGACGGTCAAGAACTTTGAGCGCGAACTCAACAATATGTTGCTTTGAGCCATGGCCATATCTATAGATCTAGATGCATGCTCCATGACAGGTGATGGGTTAATTATAGTGCCAGATCTTGCATTTTCATATTGAGCATGCAAAGGAAGGTTCATGATGGGCAACGTGCATCTTGAACTACAGTACTTGTAGATGGAGACTTAGTAGAAAAACTGACCTCAGAATCGCAGCCTACGAAACATGCCACAGGAGGCATACATCTGGTCTCATTGCTGATGCAAAAGAATCTGTAATAGTGCTTGAATAGTGCTTGAATAGTGCTTGAATAGTGCTTGAAGCTCCTCAAGGCATTCTCTACATCATACTGTCACGATGCAGTTGATGCACTTTTCACAGGGTACATATGGCCACATAGTGCAATGGTTGATCGTGACGGCTCTCGTGAGCTATTTTGAAACGTGGTCAAGCATGCCTCATTGACATCATCCCACCATGACTGGTGGGTAAGTAGCAGCCTGCTGTAAATTAGCAGGACCTTCGTTTGGCAAGGAAGCTGCCCCCTGCCCTTACTTTATCTTTCAGACCCCTCGGTGTGGTTTCTGACATGGTCAACTTAAACAGCAATCTTGTATCTGGGCTCATACCTAGCAACACGAAAACAGAAGTTGTCTGCAATAGCGTTAGGAAAGAAAACCTGACACCTTGAATGGTACAACTCACGCCCACCCCGTACAGGCGCCAAAGACAATGGGCGAGAAGAATGACTGCACGACCGACTGCCTTATGTCATGGCAAGCAAGGCTTGGCTTCTGTGGAGCCGCCGGTCCTTATTCAAGCATTGTCCGCAGGTCCCCGCAGGATCTCTGATCTTGTCGCCCAAAAGACTTGCACAGCGCATCCGCCGCACCCCTGGATCACCCATGCAAGCGCTGGCTGCTTCTGGTCTGGCTGGGCCCCGCCTCATCCTTGCGCTTGGCTTGCGCCCGCGTCTGCTCTGAGTGATTGGCAGCAGGAGCACTGCCTGCAGTCCCCTGCCGCAACAGTGCCCCACGCAACATCAGTACCATCCACTGTCTGCAGGCCCTGTCCTTCTTCAAACGCACCCACCTCAAGCGCCGAGGAGTTTTGCATGAGCTAGGAATTATCGTGATTGAGAAAAACAAATTTGCAATCACCTGTATATTTTACACTTTTAGGAACAAAGCAGTGATCATGAAAAGGTGCAGAACTCCCAGTGAATGCCAGGAGAAGACTCACCCTGGCAGGGTGTGGGTGTGAGCCAGAGGCTTCGTTGCGTTGTGAGTCCAGAAGCGGTGGCGCGAGGGCGGCAGCATTCAGCTTGAAGCCGAAGACACGCGGCACATAGCGCTCTGGCGGCTGCTGCGGCCGCATGCCCGGGTATGTCATCAGCAGCAGGTGCGGAAACGTCGTGCCGAAGAAAGCGCCATCCACATTGCCCTGTAAACAACACCGAGCAAAACATAAGCTCACAAGTTTCCAGAGCGATGGGTGATAGTGAAGCCGTGTCTACAGCTACACAGTTGGTGGGGATGTTACAGTCAATTGGTAGTTCGTTGGACTGTTATGGAAAAGCTGCTGCCATGCATCTTTGCCTGTATGGATTGGGTAGGAATGTAGGAGGTTGGCAAAAAGAACGAAGCCTTCAGGCGCACCTGATATTTGGACCGTGGGTAGTAAATCTCCTGGCATTTCGGGCAGAAGATCTTCACTGTGCTCTGCCTGGGGACGTCATAGGTGCCAACTGGCAGGCAGGGCTGCCCATTGCACAGTGTTCGGGGGCAGCGCCCAAACTCGCATGCCTTGTACTTCTCATACATAGCTCCCATCCCCCGGCTGGTGAGGATGTAGCGCACATGGATGAGGCCATACAGTGTCTCTGCTGCGCTCTCCACGAGCTCATGCTGCTCATCTGTCAAAATCTCTGTGCTGGGAGAGTCCGCATCCAGGATCAAGTCCAGCGCATAATCATAGTAGGACACCTGCTCCCCCAGAATGAAAGCACTTGCCACATTGAAGAACCAGGCTCAACTAGTCAAGCATTCTGCAGCAGCAGCTCTGCTGGATATCTGCAGATGCTCACATGAGAGAGACCTGTGCATCAAGCAGCAAATGGTGTATCTTCCAAGAACAAACCTAGACCACCCAAGCAAACGGTCTTGCATTCGAGCAACCTGTAGCACAATTCCACGGCTTGTCACCTGGCTGCTAAGACCGCTCAGGTTGAAGTCGTCCTGGATGAATTCCTCGTCCACCTCACAGAAGAACTCGTTGCCTTTCAAAGAGCAGAACCAGCCAATCCAAGCTGCTACTTCGTCCTCACTGCCTGTAGCTTCCTCAGAAGAGCCACTGTCAGTGTCTGAAATGAGATCGTCCTGAAAATTTGTGTTGGACATGCCTCCAGAGGCTTCCGGCAGACGCCCTCGGGTCAGCGCGACTAAGCACTGCACCCACTTTAGAGGCCGTCACTCCTATCCGGGCGGCATCTGCTCACGTTCACCAGTCAATATGAAACTAACGGAACCCTCAATAGCCCCATGATCACTGACAGACTTTTTATGGCCCGCAGAAGCCTGGAATAGTGTTTCCACTAGGCACCGGCTCCTGCCAAACTATAAGCCCTGAGTGGCCAGCAATGAGTACTGTCAGGAGCTATGCCAGAGGCACAAAAAAATATCATGGACCACAAAATCGCCTCATCCCTGGGCCGTTTCGATCAAGCAGAAGTTACTGTCAAACTCTTTCTGTGCATGTGCCAGGAGAGTTGTGTAAGAGTTACGCAAGCGCCAGTTTTGTTCAGTCGGCGAAAATGGCAAAACAACCTCAACTGTAGACATCTGGACATCTGCCATTCCTCAATTCTCACGCTCGCGACAGTGTTCCGCACTGCAAATGCGCATTGGTGATTGACGTAAAGAAAAGTAGGTCAATTGAGGGCCTGAGATGGTGCGCACTGAAAGATGTCCTGACACTTTGTGCCTTCCAAGAATCACTTGAAGATTGTCTCACCTTGTACTGCTGCGCAGGCCAATACCTACCTTCTTGTCTACAATGCTTCGCTTGCAGCGGGCTGGTGCGCTGTTTTCTGCATGCACGGCACAGCTGTCCACATTCGCGTGTACAATCTTGAAGTCGGGTCGTCGAAAACATGCTTCAAAGAGAAATTTCTAAAGTGTTGCAGATGTGCAGGGCGTACGTAGCCTTTCTGGTAGCAAATATAGTATACAATGGTGGCTGGACGAGGGAGGTGTACGAGGTAGCCCTCTCCAGCTCCAACAACAACAACAGCCACTGCTTTCTTGCTCAGATCTGCACCATTTGCTGCGATACACAAACTCTGATGTTGCTGACCTCTTCTGCTGCAGGCAGTCTCAGTGCCTTTGAAAATTGCACAATCCGCGGCGATTGCAGAGGTACACCTTGTCTGCCTTCCTCAACTGAGCACTTGCCAGAGAGAGAGTACAGCTCGCCCGTTTTGGCATGTGTGTGCCAAAGTAGTTCGGCGCTTCAAATTAGCCAAGCTGATCGCACAGAGCAAAAAACGCTAGAGTGTGCAATTCAATGGAGCTCAGTTGTGCATGCAACTACAGGTGTTTCACAGTGTCTTGGGAGTGGTGAAGGCGCCCTTCTTCACAACATGTAGGCTGCCTAGCTTGTTCTCATACCTCAAAGCAAGAACCATGCTCTTTGCAAGAAAGGGTTACTGAACTGTTCATTCTGACATGTGTGAGCCTGTGGGAATGCAGTCATTCAGGTCCTCTCGCGCTACTGGGCACTATGGGGGATTGTGGAGGTTGCACCTGAGGCCACTAGCTCAGGATCTCTCACCCTGTTGAAGGCTGGGCCCGTCACCCTGCAGCTGAACATGATCACCCTGCTGTTCTGCTGGAGCGTGACTGAAGTCCTGCGGTATGGATTTTATGCCGCAAAGGTAAGACTAAATCTATGTCTGTAAGCCGCAAGAACACACCCATCACAATGTCCTGCACATGCTTGGCGGTTCATGGTTTACAGCCACCTGTTCTGCAGAATTCAAGCGATCAATATTGCACTCGTTGTGAGCTCCACTTCTGCGCAGGAGTTGGGTGTCATGCCATACGCTCTCTTGTGGCTTCGCTACTCCACGTTTGTGATCCTGTATCCCTTGGGAGTGGCCAGCGAGATGACCATGGTATACCTGGCCATGCCAGTCATCCGCAAGGAGCGGCCGCTCAGCTTCAGCATGCCCAATAGCTTCAACTTTGCCTTTGACTACTACTACTTTTGCTGGATCGCCATTGCGTGCTATGTACCTGGGCTGCCGGAGCTGTACTTCCACATGCTCAGGCAGCGTAAAAAAATTCTTGGCGCACCTCCAAAGGCAGCCAAGAAAATTGCCTGATGGGCGGCCGGCCGATCTGATGGTGGTACGGTGCTGTGAAACTGCTAAGGAATTTGCTAAGAAATTGTACAGAGAAGCCAGAACAACAGCATATCTGACCCACTGCTAATTGATCTGCCATCATGAATGAACTGCACATCACCATATTCATCGTAAGTCTGGGGTGTTAACGTTAGGTACCGTTGTAAATACCTGACGTTGTGCAGTGAGAGCTTCTCATCAATTTGATGCACACTGCTACCTTTTCGACTAGAAAAATGTGCTTGAAAGGCCAGCTAGTAAGTAGTACTTTCAAGTAGCAATGATCTGACATGCTGGAAGCACCCCGACTCAGTAAGGACACCAGATGGGGACTCCAGAGCAATCCCTACACATGAACTTGATCTGCTCACCTGTGTAAACTGGCATTCCAGGCAATCAATTCTAATCCAGTGTGGTACCAACATGTTCCATGTCTAAATGCATCCCAGGATACGTCACCTTGTGTCTGAGAGCTGTTTAAAAAGCAACGAATAGCGTTAGCAGTCCTTACTGGTCTGCTTGATATTCATCAGTTGTGTTCAGTTCACACTAGGAAGGTGCAAGACCAGTTCTTGAGATGCCGGCTGCACTCTGCCTGAGCTCCTTCAACTGGTCATCTTTGCGCTGCAGCTCAAGCTGTGCAGTCCGGAATATGCACGATATGTTGCGCACGAGCGTCTCCCTCTCTTCTCGGAGTTCGTCCCTCTGCACATGCAGGGTGCATGCATCTTTGAGAATTAAGAATGGTAAGATGTTATTATTGCATCTGAAGTCCCTGCGATATATTGAATGGCCACATGCTCACCTCTGCTTCTGCGGCTTCCAATCTTGCTTTCAACTCCTCAATGACAGCTTCCTGTTCCTCTGTCCTGCGCCTAAGCTGCAATCCCAAGAACCGCAACTTCACCTCAAGTCTTGAAAGATCGTTCTTGGTGGGCTTATTGAAGCTGCATGGATGATCCAGCGTGAATCTCATGGTGTTCAAAACTTTGCAGCAGTACACTGCTTGAACCAGCAAATCTAAGGCTTGCCTCAGCTGTCTGTATGGGCAGAAGACCTTCTCCTGCCCCATCATGGGCGAAAAGATCACCATACAACTCCTCAGCCTCCTCCTCACCTGTGAAACAACCCAGTACCATGCAACAGCCCTCCACAGGTTCTGGCATAATCTGGATATTATTGTGTCACATATATTGTCATTTTAGAGTTTTTCACTCACCAGCGTTGCTTATTGCTGTATGCTCCTCCTCATCGTAACCATCATAATCTACCTCTTCATCCATGTTCCTGACAGAATGCTGGATCGGTGTTTTTCACAATGATTTTCGATATTGAACCAGAATTTTCTGCTCTCTGACAGGGATAACGGAACAACTCAGATAAATAGAAGATATCAAGATGACTAGCAGGTCCCAAATGGAGCCAGGGAAAGCGACGATCTGTGTAGGTACAGAGATCGTTTGTGTCTTGCACTTATATACTTCAACACACTTAATTGTGTCGGGAACAAAGTTGCAGCTGCTCATTCTTGTGGAAATTTTGGGTTTACACTGCCATGGTCCTGTTTAGGCTAGACTTCCTTCGGACCTTCTTGGATGCATGCGACATGCAACTTGGGAGCCTCAAAGGTTTTGGCTAGCAAAGTCTTGCAGCTCTCAGTAGACGGATGGAAATGGCTTTCAACTTTGGCATATCTTCAGGATGACCAGGACACGGGGCTCAGCCGAGGCTCATAAGATCTAGATCGATCGGCCGGCCCTCAGGGTGTACTAGTACTGTTTCATGAATTCTCTGAAAAACCCTACTAGGTATAGTAGCCAGTCATTCCCTCTTCAGTGTCCACAGGACTGAGTGCTTCCTTCATCAATGCAGAGGCTGCTATCTCCTCCACATATCTGTCTGCTCCAAATCTACAGCATCCTCCCACCATGTCGACCTCTGCCAACAGAAGTGAACAGTTAAATCCCGTCTGACAAAGGACATTAAACATGCCTGAGTCACCAAACGCAATGTGTGATCAGGACAACTCGTATGCACTGTCAGGGCCGTGAAAGGCGCCGCGATGTTGGGCGCACCTTGTAGCCACGCCTCAGGAATTGCATGGCAGACCCTTCCTCCTCAGTGTCCAGGCCCATGGCAGCCATCATCTCCTCCTTGGCCTCACCCAGGTTGTACCGCCTCTCATCCTCAGCAATGCATGCATACTGTCCATTGTCTTGCCGCAGCATCACCTAACCCCACAGATGGTCGGAGGTGAGCTCTCGGGCCCCCCAGATGGAGACTATCAGAGCATCTTCATCAACCCGCAGCTCACCTGCCATGGTCCGGGGTATTCCCTGAATATGCAGCCGCTGTAGTTGATGATGAATGGAGCCACTGCCACGCTCTGTGCAACAAAATTAATCGTTGCTCACTCCACAAGCACCCCAGTCAAGAAGAACGAGTAGGGCAGGCATCAGTGCAACTCATTCTCTTTGATGTGGCAGTGCACCTTGGAGTAGTCACGTTGTCTGATATAAAACACCGGAGTAAATTGGCTCAAGAAGCGAAATTGCAGCTCCTTGGGAGGGAAGCCCAACAGGCCTGCAGCCACCACAGGATACAGTAAACATGATGCACTGCCTTGCGTTGTCAGCACATAGCTGCATGCCCCTTTGGAAGGAGCGCTGCAAAGGATGAGAAAGCTTGCAGCTTACCCAAATCAGCTCTCAATGTGTCCAGCTCCAAATTCCACAGCACCAGGGGCCGATCTCCAATAGTCTCCTCCACATATCGTTCCACATCTAAAAGCTCGATCGTGGAGGCGTTGACGACAATGAAGACATCTGCTTTCCTGGCAGCTAGGCTCAGTGTCTCAGCATCTGTGTCTGGGACACTGCCGAATAAGTTGAAGCCGCTGAAGACTCCCTTGCTGTTCTCTTTAAGATGACCCATTGTGATGCCATCCGCAATATCAAGGGTTGCCTTGAACCTGTGCCAGCACAAATTCTTCATAATCCCTGTCAACTTGACAATTCAAGTCCCACAGCAGCTGGACAGATATCGTGGAGCAGCATATTTAAGGCTGAATGGAGCTTTACATTTTGTAGGAACGGTTGTATTCACCGCCATCCGGCACAACAATGTGCACCTTTTTGCCCGACTCTTTCACCAGCTGGAAAACAAACCATGGTGAGTGGCACTGTCAGACGTGTGCAATATTGTGTCTGTCATGACACTTGCGTTGCAAACATGGCACAACTGGGACTGTACGGGTTGACAGTGGGCTACATATGACTTGCTTAGTTATGTGTGTGGGGACTCACAATTCTCGATGCTGCTATAGCCAGCTGGATATTGGAGTCAATGAACCAGTCTGAAGCACCCTTGTAACCTGCATATATAGTAAGTGCATCAGCACATGTGGGAAAGGAAAGGCATGTCCAGCAGAAGGCCTGAGGCCTGGACACTCACCGTCTATGTTTCCAGGAAGCGCAGGGAACTCCACTTCCAACCGTGTGAGTCCGTCTTCGATTGCTGCTCTGACAGATGCTGTTGCATCATTGACCAACTCCTGGAAAGATGATGGCCGATACGTCTGTCTTCCTGGCGCCCTTCGTTTCTTAGCTTTCTCTTCTGTCACAGGAGATTCTGCAACAGTCTCAGCATGATCCTGAGCTGAGATGTGCAAGGAAAGTTTGCTGCATCTCCTTGGTGTTCTAAATGCTTGCGGCAACACTCTCCGACTGCATGAAGCGGGTTCCAACGTCGAGGAGGCTAGCCGGGAGCACGAAATACACTTTGACTTGCCCTGATGTGTATGACCAGTCTGAGACTCAAAAATGATGAGAGAGCGATTCATGTCGAAGCGCCACACAGAAAAAGATGTGAAGACGAGCAGAAAGAGAGGATCTCTTGCTTCACCGACACCAAATCGGCCACGTTAAGATCAGTCATGCCAGATGGCAGCTGAGTCACTTCTTGGATTGTGTTTTTGCCCCAAATCAAAGAGTTGAAAAGACAGGACAAGTCAGTGAAAGATGCTTGTTGAAACGAGCAGAGCGTGATAGTGGCATTGCAAAGCGTCTCAATTGCTGAGGGCTTCTGAACAGTTGGGATTGTGAAGACATCTTAACGTCTTGGATTAAAACTACCGAAATTTATGGCAAACTGATGAATGAGATGTATTTAAGGAGTATCTAGGCTTTGTTTGCATGATAGGATTCATCAAAGAAATGTCTCCTTGCAAGTTTAGATCTGCTGATCCGACGTACCGTCACTCGGCAGAAGTGCGTGGTATGCTGGGCTGCAATTAACGAAAATGCCATCGAGGGTTCAGCAGCATTTCCATCGACAAGGCAGCGGCTTGAGGAACGAGCTCACAGACTATGACGAGAGTCTTCTATTAGACCGCTCGATCGTGCATACACCTGCTGAAGGGTGGGCTGCTGTGGCTTATTTGCAGTACGATATTCATAGGAGCTTTTGCCTTACTGTCATACAGGAAAGTAAATCCGTGTTGTAGCTTAACAAGCCCCTATGCTCTGCAGGTTTGGGAACGGTGGTGACGAAGAGTCTGGCACTGGGCATATCGAAGAGCCTGCAGGTCGGATCTTCAGTACTGCATTCGCTGTCTTTTGCTACTGGGCATGCGCTTGTGCATACACCGTCTTCCTTTTCATCCCCATCTATGACACTACCTTGGATGACTTCCACATCAAGGTGAAGCTGGCATGATGGTCCTCTTCAACAGATGTATGTGAGGCCCACAGCCCACTTGCCATGCAAGAGCCGTGTGGCCTGTAGCACTGGTGCTGTCCTGTACATCCAGAGTCCGAGACTGATCGGTCAATTCGTGACAACAGAGATCCCTTGCGCATGCAGGCATCTGCACACATACTGCTGCTCTTCCTTGCGCTGCTGCTGGAGTCATACCTGCGCATGCAGCACAGGAAACGGCAGCAGGCAGGCTTTCTCGCCTTCTACTGGAGCACTCGGGGACTTCTATCAATACCCAGTCGCGTGACAGCCGTGGGACAGGTACATCAATTGTATCTCCCACTGCTGCTCTGCAATGGTGCACTTAGACAGCCACCAAAATACCAGGTCTGGAAGTTCCTGATCCTTCTCTCGGTAGTGACTTGTAAGACAAGGGCTCACATCACTTGTGAGTCTCCTGTGCGCCACAGGGCGTGGTGACCATGGTGGCTTTCTGGCCGGATGTGCCTGCCCAGCTCAATCAGCTGCGCAAGCTCCAGATCATCACGTGCATCGAGTTGGCCGCCATCAGTGCCTTTGCTGTGGCGTATGGGTACCAAGTCTGGCGCCACAACCATGAGGCACAGCCGGACGCTCAGCTGTATTTGCAGACATCACTGTATTCTGCCCCAACCACTTCCCACAGGTGCGGCTGTGGACGATTTTCATGAGTCTCACGAGTCTGCTCGCATTGGATGCTGTGAATGTGCAGGCGCGCTGAGGCTGCCTGGCTCAGCAGTGAGGAGGGCCAAGTGCAATGATGCAGGGGATTCATGCCCATTCAACCTTTCCGCATTTCCTTCCTACAGATGTTTGTTAACAGGTTGGGAATGAACGTCCGAGATGATAAGCCTGATGCGCAGAGGAGCAGGGGCTGTCGTAGAGCAGCAGGCGGAGGCCATGCGCTGGCTCAGCAAGCGCTGCCACAACCTGCAGTGCGAGGTGTTGCGGCTGAGCATCGCCAGGGACAGGTGGCGCCCTGCTGTGCATGACAAGCTGCTGAACACTGCCTCCTCTGGCTGTTACAGTGCCGTACGCCCAGAATGATGTATGATATCGATGGCCTGCGGATGCAGCATCCCGGGGTGCCCATGCAGGTTCTCCCTGTGAAATTGAGGCAGTGTTCATCATGCTCAGTGGTGCATGTGATATATGCACAGCACCAGACACAAATAGTGTCGTCAGAGACCCAAAGAAGGTGTTTGGAATGTGCACAATGCGCCAGGAGCAAATGCAAAGTAGGGCCGGTGGGGGTGTCAGGGAGGAGGAGGGGGTGAGCGCCGGGGTGGATGTGTGCCGGACGGACCTGGAGCACCGGCTGGCCGCGCGCGAGAGGGAGCTGCGCGCTCTTGCCGCCGAAAAGGATGTGCTGTCGCAGCAGGCGCGCGCCGCATGGAGCCTCCTCGACGAGCGCACTGCCGCTGCACATGAGCTGGAGGTGGTGCCCCCACCCTCTCTGCCTCAACCGAGACAGCTCAAGCTTCTCGGTACAAGCTTTGCCCAGAAGTGACTTTGCAGGTGCAACTGACATTGCTGTCGCCGACTGGGGATGTGCTTGACGGATTGCCATTGCCGTGCTGCCCAATGTAAAGACAGAAGCCCACAGCACACGCAAGTGGGTATAGGACTTAGTCACATGGTGAAGCCTGCAAAATATTGTGGTTCATAAAGCAGACTGCTGGTGCCCTGGCAGGTGTTGAAGCAGCAGCAAATGGATGAGAATGCCAGGCTACGAGCCACTCTGGAGGAGTGGAGCCATCGGAACGCCAGGTGACATCCATGGTTGCGCCCGAAGTTTCTGTTCCGGTCTGTATGCAAGCCCGCCTGCTGGTGCCATGCTAAGTGTTTGTGGCCATGTGTGCAGGTTGGAAGCACGGCTCAATCGCACTCAGGGGCGCCTGGGAGACGCTCTGGCCCAAGCAGCAGAGCTGAGGAGCTCAAAGAGCCCAAGTGGGACCAGCAGCCAGTCATGATATTGAGCAGGGCAGATTCAATTGAAATGCATGAGGATCTCCTGTCCTCAAAAGCAATTGACAGATGAACACATGAGGGCTTGTGGATGTGTTGCCATTCCACACTGGCACAGCTGTCTAGCAGAGAGTGCACAGCACTCTTATGATGAATGGCAATATTGGTGAAAGTATCATCTTCCTGTATTGTATGCTTGTGCGAGCAGAAAGCGCCTTTACAAGCAAGCTCCCGGGCTGTATGCACAGCTGCTCCACTAGTACTATTGCTGTCGCCCTTCCTGACAATGCACACGATACCCTGGCCTCCTGCATACATTTTATTGAAAACATGACTTGCTTTATTTTATTAAGAAAGTGGGTGTACACTCTTGTTTGTCCCTTCTCTGCGGGCGCTCGCGCGCTCTTGGTGTTTTTGCACTGTGTCTCTTGAATTGATCCCTTTGCATGCTAAAGAGGACTCTCGTTTGTTGTCGGTGCATGTGATATTGTGCTCCCAATACGTGAAATGCCCAGCCAGCAGAGACCTTTGCATATTAAGAATGCTGTATGGGATTCCAACCAGTATTGGATGAGGCGAGTGATGTACTAGTGTAAAGTTTGAGCGTACCTCTACATATTGTGACACAGAACTGCATCTCTGACGATCAGTGTCAATTACACCACAAGGGCACTGAAAGGCAGGTGTATGGATACAGTGGTACAACTGCAGGAGGTGCAGATTCTACCGAGCAGCAGTATCTAGTCGAGACACACACTCAACAGTGCCCGAAACAGGATGGCTTATGTCAAGCCCATTGCAGAGGAGGCTTGTGGGCCTCTGGCTGCAGCAGCGATGTGCCTAAGCTGAGCTCTTGACATACTCAATGGCCTTGGCGCAGATGACAGTCATGGAGGTCTCGGGCCCAAACACCTCCACTGGGATGCCTGTGTCAGCGCCCAGCTGGCGCATGAGGGCAAGGCCTGCCTGGTAATTGGGCCCGCCCCGCCTCACGAAGATCCGCATCTTGGCCGCCTTGATCGCATCCGCCTTCTCCCGCATCGCCTGTGGAGTCCCCAAACAAGACATCAACTTCAGCACACGCACACCCCATCATGTCCTTCACATGGCTGTCCTTGTGAAAGCATCTCACAGAACCTTCCAGCCAAAATGGACCTCCCTCAGCAATGCACGCAGATGCCACGCATCTAGTAAGTGCATAAGTGTAAGGGGTGATCTGCAAGATCGCAAGCATGCATCACTGCTGAACACCGCATCCGTTGGACATACAGGCACCTTGCGGACGATGTGATGTCGGGAACACAGGCGTGGGAGAGCCCACCTGGATGATGCCCTTGAAAGTGGCGGCGACGTCTGTAAAGTTGGCGATGCCACCGCCTACCAGGAGAGCGCGCGGTCGGCCATCCGCGCTCGAGGTGGCCACATCCAGCAGAGTCTTTGCGTATGCATACGTCTCCTGCACACACCCGAGGTGAAAGTGCACTTTTAAAGTGTTGAAGCCATGTTCACAAACCAGCAACAATCTGGGTGTGGCATGGATCCAGTGCAAAGATGGTCTCCCGGGGCAATGAGGGGGCCGATGACTAGTTGATCAGAAAAGAGTTACAACTGCTTCAGGCATATTCGCAGCCTGGTCACGGACCTGGGTGTTGGGGGCGCCGGAGTACTCCGCATAGTTACCCAGTTCCTCTGCAAAGCCAAGGTCGCCGACAGTGTCAGCATAGATGACAGATGCACCGCCGCCGGCGACCATGGTCCAGATGCGGCCCTTGGGGTTCAAGATGCTCAGCTTCAGGGACGCGCCCGTCTTGCCGTCCAGGTCGTGCACATACTCCTCAGCCGCCGTCATGCTGCGCCCGAACGGCAGTGGGAACTCCAGGTCGCCCCACCTGCATTCCCATACTTGTTGTTCTCACCCTGACATGGCCTAGAAGCATCCCTGTGACGCTAAAGAAAGAGTACTTATCTTCTGCATAGCACGGCGCAGCAGTCCCGTTCATGACTTTTAGATCTTGGTCCAAGCGCCATGCTGTTACAGGGACCCCTCTCACACCATGCACCTCTCAATATCAATATGGATGAAGGCATCATGGTGCAGATCTGCTCAGGACTTGGCAAGCCTGGGATGCATGAGACTGGCAGAACCCACGGAATGTGGCTGTGCAGGGGAGGACTCACTTCTTGCCGGACTTGAAGGCAGCGGTGTCGTCCAATTCTCCTCGCATATCCAGCGGGAAGGGCTTGCCCTCAGAATCCAATGTGAAGGGGTTCATCTCCATCAGTGTGAAGTCCAGGTCAAGAAAGACCTGCAACAGAAATTCCAGCACAGTCAGGTGCCTGTTGACACACTTCTTTGCCTGCCCATGACCAAACTATTGGATGAATGAGGTCCGTTAATGAAAGAAATAACAGACAAAAGGTGGTATCAGGACTCGCCTCATAGCAGGCCTGAATGAAGGCCTCCATGTTGGAACGCAGCTCCAGAGGGAGGCTTGACAGCAGGGGCGCCAGGCTCTCTGTAGTGGCAGCCTCCTCGGTGGCCAGTGTGATCTTCTTTACCTTGTCCCAGTTCTCCTCGATCTCCACTCCGCCGGCCTCGCTGAAGCTGATGTCATTGCCCAGACGGTTCGACTGCACCACACAGGAGCAGCTTGTAAGCTTCACCACACTAGCAAAATGGTGTATGCATCATCTTGCGAGGAGCTCCGCCGGAGTCGTGACAGTTCATGATGCAGCTGTGCCAGCCCTCTCGATGCCCCTGGCAGACAATAGGCAGGTGCAGGGTATGGAGGGAGATCTGAGCTGCCAGTTGCAAGGCGCCTTCAGTCCAGGTCATTCAGACACACCTGAATGCAGAGGTAATACTCCTGCTTGTGGGGTACAAAGGGCTCCACAACAAACGTGCTGATAGCGCCCACACAGCCGTCCATGTCCACCACCTTCCCCATGCGCGCCTTGATGAAGGCTTCCACCCCAGCAAAATCCAGGTTGAGTCCCACCAGGTCGTGCTTGCCGCGCTTCCCAAAGAGCATGTCTGGCTTCACCACCAGCTTGGTAGTTTTCAGCCAAGGGTTGGCATCTAATAGCTCCACAAAGTTGGTGTCTGCGCGGACCTGCAATGCCACAGATCCTTGTGAGGCTACCTCACGCTGTGCATTATATGCGAATAATCAACGGGGGTTTGTACTATTGTGTACTCCACACTGCGCTGGGGAGGCTGGGTCGTCTTGAGGTCATACTAGCAAGCCACTCTAGCTTGCAAGATGGTGAAGGCTAGAGGTAGTCAGAAGTTGTCAGGGCATTTGAGTTTACAGACCATTGCTCTTTCTGGTGCTTGAATCAGACAGTAAATAGGATTATGTGAGGAAAGTAAGGTCCAGCTTTGCATAAGGAAAAAAACCAGTCTCTTCTACTTTTCCAGTGTATCCAGCTTTTCTCAGATCTCGACAGTACCTGCGCGACATTAAGTGGCAGTTTAATTCCCTTCAGGCGCAGGATGTGTGCCTTGAGGAGACGCTTTGAGTCGTATTCTCTGATTTTCTTTCGCGCCATCAAACAAGCCGTGAATAGAGCCAAGACACGTTTAAGAATACTTTCTTGTCTGCAATGCTGATCAAACGCTTCCCTAGAGTGCTGAATTCTTGCAATGAATTAAAAAGGTTGCTCTTCGATCTACATTTTCCGAGAACTTTTCTCGCGCTGGAGCGTCCGGTCCCCCCCTTCGAGGCGTTTCAGATTTGCTGCAAGCTCGTTTTCATGCAATTTCTTGGACATTTATGTGTCGGCCTAGTTGGAAAACATTCGAATCGAAACAAGCATTGTTTTAGAGGAGGCACAAGAGGGAAAACAACGCGCCCCATGCTGCATGCCCCATATGTAGTTCGCTCTTTTCGCCGTAGTTCATTGCACCAGGGACATCTAGCAATCATAAACTCCACTTCACACTATTTCCATTTGATAAGCAATATGCACGGATCGCCTCTCTCTGGTCCGACTGTGTCTGATGCCGATCGTCTGCCTCATGCTGAACTGACAGCTTCCATTCCAAGAAGAACGGCAGTAAGTTGTCTCGCTCATATATCAGCACCATCTTCTAGTTTTTATTGTGCCTTTTAAGGTTATATAGGAAGATTTTCAGCGATGGATAAAAGACGTAGTTGTCTTCTATTCTTTACCAGTCCAGCCTCGGTTTATAATCAGGTCCAACACATGTGATGCAGGAAAGAAAGGATGCTGAAATTTTCAGTATTCAGCAGATCACCCCTACAGTCAAGCTCTTCCGATTGTGCACGGTGAGGGTTTTAAAGCTCCCCTGAATGGCTGTCTGGGTGTGTAGCTGCACACTCATATAACATTGTCAGCCCATGACTGATCGGGCATGTGTGTAGTCAGGCGGGCTCCTGCAGTTCGCGCCAGGACAGTGGGTGGATTTCTACGCCCCCAATGTGCCGCAAGTGGGCGGGTACTCCATTTGCTCACCCCCTAGCCAGATGCTGAGGTGCAGCACACTTGACCTTGCCGTCAAGCAATCCACCTACCCACCTGCCATATGGCTGCATGAGCAGGTGCCTGCTGCAAAAGCTATCCTTCTGCAAGAATGCTATGAAATCAGGCTTGCACAGTCCTTGTTTCAGCTATCGATAGGAATGCTGGCATGTGCAGGAGCGCCCAGGTGCAAAAGTGAAGCTCCAAGTTGGTGGGGATTTTTTCTTGTCGCCAACTGATCTCGGACATCCGCTGCTGTTCATCGCCGGAGGAATTGGGATCACCCCCATCGCATCCATGCTGGCTTACCTTGCTGACCATGAGGTGGGGACCAAAGCTTCAATCCTTGCAGTGGAAATTTTGTGCTTCCCTTATTGTTGCTCGAGACATGCATATGCACAATTGACCCAATTAATCACAATAAGAAAAATGCAGGCTTCTGTGGAGGACGCGGAATCTGAAGACTCTCAGGGCACAGAAGGTGTAACAGCTGTGCTGCTGTACTCTGCCAGCACATTGGACGAGCTGGCACTCAGGGAGCAACTCCTCCATATAGCTGAAAGAATGAGAGGTGCGGTTGCCTGTTTTGAAGAAACTCTCGAAAAATTGGTTACACGTGCTCGAAGCAATTTACAGGGTGGCTTCGTGAACATATTCATGGCTTGCAGGAAGATTGCAAGTGCAATTCTTTGCTACCAAAGAAGCGGAACGGACCGAGTCTGGCAAAGTATATGGGAGGCGAATCAACAAGGATGATGTCAGTGCAGCTTTCAAAGCCCTCGGCCAGAGGAATGCTTCAACTGCCAAAGTTTTCCTCTGTGGTCCACCAAGCATGGTGGATGATGTCACAGATCAGTTGTCCAGCTTAGGAATAGCCAAAGATGATGTCAAATATGAGAAGTGGTGGTGATGACGCTGCTTGACAATACTTGATGGAGCAAAAGCACGTCTGTAATTCTAATTCGTTCAAAGCCCACAGGCAGTTGCGAATAAATTCGTCTTTAACATGTACATGTGACATCATGATGACAGACCAAGTTGCTGGGGTAGCCAATGCACAGCCTGATTCCATCATCTAGTTACAGCAGGATGCACGCCAATGCTGCTCAAAGTAGCAGACTTGCAGCAGCATTCTATCATTATGCACAGTACAGAATTGGCTCCTCATCTACTGCAGCCTTCATTGCAGCTCTACCGTGTATGGTAGCGCTGCTGCAGTGATGCTGCGCAGCTTGAGGTAGGCATGCACCAGGCCGCTCCTCAGGCTGAGGTTCTGCTGCTGCAGAGCCTGGAAGCTCAGCCCCTGTGAGTGCAGCCCACTGCCCCTATCTGCCAACTGCCGCAGCTGCCTCACCCCTTCCTCTGCTTCCTGCATTCCCAAAATCAGCACGATAAACAGCTGTGCTCCCCCTGTGCATGCCCTTGCCTCTTTCTGTAAGCAAGTTTGTCTTCTGAAAGCAGGATTGAAGGCCACAAAAGCTGGTGCACAAACGAGGAGAAGAGACTTGCCCAACCCCAGATTTCTCAAGAATCAAATAACGATGAACGGTGATATCTCAATACGGGAACCCTTGCAGCAGATGCAGACCTGTAGTGCTGCTGCAAGCCGCTGCAGCTCATGCAAATCAGCCTGTGCCCGCTCCAGTGCAGCCTTGCGCCCTTCCCCAACCTGAAAGGAACGATCAGCACCCTGTATGTTGAAGAAAACTTTCTGTCATGTCCAAGCCTTTGGGCCATGCATGCCTTTGGCCCACACAGGAAACAAACATTCATGTCCTTCCAGAGGAAATAATCACTATGTTTGCCCCACTTAGTTAAGACAATGCGTCTGGCAATCTGCATGCGCACCATGGCAAGGTGCATTCTCTGCCACTCCCGTAGGCGCCAGGACAAGCACTCATGCCCAGCAGCCAGGATTGCGACATCTGAGCTTTTGAGGGTCAGCTCCAGCTGTGCAACGCCCGTGCCATGGCCAGCGGTCAGGGCTGCATGCAAGGACATGTTGGCAGTGCAGCAGCCAAGCGACACAACGCCAGTCACTCTGCTGCCATTCAGCAAACCAAGAGCGCCCGATCCACTGTCCTGGTGCCCTGTATTGCATCATAGCAAATCCTGTCTCGATAATGCATGGGAAATGGCAGCCAAAGTCAGTATCTGTGTACTAAATGAGCTTGATATCCATGCATAAGCGCCCAATCCCCATATCAAGGATGCCTTCGAGGCGAGGCTTTGAACATGTCTGGAAAGCAGGACAGCTGATTCTGTTATCTCTACAAGCAGTGTCATCTCACCATCTCACCTGGGGGATGCGGAACGTTTTCGTTGCCCACAGCTAGGATTTGGCGCAGCAATTGGGAAGCATTGGGCATTGAGGAACGCGCAGTCACCAAGACAGTCAGTGTCACAGCGCGTTGCGGCCTGGTCTTTTCTGCACCAGCAACCCCATGCGTCAATTGCATGATACTGTCAGGTTATTTCAGTGTCAATGACACATCTCCTTTATCGCTGGAAAGTAGGCCCTACGATGTTATCATTAGGCGCACCGGGGATGCATGCGCGCTCATAGGGGGTCTGGAAGGGAAGTGGCCTCATAAAGTGCAGCATGTCTATGCGCGCTGTCTTCAGCAGTGCTGCTGCACACTCCTGCTCTGATGCGGCCTGTCATCACCCACAAATGTCCTGAGAAGCGCATCATGAGAAGCTCCCCACTCACCTTGGTTCCATCAGTTTTCAAACCAAACAGCTGTATGTCATGCACAGGCCACACCTGGGGTTGCGTATGGCACAGGAAGACAGAGACCTCCAGAAAGCTGGCCACCATCTCCTCCACGGTAAAGCTGTGCTGCCAGGTGCGCCCAACCGGCAAGCCCCTCAGCGGGATGGCCTTTTGCATGTGACAGCCTGCACTCGTCCCTGAAACATATTTATGCATCTCAGCAGCAGCCGTGGCCGCCTCATGATGTGCATGGATGCAATGCCTGCAGGACAATGACCAAAGGATCTGGACAGGTGATCTGGCCAACATCACACACCTCTCTCATTGCCGCTGCCAAACTGAGGCGCCCTGCAGACAATGAGAGCGCTCCAAGCCTTGGTGACTGGGTACGGTCCAGTGTTCTGCAGGCTAACGGTGAGCTGCACATCTGGTGCAGCGCCTTCTGCGGCTGCCTGGAGCGCACCCTCAATCTGGCAGCAGAGGCTGCGCCCGTTGCGCAATCCCTGCAGCATGGTTTGCCAAAGTCTATACAGGACATGTAGTAGAGGCCTGCTTTTGCTCTTGACTGGAACAAAGCATTATGAACAATGTGGTAGGAATTCTGCGTAGGTACGACAGTCACCTGTGCCAAGGGGATGGACAGTGCCAGCTCGGCCAGCCCGGCATCTGCTGCATCCATGTGAGGTTTCAGGAGGTCCTTGCAGGCTGTCAGCTCATTGATGCCCTCTATCAGAGCCTGCACATGATGTGCAGCTTTGTAAGCCAGAGGGCACACTGTTACGGGAAGTGAAATCGTCTTGTATACGGCTGGGATCAAACTGCCATTACCTTCACATCTTGCTGCACTTTGCTGCTCGGCAGGGGTGGCCTCACAGCGGAAATTGATTCGCTTGACACCAACGGCCCCTGAAACAAGGCCCCATTTGTGCACAGCATCACTAGTCTGCTCGGCATTACTGCACCGCTCCCACCAGCTGCCTTGCCATCTGACCTCACAGTCTTTGCTGCTCCACATTGGCTAGACCACTGCTCACCCACGCTCACAAGGTGCGGGCACTGGCCACAGCATTGGAGCGGCAGCATCTGCAGCTCATGAAGGGACTCTCCTTTGGCTGGGTGCACATGTGCAGCCGCCTCGTTTGTGGAAGCGCTCGGATGCAAGGCTGACGCGCTCGGTAGAAGGGCTGCATGGGCTGTGCCTCCTGCAGTGTAGTACAGGATGCCCTGGCTCACAGCAGTTGATGCCACCGGCGCGTGCAAGCGCATCTGCCTGATCGCCAGGCTGGCACCTGCTGACGTGGCACTCGCAGGCTGCTGGAGCTGTGCCGACTGGGGCCGAGAAGTTTCCTCTGCTTTTGGCCAGATCTGCACCGCGTACCCGCCCCGGCCGACAAGAAGAAGGCAGTCGTGGGGGCGGCTGAGAGACGTTGACATCCCCATACTCCCTGCTTGCTGCAAGGTGAATGGATGGATGCTCAACACTGGCTGCTGAATGTCAAAGAGGAGCACAGGTCCTGTGCTTGCTCTGTTGCCACCTGCTGCTGCATCTGGAGATGGAGACGAACCAATTTTGCTTGGTTCTGCTTTCTTTCCATGACTGTGGCTCTGGCTGCCGAGAGGATGTGCCCACACCCTTCCAAGAGAATCTCCCACAAGCAGGCAAGTGAGGCCACTGGACGCCACGTCCACAGTGCCCTTGCCTAGGAGAGCTCTGTACAGCCTGGAGCTGAGGGGCGCTCTGCTCCTGCACAGCAGCCCGTCCGTGCCCCTGGCTGTAGAGACTTTACCAGATGCCGGCGCAGCATCCACTTGCACATGAAGGCTGCACATGGCGCTGCTCAGTGATGGCATGCTGCCCCTATAGCAGGCGCCAGCCAGAGCGCACACCATGCCATGGCCGGTTCTGCCCTGAGGTTGTGCTTCCTGGCTGTACTTCCTGCCCAACTCTGATATGTCAATGAACGGAAGGCGCCTGGATGATTGCTGATCAGCAGACCCTCGCGGCAAGGTCGGGTTGTCAGCCACATGCTCCCACACCATCTGAGCTCCCAGGCTGGCGGCACCTGATGGGTCTCCCAGATGGCCTGCAGCAGGGGTCAGCAGGGCGGCAACATTGGTGGGCGCGCATGATACTCTCGGGAAGTCTGTTGTGCTGTGGACTTGTGCTGGCACCTCCTTCCAGTGCACATTGAGGGTGGCTGTGCTGCTAATGGAAGGCACACCATCAGCACTGCCATGTGCATGTGATGAGGGGTGCACACTGGAACTGAATGTTTCCATCCCAGGTTTCCTGCCGGCCTGTGGCGAGGTAGCTGCAGCCTTTGTGGGATCAAGCAGCCATGCCCGACAGGCCTCTGTGACTGCAAGGAGGTAAACCTGTTGGTCCTCCCTTCTTGTTTGTTCTGAAATACCTGATGGCGCGCTGCAGGTCCCGAACTCAAGGTGGCACACATCTTCTGGGAACCTCACAATATGACGCAAGGTGCTGCCAGCGAATACATGCACCTCTTCCGGTCTGAATCGTGCTGCCACCCACAGGCTGTCACATATGATGGTGGTGGACAGTAGAGGACGTCCAGGGCCTTCAATTGGGTAACCTTGCGCCACAAATGCCGGATCATGATGTTCCATCGCTAATATCGCGCCTTTGAATACCAGCTAATAAGTGCACAAGGGCCCCATAGATGGGCTCAAGCCTATCGTGACGGCGTGTTGTTGCCCATCTTATGCTTTCAGTGCTGTCTTCACACTTACTTCAGAGATATTTTTATGAGGTCTCTAGACAACTGCCACAAAAGCGCTGAAGGATGAAGTGATCAGACCTAGGTCTCAAAGGACGACGAACTGGCGAGCACGCATCGCCATGTACGACTTCTTCTAATAAAATCCTATGTTATAATGACATCTAGAACTATACATTTTCGGGACATTGGGCTGTCCTTGCCATTGATCAAGTCTCGAGATCAAGCACGCCGCCGTCGACAGACACTCCAGCACGGCTTGCCTAAATAGTCTCAAACGGGACATCCAATATCTCCACCAGAGGCTCAAAAAGCTCAAAAAGGATCATTTGCTCCTCACCTCAAGTCAACCTCTTTATCACTCGAGATCAAGCAACAGATACTTCCTTCCTCATCCGGAACGCGGACTGCAATGGCCCTGCGGGCTGGTGTGGTTGCACCCGTGACCGGACAGTGCACTACCCGTGTCCACGAACACTCTAGAGGCCGCCAAACGCTGGCGTCCGCCCAGTGCTCCCTAAGCTTTCCGGTGCGCAAGGGTACCATCCGCCCTGCTGCTGCCGCTCGTAGATGTCGCCTGGAGAGCAGAACGGCGGCGTGCAAGCCCTTGTGGCGTGCACCAGCACTAGTCCCATCTGGTGCTGCAAGCAGACTGTCAGTGTCGTGTGGGGCTGGCATTGCTCAGCCTGGCGAGGTATGTTGCTACTGCTTGTCTCCCTGCTGGCTGCATTCCTAGCCTCTCTGCAGTTTCTCTCTTTAAGTGCCTTGCTGTCCTGTTACTACTTGCCACAGGTATTATTTTAATTGGATGTGCCCAGTCTCTGTCACCATACTGATTATCTGTGTATCAACGATGCTCCACGCGCTTTTTCAACTGGGCGAAAACGGAATTCCTGGTATCTGGAAGATACCTTCCAGAGTTATCCACATCTGGAATGTCCACCACTTGTGTGCTTCGCTGTGCAGGAGCAGGGAGAGTGCAGCACTAGTGGGCGTGGTTTGGAGAACCTTACCATTCCAACTAGGGGAATGGCGAGAGGGCTCGGATCAGTCGGGGGTGCAACACTGCAGAGGTCTAAGCTGGATACACACAAGGAGATAAAGACACAAGAACCAAAGGTAGATGACGGAGCTGGAGGTGGGAACAACGGGAAAAATATCTTCAATGGTGGAGGAGGAGACAACGATGGTGGAGACGATGATGACTACTTTGACAACTTTGATGGCGGAGATGGCGAGGGAGATGATGGCAACTTCTTCAGGACAGTCATAGAGCAGCTCTATGACAGGAAAAGCATCAATGCAGTCCTCCAGGAGTGGTTCAGGACGCTGGAAAGCCTGCCAGCAATCTTGCGCGGCTCAGTAGAGATGGGCCTGTTCAGCAGCGCGCAGCTCGTGCGCTTCCTGTCCATGGATGTCCGGCCAAATGTGGCGCGGGCAGTGACACGATCACTGCCTCCTCAGGTGAGTGCCAAGTTATCGTGCAGTGGAGATGTTGGTGTTCGTGCACCTCTGCTCTGTACCAAATTTGTGGTGTCTTGTGAGAACCTTCCGGAGCTGAAGGACTCTTGATTTGATGCTCCTTTGCAGTTGCTGCTTGTCGAATACGCCAGCTTGATACTTGATTCTTGATTTGATGCTCCTTTGCAGTTGCTGCTTGTCGAATACGCCAGCTTGATACTTGATACTGTGAGTTGTTCTGAGCAAGAAATGTGTACATGGCAGGTGGCTCGCGACATTGTGGGCCGCTTGATGGCAGACCCTGCCTTTGTGCAGAAGATGTGCATCGAGCAGCTGCTGACCATCGGCTGCAGCCTGAGGTGGGAGTATCAGCAGAGGCGAGAGCGGTTCTGGAAGGAGTTTGACTTTGTGGCCATCAACACCCTCTCACTCATGGGCGCCACAGGAGGCCTCGTCTGGCTCATGTCACCCAACAGAGCCAGCGGCGTGCTCAAGGTGACTACATGACAAATCATCATTCCTGTATGGATCCGAAGACTTTGCCCACTATCAGAGTCGGTGCTGTAGAAGTAGCTATGTGTGCCTGTGGTGCAGTCTGCAACTAGTGCCCATTGTCAAGACAGCGCCATTGACGGGTACTGTGGGTTGCAGGCTGGCTGGCAGAGGGCGCTGCATGACCTCCCCAACCACGTGTTTGATGCATCGTCGCCTGCCAGGCGGATCACAGCCAGCCAGCGCGCAGGCAGTGTTGTTGCAAAGGTGTTTGAGCTGGGTGCTGTCGGCACACTGGCAGGAGCAGCCATGTCCGGCTTTGGCCAGGTATGCTGCTTCAACAATGCATCCGCTTGTTCCCACAGATGTGCTGTGCTTTCTGAGGTGATGTGCACGCCAGGGTTGGGCATCTTGGCAGCATGAAAAATCAACTTCCACAAAATACTGAGCACTAACTAATGTGGTGTGTGTGTGCAGCTTGATGTGATGGCCAGGAGGCACTGGGACCCCAGCTTCACCCCCTCAGTCCCTATCCCAGAGCTGCGCACCAGCGCAACCGGCATGGCGCTGACCATGGGCATCTTTGCAAATGGGAGGTATCAGTTGCTGGGCGGCATCGACAGATACCTCTTCGACCACTCCAATTTCCTGCTCCCATACCTGGGCATGTCGACCGCCTTCCGCGCGGTCTCTACCTGGTTTGGCCAGGAGACCAGGCTTCACCTGCAGGTGAGACACCTGCTCGCTCCTTCCTGTTTGAAGGCCGGATGAGTGTCAGTCTTGGGGGTGAATGTTTTGTGGTCTCGCGTTTCACGTGTTGCCTGGCCAAAAGAGGGTACAGTCCATGATTGTTGAGTGTCCAGGGGGTTGAACAATGGTGGTTGCTGCACAGGGTCTGCCTGTGAAGCCGCCCACACATGTGTACAGACAGCGTCTTGGTCCTGGCATGGTCATCAGGGAGCAGCTGCCCCCTGCCAAGACCACCTCCTCGGGCACCTCTGCGCCCAGGAAGACCAAGAAGCGCACAACAGCGAGCAAGGGATTCGAGATGTCTGCCACAATGGCCGCCGCGCACTAGCTTTTCTGCAATGATGGCTTGTTTTTAGGCCACCAAAAGTAGTGCCTGGCACACTGTATCGGTGGATCTGTATAGACGTGCTGTAAATTTTGCAACTCTTGGAAGTCCTTCATTCATCAAAGGGTGGATCCGGTGTTGTGCTGGTGGACTGCGCACTCTAGACATCTTGTGATTGTGAAAATAGCTGTGCGGCCGCATGAAACTGTTCTATAGATCCACAAGTGATGTAGAATTTTCATAACACTGATGCATCAACGCAACATATTGCTGCGTGCACTGGAGCTGCCGCAAGGCAGCAACTGCAATTAATCACGATATTGCGGTTTCGAAAGTTCTGTAACAGAACTAAGAAGTTTTGACACGAACAAGCTGGTTGAGTATGTAACAAGCTGTAGATGACAAGTTAACGTTGTGTTGACATTGCATATCACTTTACTTTTCTAGCACGAGTATGCACCGTTTCCAAGATAGCGGACTGTGCAACATCTTCTGTTCCAGGTCATGCTGGATTAACCGATTGTACAAAACGGAGACACACACAGAACACTCATAGCAGCAGGAACTCACTATTCCTCTGTTGGTCTGCACAGCGATAGGAGTTCCTGATCTGATTGATTTGCATAAATAATCTATTGTCGAGCAAAAAATCACAGATATCTGTTAAGACACAGAAGGTTCCCCAGATACTCTATGTACATTGTACAATTCTGAAGGCAAATCAATATTGAAGATTTCCAACACTCATTCTCTCGATCCTAAAAGTCTAGCCAAGCTTTGTAGTACATGCATGTTGCTGGAGAGATCACTCCATCATCCGAGCAGTCATTGATCACCTGCACACATTGAAACACAGTTGAAGACGCTTTACAAGCACACTAAAGGCAACAATACAGTCAGCAATCCAGGCTTCAAGAACAGGATTTTCTTATGGTTTCAACTCTCACCGGGCATATGCCGCAAGGGATGGATGTGAAGGCTGAAGTCTTTGGCACACGGTACTTGGCCGGCCGATACATCTCGCCATCATCTGACACAAAGCTCTCAACCAGCCCATCAAACTCGAGTGTGCGGAGGATGCACAGCACATCCTCATCCCTCAACTCCACTCTAGAGAAGCCCTGTCAAGCCAGCATGTCAACTTCATGATCAGCACTTTGCAGGAGAACCAGTGATGCAATGCCCAATTGAGAGCGGACCAGAAGTTTCAGGAACAAAACTTTCCTGGACCCACCTTCGTGCGGATGAAGTCTGCCACCTCTTCTAAAGTGGCTTCACCTTCATTGTCTATGTACTTCTGACAGGCCTGCTGAAGGATGTGAATGAACTCCGCATCGAAGTCCTGATCCGTATACCTGCACAAGTAAACACCTTCATTCTCCTTCCTGTCTGCGTCTTTGGGGGAAGCAGAAGCAGACACAGTAAAGTACCGAGATCTGCAGCCTAATGTACACCTACTGTGCTTACCAAGCGCCACCAGTGAGCTCTCGTGCAGGCTCAAGGTCGAAGAGCATGTACACTTTCCGGCTGGGGTTGATGACACTCTTCACGCTCTTGACCAGGGCACGGCTCTCCAGGGTCCTCAGGATCTTTGTGATCTGCGGCTGTTGCAGGTTTGTCTTGTTCTTCAAGTCCTTTGTCCATATGCCTGCATGGCAGCGGACGTATCTGTTCTACTGATTGTCGCTTTGGAGATAAATGACCATCGGCATGCTGCACGCATCTTGGACAAGTCGAAACAACCGCTTCAGTCTTTCCGGCTTGGTCGGGATGTTCCGCTCACCTAGATTGCCTGCTTGCCCAATATGCTGATAGACCAGCAGGTCCTCGGCTGACAGGCCTTTCTTTCTGCGCAAAAAGATTATCATGCCAAGGGCACACATGAAGAACACATTTTGCATGCACGCTGTGGCACTGGGGTTCCTGGACTCACTTGTTTGCCTCCTCTTGTGAAACCTCTTGATAAGATAAGGATCCATCCTTGCCATTCCTCAGCACTCTTAGCTTGTGCTTTGACAGCATGCTGTTTGTCACATTTGCCCTCTCAGTAGCCGGAATGTGCTGCGCCAGCACAGCTTCTGGAAGGCCCTACATCACGAGCCAGCCTTGAGAGGGGTCTTTACGGAGGAGATCAGGTGCGTGGCTGTACGTTGTTCCACCAAGGGTTACCTGTGGATGCTGCCGGCACAGCGCGAGGATCTTTTCCTCCAGAACGCTCCCCATCGTGGCAACTAGTGCTCAGGGCGGACCTCCGCTGCCCCACCACAACAACGAAGCCACTCCCTCTTTTCAATTTACCGTAATATTTATCGTACGGTTTTCGTTCACGTTGGTGGGCAACGAGTAACTATCGAGGCTCAATGGGGATCTGAATCTAGTGAATTGCAAAATTGTGCTCTGGTGATGGATACTGCCTACAGCTAAATGAAGCTGGACTTCTATGTTTGAATCTACTTTGCAAAATTTCACAGATCCTGAAAATTGGCCGGTATTTGGGTCTTGATGGTTTCCTTCGGCTCCGAAACAGATCGCCGACGGAGTTCCTGACCGACGCCGTCTTGTTGCGGTTTGGCTTTAAGCCCTCTGCGTGTTGACATCAGAAGGGAATTCTAGGTGGTCATTGAAAAAGGTCAAGTTGAGTTATCTGGGACCGCGATTTTGATTGGCAGGAGAACGGCTCTTTATTCTAGATCCGTTGGAACTCTCCGCGTATTGTTACTCCGAAAGGCGAAATGGATGAGACTCAGAACAGTGATGTGAAGGCCAAAAAGAAATCAAAAGGTGACGAACATACGGACCTGGTGGCATTGGGTGAACTGACAGAAGCTGATGGAGCGGGTAAGCATCCTGAAGAACAACCACGTTTGCCTTTCTGGCTTGGATGCTTGTGTTCTCAGGTTGGCGCTGACGAATGCAGGATCTGTGGGTCTCAAATTGAAAAAGAAACGAGGAAAGAAACGAAAGAAGTCAGACGTGGTGCGTCCTTAAGCGCTTCATGAATTGCACCGTTCTGAGCACTAGGTGGCTGCACAGCCTCAGACAACCTGCAGTATCCTCTAGATCTTGTGTCCTATGATACAGCAGATCGCGCAGCATATCCACCGAGTGCACTGAGGCGACACCTGGTTTGCATGTCCCGCACAGGCAGCCAGTCCTAGCAACGCAGCCGAGACCGATCCACAAGTCGAAGAACCCAAGGAAGACGCAGTCAATCCAAGGCAACATCCTGAGGAGGCAACAACAAGCGGCCGGACTGAGGATGGCAATGCTGTGGCACCCACCCCCAAAAAGGCAACCTTCTACTCTCCAAGTCAACTGTTTAGTAGCGCTGAAGCAAGCCTCGGATCTCTGGTTTCAGAGTGTGTGAGGGGTGATTTGTAATTCCTTGCAGGCAAAGAAAGGGGTGGAGGTGGAGCGAGTTAACGCGCGAGTCAGCGGAATCATGAGTGCTGCAGAGTTCTCCTCGCTTGACCTGACAGAGCAGACGCAGAGGGCGATCGCAGAGATGGGCTTCAAGCACATGACAGAGGTGCAGGCGAGGACCATCCCCCATCTGCTCGCTGGCCGGGATGTCCTGGGAGCAGCAAAGACAGGTGTGCTTGCATTGCAGCCCTGCTTCCTGCTGACACTGTAAACTGTGCTCTCTGATACTTCTTTTGCATGAGAAGTCCAGAATCTATCAATGGTTTTGCCCTGTTAAATGGTCAGTAATGGCCTGCGAGAGATGTTAACGAGTTCAAATGTGGAAGGTGCACAGTGGAAGGGCTCTTTGCAACCTGTGTGTGACAGCGGTGAGCTGGACTGACATAGATGCTTGCGGCAGGGTCTGGGAAGACGCTGGCATTTCTGGTGCCCTGCCTGGAGCTGCTGCACAAGGCCAAGTTCATGCCGCGCAATGGCACGGGGGCGCTCATAATCTCACCCACACGCGAGTTGGCCATGCAGATCTACAGCGTTGCCCGAGACCTCCTCCAGCACCACTCCCAGACGCACGGTGAGTCTCAGCAATTTCTTTCTCTTGATTGTCTGGGAAGGTTGTGTGCCTAAGATTCGAAGTTTAGTTCCCCTGAGTAAGTGAGAGCATAAACTCCCCTATAGGAGTCAAGCGCGTAGTGCGGTAGTAAAGAGCTGGTGGCCAGCCGGGACTCTGGCATGCTCTATAAGAAGTTTCCAGTGAACCCTACTTTGTGTGAGCGGAAGTTCTGGGAGTCAATAGGATTGAGGAGTTTTGACCCTGCCCCATTTTTTCTTTGCTGAGGAAAGTTTGGGCATGGCTGGGTATAGACGGGGAAGAATGATAAATCAGATGCTTACAGGCTGCTGGCTGGTTGACAGGGCTGATCATGGGTGGGGCCAACAGGAGGACAGAGGCAGAGAAGCTGGTGAAGGGGGTGAATCTTGTGGTGGCCACGCCGGGCCGCCTGCTGGACCACCTGCAGAACACCAAGGGATTTGTGTACAGCAACCTGGCGTGCCTTGTCATCGACGAGGCAGACCGCATCCTGGAGATCGGGTTTGAGGAGGAAATGCGCCAGATCGTGCGCATTCTGCCCAAGGACCGACAGACCATGCTCTTCTCAGCCACCCAAACCACCAAGGTGTACGCCACTTGACCATCCCCGGCTCATGCCATTGCCTCATGGCCCCTGAGTCCTCAAGGAGCCATTGTCTTTCAGGTGGAGAAGTGCAACATCTGGGATGTTCTTGCAAATGTTCACTTTGTGCATACCGCTTTGCGAATGCGGGCATTGAATGCCTAACGTATCAAGGTGTGGCTGCCAAAAGTTGACATCATGATTGGCGCCAGGTGGAGGACTTGGCCCGGCTTTCGTTCAAGCGGCAGCCGCTGTATGTGGGGGTGGATGACAAGCAGGAGGCGGCCACGCGCGAGGGCCTTGAGCAGGGCTACTGCATTGTCCCCTCTGAGCAGCGCCTCCTCCTTCTCTTCACCTTCCTCAAGAAGAACAAGGACAAGAAGGTGCAACATGTTTCGGCCTTGACAATGCCAGTGGAGTAATGCCTTCAACAATGATAGTCACCTTGTCAAACAAGACGTATTCACCATAGGCTGCTTGGGGTCTGACTGCTCTGCATTTCGTTTGCAGGTGATGGTGTTCTTCTCTTCCTGCAACTCGGTCAAGTACCATGGCGAGCTGTTGAATTACATTGACGTCCCAGTCAAGGACATCCATGGCAAGCAAAAGCAGCAGCGCCGCACCAGCACCTTCCTTGACTTCTGCAAGGCATGTCAAGATCCCTCCCTCTGATGTGTTACACTACTCTGATGCCAGTAGAAGCTAGACCTGGAAAGTCACTTGTGGGTTATCATTAGAGCCAGCGCGTCAACGCGAGAAATGCAGCAGGGCTTCAATCGTGAGCACATAAGCATGGTAGTGTTTATGGTGTAGCTGAGGAATTGTCCACGGCTGCTGCGCAGGCAGAAAAGGGGATTCTCTTGTGCACAGATGTAGCTGCGCGGGGGCTGGACATACCAGCTGTGGACTGGATCATCCAGTATGACCCACCCGATGACCCGAAGGAGTACATTCACCGGGTGGGGCGCACAGCCCGCGGCCGCTCCGGCCGCGGCCGCGCTCTGCTCATGCTGCTGCCCCAGGAAATTGGGTTCCTCAAATATCTCAAGGTCAGAGTGGTGCCCACCCTTAATGCTACCTGCCGTGCAATTTTAATGTCCTTTGCTCCTGCTCAAATGACTGATTTCTAGGCCTTCTCTGCTCAGCACGGCATGGAAGGACAATTTCGAGATAAGAGCAGCCGTTCAGAAGCACACAATCTTGATGGCCCACGGCTGGGATTGATTAGAGGTCCTTTATATGGTCAATTTTTCCACCTTGCTGGGCGTGTTGTGCAGGAAGCCAAGGTTCCATTGAACGAGTACGAGTTCCCACAGAGCAAGCTGGCCAACGTGCAAAGCCAGCTGGAGAAGCTGGTGGAGAAGAACTTCTACCTGCACACCAGCGCGCGCGATGCCTATCGCTCCTACCTCCTTGCCTACAATTCCCACCAGCTGAAGGAGATCTTCAATGTGCACACCATCGACCTGCTCTCTGTCGCCAAGTCCTTTGGCTTCGCGCAGCCTCCTCGGGTGGGCACGCACCCCCACACAGACAAAAGTGGCCCTTTTAATGCCTTGTGTTTTTGTCTGTTTCCATGAGGATGCTTACTGGGACACAATGCTTGAGACAAGAAGCGTACCATTGTCCGGGGACTTTATGTGCAGCTAATTGTTAGCTAAGCCTTGGAGTCTGGACTGATCTAGGTGAACAATGGAGAGAGGGGAGGTGAATGATGATGCAAAGATAGGGCAAAATCTGATGAACAGCTGACGATTCTATCTAACATGTATTCGTACTGTCTGACACCTCCCATGGTCCATTCATGCACAGGAAGACATGATCTGGGTAGTTAACAGATACAACCTTCACTGCTCTGCTGATGGTGTGTTCCATTGTGTGTCAGGTCAATCTGAACCTCGAGAGCAAGGCCGCCAATGTCAGGAAGGCCCACAGGAAAGCACTGGAAGGGGGCAAAGGTGGTGCAGACTACAGGCGAAAGTCAGGGCATGCCTTTTCTGCTGACAACCCATACGGCAAGAAGGCTGCTGGCGACAACCGCCAATTTGTCCGCATTTGAGAGCGAATATAATGTTTGACAGGAATGCATGAATTTCCAATGTTGTGCACGAGCCTTCCACGTTTGCCCAATTTGTGTGCAAAATACTGACAGACTAGGGTCTTGAGGTATAAATGCCTTGATCTAATTTTTTGGGACATGATCAAACCTCAGAAGAATGGAATCCAGTCTTTCAAGCTCAGCGTTATGTGAGGTATACCAACAATTCGTTGCTTTGTAGCTATCAAAAACGGGCGTCACAAAGCAACACAGTCCTGTTGTAAAGTAACGGCTACTGAGATGTTCACAAGACCAGCACCGACATTAGCAAAGGTCACTGACTGTAAAAGTGCTGGTACATGCAGCCAAAGCCGGGACAATCCTGCTGAAAATGTTGAAGGACACCTAGGCAACGGCGTTTTTGTGCTTCAAGTGGTTGCCAACAACTGACACCTCCTCGAGAATTGTCTCCACTGCTCGTCGAACAGCTGTTTGATCCACTGGCACACTGGCTTGGTTTGCAATGGCAGCTGTCATCTCCTCAAAGGTCATACCCGCTGGCTTACCTGTACAACAAAAGTGCCCATGTCAGCAGCAAGATCCCTCCCACAAAGAGTGATCACACGATGCATTTCCAGCCAATTAGGGTAGCTGCACTGGGAGATGAGCATCTAACACACTCACTGCAAGGCAAAATCTCCACTGAACAGCAAAATTTATGTCCCACACATCGTCACATTCTACATGCCATGCTCGGTGCCTGGCACATGCTGTGGGATGCTGTTGCATACATGTCCAGCTGGAAGATGGACCAGCGGCACAGGACACAATGGACTGAGTGATTTTGCTGCAGTAGAGCGGACAGAAACCGATGCGAGAGCAAGCATTGATAGGAGCGCACTTATGAGCAGCTTCTTGATCTCTTGAGCCAGCTGGCCGCGCGCAATGCGCTCCGAGGCGGACACGCCTGTCTGGATGAGGTCCATGTCAATGGCGCCTGTCACAGGGTCCGTGGCTGCCTGCTGGATGGCCACCTGCACACATTGCACAGCATTCGCTTGCTCAGCCAGTGCAAGGAGCCATGCTGGATGCATGGCTGCAGGCTGGTGATGAGGACATTGCAGTCACCGAAGGACAGCCGAGCCTGACTCACACCCGGAGATTTTCATGGACATTAATTGACTCGCGAATGGTGTATTGAGCGCAGCAAGGCAGCCCAGTGACACAGCGGGGAGCTTTCTCTTGAAGCCTCCATCGCTTGGGTGCTATGTTAGGGCAGGGGCGGAGGAGACCCCTACCTGCATGAGGCGGAGGGCTTCGGCGGCGTCCGCGCGCTCGACAGTGGGGGACAGGCGCATGCGCGCCAAGGCCTCGCTGATCCTGATCAGGCTCTCCAGCTGCCGCGGCGTTGCCGTGATCGTCTGCCGCCACATGCAACCCGTCTCAGACGATTCACGAGGGAGTTCTCAAGCCTTCTTGGAGTCTCCCAGTGATGGCGTAGGGCATGCCAGGATAGACCCACAAGGAGGGGCCCTTCAACGAAGCAGTTGCCAACACACTGGAGCCTGATTGGCTCGGGTACACACTTGAGTAAGAAGCACATGATAGGCGCAGAATTTAAGGCTATGAAGTACCAATACCAAACATGGGGCACGTGCTGGGCATGAGAAGATGGGTGGGAAGGTAGGTTGGCAAACAGAACAGACAAAGCGGGTGGCACCTTTCGGGAGGAGCCCATGCGGCGCATGTTCATGTAGCCGTCCACGATGTCGGTGGCGGCCTCGGGCGACAGCTCTGGGTGGCAGTTGTTGCGCGCAAATGCGATATAGTCGCGCAGCGTGTCGATGGGGATCGGCGCCTGCAGGCATGTAAAGCCACCTCATCACCAGTTTTAGTATGACATTCTCTTGCAGCACACACCAGTGATGCAGTTCAGCGCTCCAGAACTGTGATTGTTCTGCTCACTTATGCCGAGTCTGGTCCTGCAGACACTCTTTAGGCCTGGCCATGCTCTGGCATGCTCCACCAGCCCCCTCACTCCAGGCGGCGTCCCGGCAGAAGGAGGACCCCCTGAAGAGTTGCCTAAACAGGCCAGGAGTTACATCAGGCATTCAAGCATGCATCAGGCGAACACACCGCCACAGCGGAGGAGGCGTCGGGGTAGTGGAGGGAGAGGAGGTGGCGCGCGAGGCGACGGTCGTTGGCCTCTTCGGCCTTGTCCAGGACGAGGTAGATGAGGTCGAACCGGGAAATGAGTGAGGGCGGCAGGTGGATGTTGTCCACGATGGACAGGCGCGGGTTGTAGCGCGAGCCCACCGGGTTGGCCGACGCCAGCACGCTCGTGCGCGCGTTCAGCGTCGCTATGATGCCTGCCTTGGCCACCGACACTGTCTGCTGCTCCATCACCTCGTGCAGCTGCATGGCCCCCACACACACTGCTGTCAGACTATCATGTAGCTGCCTGCCTTGAATGCATCAATGCCACAGCACGTCACGTCTTTACAGGGGAGTGACCTCAGCGCTTGAGCGACAAATCCTCTCAGGTTCACCTGTCCCAAAAGACGTGCAACAGCGCTGACTTACGGGTTGACGCCCTTGCGTAGGCCAGCAGCACCAGGCCTCCCGGTGTGTTTCCCAACAGAGGCTAGCAGGCAATGAGGGGGTGTTAGAGCAGTGGGGAGGATACCATGGAGCGCGCGGCGTCAGACATCTTGTCAAACTCGTCGATGCAGCAGATGCCGCGGTCGGACAGCACGAGCGCGCCGCTCTCCAGTACGGCCTCCTTGGTCTCCTGGTCCTTTGAGACATACGCGGTGAGGCCCACGGCGCTGCTGCCGCGACCACTGGTGTAAATGCCACGCGGTGCTAGCTTGTTCACATAGCTCAGAAGCTGTGACTTGGACACTCCCGGGTCGCCCACCAGCAGCACGTTTATCTCGCCGCGCACTCGGCCGCCGCTGAACTCCTGAACATTCCACACCAAACCACCCTCAGCACAACACTGCCTTGCACGCCACAGCAGCTTGCAACATGATTGTCCTCATGGAAAGCCATTCATGCGCCCAGCATGGTGGACACGGCAGATGCAGAAGCTGCTTGTGCTCAGTGGCAGCACTTGAGCTGGCTTGACACCACTCCACGTTCTGCTGCTGCAGCAGAAGGGACTAGCACCGCAGGGGACAGTGGCAATGCGCATGGTGCTACTGAAGTATGCAGGAGCTGGTGCGTGAAAACCAGGCAGCAGGGGCAAGCGGCAAGGTGCACATGCCTTGGAGGAGCCGCCAAAGAGCTGTGCAAGGATGCCCTTCTTGACATCGTCCATCTGCCAGATGGAGGGCGCCACCGACTTGACCAGCCTGTCGTAGATGTCTGGCTCGGCGCCCAACGCGCGCATCTCCGCCTCCTTCGCTTCCATTTCCTCCCTGCTCTCATTGCCCGCCTGTGCGCAGCACCATCACCCCGGCCATCACATGCAGCGCATCAGACTTCATGCATGAGGACCCTCTCCAGTTTTGGACTGGAGAGGGTCCACATGCGAGTGTCAGTGAAGATGAAGGAGATCTCTTTGCGCCAGACCCAAAAGACAGCATATCCAGGTCATTCAGCATACACGGCGGCGATCATGCATGCCGGCAGGCAGTGGAGAATATGAAAATCCCACAGTTACCACCCCTCATAGCTGCCTACATATCAAGGCTGCCACTGAGCACCACCAGGTGCTCTACAGGTCATTTAGTTATTTACACGAGAGAAGCTCAAAGCAGCCAGCTCTGTGTGGGGGCGCGCCTGGAAGAGGCCATCGTTCTGGGTGTCGCCGCCGGTGTTGGCGGCCGCGCCGTCATCCAGACGCATCGGGCCGCGCTCCGACACGGAGAAGAGCGTGGACGTCTCCTCGCGCTGGATGTGCACGATGTCAATGTTGGCCTTGTACACAGTCTTCAGCGCGCGCAGGCGCGGGTTCACGCGCAGCGGGTGCGCCTTGTAGATGCCCGTCACCGTGATGCGGTCGCCCGGCTTGGTCATGTCCGTCATCGGGTCATAGCACAGCAGCGTCACGTTGTGCGGCGTCTCTCCCTCAGGTATGGCGTTCGGGTTCTCCTGCACGCCGCATCCCCGTCACTGATCTGCAGCCTCCGCAGATGGACTGAACATGACGATCTCGCCAATTTACATCTGCTTGCTGTGGAAGATTTGCATGCGATGGGCCAGGGTGTGGACCTGCATCTTGACAATTTGCTTGTTGAGGTAGATGCTGCGGTTATGCACCATCTTCATCATCCACTTCTTCTGGCAGGATGGGCAGATCTTGGGCTCCTCAATGTGCCCCAGGATGTTCTGCACCAGCTCCTCATGCTGGCAGCTATCACACTTGAAGCAGGCATGGCTGCAACCACAGAGCTAATCTCAGCAGCACAAGAAGAATTTCAGAGATATACTATTAGGATGTCCCAGATCCCCGAACCCTGCAGTGTGCACTGTACCATTGGCAGTGTCTGACACAGTCGAGGAGTGAGGAAGTTGGACACTAACCTCACTTCGGGGATGATGTTGCTGCAGCGAGTCACCATCCCACTCACTGACACCAGGCGGTCAATATCATCAGGATCCAAATCCCTGATCACCTTCTTCTCCATCAGATTGAACACGTTTGCCTGCCCATCAGCCAAGCAGCTTTTGCGACTCGTCGATGCATGCCAACAGTTCTTCAGGAAAATTCGTGAGCACATCCGCACGGACCCTGGTGGGGATGACAAGCTATACCTGCACTTCTGCATATTCGGCTTGGGTCTGGGTAATATCGGCGTAGACCAGCTTGACTGCCCCATCCATAAGGGTGATGACCTCCGAGGGGTACTTGATCAGCTTCTTGTAGAGCTCAGAATTATAGGCATGCAGGTCATGGCAATCCACATTGAGCATGCCTTCCCTGCTGTCATGCATCTGCACGGCAAACAAGGCATTCTTTTCCGTGGTAGTGTGTATCTTGCTGTAGAGCGGGTCTTCATAACCAAGAAAGATGGCATCTGACAAGTGCATAGCTGTACCTCTCTAAGCAGCGTAATGTACTTCGCCTCATCAGCGCCATCCTCTGTGTAATTAAGAAAGAACTGCTCCAGCTCTCTTGTGATTTGATGGGCTCGAATAGTGGTGCCCCAGATGAAGTTCTCGTTCTCATAGTCTTCGCTGACACCTGAGACCCCTGAGAATGGTGCCTGCGGGATCCGACATTCCCAACATACAAATTTAGCAGGTGAGCTGCAGATACATAATTTTCTTTGGATGTTCCTAACACCTGGCTGTACATTAAGAATCTACATAACTGGATGTTTTACTGTTTGAAGGGCAACATCTGCATAACTCACTCCCTGGGAGAAAGATAGACTGAAGCGGCGATTCTGATTTGCGCTTGCTCCAGCAACACCGCGAGCAGCATTCAGGGAAGCACTGGCTACAGTCCCGCCAAAACTCCTTGCTGATTGGAAACCAGAATTGCCGGCACTGCCACCAGTAAGATTCGATGGAGCTGGTGCTTCATTGTTGACCGCTGACGGTCCTGCATCTGAATCCCCACTCCTCTGCATGCTGGAAGGGAGCGGTGGCAGGGAGGGCTCAGGGCCTGCAGTGAAGGGCAAACTAGCTCAGCAGGATTTCGACGTTGGTACTTAACAGGTGCGCACAAGGAGGTTCGTCTGTTCTCACCCAAGCTCCCTGATGGCTCCGGCCCCTCGCTCATGATGGATGCTTAGGAAAATGGTACAACGATCGGCTCCAACAACAAGACCAGGGGCATGTTGCCAGATTGGGCAGCAATCCATGCATAGCATGATAACTTTCAAAGCCTCGATGAAGTTCTGGACAGGACATTGATGGCTCGGAGGGTATCACGAAGGTCAAATGTGATTGAACATGATTGCTCGGTGTCATCTAGGGGGTAAGAGACGCATCGGTACAACAAGTAAACAACATGAGGTGCAAATGAGTGTCACCCCGGTTCCTTTGAGTTCCAGTTGTGAATGACAGAGTCAGTGTGAACATTCTACTGAACATCCCATGAATTTTTATTAGCTGTCTCCGATGCTGGTATGAAGTTCTTACCATCTGCCGAGGGGACACGTCCCATGAGCAGATTCCAGTTGGTTGAGAGGGAGTTTTGCCATAGAAAGTCTTCCCGGCACAGCGAATCAGCGCTCTATGAACATATCAAGTGGAGGAGAGGAATGGGGTCTCATTCAGAGCGATGGACATCAGGAGCAGGCAGGTGGCAGGCACACAGAACAACAGGCAGGAGATTGCAGGTGCTGGTTTGCAGCAGTAGTGCTCCTGGAGCAGCTAGTCCCAAAAGACTTCCGCCATCACTGGTAAGTAGGATTGCTTGTTTCTGACCGACAATGCTGAGGATTTAGTTGTTGTCCTCAACATTTTTGAAGGACTGAAATGCGCGAGTCCAACTGCGCAGGAAGACAGGAAAGAAGCAGTGCTGAGGCTGATGTCTAATAGCAGCGATGCTCTTCCGTATGCTGTTGTGCTTGCTGCTGCACTAGCATTGTGAGTATTTTCAGATTTGGTTCAGCCTACCAGCGTCACCCATGACTCCTTGAAGCTCCTGCCCTTCTGATTTGTGCAACCTTCTACTGGAGTAAGACGTCTTATTGTTGGGTTGCAGGTTTGTGCCTGTGTCTTTTGCCTGGTTCCGGCCTCCAATGTATGCCCCGGGGCTGGGCTTTCTTATGTTTGCTGTGGGTGTCAACCTCAAAGTGGAGGCCTTCAAGGAGGTCTTCAAGAAGCCCCAGGTGACAGACAGTTGCCCTGTGACAGATTACAGATTTTTTCGAGAGAGCCGAATGAGGTGACTTAGCTGTCTGCGCGTTTTCCTGCGCAGTACATAGCAGTTGGAGCTGCAGGGCAGTGGCTAGTAAAACCTTTGTTGGGCCTCATACTGGCCTTGACCCTGGTACCATTGCTGGGACTGCCTAATGCAGTGGGCACTGGCTTGATACTGGTGCGCAAACACTTGTGGGCTCTCAGCATGAAGTAGAAGCTGTGATGATGTTCATGTCCAATTTCTGGGACACTGTCTGTGAATCTTGCTGCGAAGGGTTCGTCACTTCCGTCAGTCTTGCTGTGTGCAGGTATCGTGTGTGTCTGGAGCACAGCTGTCAAACTATGCAACATTTCTGGTCCACCCTGAGCAGGCCCCTCTCAGCATTGTCCTGACTGCGCTGTCAACTGCAGCGGGGGTCCTCATGACTCCTGCACTAGCGCTGCTGCTGCTGGGCGCTCGCATCCCTGTTGACCCACAGGGCATGGCATTGTCCATCACACAAATTGTCTTAGTGCCAGTCCTGGCAGGCAAGACATCGGCCTCCCAAGCTCTTACACTGTTGTCTCCTTGAGTCAATGCCCAAGTACTTGAAGGAGATTGTACTGAATAACACATGACTCGACAAAGAGTTCATGGTGCAGTGCAAGTGCTGAATACATGCATGCCTGGTGTGCAGGTCTGACATGCAGTCAGTACTTCCCCAGCTTTGTTGTGTCTGCTAAGCCCTTCCTCACATTCTTGTCCCTCCTGGACACCTGCGCCTGCGTTGGGGCCTCTCTTGCATCCAACAGTGCAACCGCTCGGAGCGCCACAGGGCTCACAGTGCTTGCCCCGGTAACGATTTGTTGGCTCTTGCCTCTAGCCTCTTCCCCCCTGCGAGTGTCCGATCATCTTCATGGCTGCAAAGTGTAGTCAAGACTTCGGTTTGCCAGGTGGTCGTGCTCCACGTTGCTGCTTATTACTTTGGGTACCGGCTTGCACGGTCGACTATTGCAAAGGAGTCCATTCCTCTGGCTCGCTGCATCTCCCTTGAAACAGGAATGCAGGTGACCAGTTCATCCTTCCACTCTTCTTGAGGCAGGCTGTATATATTGTTTCCTTATCCATGTTGACTGTGTTGCAGAAATTCTGGTGGGCTGTTGACATGTGTGTGCTGGCTTTGCAGTCGAGCCTACTTGGTCTTTTACTGGCTTCCAAGTTTTTCAATGACCCCCTTGTCTCCCTGCCTTGTGGAATATCCACAATCTTCATGACACTGGTACGTCACACGAGGATGTTCCTTGTTTCTGCCCACTGAAGTGGTTTTCCATTCTGCACAATTTCCCTCCCAAAGTTACTTTCATGACTCCGCACAATTCTGTGTACATGATGCAGAGCGGCTTTGGGTTGGTGGTGTGGTGGAAGAGGAAGGCCAGCAAGTAGATTACATGTGAAGGTTGCGCCAGATTTTTGACAGATGCCCCTGTCAGGTTGTAAAGGTTTGTGTAGCTTGTGTACAGGTTGAGCTGGTGATTTGCTTCTTGGGTGTCTGTGGTGACACTGGCGTTCCGTCAATGTGATTTGAGTTTGCTGATGCAACAGTTCAATAAAGGGAATGGATCCAGCTAGAGGTGTGGGTCTTATGCAGCAATGGTGATTGTCCATCACCAGGAAAGTGTAGGAATACTCTATTGCAGGTTTAAATTTGCTTAGCTGGTGAGGGTGTTCATAGTAGATGTGAAGGGAACCCTCTTTTATGCATTGCAGCCAATTTGAAATGCTAGGACACTAGTGGTTCTTCAACTGCATTGCAATCTCGCAAACTGACTTTATACACACATTTGGAACCATGGGCATTGTGGATTGCTTTGCTCCTCAACTTTATAACCGTTGATCAGTCAACTAATTGTTGGACGCACGGGACTACATGTACACCATGCACACGTGTACACAGGGGCCGTGCACGTGTCCTGATCAATGCATTGAGCCATTTCAGAGACCCATCAATTTGCTCGGCTACTGAGCACAGATCGGCTCGACACTGAACCGAAGTTGTTGCTTCGTCAGTGGCAGCAGCCGCTCTTCATAAGGGGCAGGCTCCCCTCATACGGCACCTTTGGCACATCTCCACGTGTGATCAGCTGTGGGCCAACAGGAGGCCCTCCCTTCTTTGGCCTGATGTCCTGCAGAGTCGAAGACATGCTCATCAGCATGTAGTTTTACACACTACACATGATCAACTTCCCTGCCACAGTGCCTAGGCAATCGAGGTCTGCCTGAGCATGCTGCAAAATGCTAGCCGCTCAAAGTCTCCCAAACTCTTGAAACGAGGGCTCAATGACGTCAGCAGAACCATGGCTTGCCTGATCAAAGATCGCGACAGGGATGGCCAAGGTGGCGCATGCATTGGGCACATCCACAATGCCGGAGAGGCGACCCTCGCATGGGCAGCATGACAGCAGCAGGTACACCTGCAACCACACACACAGCGCTCTCAGGCCATGAAAGATCGACCTCTCAGTTGTGGCAACCGTGCATGGGTATGCCACCATCAGCACATGTGCAACACTTGGCCACACGTAGCTCCCAGGCCAGGAAAGATCCACCTCTCAACATATCAAGATGTGGCAGGTGTGCACGGGGATGCCACCATCAGAAGACATGATACACTTGGCCTTGGCCTAGTACACAGCTGTTGGCCGCTCTGAGAAACCCATCTTGGAAGAGGTGCTCAGACTGCAAAGTGCGCCACTTGCCTGCTCTTTGGTGTAGCCAAACTTGGAGAGGTAGTCAATGCAGTTGAGAACAGCGCGCTTGAATGCCACCGTGGCGTCTAGGTAGTGCTGCTTGCCGGTTTCGTCCACGGAAAGGCCCTCAAACACCAGCCATTCGGAGAAGCGCGGCTCCAAGGGGCCGATCTCAAAAATGGGGTTCACATGCAGCTTGGTGGGGCCCATGGGTGTAAGGTACTGCTCCATCCCACCGCGCAGAATTTCACATCTGCGCATACAGATCACTTTGAATCTAATCCTTGCCAAAGTAAGTGGGTGCTATGGCTGAGGCAAGTAGATCGAAGCAGGCCTGCTGAAAATTGCAAAGGTGCCTTAGCAACATCCTAACGCTCAAAAATGCTTACATATCATAGCAGTGACTGAACATACTTGATTGCTATGGTCAGCACGTTAGTGAGTGTTTCACAGGTGTCTCATCGGCGTTTCCATGGTGGGCTGAGGAGGTATGGTAAAGGTCTATGTGGAGGGGCTTGACCTGAGCTCCAGAAAGCCACTCATCTCTATGGCACCGCAGAAGGACACCTCGCCATCTCCTTGCGAGAAGTGCATGTCCCCCATGCTCAAGTTGGCGCCCTCCACAAACACCGGGAAGTACACGCGGCAGCCTCTCGACAGATTCTGCACCAGCCACACTGCACCATTGTAACCTAGCTGCCCAAAGTGATGGTGCAACATCCATGCCCTCATGGTGCAAGGTCACTCTGTTTCTGACGATGCACTGAGCACTGGCGAGTCATGCGGACAGTAGCACACCTTGATGTCGCAGTTTCCTCCATTCTCACGCCTGCGTGCATAATCACCATGAAAGTCAGGCAAAGTTGGGCCAAGTTCTGTGCGTACAGCGGCACACCTTCTCTTTAAAAATGCATTTTGCCCAAATGGGAAAGTTCAACATTCATCCAGAACAATCTACCTACAATTCGCAACAAAGTCAGGCAGGGCCGCGCCACAGGAGTCTGTAGAGTGTGCGCTCGGCAGCAATGCAGGCCCAGTCGGTGACGTGTCGTTGCATGATGTTAGTCAATCAACATGTGCTGGCTGACGGGGCTGAAGCAGGGCTCACCCGGGGATGGTGCGAGCGGCCTCAGCAGCGATGCGGTCCCAGTCCGGGGAGCCCTTGGGCACAGAGCCCAGCAGCGCGCCGGTTGCATTGGGGAGCAGCGCCAGCGGCCGTGTGTGGAGGATGCCGCCCAGCGTTAGCGCGTCTGGGCCGTTGGCCACCAGGGCGCCCTCGCGCTCATTCCAGATGTCCAGCAGCTCCTTTGATGGCGCCGTCCCGATCAGCCCTACGCGCATGTCAGTCAGTCAGTCACTCGGTCCTTTTCCAGCCGCCTAGGGCTCATCAGATGTCCAACTCTTATTGTCAAATTCAGCACCCAGTGTCACATTTAAGGACTCCCAGAGGAACTTGAGAGACAGTCACAAGACATGTCGGCGCACTCCCCGTGTGAGCGCGGCCACATCTGATTACTTGGCTGGTGTTGTGTGTGGCTCCCAGAGAAGACAGTCACAATGCGGCATATGAAGGCCAGAATGCACATTGTGTGCAAAGCAGTACGATCTGGAGAAAATAGACTTGGCAAATCTGAGGGAGACTTCTTGTAGTGTCAGTTGATGCACTCATTTAATCGGCTGCAATAGCCAGGATGGTGACAGAGCTGCAGACAGCCAAGTGCTTACCAGGGTGGATGATGCCGGCAAATTTAACGCCTGGGATGTGGCGCGAGGAGGCGTAAATGCCGTTGAATTCCCAGATCGCCTTGGTTGCGCTCGGAAAATGGTCAGTCAGAAAGCCGCCTGCACAAGAAAACGAGTTGTCATCCCTATTCGACCTCCCACGAGCCGTAGCACATGCAGACACTATGGAAAGGGGTCAGAAAGGCTCTTCATCAATGGTCTCCAAGCGCCATACCTCCATTTTCACGGTCGAAGGTGCCTGTGAAGCCCCACTCATCGCCAGGCAGAGGACCCAAGTTGCAGATCTCCACCATGAGCAGGTCACCTGGGTGTGCCGGCTCTCCACTGGCATCTGTCACGGCGACTGGGCCGCTGAGATTGTGAACCTGCACATACATCAGGTGCGATGCCCTCAATAGCACAATTGGGAACGATAATGATGCAGCGGATGTCTGCATGTCTCAAAGAATTGCTACAAAAGGAGTTGCAGGTGGACCTTTGTGAGATCCACGTTCTTGACGTCCTCAGCCGAATCATCATCCTTGATCTGGCCGCCAGTCCACTCCACAGTCTCTATGCGGAACAAGTCTCCCTCCTTGACAGTGCCCACCTGGAAAACGCATGTCATGTCGAACTCCAGGTCACATTGTCTTCGCGTTTACGCTAGTCAAAGAGTCGACCAATAATCTGGGAGAACACAATACTGGTGTAAGTCTTGACTTACTGGTGGAATGTCAGGATGCCATCTGTTGTGCAACTTGGTCGTCGTTTGTTCTTCAGCCGTCTTCTTGGGGTCAACAGTCACAATGGGAATTGGCGTGCGTGGAGGCATCTTGACTTGTTCAGTCGCCTGCAATGGAACACTGGGGTGAGCAAGTTGCTTCAACAATGCCTTTCGACAGGTGAACCAAAGCAAGAGGAGGTACCCCACGTCTCCGTCGGCTCATACCACTCAGATTTACTGAAACTGGCAAGCAATGTCTATGCGGAAAGCACCCGGATATTTTGCACCACAAACTTTGGATCGCGAGTGCAGTTTCCGTAAAACCTAACTTTGCGCTTTGAGACTATCGGTATGAGCGCAAGGGCTGAATTGGTGCGCGGGTGCAACGAAATCAATCAATTAGGTATTTCCTAATTCTACCCTTGAACTTTTAGTGCAAACGGCTTCACGACGACGTCTTCAGGATCTACGGCATGGCCATCAGAACGTGTTTTGAGATTTTTGACATGGGCAGGCCAGATATTTACCTGTCAGTTGCCTCCGATTGCAAGACGTACTTTCTCGGCGTTTTCTCTGGTATGATTGATGAGAGGCCATAACATTACACCCCACATGTAAACGTCAAATTCGAAACCGTAAATGGGTCGAGGTACACCAACCCGAGACCCCGATTACGGATCGCTGTCCTTGACGATATGAAACCAATCTTCGAGCAGGCCCATTATGGCTTTGCTGTTCGTTTAAATTTGCTCTCATTGGAGCTAGATCCCCAAACAAAATGGCGTCGATGATGTCTATGCCTATGTCTACTGTCGTTGCAAAGTCGAACGTTCAAGTGTTGAGAGTGCAGGCCAGCCCAGGTGCTCAACTGAGTGCACGTTTGCCCGCTCCCTTCACAAATCGAGGACAGCGATCAGCGTGCAAGTCGAGAGGACATCGAATCATTCGGAGCGGTCTTCTGGACTTCTTGAATCCTCAGACTGGTTCTACCAGTGCTCGCGCGGATGAACTCGTGAGCGAGTTGCTGGATCTTGCAAGGAGCACGAATGGTGGCGCAAAAGCACGGCTCGAGACACGTGAGCAGCTGGAGGAACTGGTACGCTGGCCACCGATCACAAACATACAGACTATGGGCATGTGCCTGTACTAATGGCATGGGTCTGTGCAAGTATATCAAGAATTGGCCGAAGGAAGATATATATTAAATTTCAGTCAAGTGGATGATGGGATGTGCCTTCCGGGTTATAATTTACTTTGCTCTGTCTTCAGGCACAAGAACTCCAGAGGTTCAGACCGCGAGCACCGACTCGGAGCCCCCTCTTTCCAGGTACATACAAGGTGCGAGACATGACGCATGATTTATGCTTTTCTTATAGTGCCGCCCCCTACACTGTGATCCTTCAGAGCATATTGACAGCACACAGTACACAATTGTACAAACATTTTCTCACTGCATGAGAATGCTGTGCAGGTGCTGTACACATCCAACCCGAATGCTCCAGGAGGGCCTGTGCTGAGAAGCGCGCCCGGCCAGGCGGTCTTCACAGGGCAGCAGCTGCGGCAGACTCTGGAAAAGCCTGACGTGTTCCTGAACGAGGTCGCTTTCAAGACGCTCGGACTTTTCCCCGGCACAGCCTTGCAAGAGGGGCGCTGGCGGGCCCTTGATGGCAACCGCTATGTGGTGAGCACACAGACACGGCTCGCAAATGGTCGCCTCTGCTGATATCATGCATCCTACCAGCATGGATGACCAATGTCAGCTGCCCTTCTTGCGGACTTGTTGTGCATCAACAGGGGCAGCATTCGCAGGATCATGGATGTTGAGAAGTGCTGAAAAAGCCGCATCCTTATTGGGAAAGAGGTTCTGCAGTGTTACTGTGACGGCTTCATGAGCTCTCATCCAGCAGCCTGGGTTGCTGACAATCGTGAAGTTGCGGTCATTTGGCGTGAAACGGCTTCTTGCATGGGGTAGGTTGATCTGGAGCCGGCAGCGCTGAAGGTGGCTGGCAATGCTGGGCTGAGCCAGCAAAGCGAGGCAGTCCAGCGCAAGTTTGAGGTGCTCTACCTGGACGAGCGCGTGCGTGTGGTGCGGTTCCTGCCAGACGCTGACTCAGACAGCCAGCCGCAGCTGTTTGTCTTTGAGCGTGAGATCGAGGACGCAGAAGATGATATCGAGGTGAGGCTGCTGTTGGACTTTTGTTTCTTTCACAAAAAAAATCTTGCATCCCAGATAGTGCTGAGAAGCCCGTGATAAGTGTTCTCTCAGATGCCTGTAAAGCTGCATAACTGAAAGAGCTTCAGGATATTCACTTTGCTCCACTCCCCTTATTGTGGCTGAAAGGATGTCATGGTGTTCGGACAGTTGATGGGATTTCCCCGACAGTGATCTTGCACTACTTAGGTCTACTGATGACACAATTAAAGAGTCAGGATCAGGTAGAGCCAGGCGTGTCCTCATTGCATCCCTGTCTTCCATTCCCAGAAAAACTACATCTGGCCCATTTTGGATGTATTTTATCAGGTATGTAGATTTCTGGAGATGGGAGTCGAACCCCTGCATCCTGATGTTTACCAAGCAGGAAGAGGAAGATGAGCCAGAAGAGGTGCCAGCAGCGCTGCCATTCCTGCGTGGGAGGGGCCGAGCGGGCTTGGCCACAGAGGCGGAGCGCAGCTATGCCCAGGAGGCATCCGCAGGAACTAAAAGGATAGGCCGGAAGACCGCAGCAGCGCCTGCCCAGTGAGTGCAGCAATGCAGTAACCTCTCCCATGTCTCTGTACAAGCATGAGATGAGGTTCAGGACGGCTATGTGATCACAGTCCCTGGTCTGCACCTCCTCAGCTGCTGCAGATGCAGTCTGCGGTGCTGATGGCGATCACAACCGAGCTACCTTTTGTGCACAGAGTGCACCTTGAGAGAAGGCTCATTCACGGCGCGTATGGGACAGGAGGGAAGATCCTGGGCATGCATGAAGCCTTTGTCGCAATGCGTATGGGTTAGGAGGGGGTATCTTGGGCATGCACAAAGCCTTTTTTCCCACTATGCAGGGTGCCGGATGCCAAGACTGAGGAGGTGAAGCGACGTGAGATGGTTCGCGCTCAGCTGGCTGAGATCACAGTGGCCTACAAGGAGGCCCAGGCAGAGACACGCACTGCCCTCAAGCAGCTCAAGTGAGCCGGCTTGTGCACAGAGTTAGCACTGACGTACTGCTCTTGTAACGACACTTCACGATGCCACAGGCAGTGCCTCACGGTCAAGAACGTCGGAAAATGTCTTGTCAAGGAACATGTATGCCTAAAAGCCAACAAATGGTTGTGGCTAGTAACCCATTAGGACAGGTGTGTTATGTTGTTCCCTTCTGAATGTTCTCTTAGACTGGTGTACATCAAGGAATGATACACTCTTCGCCTGGCTGGCCAGGGACTTTGAGAGGGAGTCGGCCCAGGCGCGTCGGCAATCAGCACCAGCACTGGACATGGTGCGCATCGCGGATGCCACAGCAGAGGCCGCTGAGCAACAGCTGCAGGCTGCGCGCGAGGTGGCGGCCAATGCAGATGAGCAGCTCAAAGCAGCCAGCAGCGCCCTTGTGTGAGTCGCCAAATCCCAAGACAGCAGCTGAGTGCAGACTTGAATTGAATGGCAAGCACCACAGCACTCAGACTGGACTGCCTTGCACAACCAACAGACAGACCAGCATTAGCATGTTACAAAACGACACCATCTGGCCCAGATTCAAAGCAGATGACATTGCATGTACCGTCTGCAGTCATTGCCGCTGTCCTGGCAAATTTTTAAAAATTGGCGTGCATGGACGGCATTGCCTCTGAGGTGCACAATAGGATGCCAATACTGGAGAGCGATGTCTTGCAGGGAATTGGAGAGGCGAGTCCGCCAGCGCTGAGCCGCACCCTCTTGCAAGCAAGCTGAGGGAATGCCACTGCGCATGAGGCACCCATGAGGAGAGTGAAGGGGAAGGCTGCTTCTGCAGATGGCACAATATCTGTCAATCGTGCATTGGACTTTTCAAAAGCTGTGACTTGTGGGAGGTACGGTGACATTATATTCACATCCGGCTGCATGTGTGATTTCGCTCATACTTGATGTCAAAACTTGCAGCCAGTTGGAGGGTATTGCAATTTTTGTCGCACTCAGATACTGGGAGACGATCTTGTCCTCCTTAAACACTGCGAACAGATGTAATGAACATGCAAACTGTTACCACCTCACAGGCTGACTTTAAGCTGACACTGAACTAAAGAGCTGCATGCAAAATTGGTTGAATGGTGCAACTTGTGTGTATGGCAGTAACAGTACCAGCCGGCCGGCCGCGGCAAATCAGCATTTGCACAGGTTTTTACCAATGTACATGTACTGTACATGTACTGTACAGCCGTGTACATCCTTTTGCGCCATCCAGCCTCTCATGAATAAGACAGGCCTCAAAACAAGACTGACACGACTGGGAGGTCCCTGTAGAAGCCCTGGTCCACACGCCTTCCTACAAGGCATCACACAAGAAGTTCCTTCACATAAGTGTGCCAAGAGCTTCATGTCCTCACCCAAGCCCGAGATATAAGGACTGCAGCCATCCGTCTATTGGATGTTTTCACAATTTTTTTACAGAGCTCAAGATAATACCGCGCGCAGCACCTCTTCACACGCCCCTGTGCACATGCTTGTGCTTCCTCACATAACGACTCTAGCCAATATCATCTAGGTGTTTACTATGGAGAGTTCCAGTTGTTACTAAACGGGCGTATCAAGTGTTACCTGTGTCTCGCACAAAACCCTTGTCAATCAGAAGCTGGAGGTTGCATTGGAACGCTTTTGCGGGGTTGAATACAATCTCATTTGTGCCCACTCTCGGCCCATTGGCTGCATCTGGGAAATTCTGGCTCAGCAATCCAAACATTGGCAGACCGTCATTTTCGACCTGCACAGAAATTCAAAAGTTGGAGGAGATCTGCTCATCTGGGAAGGGTCACGTTCAGCACCTTGCTGTTAGAATGCCTGGAGATGCACAGACCCGGTCATGACCTCATCATTGTAGCTGAGCTGCTGGCACAGTGTGATCAGACAAATTCGCAGCCTTTTCTTTGTCCAGCTGTGCCAGCAGCGCACAAGAGCGAAGGCATGATGCTGGATAGTTCTACCTGGAATAAAATGTCTTCCGCCAATATTTGGTCTTCTGGAATTCCTTCGCATGCAGCTGTGTGGCTGCTAACGTAGCAGTGGCCAGTAGCATAACTGTTCTTGCGAAATTCCACCGTGACTGTACCTACAAATCACATGCGCGGGGTCTGTCCTGCAAGCAGATGGGTTGCAGCCCTTTGCAGCTCCTTGCCTATACTGCAATTGCACTTACATGTGATATGGTTGTTTGCAGGTCTTTCTGAATATGTAGAGCTTCGATGGGGCATATGTCATGCCATACGTACCCTTCAGATCTCTGGCACGAGGGTTTGAGGGATCCACGGCATCTTTCAGTGGCAGTGTGATCCTCGGAGGGCCAGTGGCTGTGGACGGCGTGGATGATGTCTCACTCTGACTTTCTTTGGCATTGCCAGCAGCCCACTTGTCAGCCCAGCCTCGCTTCATCTGCCAAGATCAGGAAGACACCCTCGTCAATCCGCAACAGTAATGCTCTGACGCACTTCTCTCGCAGCGAAGGCTGGTTGTTTCCAGGCCGTGATGAGAGGGGCAGGATTTTCCCAGTCCATGTTCAATGTCAGAACACTGTTGCACAGGCGTGGGAGTGCTCACCTGAAACTCTCTTGATGGGGGCAGAATACTACTGCCGAGCCTATACGTATCTGGTTTAACAACGCAACCTGTAAAACAGCTGCAGATAGAAGCGTCGCTGCATACTTTTGTCGTTAGATCCGGAAGCTTTGAACTTAAGTTTGTGACGAGATCCGACATCTGCCCATCTCAAACTTCGGAAGTTTGGGGGAGATGACTCACTGCATGGCCAAAGGAAGCCCCCTCCTGAATCTCTCGGACAGCTCTTCAGGTGCAAATCCTCGAGTGCCCACAGTAGGGAGCAGATTAGGGATTGGATTATTGCCAGTCAATGTTGTCTAGTCCTTCAGGAGTCATATGAGTATCAGGACGTGAAAGGGCAACGGGCGTCATCACGTCATCTTGCTTTGCTTTGCCGAGCTACTCACAGATATGTAAGAGAAGGGTATTCTTGAGGTATTATTTTTCTTAGTGGCTTGCTTGACTATACCAGTCAAGGAGCAAAAGGCAATTCTGCAAGGGATTGGCTGATATATATGGCAGAAGCGCCAACTCCTACTTTCAATCTGGCTGATGGCTTGAAAACAGCTTCTGAAAGTCTTGAGAGAGAGGCATCTGAAGTCCCGTCAATCAACAGCGTGCCACAAACGACGAACGCTGTAGTAGCCAGTGGAAAAGCTTCTGCTCTTCTACAAGACCCTCTAGCGAAGGTGCAATTCAGTGAAAGCAGTACCCATATTGAATCAAGCACTGGTAATCACCTTAGCACTGCAGTCCAGAGTCCTCAAGATTGGCAGGGAAGCGAAACTGACACACCAGTGTCTTTGACCGACCTCCCGAGAATCGACCAGTACTCCTCATTTCCTGAAGAGGAGCAGCAGTCACAGCAACTGCCCCCGGAAGCACACGCCAGCAGTCTGCAACCATCAACACCACCCTTGTCATCACCTGCTGGTGCCAGTCCCACGTCAAGGCCGGCTTCTGTCACCGAAGGAGAAGATTCAAGCAGCGCAGGTCCTTCTGAGTACCCACCTCTAGCTGAGGTCGCAGAGGGCATCAGGGAAGCGATAGAGAGCAGACTCAGGTGCGGTGCCCAGTGCTTAGTGGCCATCAGCTGCGTGAAGTCATGAGTGATGCATGGAAAATCCAGATTTGCATGCTATGTATGTGGTCTGCCTCTGGAGGCTGAAGAATATGCACACTGCTGTGCAGAGTGTCTGAAGTCAGGAGGCACCCTCCAGAGGCCATGGACGAGTCACTGCCTGCTCTGCGAGTGGTGGCTGCAGAAATAGAAACGCCCGGACAATCACCCAGGGGCGACATCATGTCACCATCTACATCCGGCGACTCCTTTGGCAAGGCCCTCATGCACCAGGCCATGCGCCTGAAGACTGCCATGCTAAACCAAAAGGTACTCCTGATCATCACCTGATGAGTTGGATGTGCGGGCGTATTGTTATGCATCATGCTGGGTCTTCATTTTCCTTCCTACTGATGCTGTGCCATGCTGAACTGTGTGAGGCTGACAAGCCTTTTGATTTACCAGGTCAACTTTATGGACATCGCAAGGAATCCGGGGCTTGCCAAGGCGGCCAAAGCAGAGCTTGATGGGGAGAGCCGCTCTGGAGCCACACATCTGGATCCCAATGCCTTCCCACGTGAAGCTGATGTGCGCAAGCATTCCCACAATGTCTACCTCATTGTAGCTCTTCTTTGCAGCCAGGCGTAGATATGGATACTTGGGTTGGCTCTTGCTGCAGTTGCTTCAACACATCCATCAAACAGTGCCTGCATGCCCAAGTTGAGTGTTATCATGAAAGGCACACCTTCAGCATCAACACTTATGGCTGCACTGCCATGGCCAGCAACCAGCCACACCTTGATCATTGCAATTTCTGCAAGGTTTAATGCACTGACATGACCAGTAAGCAGGCATTCCTTGATCATACGCAAATATTGCAAGGTGCAATGCACTGACATGGCCAATGGCTGCCATGGTGCAGGTGGAGCGACAGCGGGCTGCTCTGGCAGCCATCGACTTGGAAGCAGAGGAGGAGAGTGGCATCAACCGAGAGTTGGCCGGCGTCATGTGCACGCGCCTGGATGCCGCCCGCAGGGCCACAGAGAAGCTGCTTGGCGTCCTGCAAGTAGGCATTCCTGCCCTGCTCGTCTTTTCCCAGTCGCTGGCCCTCAACCCACCATTTTATGCACGTAGCGGCATGAAGCATCCGGGAACGTGGTTATGGTATACGTTTAGAGCTGGATGGTGCTAGGGGATCAGAAGTCATGCGAAGATGAAGGTTGACTGAAAAGCTACAACAGGTTCCCCTTCCACAAGATCACAAAGGTGTACCCTGCCTGAGGTGTATCCCACAGGCCAGACTCTCTTCTAGACAGCTATTTCACGATCATCAGGAACTTGCATAGTCGAAAAGTGAAAACTCGAGCTAGGCTTCTGGGGGATTCGGATCAGCTAGTGGTGTGCAGGCATGCGCTGGGGCTGAGGCGGCATACACAAGGGCACTGAGCGCAGCGTCCAAGGTGCGCCTGGTGGGCGGCTGTGATGGGGCGTCCCTGCATGCCGCGCTGGACGGCTTCTCCGACCTGCCCTTCATGGTTGGCCAGGTCTGCGATCCCTCCAGCAGCGCCCCCATGTGTTTTTATATGTTACGTGCAGCAGTCCTGTAAACCTGAGGATGACACAGGATGTTGTACCCTTGCCATGGAAAGGTGGTTTCCTCCATGAGTGGGATCTATGGTTATTTGGAGTGCTTGGATGGCTTTGACAAATCTTTCATGTCTGCATTGTCGAGTCATCTCCTCTAGAGTCATACAATTATCACAGCGTCACACAGTGCTGCAGGGCAAGTTGCCTAGTATACAGCCGCAAATCTGCGGCCTTGGTCACACCCTCACACACGACACCCCCTTTATGGTCACCGATTTAGGCCTGATCCATCATTGATGGACGAATCCCTGATGGCTGGATGAGGCTGAGATCCGTCACCATAAAGAGGGTGTTGTTGTGTACGGTTGCATCGCGAGAAGCTGACGGGACCGGTGTGCAGGCGCATGTGAGGGTGGGCGCAGGGCTGTCGGACACGACGAAGGGGATGCAGGATGTGGTGGGCGCTCTGAGGCAGGCCTGCGCCGACATCTCGGCCGAGTCCGCCAAGGTGCACCGCGCCATAGACGCCGCACGCCGCCACCTGCAGACCGCTTTCGCTGACCACACCGCCGCCTGCCGGTTCTGCCCCCTCCCCCCTGTGCATGTCTCTTCGGCTCCGCCCTCTTGATGTGCCAGCAACGCGTTCACCTCTGTGGTCATGCTATGCTCTGTTGTGCTAGCAATTCCCTGTTTTCGCGTTGATATGCACACCTCCTGTATCGAGACTTGTATTCTTATATTTAGCTAGGAGAATAGCCCTGGATGAAACTGTTGTGGAGAGTACCGTAGGAGTTGCTTAGTTGAGGGTGTCTGATGCATTGTGCCAGGTTGACTGATGAGTCGGCGCTGGAGCGGGCGCGGGGCCGGCTGGGGCGGCCGTTTGCGGAGGCGGGGGACCCGTGGCTGACGGAAGCGCGCACCGTGGCCGCGCACGGGGCGCTGCAGCGCGCGCAGGCCGCTGAGCGCGAGTTCCTCACCCGCGCGTTCGCCAAAGTCAAGGCGCTCGAGCTGCAGCGAACTGCCGCCATCAAGGACGTCATCGCCGCCTTTGTCGTCGCCTACAGGTGTGCACCTGTGCTTGGCCCCTTCTCTGTCCAGAGGCCAAACTTTATTGAGGTTAGCTGATGACGTTCCAACTAGTTAAGGTGACGACTCGTCTAGTTGAACATCTACTGTCTGCTAGTGATGGGCTTCCAAAATTGCATTGGTCTCAGCTCACCAACATATTTCAGGACTGCTCATCCTTTTGCATGTGCAGTTGTTGCTGCCGTGTGTGCATCCAAAGGTGTGAAAGATCTGCCTGGACTGGGACCAATTAATGTAGAATTCGTGGCACAGGACTGATTTGGGCGCGGTGAAAGCGGACACAGCCCCGCTGCTGCGCGTGGCGGAGCAGATCGATGGAGAGGCTGACCTGGCAGAGCTGACTGCCAGCTCAGCGGCGGCTGCAGAGACCGGCGCTGCGCTGGGCGCCCGCCAGGCCGAGGCCCTGGAGGCAGCCTCGCAGGAGCTGCTGTGCAGCCCGGAAATCATTCGGTGTGTTTCGGCATTCTGATCTGATCTGTTGTGAGTCTCGGCCTGTTGACTGCTTTTCACTGTGCATGTCAGGCAAGACAGCCCCTTCTACTCCCTTCACCCTTGCCCTCATCTCAATGCACAGAGAGCTTGGCTTTCCATAACTTCAGAGCCTCCTGGGAATCCTGTGTGCATTGATCATAGGCGACAATGACCAGATCAAGCATGTCCGAAGGTGTCTAGGCTGTTTAGGAGGCTGACTCTGTTCTGGGTCTGCAGGCAAGGGGAGATGGCACGCTGGGTGTCGGGATCGGGCAAGTGGACAGATTGCCACTTTGTGCTGACGCGCTGCGGCTTCCTCCACTGGTTCAACAACAGCCCCCCCGCGCCTGCCGACATTGTGCCCGCGGACTCGCTGAACCTGTCCAGGTGTGCTACATTCCTGTCACTGCATGCACACTCTGTTGGGGCTGCATCAAGGCTGGTCAAGGAAGCAGACCATATCAAGAGTGAGGTACTGCATGATGGGCCGCACAAACGCCAGGAATAAAAACGAGGCTGTTTTGCGATCGGAGCTTCTTGTGCCTGATTGCAATTTATCTGGTCTGTGGCATTTCATAAGATGCTGTGGCAGTTAAGAGGATGAGTCGTGGCTGCACAGGTGCCAGTTTGAGACAGGGGAGGCACCAGAGTTCAACCTGGTGGAGATGGCGCCAGGCATGTTTGGCCGCAGCCGCCGGCTCATCTTCCGGGCATCAAACGTGGAGGAGTGCTGTGAGTGGGCCATCAGCCTCCGCGAGGCCATCAGAGGAGACTGATCAGCCTGTGTGATGTATACCACCCAAGGTAGCTTACTATGGCAGAACAGATGAAATGTAAACTTGCACACTGTGTTTGTATGGCATGTAGCTGAGCAACATTGAAGCTGCTTGTTTGGTTTGTAAATTAGAGGATGCCTTCTAGGTAGTAGATTTAAAAGCAGAAAAGCAGACCTTTTAGTTTTGAATCTATGATGTGGAATGCTGCCTTATGGCATTTGCACAAGCAATCTTCTTGGCAATGCAGCTGTTGATCAATCTGGCACATTGCAAAATGCAATTTTCTGGAGCAGTGCATAGAGGCTTAAAATGCTTTGTGCACCCCATGTTTATTCAGACAGATTGATGTGGCTAGGCAGGCTGATGTTAACCTTAGTAATTCACTAGCAATGCCAAGGCTGCACATGATGATATAAGCATGATACATCCATTTTGCTGTAAGTTGCAAATGCAGCATTGAAATGCTCCAGAAGAAGTCTCATTTATTGAATGCCCCTCTCCATCATGGCAGGGCAGCTTGAAGGGCAGGAAGACCTTTGATAAGGTTCTGCCACTGCTCAGCCACCAACGAGATGCCTGCCCGGCACACATCAGGTTGTTGGTCCGAGAGACTGCATGATGATGTTGCATGCTTGTGTGCGATTTGGCCCAAAACAGCATGACACAAGGTGTCTCAGGCATGCACAAGACTTGTAGAGAGCACCTTTCTTCCCTGGCAGCTGTTTGCCATCCTTCTCATACATCTCCCTGCAAAAGTCAAGGGTATCTTGATTAGCCTGGACACAGCCTGCACTGGACATTGTAGAGCTGTCATTAGGCAAGGGGGGATCAGAAATATAATAACAGGAAACATGCCTGATGTCCACCATGACAGTTGACTTGAACTCGTTGATCCGCAATGCGCGCCTGCGCATCATTGCATTGTCATTGCAAGCTGTCGGAACATAAGCTTGATGGCCAGGAGAGACAGGAAGTCGACATGTCCACAGACTGTGAATTGATGTTGAGCCAGTCACATGACCTTACTTGCTTGACAAGGCCACTTTGAAGTCCATGTTCCTTGAGGCAAGGGCGGCGCTGACATCACCGGCAGCAGCCTGCAGTATCTTAAACTGCTGCGGCGAAAGTGCTATTCCCTTGGAACCAGGCAGCATCTCACCTTCTTTCTGTGACAGCACATGGGCCAGATGACCGTCAAATGATGCTGCCGACGTCACAGGCAGATTATTGACACTAGCAAAAGCAAATGCTGTGTCAATATACATGATCTCGTGCAGTGTGGAAACCTCGTAGTACTCCCGAATGTTGATGAAGGTGGACCCCTTGTAGTTGCTGACGTCGGCACGCCGATTGCTGCTCAGTATCACTGGCAGGGCATTGCTGCCCTGCGCTGTGATTTCAGCTTCCCCAGAGAGGACGGCAGCACTGGGTGCTGCAGCCACTTCATCTCTGCCTGCAGCAAATGAAGACAAGGTTGCTTGTAGCTCTGTTGTAATCCTGCCCTATAATGCCATGGCAAGACAGATTGCGGCAGTCTTTCAGGAAACACAAGAGAACATTGAGCACCTGTGCTGTCCTTCTGCTTTGGCTTCGCCTTGGCTGAGGCATCCAGAACTTGCAGCTCAGCATCTATGTCCGCCGCAGCATTGACGAGGGCTTCCCATTGCTCCGGCTTTAGATTGATGCCTGACCAGACAGACTAAAGGGTGAATAACAGCCCAACTTGCTGCATGATCACAGCCGCAAGATATTTGAGCAACAGTGGGTGGTTGATGAAGGCACACCCTTTTTCCCAGGTGCATCTTCACCGTCCTTCTGATAGAATTCACGGAGGTCGACGCAGTAATTCTTGCCAACAAGGCGCACGCGCAGCTTCCTCTGCGCAGACAGTTCGACTTCATAGTCGTCGGTGCCTGTCTCCAACGCCTCTGATATTTCCGCTGCTTTGGACTTGACAACGCCCCACTGCTCCTTTGTCAAAGCTATGCCTGTGGGATTCATCATTAGTGGCCGCTCATGCTGATCTGACCCTGACAGCTTATAACATGTCGATGAGCAGATAGACAAGTGTCCTCACCTTTCTTCCCGGGTGCCAGCTCACCATCTTTGTGGTAGAATTCTCGCAGGTCAATGAGAGGGTTGCCCCTGAAGGCACGCACTGTCACCTGCAAACATGAGAAGGTTGAACAAGCTAAGAATGTGCAAGCTCTTCATGGTGCAATCTGCATGCATGATCAAGTTTAATTGCTACAGCAACACATGCAAGCACCTGGCATCGGTTGGACAGATCGAAGGTGGCCTCTTGTGCTGAGTTTGTGCTTCGAGCAACCTTTGCCAGAGGCACAGGTCCATCGCTTGCCTCTGCCTTCCTCTTTCCTGTATCCCTTCGTTGCAATGGTACTTGTGACGAGCGCACCACATCCTCATTATTATTGTGGGCCTCCTCCACATCAGCAACGCTTGCTAGGTAGTCCTGAATCTCTTCCTGATTCACCACACGGTGAGACCTCGGCCTGATCTTTTTCAAGATTTATTCAGTAATCTCGCATGGTACCACGTACAAGCACTCCAGACGTCCTGCTTCAAACGTTGAAAGGCAACGATCCAGGATGGATTGGCTTGACATCAAGTGGAAAAGCAGCGAAGCGAATGACCTCACCGTAATTAAGTTCTTCACGTCTTTGGTTCGTACAGCATCCCCGAACTTCTCAGAAAGGATCTCCCTTACGTTGCGCTCGGAGAGCGCGCTCAGGTCTGCTCCCTGCAATATGCTCTTGACAGCACTCTTGATCTCTTCCTCCGAAATGTGGCTCCCCATCGTTCTTTGACACCTCCGCGTTCCGCAGGCACTACTTACTCGATTTGACGATCCAAGGATTTTCAACAAGAACACAGAGCCCGAATAAAACATGCGTGCTGGGCGTGCTGCGAGCCACGGGATCGTCATCGAAATCTTCTTGCGAACTCCAGCTGCCTCGATTTTAGAGAGAATCTTTTGAATTGCCATGTCACCTAATTGACCATCCAAGCACTATCATTGCCTCCTGCGCACCAGAGCTGCTAGGAAGTGGGCGGTGATTTCAATGCTGATCTGAGTGGAAGCCATGCCAGAACTACCTGAAGTTGAGGCTGCAAGAGTTTTGGTCCACGATTATTGCAAGGGGAAGCGGATTGAGCAGGCAGTTGCTGCTGATGATACAAGTAAGCAGACCATGACAGGAACATCAGATCCGAATGTCGTTGAGGTTTCATCCGCTTGACGAGATTTCTTCATGCAGAGGTCATTGAGGGCGTCACTCCAGAGGAGCTGCAGAACGCCTTGCAAGGAAGAACGATTGTGGATGCCCACAGAAAGGGCAAGCATCTATGGTTGGAGCTGGATGGTGACAGCCCAGCTGTGCTTTTCCATCTCGGGATGACAGGCTACATGGTGGTTGAAGGGGTCCCTATTGTGCAATACGTCAATGCAAAGAAGCGTGGGGAGGAGTGGCCTCCCAAATACTGGAAGGTGCTTTTGTGCTGGCCAGAGTCGAGTCCGGAAACACATGTGAAATAAGTAAGGACGTCATTGCAAATGCCAATCTGGCCTATACTTCCACGCTGTTTAGGACTCACCAGTCTTCTTGGGGCATGATCAGGTGGTCATCGAGACAGACTGTGGAGTCAAACTTGCATTTTGTGACCCCAGAAGATTTGGCAAAATCAGGCTCCAGGCAGATCCAGAGCACAATGAACCAATCAGCAAGCTAGGATTTGACCCCATCCTCAGCATGCCAGATCTGGACACCTTCTCTGCCATGCTCAGAAAGCAGAAACGTGCTGTCAAGCCTCTGCTGCTGGATCAGAGTTTCTCTGCGGGTGTGGGAAACTGGGTGGCAGACGAGATATTGTACCAGGCGCGCATACACCCTGAGCAGAAAGCAACTTCTCTTGATGAGGCGCAGTGCTCTGCTTTGCACCATCAGATGCAGGTATCGATACTTTTCCCCCAATCAAGATGTCCCAAATCATATCTATACAGACGTCAACAGCATGGTCGTCTGATTCGAAACTCATGTGCAGGCTGTCCCTCAGACTGCTGTTGAGGCGGGGGCTGACTCAGAGAAATTCCCCAAGACTTGGCTGTTTCATCAGAAGTGGGGAAATGGCAAGAAAGGCCCTGCACCCAGGTTGGAAGGGAACAAGATAGAGTACAAGCAGGTGGGAGGCCGCACAACAGCGTTTGTGCCGGCGCTGCAGAAGCTCACAGCACAACCAGCCGAGAAGCCGAAGCCTGCAAAGAAAGCTGCTGACAGCGGGGACGCTGCTGGTGCAGCCGCACCCAAGCAGGCTAGGAAGAGAGCGGCGCCCAAGGCCCCAAAAGCGCAGGCTGCAGCTGGTATGCTTGGCCACCTCAGCAGAAGGCTGCTCCACTGTCGCATCTTGATTTGAGAGGTGTGCTTTGCAAAATGAGAGGGATTGCTGAAGCCTCAGGTTCACATAAATGTAGATGTCAATTGCATCTGCATAGAAACCTTTGTCATTCCACACCATGGCAAAAGTGAATCTTTCTGTGGTAGCTCCAGAAGAAGACGAATCAGAGGAAGAACCAGAGGAAGAAGTCAAGCCAAAAAAGAAGGGCAAAAAGAGCAAAGCCGCGGATGGCAGAGACGAGGGTAAGAAAGCTGCACTGACCAAGACAAGAGGGAAGAAGTCTTGAAGAGCAACTCATTTTGGAGGTCAAGGATCCAGAAGGCATGAGCTGCACGCATTGGGACGGGCCGCGCCTTAAGAGATGAGGCACTTGCAATTGGTGCTCGACTTTCATGATAAACTGGATGGTGAAATAGTCAGTGGAAGATTCTACACATTGCTATTCTTCCTGTTCCTACAGTCTGCTCTTTGACAGTCATTCAACGGGACAACTACAGTGTAGCAATTAGCTTGCAAAATCTTTGCTCGGCAACTGTGTGGCAGTAAACCAGTACATGCCCTGGAAAACATTCTGCTTTTGCAAATTAAAGAAAAAACCCTATGGCGCCCGCGGGCCGGCATCCCATTCATGTCATGCACAGGTGAACATTGCTCCATGCAACAGCATCTCAGTGGACATCCAAAGCATCGCTTGCCAAGTGTAGTGTCATCCGGACGCGGAGAGTTGCATTATTCTAACTCACAGCCCGCAGTTCAGGCAGGTCATCCACTGCCTTGTTCATCTGCTGCAGCATGGCCACCATCGTGTCATAGAGCTCCCGCGTGACTGGTTGATCATCCTGCAGCTTCCACCCCTCTGTATAGGCTGGCGGCAGCGGTATGTGCGGCGTCTGCATCGCACACCAAAAACTCCTTCCCCATCTCCTCCTTCCTCTTGAGTGCACCTTGAACATACAAGGTTTGAAAGACAGATCGCACATCCACGTTCCACCTCAAATGACTCAAGGTGCTGAATGCTCTCAGAACGAGGAAGGCACCAGAATCGTCTATGCACACGAGCCAGGTCATGATATGATCACAGGAAAGGTAGACAGCTGCACCTTGCGCTGGATCTCCTCTGCGGTGTAGGTGCGCTTGTCGAATTCCCAGATCTTGCGGCCGAAGGAGTCCTTGAAGACAGTGCCCCAGGTGTAGTGGAGCATGGCCGCGGCCCCGATGGCGCGTTCGGCCGGCGGCTGTGCGATGAGCGTGCACTGCGGGCAGGCCAGGATCTCCGGCTCCACCTGCAGTCAGTCAGTCAGTCAATAACACCTTTTCCAGTCACTTAGGCCTGATCAATTGTCTCACTCTGATCATCAGCATCACCACCCAGCATCCCATCCAAACATTCGCAGAGAAACTTGGAGACATTCACCACATCACCCTGCCAGGAGACACGCACCATGGTTGAAACCTTAAACAATCCCTGGAATCCTGTCCCTAATGGACCGTACATGGGGGCACTCAAAAAGAAGATGTCTTTCATCACCTGCTTGAGCGCCATGGCAGCGCTGAAGGCGTACATCTCGCGCACCCACCCCAGCTTATCCTTCGACTCCGGGTCCGCCTCTATGTGCGCCGTCAGCCGCTCCCACTCTGGCGCCACCTTTGCCGAAAGAGAACAGGTCACAAAGCAGAGATTGACGTCGTGGAAAGCCGGCTGCTGTCAATGCATGTGTCTGATAGGACAGCGCAATGCAGAGACACTAATAGGATGTGCTTTCACATCAATGGGCACACTTGTTCACTTGTGAACCACCTAAGTTCAACAAACTTAGCTGTACTTGGGCAAGATATAAAGTAATTTTCGACTCCAGCAAGAAGTGCTGAGCGGCTCCCATAAATTCTATGCTAGCTTCTCACCATGGTCAAAACACTGGGCACTGGAAAATTAGGTCCATTCGCAGATGCCCTCACCTCCAACCACTCATCAAAGCGCATCATGACAGGTGCCGGCCCAGTGCCATGCACATTGGAGAGGGGACCCAGCTCAGCTGGGTACATCTTGCGCATGACCCCCTCCAGCGCCGGAGCACTGGGGATGATATAATTGAAGGGGTAGGCCATAGGGCGACTGGAGGGGTTTTGAGCGGGCGGTGCCTGAAGAGGCTTCATCCACACATAATCTGTCTCTATCATGAGCAGCCATGGTGCCTGCTGACAGAAAATGCCACTGAATTTTTTGATACATTGGTTACCTCATTGCAGGATCAGATAACAGGGAACAGCCCTCAGCCGCCTACCTTTATCATTGTGGGGTCTTTCTGGGCCGCTCTGAGGAACTGCATTACCGCATTGGGCCTGTCCGAGACAGGGAACTCACACCATGTGTCACATGATGGTGTGAGAGGGTCTGCGCGAAAACTGGGCACCTGCAAATGACATTACATTGGCCTATGTGGAATGTTTGAGGGAAGTTTCATCAAGCCCGCTGAGGTGAGGAGCTATCTAGAAACAGGAAGCACGTCTGATTGCTGCTAGTACAGGTCGTAAAGAGCTTGCCTCATCCATGAGGAGATCAGGCTTGGTGCGGTGAAGGATGCGTGTGAAGCCCACCAGCTTCTCACCTCCTGGCATCTTCTGTGCCTGTTTGTAAGTTCCATACCTGTAGCACATTGAACAGATACAGGCACACACGAACTTCGTATGTAGTATCTAGGCTGACCTGCACCGGCTGAGCTTTCCTGTTCCAGCATTATCAGAACGCTGTTTAAAAGCGGCAGTCGGCAGGATGAGAACACACATGATGCGATTCTGAAAGTTGAGATAGGGGCTGCCATTGCTTGTGACGAGAGTGTGTATCGTAGTGCCCTTTGTGGGTATCCCTGGCGTTGCTGCACGCCCCTTGATCTTTGCGATCGGGTGTCCAGGCAGCTCTTTCCTTGCAGACCATGAACTCTGCTTGGTGTCATCTGTGGAGCCGCTCCATTCTACGGCATAAGAGTTCAGATATCATAGACCGACCACCTGACTTCTAAGACCTTCTTTCCAGGTTAAGAAGCAATCCGAGACGAGAAGTCTGTGATTACCTGCAATTGAGCCTGGCGTCGTTTCCTGTCTGAGCTGCAGAATCTGCAAAAGTAAATCAGCACATCTCATGCAGATGAGAGATCTTGCAATTCTCCTGATGTTCCAGCGTAGGCAGGTGCTTTTTGAGAGGGCAGCAGGACATACCGCATGCACAGTGCCCATGAATATGTATCCAAGGATGATTCCAGCCAGGAACCCTGCGATGCCGAAGATCACCAGCTTCGCTGGACCAACACGTGTCTTGCTCTGGAACATCTTGTTGCAGTTGATTGCTGCTCGTACTACCAATGGTGCAAGACATCTTTATCTTTTGCATTCCTCTCTACACATCTACTCACCATGAAGCACCAATAGAGACGAGAATGCTTTTTGTCATGACAAAGAACTGGAAAACACATCTAGTTTCACAACCATGCCTCATCAGCAACTAGACCAGGTCCGTACATGATCACTTCTGGCAGCTTGAATGACATAACGCTTAGAACATGTCGAAGTTGAAACATCTGCGTCACACGTCGGGACTGAAGATCGTAGGAAATCCGCATTTAACGAGTGTCGAACAAAAGACGAACCAACGCCTCAGGTCTGACCAGGCATGGAAGACGATTAAGAGAGGGCTCTCCTGTAGACATCTGGTCTTTCCCGTTGAATTGAGGCATCAATACGTCCAGGTTGAAGACATAGTTCTTCTATAGGCAGCAAAAGTGCGCTGTTTCTTTGTCCTAAAGGTTGAGGAACTTCTTCACGACAGTCTGAAGCGAACCTCTGCTGGCCTAGCACAGGGTGTGCACAGGATGAGCACTCGTGAAGCTGATGACACTGATCATATTGTAGCATCCGGAGAAGCCTTGAGTGTGGTCAGTCATCTGGTCTCTTCGAATGCCTTGTCTATCTAGTCTGTTTTTATCAGTCGGTTGGGTGGTTCTGGCAAGTGCACCATCTGATCGGTGTTTGCGGCGCCTCCCAATATTCTCAGTGGTTGTATCGGACTGGCCAGACTTGTATCGCTGCTGGGCATAGGTGTCAAAGTGGCTCGGCCTGAGCAGCTTCCAGGACGCTCTAGCAGCGGACCCCTATCAGAACAGCACTATTTTTGAAGAACCGCGCCCCCCACTGTTGGGGCTGGGAGCTGATCCACGAAAATATCACAAGGTCCCTACCCTTCACGGCTAACACACTTCTATTCCTGTTTCACAGCTTGCAACAAGTTTCCGAGCTTGCAAGTGTGGAGATTTGTGCTGCAGACCTTGAGTACAGCATCAAAATTGGAGAGGAGATTGGGACAGCGGCTGAAGGGGCGAGACGACAACCAGCAGGCTCCTGCTGACATGGACCGGAATGGTAGAGCAACAACCCTCCTGATCCATCAATTCTGTTTGACCTGGAGACTTAGTGATCTAGTGCAAGCCCTCCAGTCATTGTCTAGCTCATGGTTCTGGTGCATCTGTTTGGCATGCCATGGAGGCTTCTTCACCCATCCTTGCAGGTAGGAGAGAATCTGTTGAGGAGGCAAGTGAGGAAGAGGAAGAGGAGGGCCGAGCAGGAGCAATACAGAAGCGCCAGCGGCCTCTTCAGCAAGATATGGCACTGCAAAGCACAAAGAAGAGGAAGAGGAAGAAAATCAAGGCCTGATGATGTGCTTCTTGCAACCATACAGCTGCCGATGACAGCGGACCGCTCATCTTCGAATCCTGCGGTGCAGATCTGACCTCTCCCTAATGTCATTGTATCTGTCAGGAAAGCAGTGTACATTTGGTTGCTGTTCCTGGTGTTTGCATATCAACTTCTGTCTTGACCCTGGTGCAGAGCTTTTGGAGAAGGTGAGATGTCTATCTGCTCATGAGCCAAGCAGGCCACTTTTGGATCCTGTATCTCCTTCAACATCAATCACCAAAGAAACCACCACTCCACTGACATGCACAGCCCTGCACACTGATACAGGATGCACCGTGCACCTACAATCAAGTTGGGAACCTGCCTGGCAGTGCCAATGTACGACATGTGTTAATTACTGAGGCTCCAAGCCTCAGTCTGCCGAGCGATGTAAAACTTACTGTTGAATGACTGCTGGTCTGCATTCATCGACATGGCAGTGCAATGCTCATTGATGTTATAATCCTTTTCTTTAGTTCTCACAATTGTACATTGACTAGTGACAATTGGTACATCAAATAAACTGGCGTGCATGCCCACATGTACATGGGAGCCTATTGTACGTTGAATAAACTGGCGTGGGAGCTTATTTACATTTTTGGCATTGATGCGCACAACTTAGTGTGCCACAAGTGTCACATGTGCTCCCTCAAAAGATGCAATGTTTTCAAACGCTGTGCATACGATATCAATGATTGTGTTATGCATGACGACCTCGAGTAAAGACACATATGTGCATCCAGTGCTGTCATGAAATGAACACAACATGTACATGTATTCTTCATCTACGGAACTGTCTACACCACAGAAACATTGTCTGTCTTCTCAAGGCCACTAGAGTACTCTGCCCAACGTATAGAATTCCTCTCGTTCTATGCTACTCACTCTACCGGTTCAATCATCTGGAGAAAAAGAGCAACAATCGACAGTGCTGGCAAAGATAATTCTTGCTTGAACAAGCATCTCATGCAGCATTGCTAACGTAAAAAAACCCAGCTCAATCAGCCATTGTCGTCAGTGTCTGGACAGACATCCACTTCCTACCATATCTTGAAAGGCCGCAAAGCCTCACTCACAGCAATATACAACCTCTCTGTCATGCTGCACTGCACACTCCGCACCATTCTCTCTCTCGATCCTACGCTGTCTACTATAAATGATCTCACTAACAGCTGCCCATCATAAGTTCCTAGCATATGCATTCGCTCTTATGGTTATATGAAGTTCACACGTGCACAGTGCTTTGCTAACCTTCAGCGCTGCTTCCAAGCATCACCAGGTAGAAGAGGATGCAGCCCACCCGCCCGCACTGAAAATGCCATGGCAGCTGTCTCCTCAAATGCTGAAGTGTTCAGGCAACCAACAGCTTCTGTGAACGGCTGGCGCCGATGCGCGGCAGCGTCAGGCGCGGCCGCAGCCGCGATGGCGCCGGCGGCCGCTCGGTTGTAGCACTGCTGCACACTGTGCTGCGTGTCCCTGCCACTGCCAGTGCACCCGCCATACCCTGGCTTGCCACAGTCAGCACCTGCAAACGCACCAGTGGATCGTCTCAGTGACGCATCTCCAGCTGATCAGGCTGTGTGCGCATGGCTCTCGAAGAATTGCTGCGTCGCAGCACAGGTCTGGCAACACCCTTCAATGGAAAGAAGACAAGAATCTACCGTGATGCTTAAGATAATGATGAAGAGAAGATTCTAACGTGATTTGTTTCCTTCCCCTTGACAGTTCAGGGAAGTATCATTTGAGCTTCTTGCAGGCCCACCTCCTGCAAGCTGCCGGCCGCTGCTCTGGTGGCAGAGCGCCCCACCAAGCTCGCGGATATGAGAACATTCATTGTCGCAGCCCTCACACTTTCCCCTATGCGCCACCCGACATTCAAAGCCTCCTGCACCTGCAACCACAGAGCACCATCAACGACAAAGGTTCAGGACATCCAAACTCCACATATGGGGCGAAGCGCAGGTGCCACAACATCCTAGGGTGCATGAGCCCGCACCGCTGGAGCTCTTCCCGCGGTATAAGATGCCGCAACAGCTGTTGCCATGGCGATGGGTGGTCGCTGCAGCGTCCTGCTGACCAGGGACCTTGGAGCAGGCACCCTGGTGACGCGCGCGGCCAGCCCCGGTAGGAGCTGTGGGCGCAGCCGGCGCAGTGTCGAGCGGCTGGTGACAGCGCCCGCAAATGTCAACGTCATCTGCAGTGACATGGACTTGCTGAGACAGATCAGCAAGCCAGAGTGCTACCATGGTAGAAACCAATAATGCAGGATTTCATCGGCAAGATTTTCAACAGCAGCTTCCGGCCATTGTTGTGCACAGTAAGTGTCACCTGGGTTGCTGCCTGGACTTTTGGCCAGTTGGCCACATCGGTCAGGGCATGTGCCAGGTGAATCACAGAGTCTGACCAGTGCGAAGCGGCTCTACGCTGGCGAAAGGTCGTCCTCTTGCATAGGCTGGCAGCGTGGCTCACCCCAGTTGTATACTGACACAACTTGTCGACATAGTGCCTGCACATTGTGCCCATACACGTTACTTGATTCAAGACGTCCATGCACTTTTTTTAGTGAATAGGGACGGCATACTCTATTACCTGTTGCAGAAGGAAGTAGTCTAATGGGCACAACCGCTGGAGGAATTCTCACTTACCGGCAATCATTTTGATTCAGGAGGTAGGTCATTTGCTGAAGGTTGTTGAAATCACGGATGTCATTCAGTGACACATTGCTCCGGCCCACGTACATGTATTGTGGTGGAAGCTCTCTCAGCTGCGGACAGGGAAGCATCTCTAGGTCAAGAACCATATATATGAACTGCAAAAGTCTTTCTCGGCAATTCTCGGACGTAGAGCTATTGACTGTTCATGATTATTCAATTTCCGGAAATGCAGTATCCTATGAAACAATCAGAAAGGAATGTTCTTCGAATGTTCTTTCCAGACTTGGTCAACAACACTTAGAATGTAAGATCCCGCACGAAGGTTTACCTTCAGCTCCCTGATCTCGGCCTTCTTAGAACGGTTTGCACTTCTTTTCCCCCATGATTTCCCCAGGAATTCCGGTGTAGGCAGTGTTGGGAGTGCTGCATCCCGGCCGATAGGCCCAAAATCAAACTGGGTCAAACTTCCACTGTTTGTCTGTCTTACTACGACGAAGTAGTGAGCGACTCCAACGTCTTCAAGAAATCCGTGAAGCCGAGCCGGAACCTTCGCGGAAAGCTCCCGCAATTGCCTTTTGCCGCAGTACACTTCCAAAGCGCACTCTGAATCTCTGTCGTTCAGCGAAGGGAGACTGGCACACTTTCTCAAGCCCAAGCTTGACGAATTGGCCAGTCGCATAGCTGATTTCTTTCTCCCTTCAGGAACTTTTGCGGGTCCTCAAACGTCCCAAAAACGCTCCTTGCCAGACGTAAAACCAATCCAACGCAGTGGCCTGTGATCTCTCACTGCCTGCGATGCCTCGAGTAGGCACATATGCAACTGTAGGTAGTCGGAGCCAAGACGGAAACAACGTCGCGCCCTTTTGCAGCGAATCGGAAGTCGCTGCTCTTGAGGGTTTCAACCCCGATGCCTTTTTGTTAAACACCCGTTTGTGGGCATGTGCAAAAATGAGTAGATCGGTGAGTCACCTCACTTCTGGGCGCGAGCTGCGAGACGGAAAACAAGGATGATGAACGAAAGCAACGCGGTATTTACAATCAGGAGTTTAGCAGTGTCTGCAACCCCATTAGCGTCTGGGTCTAGCACATCCACCTCGGCCTTTCTTGGTCAACCATTGAACGCTTTGGTTTCGACTTGACTCTGGTGGGGGCTGCACAGCACTTCAGAGTCAGTACTGAAAGAATTGCTCCTAGTAATCTTGAAGCGCCATGCTCAGCTCGCCAATAACGTCCTGTCGATTCACCGTTTTATCCCCGAGCTCAGTCTCCTTCTCCGTCGCTTCCGCAGCAAGATCAACTACATTCAAGTCCTTGAGCGCCCCATCCGCAAAGTGCTCTTCTCGGAGGAGTGTTCAAAAGCACTGGGGCTTCTATCATGAGCTCGACATTCGATGCAAACATGCTGCAGTGTCTATGGATTGGGGCCAACCAGTGAGACACTTACCCCACCAAGACATCCAAGATCCCCCTTGATGTTCGAACAGGATCGTGTGCTTGTTTTCAACAGATATGATTGTTTGTAGTCTCTGGTTTTGCTCGTCCCCAGCAATGCCTTCACTTAATCCTAGTTGACCTACTGATGCAAGATGTAGGTGACTCTTGCTGTGCTGCACAGGGCGATGGAGACACAGTGCTCATTGCTGATATTGGTGGTACAAACTGTCGCTTTGAGCTGTGGAAAATAGACATGAGTGGTGGGCGTGCCCACCAGGAGCTTTATCACCAGGTTGCTGTTCTCCAAAGAACACGAGCTATCCTGAATGCATATACTTTCACTAAACATATTTGATCCCTGAACTTCTGCATAACATAGCCTCTCACTGAGCAATGTTGATGTGCAGATATTCCCATGCAAGGACTTTCCAACCTTCCCAGAGGCCCTCGCAGAGGTAGCAAGACAGGAAGTCTTTCAGGCAAATTTGCCCAAAGCAGCAGCCTTTGCATGTGCTGGACCTGTTGCAAACAACAAGTGTGAAATGACCAACCTCAGTTGGGTCATCGATGGTGATTACCTGTCAGAGGCACACGGCATCAGGTGCCTTTCCTATCATATCCTAACAGTGGTACTGTGGTGTCCCCTAATGGAAAGGGAATTCTGTGCCACTCATCTTCAAACTCGAGCTGCGAATAGATCACAGGTGGCGTCACTGACTTCATAACTTGTGCAGGGTTGCTGTTCTGAATGACTTTGAGGCGAATGGATATGGGGTAACTGCTTTGCAACCTGACCACCTGGTGTGCCTCAACGAGGTACCCGAGGTTGAGAAGGTGCGGGCCCCCCAGGAGATGCTTGTGAAGAGCAGTGGAAGGCAGACGCTGCACATTCCATCAGTGCAAGAGAAGCTCTCCATACATTGCATGCCTGTACAGCAAGTGAGCCCAGCATATGACTAAAAAGCCCCCCCCCCCCCCCCCCCCCCGCGCTTGGAATAGTGATGCGGCCCATCATGCCTTCGCAAGTCCTTTGCATGCTGATTGAGGGGCTCCTGTGAAAAGCATGCGGCTGAGTGCAGGGCCCCAAAGCGGTGCTGGGCCCGGGCACAGGGCTGGGAGAAGCGCAGCTGTTCTGGGACGAGGTGCAGGGCGGTTATAAGGTGTGGCCCAGCGAGGGATCCCATGCCATCTTCGCACCCCGAGGATGGAAGCAGCGAGCGCTGCAGGTGAGCTGCTGTTCTGAGGGTCCTCTGCAGTGTGCCTGTTGTGCTCGCTTTCAGATGTTTGCTGCTGCGCGCACATTATGCCTGGAATGGAATGCACATCGCGCATTATTCCGGCGGAGATATGTCATAGTCGCCACGCAGTTGAAGCGTTGCTCTGGTAGCATGACCATGGATATGTGCATTGGCGAGGAATAGCGTGTACATGGTGCTGTTCAGGTTTTTGTAGAGAAGGAGTTGGGTGCCTGTGAAGTGGAACATGTTGCATGCGGCAGCGGCCTCGAACGCATCTACAGGTTCCTGCAGTCAGATGAGAGTTGCAACCGACCACACCTGGGAATGGACAAGTGCAAGGCAAGAAACGAACCCCATGTCTGAGACAACCATGACGCCATGTTGTTGTGAGCACATTGACATGTCGTTACACTAGTACCATATGTGAATACTGATCTCACGTTGGAGCTTTTGGTAGATGTTCTGTGTTCTAGCAGGATGCACCTGCCATCACAAAGGCTGCGCTGGAGGGTAGCGATGACTTGGCAGTGGAGGCTGTGGACATGTTCCTGGCTATCATTGGTGCAGAGGCTGGCTACATGGGCCTGCGTGCTCTTGCAACTGGAGGCGTCTACATCTGCGGTGGCATCACGCACAAGGTGTGCATCATGAGCATGGTGAACAACCACCAATGCCACTTGTTCTCATTCGTCAGCGCCGCAGTCTGTGCTGTTTGGACTCTGCTTTGCTTTCATGCCTGGCGAACGGGCAGATGGTGCGACTGATGATGGATTATGCTTTAATTTGTCAGTCTTCACTGGTGTACTTCTGTCATTCTGGCTCTGATGGTGGGCGTCTTGGTTGCGCAGCTGATAGAGAAGATCAGGGATCGGAGGTGTTTGGTAGACTCCTTCCTGCACCAGGAAAGCCGCTTCCACAAGCTGCTTCGAACATTCCCTCTATATGCAGTTGTGTATGAGAGGACAGGCCTTCTAGGGACCCGGGAATATGCCATCCGCCTCATGGGTCAGCCCAGCCCAGTGGCCAAAGCTGCTGCCCTGTCTGCCGCTGCATAGACAGGGTTTTTCTAGAGCTACATGTGTCTGTCAATTCAAGTCAATTGATGTCAAAACATCGAGCGTACGCATAAGAAGAGACCTATCTGAGAAATCCGCGCAGAATTTCGATGCCATATGGGTACTGGCTCTGCAGGATCCTTGCAGAAAATTATCAGGCAGGAAATTAAGCTTGTTTGACACTACAATACCTACACAGTGCCACAATGTGTGGTCACAACATGCATGTGGTGTCCTTCAACAGCCTAGCCTGGTCTATTTTTTGCAACAATACTACCATTCCAACTCACACAATACAATCTGCTGTCATGCGTTGAATATTGCTGTAACATGGAAGGTGCATTAGAATCCAAAAAGAATGACTCTAGAGATCTGCTTATTCAATAGTCCAAAAGTTATATCCAAAAGTATTCTTGACTTCAGGCAATAAATTGATTGGGAAATTCAATGTGGTTTTGGCTTGTAGCCGTCAACAGCAAAGTTCCGTGTAGCTCCAGGTATCCTCACCCGAACGCCATCAATGTCTTTTGTGGCAATGACTTGACACCCAAGCCTAGACCTGCATCCAACAAACCCCCATCCTTCTCTTTCAGGCTCCTCATCGGATACATGGCACTCTTTCCCCAACATGCACATTTTCCAAGCCGTAACAACAAGACAATATTGGTGGCGTACGTTTCTGTGAGACCATATGCCAGGTCCAGCATATCATTCTCATCGTCCGTCGGCTCTGGAAGTTTGTCGTAAAGCTCCGGATCCTGCCAAACAATGCAGTAGCTCTTGCTTGATTGGGAGACCAGAGCTTTTAACTCATCAGGAACAGAATCCTCAACTTCAGGATTTCACATCTTTTTTACGAAGCAAAGTAAGAAGGATTGATGGTTGCATTAAGGCACCTCAATGACCACATGACAGGTCGAGCAGGCTAAGGAACCTTCACATGCACCTGTGCAACACAGACACAGCTCTGATATCCATGATGTCTATGCTTATTTGCTGCCTTCCATCGACATAGTCAATTGAGGTGTGGCAAATCAACCAGCAGGCATACTTTGGAGGCAGGCCTCTCCCTGGCTTGCAAAGCAGGGGAATATCCCTGAACTACATAGCGCTGCTTGCCATCCGTCACATGCACGCAGACAGCCAGTCAATGTGAACAGCCGACGTGCATGCTCTTACCCTCCAGATCAATGTCATTTGCATGTGCTGCTTCCATGAGTGACTCCCCGAGTGGCACTTGTACAGTTTTCTCAGACTTGTCCTTTTCGTCAAAGAATGTAGCTGTGATCCTGAAGGGACACAGCGTGCGACTTCTTTAGTTGTTGCTATTGTGGTCACGTTGAAACAATTAGCCATTGCAAAATTCTCGAAGTTAGCAAGGTAAATGGAAATCGTGCAATAAATCTGCTTACAAAATGGGACTGGGGCTAGACTTACGTGTCTCCATCCTTCCTTTCACCATGAGATACAGAAGTACTAGTGTGGATGTTAGACATCCTACGGGCTTCTATCGCATTGCTTAAACACCTTTCAGACAGAGCAGGCAACTGCAATCTGTTGCTCAACCTCAAAACCTGAGCCAGCCTCATACAGCGATCCAGTAGCATTCGCACAATTACTTTAAGCCAGTGAGGAGTTTGACTCCGTTGGTGACGTTTTCGTAATTAGCGCAGTGTCGGAAAGCTGGGTGGCATTGAACCTCGGAGCCAGGGCTATCAATTCATCTCCCTTTTTAAGAGGGTTGAGATAGGTCTCTGGAGCGCGTCGCAGGATACTTGGCGGGCCCACACGAAGAATAGACCGGAACAACGAAACCCAGGTTGATTGTTTTCTATGGATTGATTTTGTTTGTACAAGTTCTCTGAGACGATGGAAAGGACTACTCGAGATACTGGGAAGACCGTACACCAGACAGAAGAAACGCTCCAGACCATGGAAGAAAATATAGCGCCGCCGTCTCAGGCCACAGCAAACTTCCAGAAGTCCCTAGATGCTGTGGTCCCAGCGTGCCTGGTTCTCAAGTATGCCACGAATCGAGCATACCCTCGACTGAGCAGCACATGAAGTTTGTCTCGAGAGCTCTTGCGGATTATTGAGTACGTTCCCAGTGGATCTGTACTCCTGAAAATTATATTATTACATGCAGGGTGACGCAGGCGCGAAGTTTTGACACAGAGTCCGCAGGTTCAGCCTACGCAACAGGTTTCATCGTTGACGCAAAGCGTGGCTTAATACTCACGAATAGACATGTTGTAACACCTGGTGATTATTCTATCATGCAGAGCTGCGTATACAGCTGCGATCCCTTAAAAACATGACCAGGCCCCCGATCTAGCCCTTACCTTGGATGTGAAAGGCTGCAAGTCTGCTACCAGACAGGGCTCAATGATGTCAGCGTGTGAGGTCTTCATTCTTTAACTGTCCTGAATGCAATGTCAACCTGTGCAGGGCCCATCACTGCTGAAGCAATATTCTTGAATCGAGAGGAGCTGCCTGTACGCCCACTGTACTATGACCCAGTCCATGACTTTGGTGCGCTTCTGCGCATCCCAAATCTGCACAGCTGTGAATGAGCTACCACTTCGTCAAGTGCTTTGCCATTCAACTGATCGTGACGATATGTTGATCTGTGACATTGCAGGGTTCCTACGATTTGATCCGTCCAAAGTGCAGTTCATGCCAGTTACAGAGGTGCCACTGAAGCCAGAGGCAGCCACTGTGGGTATGGAAGTCCGCGTTGTTGGCAATGACTCAGGAGAGAAGGTGTGAGATACTTGAATCTCTAACGCTTGTGCCCACCAGTCCTTTCACATGGCATGCAACTCGATCGATACAATTGAGTCCCTGCTGATGCTATGTCTCTACCATTCACATCTTCACTGAGGCATGATGACTGGGCATGTCCACCTCACGAGGGGCGCTAATTTGTGCAGATCTCCATCCTTGCTGGCACACTGGCACGATTGGACAGAGATGCGCCCTTCTATTCGAAGAAGGGTTACAATGATTTCAACACATGTGAGCACTCGAGACAGTGGCTACTCATAACTTGACATTGATGCTGAAAGTCATGTGTTTTTGTCATGATACCAAATCGTTCTTGAAGCTGTGTGAACGGCCTATTAATGGGATTAGCTGTGTCTTGGTGCAGTCTACCTGCAAGCAGCTTCGGGGACCAAGGGCGGCAGCAGCGGCTCGCCGGTCATTAACTGCCATGGCCATGTCATTGCACTGAATGCGGGAGGCAAGAACAAGGCCGCCTCTGCGTTCTACCTCCCCTTGCAGCGCGTTGTCAGGGCCCTCAAGCTGCTCCAGGCGTGCACCAGCTCCTTTTGACCTGCATGCATGCTTCTGGGACTTGTGCAGGAGTCCATGCTTCCTTTGCTGCTTGCAAGTCCTGCGCGAGTGCTTGGGACGATTTCCCAAGTCTGCAGTTATGCATTTCAGCTTCGTACTAGATGTCATCTAATCCCTTAGCTGAGACAGTTTCCTGGGGACTATCCTGGGGATACTGCATTTCTCAATGGGCTGACCGTGCTCTGGTGGCTGGCAGGAGTGCCACGACAATGGCAGTGGACCGGATGAGTGGCGAGCGCCTTGCATTCCCAGGGGAGACCTGCAGGCCACGTTTCTGTTCAAGGGCTTCGATGAGGTCAGGCGGCTGGGGCTCACGCACGACACCGAGGCTGCTGTCCGTGCGGCCATCAAGGAGCAGAGCAGCGCCCAAGGTACAAACGCAAGTCTGGTCTTCTGGGTGCCTCGACCTCTTGTGTAATGTGTGCCTCGAAGAGAGCTGCCCAGTGCAGGATGCATTTGCTGTCTGCATAGCAGAGGGCTTCAGCCTCCAAGTACTTGTGCGTTACATATTGTTGTGTTGTCTGCAGATGGTGACTGGAGCACAGGCATGCTGGTAGTGGAGAGCGTTGTGCCTGGGGGCCCAGCTGATGGTGTGCTGGAGCCGGGTGATGTGCTGGTTCGGTTGCAGGGGCAGGTGAGCTCAGCATGTTCCCTCTCCTGTGCTCTGTTTAGGCACAGACAACTCCACATCCCTCTGTAGCTGGACATTCACTGTATAGATAGTGGTGCAACAGACTTATATTAGTCTATAATATTATAGTGACTATGCAATAATTTCCGCACAATAATTACTGCTGCTTGACTCGCTTCAAGAAACACATTTGGGGCGCTGCTTTTGTGTGTGGCTGGATGTGATATGAGATTGTGATTCAAATCACACTGCCTGGGAGAAAGTTGATGGTATGCTCATGGCACAGGTGGTGGTCCACTTCCTGCCGCTAGAGGCAGTCTTGGACGATCATGTGGGCGGCACTGTAACGGTGGAGGTGGAGCGGGGGGGCCGCCTGGTCAGCGCTGAGCTGGCAGTGCAGGATCTGCATGCGGTGACGCCCAGCAGTTTCCTGGAAGCTGCCGGCGGCGTCCTGCACGGCCTCAGCTACCAGCAGGCCCGCAACAATTTCGCCCATGTCGGTCAGGTGTGTGACGGCTTCCTCCACACAATCATAATCAGGAATGCCCACGCTCTACACAGACTGATTAAAATCTGGGTGTACAAGAGTACGTTGTTTTCTCATGCAGCTGTGAGTGCTTCTGTGCCAGTTGAGTGACTCAGCGCTAGGGAGACACAGGAGAGTGAGGAGCAGATGTGTCATTCGATGCAGAGTATCAGTTTTATTGCATTATTGGCTACTCGCAGGTGTATGTGGCGGAGCCAGGGTACATGCTGTCGAGGGCATCCGTGCCAAAGCAGGCCATCATCACGCAGCTGGCCGGCGTGCCCACGCCTGATCTGGAGTCCTTCGCTCGCCAGCTGGCGGGCTTGGCGCATGGCGCGCACGTGGCGCTGCAGTACTACGTGTTCGGGGAGAGGCACCACCGCCGCACCGCCATCCTGCACATCGACCGCAGCTGGTGAGCTGAGTCCCCCATTTCATGAGAGTTGAATGCAAACAGTTGGCCTCCAGAATTCCTCCAGAGTTCCTCAAAGCTCCAGAGTTCTATTTCAGCAACCACTCCAAAAGGCACTGTCTCTGTTCCTGCTCCTGTTGGCGCCTCTGGTGGTCAACTACATCTCGCCCACTAGTCATGAGCACTATGCTCGCCCACTGCATAGCTCAAAGTTACAATATGTGTGTCTGATCAGGTATGGTCCTCCCCTGTACTGGACGCGTGATGATGCGAGAGGTACATGGAACCGCACAGAGGCATGGCCGCCGCCACTCATGCCTGCTGCTCTACCTGCCGCCAAACCGCCCCTGGCCCCATCTTCTGACAGCTCATCCGTGGCCCCTGCTGATGAAGTTATGCTTGAAGAGGTCTGCCACGACACCTGCACTCACGCTCACTGAAAGAGTAAAAGTAGCTCTCTGTCAAGACGACGTCCCCCTGGAACGGGCCATGGTAACAAGGTGCCTCTCATGTTTGGGTGATGTTGGAGTCGGTTGCTTGGTGCGAGCAGGGCGGGTTTGAGGCCACTGTCGAGGAGCCTGTTGATTTGGAGGAGAGCCAGGGCGAGCGTGTGAGGCGTTCCCTGGTCATGCTGGACGTGCACCTGCCCTCTATCGCGCTGCCTGATGGCGTCCACTGCCGCGCATTCGTTGGTGTGCTTCTGCCCAAATCACACGCACTTACTCCTTGCCTGGCTCAACATCATCCCGGCCATTCTCTTCTGCTGAATTGTTTCCTGCTTCCATTGTCACCATGCTGGATCTCATGTGGCAAGCAGATCTTGTGGGGTTGCCAAATTTGTTGTGGATTGTTTGGATGTCTTACATGCAGACTCGAGGGATGATAGGACATCTGATCAGCCCTAGATGGCTGGAATCGATGTAATCGCTTCTTCTTTCTTCTCCCTCCACTTTTGTAGTGCGGGGGGGCGGAGAAATGTGGTGGGAATTTGACACTTGGTTGGTCTGCAGGCAATGGTGTGATTGTGCACCACAGCGACAAGCTGGGCCTGGTGGTGACAGATAGGAACACCGCATCTGTGTCGGTGGGCGATGTTCGCATGTCTTTTGGCGCACACCCGGCTGAGGTGGAGGGGCGCATCCGCTTCCTGCACCCGCTCCACAACTTTGCCATCCTTTCCTACAATCCAGCCGACCTGCCCGAAGAGGTGTGGCCCAGACTCCTCAACATACACCACACATTTGCAGGTGTTGCACTGCAGGTCTCCTGTCGCGGGTTATTTGGTCTGCATGCACCATTGTTGTGCCACTCAAAAATGCATGCGGACGTTGGCCTCAACATCGCATCTGTGTGTGCAGGCTCGCGACGCCATTGTTCCCATCACAATGAATGCCTCTCCTGTGAAGGCCGGCGAGCATGTGTCCCTCATTGGTGAGCCCTTCCGCACCCTCCTCGAAGACCTGCAACCTCCTAAACTCTGCAGGACCACTCACTTTCATGCTCATTGATGTGTTTTTTGCCACGATTGATGTGCAGTGGTTGTTTGCAGGGCTCAACAAGTCCATGCGATCGATGGCTCGCAGCAGCAATGTTATCAACGCCTGCTTCCCGCTCTCCATTCAGCCCATTGAAGTGCCCCGCTACCGCGCTGTCAATGAAGAGGTAGCGCTCCTGCCCCCGAACATTTCAAGCTCTGCAGCCTCACAGGAGCCTCACAGGAGGCTGCAACCATCCAATCTTGATTCCTGACCAGCCATTCAGCCATTTTGCACTCACCATATCCCATTTCTGCATCGCAACAGCGGTGGCCCATGCCATGATGGGAGCTTCTTGATCTGTTCCAACTGGCATACCTCCGTACTTCCAGAAGTGCACCAAGTGAAAGCCAAGTGTCCACACATGTTCATAGCGCATTCCCCCCCTGCGTGCAGGTGGCGAAGCTGGACCACGACTTTGGGTCGGCCTTCAGCGGTGTGCTGGTGGACGCGGCCGACCGGCTGCGTGCGCTGTGGGCGTCCTACAGTGAGCAGGTCAACTCGGAAGACCGTGAGCTGACCGCGGGCCTGCCCACCGCCGTCTTTGCCCCCTTCGTCCGCCGCATCGCCGCCGCCGAAGGCAGCCTCCCGACTCCCAGCGCAGGCGTCTGCCAGGTGCACCTGCAAGGGCTCTCTGTATATCTGGCCACCTGTTGGAAATTCCAACAAAAGATGTCAGTTCTGTTTCACTTGTCGTCCCAACCTGAGGTCACACAGCGATGACTCATGAGGCCTAGTTCCCGAAAGTGAGCAGAGTTGTATGCATCAGTGAGTTCCCCCGGCTGTTTGAGGGGGCTGGCGCAGCAGTGGTTGGTGCTGTGCTTGAGCAAAGTGGCGGCATTGAATGTTTTTCTAGCCGCTTGACGTCACAAGGAGAGACGCATGAGCAGTTTGGTGGGTGCAGGTGCTGGCGCCACCAGCTGTGCGAGTGCTGGACATAGAGCTGGAGCCGGTGCTGCTGAGCAAGGCCGCAAAGCTGGGCCTGCCCGAAGCCTGGGTCGCCCGCCTCACCCGCCTCGATCCCCAGCGCCGCCAGGTGTCACATTTTCTGCTCCTTGAAAATGCACTTAATTGCCGCGTCCCTGTCACCATTCCTGCGATTCACAAGCTCTGCCATGGAGGGTATATGCCCTGCTGGAATACAGCTGTCATAGTAGGCGTTGCAAGTGGCTGAAGAGTTGGCGTTTGCACAGGTGCTGAGGGTGCGGAGCTGCGTGGCCGGCTCGGCCGCGCGCGCCACGCTGCACGACGGCGACCTGTTGCTCTCCGTGGCCGGCCGCCCTGTCTCCCACTTCGGCGCCGTCGAGGCCGCAGTCGCCGCCAGCTTCTGTCAGTCGCCTTCATCACCTACCGCCGCACCCATCAAGAATGCGATCAGTCCCGCTAAGACGGCCGGCATCGCGGCAGCCCGCGCCGACAGCACAGATTTGGGCGAGGCTGCCTCGGACGGTACGGTGTTCCAGATGACGGAGGGCGGCAAGCGCGCCGCGGCCAGCAGCAGTACTGGAGCTGCGGTGTCTTTCAAGCGGCAGCGTGTAGTCAGCGGTGCAGCGCTGGACCTGTTGTGCACCGCCTCTGACGCCAACACGCTCGACGCCCATGCCATCCTCGGGTGAGGCCCCGCTCTCTAGCATCTACTGTTACAATCCATGACTGCTCGCAGAACACCCTGGTTGCCTAGCATGTGTAGCAGGCAAATCAAGGTTGTTATGTGGAGTAGCAGCGCCATCAAGCCTGTGCTTGCCTTGGCGTGACAGATACCACATCCAGCAATTGTGAAGTCCTTCTGTGTCGAGCTTGGAATGGCGCTGTGACCCCGCGGGGTGGTGCAGGCCGAGCGGCATGGCATCAGAACTGGCGGGTACGCCGGGCAGCGGGGAGCGTGTGGCATTGGGAATCTGCCGTGAGGGCAAGGTCATGAGCGTGCAGGTGGCCCTGGCATGCGAAGACGGCCTTGGCACGGCTCGCATCGTGCATTGGTGCGGCGCGCAGCTGCAGGTATAGCCCCCTGCTTTTTCAACAGGCAGCTGTACTGTGCCACCCTGCCGGCTCTGGCGGTGCCGTGTAAGATTTTGCCTCAGTCCATTTGGAGCTGCCTGTCCATTTGGGTGGTGTGCGTATCCACACAATTGTAAACTTCTAGGGCCACGCCATGACTGCACATGGCTGGGCCTGCCAGTCTCCTTGTCACAGCATCCTTGGACTCTTGACCAAGAGTTTAAGTAGTACCGTAGTTCACATTATCTCGCGGCTAATGAGGAGTGGCTGGGCTGGGCTGTGCTGTGCAGGCACCGCACAGGGCGGTGAGGGAGGGCGGATACCTGCCGGAGCACAGTGGCGTGTTCATCTCGCGCTGGCACCATGGCTCGCCCTCACACCGCTATGGCCTCTACGCGCTGCAGTTCGTGCAGGAAGTCAACGGCATTCCCACGCCCGATCTGGACGCCTTTGTTGCCGCCATCGCCCAGCTGGTCAGCCCCACGGTCCCCTTCTCACCTTCATCATGTCCAGCCTTCTGGGAAACGTTCTGTCCTCCCAAGACACCCGGAAGGGGTGCCGCATTGTGTTAGTACTTGAGCCTTGTATTGTCCCCCTGAATGGCAGCAGTTGGTGGACACTATCGGAGCCGCCGCTCTTCACACTTGTTGTCCATGGCTAGGAGTCACCTCTATGTTCATGGTGTGCAGAGCTGATCTGCTGGCACTAATATTGTTGGAGGCATGCACAAGGGCATTGCTGCTGCGCAGGAGGACGGGGCGTTTGTGCGCATCAAGCTGGTGCACCAGGAGACGATGAAGAGCAAGATCCTGAGCTTGAAGCAGGATCTGAAGTATTGGCCTTCTTGGCAGCTCACCCTGGACCCCGCCACCTCCACCTGGACGCGGTCCAGCATCAGCAATGCCCACGAATGACATCAACGCCGCCCATGAATGAGACACTCTCACAATGTTGTACCATAGCATAACCCTGCATAGAGCACAGCAGAAACGAGCTCTCGTGGCCTCCGAATGTTTGGCAAGTGTGGGGGCGCTTTTCACCCAACATTCTGCCGTGCAAGTTAAAGATCACATTATCATTGCAATGAGCCAGTTGGGGAGGAAAGCAGGGTGGCAGGGAGGTTGGGAGTGCTCGATTTTATTTTCCTTTGATCCAGGGGCTTTGCCTTCCGTAACGGGGGCATGCGGGAGATTTTGACACCAGAGCTTGTGTAGGATACCACTGTACAGGGATGCACCATGTGTGATGTGCCACCTTCCAGATTCGGAAGGCATCCCCCTCTCTTTTTGTCCCTCTCTCTTCAGAATGTACCCTCCTGATCCGGACTGCAATCTCCTGAAGCAACTAGTATTCTCTTTTGATGCGGCAGTGCCAGGCATTCGCTGATGTCTGGCCTCCCTTAAGGCACTGGGCTTGTGCTAAAGACAGTATCAATGTCCGGGCTTGGGATTTTGATCGGTTTGAAGATCTGCTTGGCAGATGTTGCCTCGACAGCTCATGGGCTCCATACAGAAAAGTTGGTGGAACTGTGAGATGCATTGGCAGTCTGAAGAGGCTTGTCAGTGCATATGAGCAGGGAAGAAGAGAAATATGTTCAAACGCTGTCGGGCTGCTATGGAAACGAGCTGCATCAAGTTCTTGGCAGCCAACTTTTGAGGCTATCAGATTGAAGGCAGGCATTGTATGGGCCCAGTGTATAGCAGTTCCTAGCGCCACAGCGCGCCCTTGAAAGTGTGTAGCAGACTTTTAGTTCCTTGTACTCAAGCAATGGCTACATTTGATTGTAGACATTTCACATTCATCGGGGATGTGCTGCATTGCTGCACTGCCCCAGGTCATTACCCAATTGCACAGTACTGCACTCATCGTCGACACAATGGCACTGATCTGCCAAGGCAGCTGTTTATGAGCAATGCTCTGCGTTATGTATTTTGTGTGATCCCAAATATGATACTCATTTGCACCTTTTGGGCTGGGGCCCGCAGTCGATGTTTTGGTGAGCTGGCGTCTCAGGTGTTGATTGTTGGTGGTGGGCCGTATCGGGGCTATTGTTGGAGTACTTTAGGCGTTGAAGCGACTTGTCTGCGTGATGTGCAAACTTGAAATGATGTCGAGCAGTACACAGGAAGTTGGGCAGGGTATGCGAGACATAATTTCTGCATTTATGCCAGGTTGTCTTCTATACAAGCAACAATCTACATGATTGCACTACTAACACCAGGGCTTCTAATTGGTTGTGTCTTTGTAGCCTCCGAGACCACAGAATCTATGCCAAGAAGAGACGCGGGATGTTAGTTGCCTGCAGTTGGGCAACTTGCAAGTGACTTGAGTCCTAGGAGTGTAAGATTATAATTATGTCAGTACATGGAATTGGGTCAACCAATTGCGCTAGCATCCCATTTAGTATCACTAAGATAGGTCTCTCTATTACTACCATCCGTGTTAATCTTCATTGAATGAGCATTTCAAGGTACAGCAAGTTTCTTCATTTGTTCTGCTAAGATTCTGGACTCGATCCCGCTATGATATCAGAGTTCCTCTGTGAGCCTAGGGAGGCTTCTGGTGAGCTTGGCGAGGCCCCAACTGGGGTTCGACCAGCCGCAGCTTGTGGCGCAGCCGGTCAGCAATGCTGCAGTACACCTGCGCCATGGGGCTGTCCGGGTGACTGGCCACGATTGGGGTCCCAGCATCGGACGTCTCCCGGATGCCAATCTCCAACGGCACCTTCCGGGGCACACTTGCCTCGTTAGCCTTCTTGACTATCCCTCTGCTCATTTGCATGCATCCCAGAACTTTAAAACCAGCATATATCCTACATTGTTGATGTTCTAGACGAACACATCTCTTGCACAACCCTTGCAAAGGTGAGCAGAACAGCAACAGTTTCAAAAGCATGTGCGCTGCACTAGCAATGCTAGCTGAGCCCCCATCAATTTTCAGACAGGTGCAGTAGATCCCGGTGAATGTGGCAGACACCTGTCCAAGGAGCTCCATGTTGAGCTCTTCTCCGGTGCGCTTAGCGCCATCCTGGCCAAAGATGTGCTCGCTGTGGCCGCACTTGGGACACTGATAGTAGCTCATGTTCTCAATGATGCCCATGATGGGCACCGCCACCTTCCTGAACATGGCCGCACCCCTTCGCGCATCGATCAAGGCGATGTCCTGCGCCACTCTCAAAATCCTTACTTGTCCTTCAGATTTATTGCACATGTGAGCGGCAGGCCCATTTTGCTATGTCTATGCAGCCTGCATGGGAGCCTGCTTTGACCGTGTGGGATCCTGTGGGCTCAGTTACTCCGATTGGCGCAAGCAGGGCCTCCCTGGAACAGAGGGGTTGGTGCCATTGATGGCCGGAATGTGGCTTGGTGGGTGTGGAGGGAGAACCTGCGGGGTGGAAACCATGATGGCTCCAGAAAGACGCAGACGCTGCGTGACGCTGAGCTGCACATCTCCAGTGCCAGGGGGCATGTCGATGACCAGCACATCCAAGTTCCCCCAATTGACCTTCTTTATGAAGGTGTCTATAGCGCTCATCACCATGGGTCCCCTCCACACTGCTGCTGAGTCATCCTGAGTCATCCACCAGACGTTCCACACTTCAATGTCTCTGACATACAAATGCTTGAATGCCTGAGCTTCGTTGCAGTATGCCCTGCCCTGTGCCCAGTATTTACACGGCATGGCTTTGTTGGAACCTCACCTGCATTAGAAAGCCCATAGACATGCAGCGGATGCCGTAGTTTTGTAGTGGCAGCATCTTCCCAGCTGCAGACACGATCTACGGGTTATCTCAAGGATAGCGTGTGGAAGTGCAAAAGCGTGGTAAATAGTCTGTACACAACACCTTACCCCCATCTATCTCCGGCTTCCCTTGCAGCTTCATCATCCTTGGAATTGATGGGCCGAACACATCAGCATCCATCAGTCCAACCTTGAGATTGGAGCTTCGTGCCAGCGCAACTGCTAGATTCACTGCAGGTAAATTGGCCCATCATTTACATGCACTGTAGAAGGATGCTGAACAGGAAGGGGAACGCTTGTCGTCGCATGTTCATGCCCTTGGAACTGTAAATACTACACAGGCTGCAAGATGTTCGCACTTCAACATTTCTAACTGATGCATCGACATGTTATGCACTGCATTGCTGACCTGCTGTTGTGGATTTGCCCACACCGCCCTTGCCCGAGGCTACAGCGATGATATGATCCACTCCCGGAATACCAAGCCTCGGGACGGGAGGACCCATCCGTGTCGAGAGAAATCTTGACATCAGTTGTCTGGCCGTAGATGACGCCATTGCAAGTATGAATATGCGTGTTCATTGAATGCTCAGAATAAAGCCATGTCACACACGGGCTTTTCAAACTATGGAAGCATCCGTGCGTCGGACCAGATTGCGCCGGTAGAGCAGATGGACTGTCGGGAACTGTGAAATTGACGATCAGTTTGTCTTCAGTTGAAGTCGAATGGAGCTTGACCCCAAAACTCCGAAAGCTTCTCAAATCATGGCCTGCCGCTTAAAATTCCGGAAAGCCCTTTTGTTGTTTTCAAAGTTTGTGCTCTGCTACAGCATGCCTCTTGTCTTGCATACTCTTGTGTCAATCAATAGCATTCGATTGTCCGTTTACTGATCCTATTCTCCTTTTAGTCAATTGCAGGGATCAAGTCACGATCAGCTTGATTTCTAACGGAAGTCTTGAACTTTAGATGCTGTATTTTGATAAAGCCTGTGTTGGAACATAATAACAACGTGTTAGACATCTAAAGGATTGGGCTCCTTTCTGGTTCTTTTGATAGTCGACAGTTCTGAGCTGAGCAACGGGCAGATGCGCAGGATGGCCACTGCTGCCCAGCAGAGTGCTTGTGGCCCCATGGCACAATCCATTAGAAGGTATCACCAGCGTATACTTATTTTGCAGCCAGCACGCGAACTGAACCTGCCTCAACTAGAATGGTACACCTGAATGCAACAGGCAAGAGTGGACCTCTCGTTGGTCTCGCAGGAAGCTGGAGGAGGCCCTCAAACCGAAGAGCCTGAGAATTGTGAATGAGTCGCATCTGCATGCAGGCCACATGGGCAATCCCACTGGGGCAGCAGATGCAGAGACCCACTTCAAGTGCGGATATTGGATCAAGTCAGATGCAGATGTTGCACTCTGATATGGTTTTGTTTCCACCTGCCTGTTTCCAATATGTGAGAACCAATCTCTTTGTTCCTGCAGAGTGGAGGTTGTCTCGGACATGTTCAAAGGGAAGAGCCCTGTGCAGTGCCACAGGACAGTGTACGCTCTTCTTGATGAGGAGCTCAAGAATGGGGTGCATGCTCTGTCCCTCAAAGCTAAGGCAGCTTGATAGATGGTGATTCCTGCACATACGTTGGCTGATGTATGAGAGATGAACCGGTTGTTGAAAGACCAAGGTACAGGCCTAGGCGGCATGTTTGAGCAGGCCTTGTGGCTAGCCAGCCAGCCGTTGGCACTGGGACATCACTAGAAATTTGCGAGTAGTTACGAGCGCATCACACAAAGGTTACATGTAATGTGTGACTTTAGCTGCATCTCATCTTGTGAGCGTGGCAGAGTGGCAGTCCATTTATAGGCCATCCATTCGATGGCAATGTTCATCTTGTCCTCCTCATCTGGCAGATGCTAGCAAAGCTAGGCAATCCTTTCAGCAGGACAGCTATCACATCTATGTCAGCCCAATTAACAGCTGTGTCCGGTTTAAGACGACCAAATCAGACTTGGAAAGGACACAGGCATATTACCTATCATCGTCACAGGAAGGCAACCGCATTCGCTACTTCTAAACATGCCCTGCAGCTGCACTTCTGTGGAGAGAAATAACGAGACCAGCTGACAACTTGTTGAAGAAATGGAGGCACTGCACACGGAGTGCACAAGCAGAACGGTGCTGATAGCAGCATCCTTCGCCATGCGCCTTACCATCTCTGATCTGCTTATTCCATGGACATATTCCTCCACTTCCCTCTGGACATCTCATTATTTAAGATCAAAGTAGAAGCCAGAATGCCCCCAAAAATGTTTCAACAGGCCAGCAATACATGTGAAGCTGCGGTGCCAGCATCTGCAGTGCTTTCAGAGGCCCTCGTTGCAGCCCCAGAAAGCCAGTGTACCTGCCCTGCTATATCTCCCACAACCAAGCTCCCTTGCATCGCATCAGTCTCCTGACACTGCCTCCTTGCAAAACAGGTACTCAGGCAGAGTCAGGGCTCATCTGCAAATCCCAACAAAAAACAGTGCGTGGAGATGTGAGGAGCCCATCAGCGCTGCCATAGTTCCACAGGTGCCGAAACTTCAACTGGCGCCTCAGACCTGTGCTACTCTCTGTATCAGCAAAACGATAGGGGAGCGGCACGTGCCAGCACAGTGGTGCACGGCGGCGGCTTTGCGGACCTCAGACCTTGGTGCCATCGGGGATCTCGGCATTGCGAAGGACGCAGACGATGCCCGAGCGGATGTAGAGGCCCTCGTCCTCGCGCACAGCCTCATCGACGCCGGCCGCGTTGATGATCTGGCAGTCGCGCCCGATGCGCGCATTCTTGTCCACGATGGTGTTGCTGATGACGCTGTTCTGGCCGATGCCGATGGGGATGCGGCCGGCCGCCACCAGCGCGCTCCTCTGCTCCTCGCTCTCATAGTAGTCCGCGCCGATAATCATGGCGTCCTGCACAGCCGGTAGCATGCACTTGCCAACACCTGCCTCGGATCATCGCCTTGCCAAGGCAGCCGACTTGAGCAGACTTTGGACCATGATAAGAGCAGTGCGTCGAGTGTTTGACAGCTGCGGTGAAACACGACAAACTTACTGGGCCTATGGACTGCAATTCCCAGCGAGGGACTGCTAGGACTACCTGACCAGGAGACAGCCTATCCCAGAGTGGGCTATGAAACTCGTACAATGTTGTTCAGTAATGCCACCAAAAAATTGGCGGGAACGAGGGGGCACCTGGATGACAGCGCCCTTGGCGATTCGGGAGCGCAGGCCGATGATGGCGTTGGAGACGGTGCACTCCTCCAGGTAGGAGCCGTGGCTGATGATGGCGTCGTTGATCTTGCTCTTCACCACCTTGGCGGGCGGCAAGAAGCGTGGCGACGTGTAGATGGGCGTCTGTGGGTCGTAGAACTCAAACCGCGGCGGCTGCAGCAGTGCAGACAGTGTCCACTCTCATCCTGGGTCTAACAATCTTGGATGCATGCAAACTTTATGACAGATATGTACGCAGATGCAGATAGGAATTTGCACCATTGGACACCGGTGCTCCTGATCAGAGGGCCAGTGCCGTCCTGAAATCTTGAGGCGCTAGAAGAGCGAAGGGTTCAAGCCCTACATCATGCACAGAGAAGGGTGGGTGGAAGCACCTGCTGGGCCAGGCCCAAGTTGGCCTCAAAGAAGGACTTGATGGTTCCAATGTCCTCCCAGTAGTCGTTGAAGAGGTACGCCATCACTCGGCTGGATGCAGCCGCCTCCGGGATGATCTCTCCGCCGAAGTCATTGTACTTGGCTTTCTCCCGCAGCAGCTTGAGCATGAGATCCTTCTTGAACACGTAGATGCCCATAGACGCAATGAAGGGGCTCTTCTGAGCCTCTGCCTCACTTAGACCTGACGCAATCAGCATGCAGCAATCACGTGGCTGCAGGACTGCTTCTGCAAGGATCCCCGTTGCAAACAGTCATCCACAGAAGAATGAAGAATATGAGGAGTCAGCCTGCTCACCAAGGACAGTCGTGTCCACCTTCATGGCCTCCAAAGCATCACCCTTTGGCTTCTCTGCAAAGTCCTGCGCACAGCGCACCACCCCAATACTGAGAAGAGTGATGACAATGTCAATGAAACCTTCAAGTCTCAAGAAGTCTTTGGGGAGGCCTGCACTATGCAACATGCAAGCACTCACATAGATGCGGCCCTCCTCGTCGATCTTCATGAGCCCAAAGTCTGAGGCACGCTCGTGGTCCACGGGCAAACAGCCAATGGTGATGTCTGCATTGGTGCTCCTGTGGTGCTCTACAAACTTCAAGTAGTCCATGCGGTACCTGCACAATTTGGAAGCCCATGATCACCACACTAGATAACAATTGACGCGCAGAAGAAGGGTGTCCCCATCTTGGGCGTACATGCATACAGACTCTTCAGCACTGCTCACTGAAACCAAGATTTGCAGCAGAAGGACAAAGCGGTAGATCACATTGAGAGGGGAGGGACGCACAAGTGGTCTCCAGAAAGGATGATGATGTCTTCGACGACCCTGTTCTTGATGTCCTCAAAGAGCCATGCATACTGCCTGACTGCATCTGCTGTCCCCTGGAACCACTCCTTGTCAGTGGGAGTCTGCGTTGCTGCCAACACCTCCACAAATCCATCGCCCCCAAAGCGCACGCCAGAGCCCACATTGTAGGTGCGGGCCAGATGGCGATTGAGCGAGGTGGAGTTAAACTGGGTGAGGATGTAGACTTTGGAGATGCCGGAGTTGATGCAGTTGGACATGGGCACATCGATGAGCCGGTAAGCGCCGCCGATCGGCACTGCTGGCTTTGCCCTGGACTTTGTGAGAGGGTACAGCCGTGAACCAGCACCGCCTCCAAGAATAATAGCTGCAAACCAGGAATATGCTGTGTCAGTACCAGCACCTTCTGGTCATGGCTATGCTGCGTGAATGTTTGCGCCATATGGTCCAGCAGCTACATGCAGCTTATATCATGTGTTGACGTTTCTGGTGGTTCGTGATTCTGGATCAATTAAATCTTGCAAATTCTCTTCCCCATGCTCACCAGCAACACTGGCAGACACCGAACGGGCTGAGCTGTTCTCCAAAAGCGGCTTTTCAATCACCGCTCGTACAACATTACTTCTGCGAGACCTGCTGGATCCAAGGAGTCATCATCAACATAAGTAGAAATATTTATGGCGTACTAGTTTTGTCCATCACAACAATAGAACGCGATGATGATTACCCTGAGCGCCGTCCAGCAGATACTGGATTCGACAACTGCCCATTTAATAGCTTCGTCTGCTGCAAAGGGCTGCCGGAGACTGCTCTGCCATAGCCAGCTACGGCTTGACTGGATCGCCCTTGAGCCAACGAGCTGGTCGTGGGCCCAAAGGTGCCCTGCATTCGATCCCTACACAGCACCTCAGCCTGTGTATTTCTTTTTGGTGGTGATCCTCACGCAAAGATGAGCGCTTTGGAATTCGTCGCAGAAATGATATCTTCTGAGGCCAGTTGTAGCCAGGAGGAATCTCCAGGAGGGTTGCCTAGTCAGGTTTGCAAGTTCTGATGCACTAAGGGGAGCAGGTTCGATTCTTTCGCACACTAAGACCAATGACAACAGTCAGACTTCCTCTTCGTGCTATTAGCATCCCTGCTGATGATGAGACAAGTCATCACAAGCCCTCCTGAAAGTGAACAACACTGGGAAGCTAGCTAGCTTTTGAGTGAAATATTTGATATATGCTTAAGCAGCACCAGCTTGAACCAGCCTCAGGCTGAAGCCACATGGCATCATGATTGTGCATCAGCACTCCAGCAGGGAAGTGCGTGTCACATTGCTTGCAGCATCACCATTACATCCACGGCATGAGACCAACTGCACTGCAGCAGCTTCAAAAGGCTTGCATCAACCCTGAAGTTCAGCTCTTCCATTCCAGCCTTTGATCAATCACGTTATAATAATCACGTCTTTGAGAGTTTCATGGAAAGGTTCTCTCTGATCTCCAAGCTACAGGGGATTTAGTACGCTACTGGCAGCAGCCGATCTGCCCACACAAGTCCTGACGGCGTCAAATAATGAACTCAAAACTTGTAGGTATGTGACATATGTCTCTAAGCAAATTCATGCTAGTTCACACATTGCATCCGTTTGAAGTGCTAACTGTATGCCGTTCTCAAGGCTGCTGTATTCCACACTGAACGCTCATCTCTCCCGGCTGATCCCGACAACAAATGGTGCTAATCTGCCATTGGATGTCAAGCTGTCCAGTGGTACCTAGCCCACTACTATGTCAAAACCTTGGGCAACAGCACTTGGCTCAGACCCCATCATCAATACAAAATTCTCTTCTCATCATCTGCAACTGTCTCAAACCCCTCACAATCCCACTCTACATCAGACCTGATCCAGGTACACGCACTTGCTTTTTCACCATATCTTGAGACGCTATCATGCTGAGGGGATTTTTAAGTGAGTTGTAAGTCACAACCCTGCAGTGCAAGGCAAATGACTGCCCCTTTGGGGTAAGGGAAACAAATGCGCAGTGTGCTAACAATCTACAAAACATCTTCTCGCAGCCAGTTCGGCTGGCAAAACTTGATCTGCTCATGCATTTCTTGCTACTGCCAATCCTGCTAGCACTCTCCACACACCCAAAACTACAACGCCGATGCTCACACAGACAGATATGAAACCTGATAAAACACATGCGCAAGTGCAGCTCACATGAGGGTGCTGCGTAGGACACCAGCCTCAGAGGAGGTGCCCCGCGGCGAAGCCGGCATGAGGGGAACAATGTTATTGCGCCTGCTGCTCTGGTTCTCCTCCGCACCGCCAGCAAAGTGGCGCTGGAACCAGGGGTGTTGCAGCGCCTCTACTGCGGTCAGCCGCTGGGTGGGGTCTCGGGTGAGCAGACCCTGCAGCAGGCTGAGCCCCTCTGGAGACACCGACAGCCAGGGGCCATAGTCGACCGGAATGTCCTCCATGATCACTGCCTTCATCACTTCCTCCAACGACCGCGTCCGGCACTGCTCGATGCTCGCCCTGCAGACAATTGCGTACCATCATGAGCCTTCTTGCATGGTGCGGGTCAGGTACATGCCTAGAATCTGCATAGACTTCAGCATATCAGAGCTAGTTATTTTTCCTCAACACCAGAGTGTGAGCTAAGAACTCACCAGAAAGGGAAGCGGCCGGCGATCAACTGGTACATCATCATACCCAGGCTCCACAGACTGCAGGATGGCACATGCATGAATCAGCTACAACACCAGCACCCATGGTTGTCACAATTGAACGATGACTTCACAGATGGTCCACGGCAGGCTCAGTCATGACAGGAGCAGGGTGCTCACTCGGCTTCTAGGTGGTATTCCCGCCGGAAGGTCTCAGGCGACATGTAGACAGGAGTGCCCGTTCGCCTTGCCAGGGGTGTTGGCCCCACAGCCTGGCTGCACCCAAAGTCGACGGCAGTGAGAAAGCCTTCGCCCAGGTGTTCGCTCTCCAATGCCTTCAGAGGGTCCCTGTATCTCTGGCGCAGCATGAAGTTTGCTGGCTTGATGTCACCTAGCAGCACCCCTGCACAGCCCATGTTGTTATGTGCTGTTCAAATTGTAACTTGAACGTTTCACACATGTTATTCTTGATACTCAACTTCTAAGCATGACTGTGGGGGACAGTGCAACTTCAGAGACATTTCCTCACCGTTGGCATGGCAGACAGAGATGATCTTCAGGCACTCATAAATTACAGCCGCTGTGGCCCGCTCAGAGAAGGGGCCATATGTCTGCACATATCGCACAGAACTTCAGAGGTCGCGCCCCAGGAAGCCATGCACTGCTCAAAGTTACGAAACCAATCTACAACTGCAGTACTGGTACTTGGGCAGGACAAGGAACACACCTCAAGGAGCTCTTCCAAATCTCCGCCCTCATTCAACCCCATAACAATGTAGACGTAATTTTTGTCCTCGTACACGTCAATGAGGGGAGTAATGCCAGAAGACTGTCTGGATACCCTGGCCATCAAGGTGACCTCCCTTTCAAGTTTCCTGAGAGTCTTTTGTGGTAATTGCTTGCTCCGAACTTTTGGTAATATCTTGACAGCTGCCTTCTGTTTCGTGACCTCGTCAATGCAGACGTGCACCACTCCATAACTGCGGACAGGACAAAAGTGTGTACTTCAGTTTCCTGGATGTTGGAGAAATAGGACCCTAGATATTCATGAAATCAGTTGAACGCTACAAATTAAAATGAATATAACTTCTTTCTTCTGCATGAACTTGAGCGCTGGCAAGTCTTCCTTGACACACCAACAGAAGAGACCAGGGCAACGCAGCTGGGTGAAACTGACCATTCCTGTATCTTCCAGTCCTCAAAGACATAAAGCTGCATTGACACCCTGAAAGAAGCAGGAGACCAAACTCGAAAATGTCGCACCTGCCACTGCCAATATGCCTGCCAAGTGCGTAGCGTTCCCTGAAGGAGGATTTCCAGGTAGGTGCTTGTCTGCCTGAATCCTGAGTCTTCACCGCTTCAGCATCGCAATGAGTTCGTCTGAATACATTTTGTCTTGCGCGTCTACGTTGCGATGCCAAAGATCTGTGCTTGCAGCTGAACCCCGGCACCACTGCCGCAAGCTGACTCTGCTGCGCGAGTGTTTTTCCGAAGAAGTCCACCATCGTTCTTTGCCACCAGGGGCCCCAAAGCCCGGGCGCTTGCCCCCCGAGAGAAAGGTTTTCACAAAACGAAGAAAGACCGAGGAGCTAGCAAGTATTGGAGATTTCAAGTGGGACCACTTCGATAGCTGGCACCGCGCACCCTCGGTTTTGCGAAAAGGCTTGGTGGAGAGTTTGAGCGTGCCCCTTCAATGCAACGAAGCCACCCTTGCGATAAGCAACTCCAAATTCTTACAAATGTTGGACAGATGCGGTGCTAAAGACCTTCGTAATCACAACTTCCTGCACATCTTCGGTTTCGCTACAAACGTGTATAGGTCCCCCCTATGATCCCCAAATGGCAACGTCAGCATCCCCCGAGCATCTTCACTTCCCTTCTTCCAACTCGTAAAGGGTTTTACTTTCAGGCTTTTTGCACGTGTCCATGTTTGCTCTTTTCGCAGGGGATACAACGAGCACGACAAGCATGCCGGCTCAACCTAACCTTGTAAGTAATTAATTAGTAAGGTGCCGGCATGGTGAGCTGTGGCAAGCGTTACCGCAGGACAACATGCATGTACTGGATACAGGCTGTCACAACGAGTCTTGACACAGAAGAGAAGTCACAGCGTCTTCAAAAAGTTAAGTTAATGGTAGCAGATGTGAACACTAGATTTAGCAACTCAACACGTTACACAACTTCATTAATGTAATGAGGAGCCTTATCTCCAGTTCAAGATGAGGCCCACAAGGGCAACGCATGCAGCTGTCATGCTGCGCATGCCAGTGGCCCTGGCTGTAACCAGTCACAATGTATCCTGTAGCAAGTCTCTGCCAGATGGCCAGGCCCAATGCAGATTGTAGGCCTCTGAAACTGCAAGTGACGTCCAAGGTGGGAACGCAGCTGCCATGGAGGCTGCTTGGGACCCTGCATCTGCTATAGTAGCCGCCACCAAATCTATCTGCAGCCCTCCTCCACCCACAATATCAACCTGCACATGGGCGTCCTGCCTTCAGCAAACCAACTGGCAAGCATCCAAAGAAGGCAGCAAACTGAAGAGGCACCAAAACAGATGCGCTCAAACTGAAGGGGCACCAAGATATGTGTGCTCAAAATATCGACACCCAAGCAGAAGCAACCAACCCAGATGTTCCAGCTGTTGCTCCCATCCGCCCCGGTGAATCGCGCGATCCTCTCTGCTTTCTTGTCATCTGCCGGCCAGGTCCTGTTCGTCAATGACAAGGCGAGCATGTCACCAGTGACATTCATGGCTCCATAAAAGCCTGGCCGTGGAAAAGAAAGGTTGATGTGCAGGCGTTCTGCCCCACAGCTGCCTGACTGACTTGTATTCACACATGCCCTATCTATCAGATCAATGTGCGGCAACTGCTCCCCGGACGCCAGTGGTGCAGGTGCTGGAAGGCTGATCCCCTGCAGAAGCAGCAAGCACTTTTAACTGTCCCTGAAGAGGGAATCAAACTGCAACTATCATGCAGGAAACAGCAGCTCCCAACAACAGTTTTTTCGTGGCAGTTCGTATCAAGACCACGCCACATGTGACAGAGAGAAAGGGCATGCACCTGCATGTAGTTATTGACTGGGTACAGCACCAGCTGGCTAGATTTCTTCCACTCTTCTCCAGGCAAGCTTGCAAGGCCTGCAGGCAATGCCCGTGAGACTGGTGCAGAGTCTATGGCCGCTAGGTCCCATGTGGATTTCTGCACATGCCCGGCACCATCTACATGATGCATATGGTACATGTAAATCTTCTTCGGCACATCCACTGTGTACGGCTTCATTGTGCGCGTCCAACAAACGCCGAAAATGCTTGAAATCAGGGACAAGAGGATCACTGCCACCTGCAAGCAGCAGCAACAGAAACTCACATATTGACTTATGCAAGGGCACAGCAAAAGGAGCTTTAAAAAAAAACAAGGCACAGCACTACAGGCACGAAAGGATGCAGGGCCGACCCAAATCTTCCGCTGAAGGCGCATCGCAAATTGGCCTCCCAGGAAGCCAAGGCAGCCGACAAATGACAGCCCCAGGACGACAGCAACAGTGGCGTCTGTTCCATACTGCAGAAAGGATGCGCCGCTGGTGCTGGCCTTCTGCACAATGTGAAGTGACAGCATGAGTGCTGGTGGCGCCACCAGCAGGATCACCGGGGCGGCCACCAAAACAAGCCAGGGCAGCCAGACCCTGCCTCCCTCCTGTCAGGCAGATCCATGTCGCCCACTCAGCTGCGGGTTCCTCGTTACCCCTCCAACAACATTACTTAAAATCAATCCAACATGGAAGTTTTCTTGAACCCCTAAACCTAGTAAGGGCGCTTGGCAGAACGTCAACAATCAACTGTTTCAATGAACCTTGCCCATACATTGGCTCACCTTGGCTAGAAACAGGCTAGCAGTGACTGCTGCCATAGCCCAAGCAGCCAGAACATAGCCAGCGCCTAAGCCAGCGCCAGTGAGCAGCTCCGCAAGGGTCCCCATCAGGACAGCAAAGCCCAGCAAGACTGGCCTTGGCTGTGCATCAGGCACCAGTGCGTACGGCATGAGCGCCCCAGCCAGTGCCATGGGGATGTACAAAGCATAGGCTGCTGCCGAGTGGCCCACCCAGGCCATGGGTTGTCCTGTGCAACCGTTCTACTTGATCGCTCAGCACACCCCTGAAGCTGGATAGGACCACCTTGCCAGCTGTAGCTGTCAAGTGGTTCAAGAAGCAAGTTTACAGGTATGTGTGCAAGATAGATGTCGGCCTTACCTGTGCAAAAGACAAATGCCAGACTGAATAGCACGGGCGCCAACACCGTGCAAATGGCACTGAAGAGGGCCACTGTGGCCATCTTTACTATTTCAAGATACTGGAAAAAGACACCACTCTGCTGCTTCGAGCTCAAAGCAGAGCTAATGAGCGGCATTAACAGAGCAATCAGGAGTGGAGTCCTGTGGAGGATTATGGCTAGCCTCATGGGGTATGTCACCTGTGAAAGAAGGTATATAATGGGCATGACATTCAGGTAACAAATATAAACAACTCTTGCATTGGCATTTGCCAGTGAGTTTGCTGCCATGCCGGATGTCATGGTGTCCTGCAAGAGCTGCACTACAGACTGAGGTCTTACCATGAGCAAGCCCAGCACGTCGAAAAAGATAAGCTTCTCATCTTCCTCCACAATGTCACATCCACTGGAGAGATCCATGCCAAACTGTACAATTAGTTTGGCCACATTGTCGCCCATAGCCTGCGGAGTGGCGCTCGACAACAGCTATATCAGTTGACCGTGGAGGTCAAGCACGCTCAATCAAGGTGAAACCAACCCTGGCATGGTGCTGACCTGAAGGGTGCCTGGGCGGATGCTCTCTGGAACATCATGCTTGCTGTGATAGGCCCCAGAATCCAGGAGAAAGGCAATATCAACGCCTGGCAGATTCCCCAAGTACTTGGCAGACATCATGCTGAAGTCTGTGTCGGCAGGCAATATCCCTGCCTCAAAGAAATCCTGCATGGCATGCACAACCCCTTAGCAGTAGGGACAGCGAACAGACTCTCCCAACATTCCCCTTGGATGTCACAGATCAGGGTAGCGAAGCTGAAGAAGACTACCTGAGCAATGACTGTGCCGCGCGGACGGCTTGCTACCTTCGCATATGACTTCATGGTCCAGGATCCACTATGCTGAAAAACAATGTCTGGACCTCCCGGCCCAGTGGACTCTAAATTAATGATAGCTCCAAGCCCATTCTTGAATCTGCTGTGTTCCCTGAAGGCATGCGCCCCCAGGAGGAAGGCCTCCTCCCCGCCATTGAGCAGGAATACCACTGGCACCTGCAGCTTTCGTGACTCATCGCTCACCAGCAACCGCGCCAGTTCCAAAGCCACTCCCACGCAGCTCGCGCAATCTGATGCACCTGCATTAGCAATGCACATGATGATGCTTCTTGAGTATTTCACCATTGGTTTTCATTCATTGACAATTCAACTTTGATTTTCATAACATCCCACAACACAAATGCAGTGAGCATGGATCAAAAAGTTGAGTTTTGAGTGCAACTACCTGGTGATCCTAGAGTGCTGTCGAAATGTGCATTGACTAGCACTGCTTTGTCAGCGGCTGCATCTACTGGGATGATCTTGAGAACTACATTGGAGATGTTTATGTAAGCATTTGTGAAATCAGCATGGAGGAAGTCCAGGTCTGTGGCTCCTGTAGCATATTCACAGGCCACCTGTGACGCGACAAACTCAAATGTGACTCAGAACTGACTGCAGGGGCATATGGATGTTTGGAGCACGGACAGCGAGCACCTGGAATGCGTTTTATCTTTCCCAGGAAAGGAACTGGACAGTGCATTGATGATTTACCTCCACACGTAGATCTTCCCTTGCCGTCGAGAGTTCTTGCACGCGTTGTGCCTCACCTAGCAAAAAGGCTGATGCATTATAGTAGTGCTTGGCGCCAACCTGCCATATCGGGGTGCTGGATCCGTCAAGACATGAGTGAAACTGTAGGTACTGTGAGGTTTGCAGCCTGCCCATATGGCACGATTGCTTGTGATTTCGCACCTGCCTATGCGGGAAACCATTTGCCAATTGCTCCGTCAGGCGTAGAGCTCTGCCCTCCGAAAACACGTCACCTCTGGACGCTGCTGACAGGGGCACTGCTGTGTGACTGTTCTGGGAGATGCAAAAGGACACCTGCACCGACATGCTCGTGATGCATTTTCTTGGCAGCACATATTTGATTGGATTTAAGCCAATGTGAAAAGGGCATTGGGATCTTTGTCATGTTCGTGTTAGAATGCCCCTGACCCCAACCAAACAACCTCACTGATTGAAGATTTTGTGAGACCGTTCGTCCCGGAGGACTTACCAAAGCTATGAATAACGCGATTGATACAAGCACTTCGCTTATTCGAGGAAGGAATGGTGCAGACCTTCTGTCCAAGGCCTGCGTTGGAAGAGCGTTATGGGGGTCTTTCATGAAGGCTCGCCGGGGAATGGGTGAGCTATGACTCGCATTCGTTCAAAATTTCATTGGAACATTTCTTTTTGACGCCATCAAGTGGCTTTCTTATACCTCCAAGGTATCCAAGAATGAAGTGGGCAGCTGTCGTCACGTGACTCTCTGGAGCCCCATGAAGTCATCGGTGAATTTCGCTCCTCTTAAACGCCGGACAAGAAACTTGAAGAAGTCGCTATCTATTGACTCTTGCGCTCAGTATTGTGCATTGCTGGCGTGTGGTGGCTTTCACCCCGGGCTGGATGTGACGCGAAACTGAACGGTGAGTATTGCTTGGAACAGTGAGATGGGTTTGCGGAAGCTACTGGCAGCATCAAGACTTTTATACCGACGTCCAGACGGCAGCATATCCTCCAGATCATCGCATGCATCGACGACCACGTTGTCAGGGTCGACAAGCAGCACTTGTGAAGGTGGACAGGGAACTCTGCCACAAAAATTTTCTCTGTTCATCTGCCATGTCAGCTTTCTCCCTTGCAGAGGAATACGTTTGCACTTTTACTGTGTTATTGTGTCTACCTGATCGTGGGTGTGGCGTTGTGACAGTACCAGGTCTTTTTCCAGGCAGCACCCCGTTCTCTCTGCCAAAAGGAAGCAGCAGGACCCCAGTGTATGCAACATCATTGTTGCACCAGATACAAAACGCTAAGCCGTTTAAAGAACAATGGGGGAGTGACGGACAAAGTTCGCAGGTGGTTCTTGACCGCTGCCATTCCAGCTAGATACGATGCCATCCATGGAAGACTGACTTTTCGCTGTGCTAACTACATCACTGTGTCCTACACCAGGGAAGTCATGGCCCCTTTGGAAAGTCAACGATGCATTTTCTGTGGGGAGGCGTTGTAGGAGCGAGCCTGGGAGCAGCAGGGTATGATCACTACCTTTCTTGCACGACGGACCCAAGCACAGAGGACACTTACAAGGATACTCAAGCCATGAGACCAATTGTGGGGCTTGCAGGTATGCAGGGATTGCCAACATGAAAATGCGCGACTGGGAAAGCACGCTCACACAGGCTTGGAGGAATAATGTCGGGTCCTTCAGCGTGCTGGACACCATCACCAACCTTGGCGGTATGTGCATGATGTGACAACTTTTTGGTGTCATCTTGACTGCATGCGTGCCATGCCATGAGCGCTGGAGTCTTCTGATCACCAAGGGTGACCTGCAGGACGCATCAAAGGCGCAGAGGACGCCTCGACATCGTACCATCCAGGAAGCACTGCGGCACTCCTCGGTCCGCACTCACTTGCAGATGCTGCCGCAAAGGCAGCCCCGGCCGTTGTCAACGTCACCCTTCAGGGCGGCAGCCATGGAGCCTTTAATGTGCGCCTTCCTCTGCATGCACTGTTCCTCTGTCAGGCTGTGCACTGCCTCACTTTGCCGGCGTTGTGTTCAAGCTCAAGTATAGTTGGATGTGTGGCCGTGCTTAGTGGCCTCGGAAGTATTCTGAGAGCGGGCCAGTGGAAGTGCAATGTCAGCATATGGGGTTTGGGAGCTGTCTTGCAGTACAACTGCTGTTGCAGTAGGAACAAGATGCTGTGTAATGACGGTTCATGGGGGGACGGATAGCAGGGTTCACCGAGCGGCAGTGGAGTCATATTGGATCCAGACGGGACAATACTGACCAATGCGCACATCGTGGCGGAAGCGTCACCGCAGCGGCGGCAGGGTAGTGGTGGTAGCAGGGCGGTGCAGCCCACAGTGCATGTGGCGCTGCAAGATGGGCGCATCTTTGAGGGCCGCGTCATCAGCAGTGACAGGTGGCACCTCCTTACTTATCTCCAGAAGCTGTACATCAAGCACTGTTTGGGGGATGTATCAGCACTCTGTCTTCTGGAGACTCGGAAGCCCTGCACAAAGGTTGGGAGGGGAGGCCCGTCAGAAGTTCTCTCTTTGGTTTCTCACGGTTTGTGTGGGAGAGTGGAGGTACAAAGAGAAGCACACCATGTTGATCATGCCGGCCGGCGGGCCCGGGCATCATGTTCATGTCATACACAAGTGCCACTGGATGCATGAGTGATTATTCTGTTTTGAACATACTGGCTGGGGTTGCAAATGGATAGTAACTACCGGAGGCCCTCGTGTGCAGGTTGTCGGATCTTGCGATCGTGAAGATCGAGTCGGCGGAGGCGCTGCCGAGCGTGCGGCTGGGCACGAGTGCGGGGCTGCGCGTGGGCGAGTGGGTCCTGGCGCTGGGCTCCCCGCTGCACCTCCAAAACTCCGTCACTGCTGGCATTGTCTCCTGCGTCGATCGCAAGGTGCCCCGGCCCCTGTCATGGGTTGTGTGCTGCAATCATCGGCCCTCTGTGAAACCAGGGGACTGAAATTATTCCTCCCCACCGGTTGCGGTACCTGCAAAAGCGTGGGCAGCATGGGGTCTTCCTGTGATCTGACATGATGTGGGAGGCGCCGTGTTGAAAATTTTTTGGGGGGTGCAGGCTGTGGAGCTGGGATTGGCGGGGCCGAACACAGATTTCATACAGACTGACGCGGCGATAAACTCGGGCAACTCTGGGGGCCCACTGGTGAACCTGGCGGGCGAAGTGGTGGGCATCTCTTCCATGAAGGCGCTCACGGCCGACGGCGTCTCCTTTGCCATCCCCATTGACACTGCAAAGCATGTCGCCGCGCAGGTGCATCCCTGAGTCCACGTTTCTCGCTGCTGATGCAGATAGGGTGTCTGTGCACTCCCAAGGGAATTGCGCGCATTCCAGTCGAGGCTGTTTTGCATTGAGTGTGAAAGCAGCAGGTTTGGCAGTCTTGTGGAACCGAGTGCAAGATCAAGTAGGAGCTCAAAAGACTGGGCTTGGCTGGAAGTCATATGTTGGGGTGGGGTGGTGGCAGTTGAAGGCACATGGGCGGGTGGTGCGGCCATACATTGGAATCAAGATGCTGCAGCTGAACGAGAGCAAGGTGGGGCAGCTGCGGCGCATCGACCCGGCCTTCCCAGCGGTCAAGGCCGGCATCCTGGTGCCGCAGGTGTCGCCTGGCTCCCCGGCCGCACGCGCCGGCCTGCGCCCGGGCGACATCATCATTGGTGGGGCTTTCTTTACGGCGTATTGGCACGTTAAATGGCCTTATGTGTGGAAAGCACAAGCATGCGCTGGGCTCGGATTATGGAGCAACAGATCATGGCCCACATAGAACGCAAGCTTGATTTGACAATGCCTCCACATCCTCACTTTCTTGAGGCTCCGTGCCTGCCAGTAAATGCTGTGAAGGAAGCTGAGAGAGGCTGCTGCACTTGCCTGTTTGACTGCTCTGTTCGGCGGAGCTTCAAACAAGCAGCTGGGAGCTGAGGGGCATGCTGGTGGTTGACAGGGTATGCAGGGCAGAAGGCGCCCAGCACAGCTGGCCTGATCAGGGCACTGGCCGAACAGGTGGGCAAGCCTCTGGAGCTGCAGGTGCTGCGACCTGGCAGCCCCGGTGAGATCGTGCTCAATGTTGTGGCTGTGGAGGCGCCTTCATGAGCTGTGCAGATGTCTCTTTTGGGTCCTCAGTCTATGGTCAGAAGCTCCCTACAAGCGTCCTGGTTGGTTGTAATATTGTGTAGTGTAGGCCCTAACGGGTGTCAGATTGAGAGTAAGCTTGGAGTTTGAAAAGTCCTTGCATGTATGCTGTACATTTTTGTGCTACGCTTGTCTGGGGTTGACAGAATTTTGCTACTGTTCACTTGGCTACTGTTCACTTGAAACTATTGTCAGGTGTCACCCAGTGTTGTGTCCCAGTATAATTTTGATTTTGAAGATCCATCAGGTTTTTGCTATTGAGGCGTTTGAAAAAATGGCAGTCACCAGCAACTTACAGCACAATCCCGTCCACACGTGTAATATCACACGTTAATGGGGGTCATTGCCTCATTTGTTTTCACGCACAGGGCTCACTGCAGACTTCACACACTTGCTTTAGACAGGTCCCTCTGTAAAACACCTGCATTCCCTCAAAATTTCTCACCCTCACAAACATTTAGCACTCAAAAAGTCACTCCAGCACATAGAAAAAGTGCAAAATGTCAATGAAAACTAGAGTGATTAAACTGCAACCGAAAAGGTGTGAGCGGACATTGTTATCTTGGAAAGAAAGGCAGTGTTTGCTAATGCTGATACTGCCAACACTGCACCATGATGCTGGACTATGAACACTATCCCCATTGGCCCCAGCCACCTGCACAAGTTGCGCAGCCCGCTTCAGAGTTAGCACAAGCAATTGAAAGATCACCAACAACTTCTTGATATGCTGATAATCTCTGTTGCGAGCAGTTGAAGCACAAAGTCTTGCAGAGCAAGGCGAACCTTGCGGGCCGTTGGCAGACACTGTGGGCCCAAAGTGGCTCTGCGTGAGCTGCAGCGGCGCGGGCTGCAGGTCATCCCGTCGCGGCTGCTGCATTACGCCGTCCAGCGCGCCGCCAGCCGCCGCCTCTGGTACCGGCAGCCCGGTCGAGAATGGCCCGAAACCAGCCATCCCAAAACTGCCCGCCACAGACTCCCTCGGCCCCGGCTGGCCCCCGAAGGCGAGGCCAGCCGATGCCGCGTGCGCGCTGTGCGGCGTGCTGTCTCCGGAGCGGCCGCCCGCGCCGTCGCTCAGGCCCATCGAGGGTACCACTGGGTGCGCAAACAGCGAGGAGCCCGAGCCGAGGTCGACGGTGGCGCGAGGCGTGCCATCGCCGCTGCGGAAAGCGCTGGTCGTGTCGAGGCTGCCGATGGCTGCGGCCAGGGGGCTCGGAGCGTCTAGTGACTGGCGGCTCAGGCTGCCCTGCCGCAGCGGTCCCTGCTGTCCAAACTCCATCGAGCGGCGCGGCCCCGGTGGTGGCGGCGGCGGGAGCCCATGCAACTGCTGGCTGCCTTCCCTGACGAGGACAGGCATGCCTCCTGCTGGATTAAGGGCACTGGCGCTATGCTGCAGTGGGTGGTGCTGCGGGATGCCTACGGCACCTGTCGAGGCCGGAGCAAAGGGCCCCTGGTGCACAGCCGCGATGTGGGCATCCTGCCAGCTGACCGGAGTGCCAGGGGCGCTGCCCCAGCTGCCCGGCTGCAGAGGCGCCTGCGCAGGCCGCGTCCCCGAGAACTGCACTGGAGCGGGCTGTGGTGGGCTGACCTTCATTGTCAAGGGCTGGCTATACAGGCTGCCGGGCTGGCCCACAGGCTGCTGTTGCTGCTGCCACAGCGGCGACGGCGTACGGGCCTGTGAGTGGTGCTGCGGTAGCGGAGGGGGCGGCGGAAGGCGCTGCGGTGGGGGACTCGGGCCAGGGACGGGCAGCAGGACAGGCGGGGGAGGCTGCTCCCAGGCATGCTCGCGCTTCATCAGCTTGGGCGGTGGTGGAGGTGGAGCGTTCGCAACCGGCAGCGACCCATTGGGAACCCCTGGCCTCGCAGGAGGAGGCCGGGGGCCCCGGCCAGCTGCAGCTGCGGCCTGTGCTGCTGGTCCGCCCCATGCCAGGCCGTTTGCAGGGGGCAGCGGCTGCCCCAGGAACGTCGGCCGAGGCTGCTGCTGTGGCGCAGCGGCCGGCGGTCGACCATGGGGCGCGCTTTGTGGCTCGGTCGGGTCAGCCGCAGGGTTCACAGCCTGGGCCATTTGCTGCTGCTGCTGCTGCTGCTGTCCCTTGAACTTATCAGGTCCAGGCAGGCTGGGAGCCTCGCGTGTGGGCGGGGCTGCAGCGCTGGGCGCACTGCGCTGAGCCTGAGGTGGGCTGATGGCCAGCTCGAGCTGTCGCTGCAGGCGCTTGAGCACCTTCTTGGCGTACTTCGCGCTCACGCCAACCTCCGTGGCCACACCGATCAGCGTCTCAAGGTCGTCCATGGCAGCAGACATCTGCGACGTCAGCAGGGTGCACATTGGCCACACTCATCCACATCAGGACTGGTGGTTTTGAGCAGAATGGCTTGAAGACTGACCAGCTTGAACATGGACAGGGAGGGAACTGTTTTGTCTTCCTCACAGATAAGCTCGGCCTTTTCTAGTTGGATGGTGAAGGTGGACACATGCGAGGGGAGAGCAGCCAGAAGTTGCGTGCCTGGGATCCGCTGGCAGCACTGCCTAGGTCCAGCACTTGAAGCACCTGCGCAATGGCCGCATCCAGCCGCTCCCGAACCTCCCCCTGCTGCTGCGACTCAACCGTTCCAGCCTCTGTCTCAGCATGCCGCTCACCTGCACACACTCGTTACTCTCAACCCCTGCTGAGGCTGCCGCACATTCCCCACATCCACCCCAGCAATCATGCTGCTGGAGCACATGCAGCGTTGTCACCTCTTCAGGGTTACTGACATTGCTACACTTCATGGCAAAGCTGAAGCAGAGTGCACCTTCATCTCTGGGCCCGGGTTCTCCTTCGGGGCCCCGGTGATGCCCATTCTCTGTGGGTGTCCGCGCCCGGTCATCCGCCTCGCCCTTTTTGCCAGCCTTTTCGGCGCCCCTGCTCTTTGCCGCCTTGCCCGCGGCTGCTCGCTCGGACCTTGTGGTGGATGCCTGCTCTGATGGGGCGTCAGGCTTCTTATGTGCCTCGTCCCCGCCAGCGGAAGGCTGCTCGGTGTTCGGTGAGGGGCCAGGCTGGTCTGCAGCGCTGGCGTCAAGTGCATCCAGGCTGCTTACATCCTCTGCGACAGCCTCCGCCGCCGCGTCGGGCGCTTCTGAGTCAGCAGTGACGCTGCCGGTCTCCTCATCAGGTTTCGCTTTGGCCCCCTTCTTCTTTTTCCTCCTCTTCTTCGCGCATGGTGCGGCTTTGCTTCTGTGCGACACACAGAGAGTGCGCCGTCAGCATTTGCAGCCGGCAGGACCTGCCTTCTGGGTGCCCTGCTGCATTGCAGATGCCTGCATTGCAGAGGTGATTACACTGCTACCAGAAAGACAACACCGCTTCTTTCTGGCTAGTAGCAGTATCATCACCACCATGTGCATTGCATGTGCATGCTCGTGCGGGCGGGCAAGCATCTCGTGCATGCATCAATCGCAGGATACTGATACAACACATATCAAGTGCCACCACCACCACCTAGGACGGCAGCAGGCTCACGCGATGCAAACTGCACTGCAACATTGGCCGATCCAAGCTCATAAAACTCGAACCCCGGAGTAGCAGATCACCCTAATGTCCTGACTGGTGGACAGGCCGGCACAGTCCGAAAGAGCCGAAAAACTCGCAGACGTAGGTGAGGGGATTGGGATGGCGGGCATCAAAAGGATACATGAGCTTAGCATGCAACAGAGGCGCACCCGCAGCCCTCCAGGTCCATCTCAGCAAGCAGGGCAGCCATGTTAGCGTCGGCGCGCGCGGCGGAGGCCTCGTCATCGCCGTCGTCAGAGGCGTCGTGGCCGCCGGCCAGCTCGGCGTCCTCCAGTGCCAGCTGCCCCTCTAGGCCCGCGTGCGCCGTGCGCTCCGCCACCCCCTCAGCGTACACCCGCTTCAGCTTCGCCTCCACCAGCTTCTGCGCGGCAGGCCGTTGCACACGATGTCACCGCAAGCAAGAGCTTCTATACAAGCAGGACATTCACCCCCGTGTATGCTGCCTCACTGCTGAGTTGGTACGCGGGCCCTGTGTGCGATGAGGACCCCAAATGAAAGATGACACCCACTTCAACTTTGCCTCCACCAGCTTCAGCACAGCAGGCGGTTGCACAGGACGTCACTCGAGCGCCACATGCAAATACCAGAATCAGCAGTCCATAAATTGCAGCCTAGAGGAAAGTCTTGGCGCCACTTACATCAAAAGCAACAGCCCTATAGAAGCAAGGATGTTCACCCCCGTGTATGCTGCCTCACTGCTGAGGCGACGAGCACATCAAATGAAAGGGTACTCTGGGACAGGTGTGCACCTGCTGACGGGTGGTCTTGCCGTGCTGGCCGCACAGGACAAAGGCGGCAGTGGCTCCATCGATGCCCTCAGCACGCGCGCGCCAGTCGCAGCCCAGCCGCGCCAGCAGAAACATCATCTCCTTCTTGTTCGCCATTGCTGCATGGTGCATCGGCGTGCCTGCGCACAACAGCAAGGGGCGCCTCAGGGACAAAGCCTCCGACATCCAGTGCAGGCAGACAGCAGGACATCCTCGTATGCACGGCTGTGGCAGTGCAGATGCTGACTTGGCGACACATTGAGCAGCAATAAAGTCTAGAGCAACCACCTCATCTCGCCATGCTGCTGATGAGAATCTGCAATTGATGTATCATGAGTGGCGCAACTCTATTCATTTCCAGGTTATCTCCTGAAGTTCAATGATGAGGGGAGGGAGATTTTGAACCCATATGCCCTAGTACCATGGCTATCCTTGCTCTATGTGGTTAGTCGCTTGAGAAGACACTGTAGGCTGTTGATAGACGCAATGACTGGATGCCCACCACCGACGGAATCGCGGCAGTTGATGTCGGTGCCGAGGGCGACCAGCTTGAGGACCATGGCCTTGTCGCCGCAGCCGGCGGCCAGGTGCAGGGCGGTGCGCCCCTCCGCGTCGCGCGCGCCCACGGCCGCGCCCAGCTGCACGAGGCGCTCGGCCACCGCGATCAGGCGCGCGCGGTCCGCCTCCATGCTGCTGCTCAGCTGCAGCGCCTCTGTGCGCCGCAGCAGCGCTTCCAAGCTGCTCTCCGCCGTCGCGCGCTCTATGCACTGCTCCCCGCGCCCCATGCTCCCTGCCACCACAACAACATGGAGTACTTATTGATCCTGAATGTTATGCAAGTTCACGTGATGCTTCCATACCGCATGGTTGCACGCATTATCGTCACCCTTCAGGAAAACGGTTGAAAGGGGCGGCTCATACCTTTGCGCAACAACAGAAGTATAGGAAAGGTACTGATGTGGCACCACCATTACAGTGCGTATGTTGCATGAATGGGACACTCAAATAGTGATGGTCTTTTAGACACTGTGGGAGCACGGCAGTGAAGCACAGTATGTGGGAAGGGGGGTATGGGCACTTCTGGTAGGCTGCAGGGGGAGGGGCGCACCAGTGCCGGCATTGGTGAGGCGGGCAATGGCGACATCGAGGCCATAGCCAGAGGCTCCAGAGGTGGAGGTGCGGCGTTTGCTGGCGCGTTTGAGCAGCTGCATGAGGCCCAGGCCGCGCCAGTCCCCGGAGCGCGCCTCTGTGTCTGCCTCGACCGGCCCGCACAGCGCGCTGCCTGCACCACAAGCTCACATGCATCAATCAACCAACGTTCGCCAGAAGCGCACACAATGTCCAATATGTGCAACAGACATGAAGCCTATTTTGCTTTGCAGTGGCTCGTCACTCACTCTTCATCCCAATCTTTGCTTGAAACATCAGCCTTGAAGAGCAATGGATCAGGCGCGCAGTACCTGCAGCCCCTGGCAGGCTAGGAGAGGGGCAACAATTACCTAATGTGGCCCAAGCCAGGCCGGTCCTGACTGGGGTGAGACCGTTGTTGCTGAGGTGGCTGGTGCCATTGCAGAGCGCCATCTGGGCGGCCACCTGAGCGCTGGTGAGAGAGCCGTTCCCTGCTGCGGCCGCCCCACGAGCGCCGGCCACCGCGCCAGCCGCCGGTAGCAACGATGCGGCTGCGGAGCCTGCCCTTCCCGCCGTGCCGTTCACCCCTGACGCACCATCTTTTGACCAATATACCCTTCATACATTCACGTCTTAATTGCCGCTGGTCTTCTGATACAGCATGTTTGCTGCTCTGACTCCTGCTGTCCGCTTATTGGTAATCCATGCCAAAGACTTCAAGCTAAAGTAATGAGGCGCTTTTGAGTCGTTCTTTGTGATGCTTTTTATACTGCATGTATGTGAGTGGGGGTGGCTGACTGTGCGCAGGCAGTCTTTTCATCTTGAGGGCTGACCTGGCTGGTTTTGTGGGGGCACGGCAGCGAGGGCCGAGTAGGTGCCATGTGCAGCATTCTGGAGCGGTGTACAGGATGTGACGTCGCGTGCATTGAGATCGGCCCCCAGCGAAACTAGCTTCTCTACCGTGTCTATGAACCCGCAACCTGTTCCCCGCAGAAGCAAAAAGTAAGGCCTGCTCGCACAGCATGTGACATCAATTTCAGATTGACAGCACGTATGCAACAGTGATGCTCATGGGCTTCTTTGTGGACTAGCTTCGCCTCACCGGCAGCTAGATGCAAGGGTGTGTTCTGAGCGTCATCCGTTGCATCCACAGGGCACCCGGCATCCACCAATGTCTCAATCACACATGACTGCCCAAACGCCGCAGCATAATGCAGAGGCGTGCTGCCATCCTGCACCACAAACACATCCCACTGAGGACCTGCACAAAGCCTCAGCATTGCGACAAATCTGGATTAGTAATTCATTACAGTGGGACCTGGCCAGATGTGCCAGATGAAGGCATAAGACGTGAATGAAACAGTGAAAACCAGCGGCGGGCAGACCTTGGTGCGGGCAAGGACAGGGAGTCCGCATCGCAGCAACTTTCGGAGGACATCTTGGCGGCCGCAGCGTGCGGCAATATGCAGCGGGGTCTCCAGCGTGCAGTGCTCCATGACTGCGCTCACCTTGGCTCCCAGTTCCACCATCACCCCAATGGCATCCACATTTGTGGGACCCTGCTCACACCACAGCCCAGAACCGCTATCACTCACATCTAAGCGAACACCTGGAGGCTCCTCTAGCAGAAATCCTACAACTGAGCAGGAAACGCCTGAATCTCACTGGCGGTTGTGGCATGCACAGAGCGAGCCCAAGTAAGTGCAGCAGTTGCATTTTTGCCAGTATCAAATCGCCACAAGCCCATCTAGCAGAACTAAAAAAGAGCAAAACGGGGCCTGCAACCCATTTCATACAGAGGTGAGTGCAGTGTCAGCTAGGCAAAAGGGCCCCCACCTTGAGGGTGGCAAGGGCCAGGGGAGTCCAGCCCTTGGTGGAGCGCGTCTCCATGGGCGCTCCCAGCTGCACCAGGCGCGCAATGGCCTCACACTGCCCCGCATCAGCCGCCAAGTGCAGAGGGGTGTACCCGCCACGCACATCCTTCTCGTTCAGAGCCGCTCCCGCCTTAACCAGCACCTCCAGTGCAGCCACCCGTCCGTGCATTGCGGCGTAGTGCAGCGGCGTCCGACCTGCACAGAGCACAGAATTGAATATCCAGCCTTTTCTCTTTGAATGGGCTTGTTCTGCCGCCTTACCACAACTGTTCATGGTCCCTGCCTCCCTCTTCCTACTCCTTTATGGAGTTGTCTGGACAAAATGTGCAAGCAAGATGTGCAGCGGGCGACTACTATAGCCTGTCCATTTTCAGCGTTTTTGTCGCAGTTCCTCTTCGATGGGGTGGATAAAAGCTTTGATCAGTCACTGGCACAGTCAGGGTCAAAATCAGCAGGAATGCAACAGCGTCATGAACTGGTCAAAAAAGTTGTCTTAGCGCGCACCAAGATAGTCTTTGACATCAACATCATGGCAGAACTGGATCAGCTTCTGGATGGTCTTCACGTGGCCACCATTGGCCGCACTATGCAGAGGCGTGAACTGATATGTGTCTCGCACATCCACCTGAACACATCAACCCCCAGCTCAGACGGAACAATCAAACAGGTCAATCAATATACTCCCCCATATGCAAGTGATGGATGCTGCAGCCTTGCCAGTTCACTGCTAGCAACTGCGATGTCAGGCAGTGCTTTCTTGCTTCCCTCGCTTCCTCGCTCCCACTGCCCTCCTCAACCACTCATGTTTGCGTTCACGATTGCATGCATGTCTACGGCCCCAGTCAGGTTTCACGGGAATGGAAGTCCAAGAAATCGACGTGCCTTGTTCTTAAAGTGGCGGACAAGGAGCTCGATGAGGTCGGTCCAGCCCTGCTCAGCAGCGACGTGGACGGCGGTGCGGCCCTCTTCGGAACGCGCCCAGGAGGGGCAGCCCAGCGCATCCAGCCGCCGCACCGCCTCCGCACGATTCCATGCGGCCGCACAGTACAGCGGCGTGCACCCGTCCCGGTCCTTCACATCCGGCGGCGACCCCTGCAACACACCCCCGCAGCCTTCAAGATGCTGCCTGCTGGCCACAAATTTCCTTCCTGTATGCCTTCCACATCATGCTGGGCTGACTCTGCAGATGGAAAGCCTGAGTCACCACGCAAAAGGAGAATGTGATGAAGAGCGCGACGACATCAATTCTATTCCATCAGACCTTGTACATGCTCCCATGGGTCCAGCATAGGGACGGCAATACTGTTTCATGCCCTATGGCCTGATAAGCGCGGCTCACCAGGCTAACAAGAGCCGCAATGGCCTCCAGGTGGCCCTCCCCAGCCGCCACATGCAGGGGTGTCGAAGCGACATTGTCCTGCACGGTTGCCTCGCATCCCAATCGCACCAGCAGCTTTATTGCGTCGACCTGTACACACCCATGTGTGCACCTCAAACTGCTGTATGAGACTTTAGAAAAGCCACCAATATGAGAGCGGAAAACTGCAGACTACTGGCAGACATCCGCCTTGAAAAACTGTCTCACAAACACATAGAGCTCCTTCCGGCTGGAGCAAACGAACCTGGTTGTGGGCAGCAGCATAATGGAGGGGCGTCCATGAGTTTGCAGAACGAGCTGTGATGCTGCAGCCAAACTCCTGCACCAGCTTCTCTACAAGGGCGACATGCCCATCCATGGCAGCCAGGTGCAGAGGGGACCAGCCCATGATCTTGCGCACAGCAGCAAGCCCCGGCCTATTCAAGTTTAAGTGCTTGGCAGCCTCTTCCCACGCGGGGCTCAGCTGTGCCAGGTTGCCATCCTCTACATCCTCGCTAGTAGCTGTGTCCCACCCCAAGTGCAGGAATCCCATGAAGTCCTGCTCCCAGGCACACGAGAACATGATTGAGAAAACAGGCTCACTGCAGGCATTACACGCACGGTCTTGACCAGGCCCAGTCACGCATAAGACCACTTATGCCCCATATTGGGGCACAATGACCGCACACAATGGGATAGACGGGATCATGCCTGCATGCATCGCCGCCTAGCAATCTCATGCAAAGGCGTCTTGCCTCCCTCGTCCTTGAGCAGGGCTTCCACTAGCTTCAAAATCAGCGTGACCTGCTCCCAACAGACAAACTTTGAACATCCGTCTGTCTAGAACATGAAGGCGCTAATCATCCAGCATTTCCTCAGATGCCTGTCACGAATGCAAAATCTACATCACAATGATGCCGTCACAGCCTGATGGGGCAGACGCACGACCTGGTTCTGCACCGCAGCAAGATGCACAGGTGTACATCCAAGGATGTCCTTGCTGAGCAGCAGAACAGGGCCGCCCAGAGCCAGCAGAGCTTCCACCACTGCCAAGTGACTGCGCATCACCGCATGGTGCAGCGGGGTCCTCCCCTCCCCATCTTTGACTCCGGGATCAGCCCCCTGATTATGGAAGACACAATTGCAACAATCAGATTCCTGCAATGCTGCCATGCGAAGCAATCCACGCATTGGTGTAGAACTGCCTAGCACTGGATGTTTTATGAAAACATATACCAGGCTGACAAATAGATGAAAGCCCACGAAGCATGTGACCCACACAAGCGTACCTTTTGGAGAAGAGTTTCAACTTCAGCTAGATCTCCCTTCTGTGCCGCTCTATGCAAAGGCGTCAAGCGCTGCATCCGGATCACCTCCTGGTCCAGCATGCTCTATTTCACACGGTGAAATGTGATGGTGCAATGGTTCAAAAATTAAAGTCAGCAAACAATGCTGCACTAAGGGCCGATGCACAAGATTGCTTCTTCGACACTCTTTCGTTGATGGTGATAGCCATACTCCAGATGTTCCACTATAGACCAGCAATACACTGCTCGTTCAAAAGGTTTTCTAGTGAAGTTTTTTGGAGTTGCTGTTAAGATCTCTGAGTCCCAAGCTTGACACATGCTCCACCTTTGTTCAGGTCGTTGTGCGTCTGTCCCCACAGTGGAGTCTTCTCCTTCTCAAATTGAGCACTCGGGTAGAAGAAGCAAAGATCACCATACTGATCAGGTTTCAACGCAACGTTAGCATGCAGCCAGCGAGCAATATCAAGATCCTTGAATGCTGGCAGAGGCGCCACTAGAAACAAAGGCTAGGAGGGTCAGCATTCAAGTACGAAGTCCAATCTATAGGATTGCTGCTCAAATATGAAACGCAACAGCAGTTTCAGATCGGACAGGAAGAGGAAAGAAACATCAAAGGGAGGAGACATCAGCCTGGTGTGCAGGCAATCTGCTAGAGATGATGGCTAGCATGAAGACCCCTGAAAAGGCCTGTTTTTGACCGGTCGCCCGTGCCGCACCCTCCCGACTTCGGCGATGTGGCGAATACTCCATGTGGACACTGGCTACACTGGTCGCGGTTCAGCAGGAGGCAATTGCGACCGGTCAATTGTAAGACAGTGTGGACAAGCATCAATGCTCTCACCTTTCTCCTCGTTCTTGCAGAGCCCTTAGGTTTATTCCTGTCTCGTTCGCTAGAAAACTCCCTTTCTCCGACTTCAACCTCTGTGAATTGAAAGCCGCGATTCGTCTGGTTTGGTCCGTCCGTCGTATCATAACAGCTGCATCCCAGTCAGTCATGGTGTTCCCTGTGACATGGTGACAGAGAGAAATTGGCGATTAACGTGTGGCAAACGAGCTTGAAGAATCATTCTAATCAATTCATGGTGTGCGCGAAAAGGTGAGGGCTTTTCACGTGCAATTGAGTATGGTGCGGCCTGCTTTACAGCAAGAGTGCGTGTTGCTGTGGTCTGCGAAAACTTACTGACACCTTGCCTTGCATGCCAGGATGGTGCAATTCTGCTAGCGGGGATGTGGCCTTTCAGTGGCAAACGCGACCGGCTCACAGATGAACAGCAGCAAAATATCCGTAAGAAGTGCAAGTCCCTGTTGTCGGCATACTCAACATGCGCAAAGGTCTATCAGAGCGATCCCTCCAAATGTAAACGGTTGGAGACTCGATTAGTGGAATGCTATGCCACACAATGTCCCAGCTGTCAAGCACAAGTAGAGGCTTTCCAAAATTGCCTCCTGGGCACCAGCTCAATCGTGGGTGGGATTGTTGGGAATGAATGCAGTAAGCAAGTAGACGACATGCGCAAGTGCTTGGGAAAGCTGCACTTGTATCCTATAAAGTGAGGCAACAATAATGCAGCGGATACTATTGACCAATGCAAGGCACACCTGGCCTAACGCTGGACCCAGAAATCTCTGTCCTCTTGGCAATGCAAGTGTGCATGCATGCAAAAATGCTTCTGGTGTCTGTTGGTGTGGCGTCTATTTGTTACACACACGAAGACTGTAAGAAGCACTCTATTGTTTCTGCCGCTTATGCTTTGCTGGGAAAGTCTTCCTTCCTCCCCTTTCCTCTGCTTTCTTCCTTTTCAGTTCGGCCTTGTTGCTGGACTTGCCAAGCATTGAGGGAGCTTCCCTGCAAGCCACAAGATGACTCAATTGTGACCTTGGCAAAGACATGTGCCTAACGCTCTCTCGAGGACCTCAGTACTGCACCGCAGATGGCAGATACGGCTTATTAGCAGCCCAGTCTTCCAGCTGCAAGAGTCAGACATGTGCGGGGCAGGGGAGAGGGCCCCACCGCAGCGCAAAGCTGTGTGCAACATGCCCCAGGTGCAGGCGCTTGACATGGAAGACATCCTTTAGCGCCGCGGGGTGCGCAGCATATGCGCGCACGCTGGAGCGGAACGCGTCGCTGGCCAGGCTGCGCAGGCTGGGGTCCTCGCTGACAGCGTCGACCAGGCGCGCCTGCACCGCATGCGCGCCCGTGTGTGTATCCAGCGTCCGTCCCGGCCGCCCCTGCACCGCCCAACAGTGGTTGTGCCTGTGTGGTTGTGATGTGTCTCCATGCGATGGCATGAAGCTGATGCATTTACAGGGCCCACGGCTGCTGCCTATAAGGAATGACGCGGTTCCAACTTGTCGATTTGATGCATTGGAGAGGTCAATCTCCCTCTTATCTGTCTTCCAGAATTTGGCACAACAAAGGATCACCGCATCACTTGAGCAAGTCGCTATCCTGTCTGTTCACCCCATTTCATCCCACCACCCCATCACCCTATTTCCAGTTCACGCACCCTGTGGCTCAGTGAACAAACACAGCACAGAGGCCTTTGTAAAGGTCAGGCCGTTGTCATGACAATCAGGGAATGGCGTATCCGAGCACGACTGGCACCTGTTGACCAGGTTGACTCGGCAACAGGTCAAGCGCTGGTAAGAGGTTGATGGGGTCCAGGCGGACACCGGTGGCCTCCAGCTTGGCGAGGTAGCCCCGCTCGCAGGGCAGCAGGAACAGGAAGGCCTCGCCCACCTTGCCCATCCGCGCTGTACGCCCCACTCGGTGCACATATCTGCCCAAGCGCTCTCCCTCTTTAGGTCAGCAATGGTCAGCATCACCCATGAAAACCAAAATGGCTGCGAGACCAAACATCTCTAGCTGCCATGTGATGCCTATGAATGTGGTTCACACTTGAATCACTACAAGGTAATGGAACCACATCATCCGTACACCTACATCGCTAGTGCAACAATACTGCGAAAATGCCAAGAAATCTTTACTCCCTGCACTGGTGCATTTGGCGCCAACGAGCACCATTCTCAGTGGTGAGGACTTCAACTTACTCTGATGCCTCGCCAGGCGGGTCGTACTGGATGATGCTGGTGACCTCTGGAAAATCGAGACCACGAGCCGCCACGTCCGTACAGATGAGCACCCCGCTCTTGCAGCGGGAAAACTCCAGGAACGTGTGAGTGCGCACACCCTGCATGTCCATTCTCGTCCTTAATTCCGATCCTAGCATGGCACAGCGCAGGGCAAGATGGACCCCATCTATGCATGACAGGATAGACTGTTGAGATCTGGTGTGTTTGTTGTGCAAGGCAGGGCATCCTGGCTGCTCCCGCGATTGCAGCCATTCATGTTAGCCACTCATTTAAGACGGGTAAAGATTCAAGCAGGTGCGCACTTGGGCTAGATTGCCATGCAGCTTGAAGATGGGGACAGGCAGCAGCGGCGCCCCCTCCAGCAGCTCAAAGACCTCGGAGAACATCTGGTGCACAAACTCCACCGCATCGCAGCTGGACATGAACAGCACCACCTTGGCCGCCCGCTGTGCTGCGCAGATCTGGCGCAGCAGAGCCGCCAGCACCACAAGCCGCATCTTGCTGGGCACCTGCAAGTACAATGAACTGTCAGAGGCCTTGGTCAGGTATCACTCGGGGGACATGACATGACATATCACTCTGGGTCATAAAGTGCTGAAGGCGAACCAGAGTCCTCATGCATAAGCAGCAGCTGTGGCTAGATCTAGCTGCATGGCTTGGAATGGGCCTGGTCACTCAACAAGCTGTTTCTGCGAGCAACCTGAACGATCCACAAGCCTTGCATAGCCTACCATCGAGGCCGCAGATACTTGCAGGCAGCTGCATGCAGACAAGGTAAGGCGGCTGCTCACCTCGACCACCTGCTGCTTCAGGAGCTTCGGGATGTGAAATTGCTCCTGGTCGGTGCTATGCGCGTCTGCTTCATGAGCATTCCCCCCATTGCTGGGCCCTTCTGCTGCTGTGATGTGCAGGTGTCCCTCCGCAGCCTACATTGCAGAAAAATCATCTCATGGCAAGGATGTAGGAACACTGAGCAGAATCCACAGCGCCATATGACACAGATGCTTCATATACTCTAGTTAAGCACACCTGGACTTGGAAGCCGATGGCAGCGGGGTTCTGCAGACTAAGGGAAGCCAGGCTGTCCAGCTTTGAGTGGAGAGTGGCTGACAGCAGCACTGTCTGGCGCCGCCTGTTGCCTGCTTCAGACGTGCGCCTGTCGGTGATGGCAAGGATTTCACCTGCAGCATCGCAAGACGCCACAAACTACAACATCACAAGACGTCCAGGTAGCTTGCATGGCATGCACACAGGCCACTGATGTCAAACCATCGAAGTCTCAGCATGCATCTGTTGAAGGGGCTGGCTTCCCATGTTACACATTCATTTGAAAAATATGCATTTGACGTGGGTGCCAAGAGCTGCCCCAAAAAAATAACAAGTTGCCTTGCTTCTGTGCGGAGGCTCGCCTATCTTCTGCTCAAAGCCGAGGTCAAGGAGGCGATCGGCCTCGTCCAGGACGAGCCAGCGCAGCTCTTCAGTGCGGAAGGACTGGGTGTTCTGTAGGTGGTCCAGCAGCCGCCCGGGCGTGGCCACCAGCACCGTCACACCCTTGCGCAGCCGCGCCTTCTCCTTTGCCCTGTTCTCCCCGCCATATATTGCTCCACCCACCTGCCATTTTGGCAGTGAAAACGTGCAAACATGTGCCTCTCAGTGCAAACATGTGCCGAGTCACAAACGTGGCAGAACCATGGTGGTGCGTAGGTTGGTTCTCTCACACACTCTACTGATCCAACACGAGTAAAAAGTTATAATAGCAACCCCTCCTGCTGCCACACAAGACGGTAGCATGTCAGGTGCACTGAGAACCCCACGGAAATCCCCATGCAACAACTTGATCTCTCACGCCTCTGCCTCATGACAATCAGAGCTTTGGTGATTGCAGTCACAGATCCGTTATCAGCCCTACGTTTGCGCCGGCTCGTCACCAGCCCCCTCTGTCTATCCCAAGCGGGGACGAGGAGATAAAGTGCCATTCGTGCATGCCCACCAGCCAGATGTAGCGCCTGAGGATGAGCGTGAGGACGTCAGCAATCTGCAGACACAGCTCGCGAGTGGGCACAATGATGAGGGCGTGCGTCCCCTCTGCTCTGCTAACTCGCGGCTCCTGGGCTTGCAGATCGTTGATGATGGGCGCCAGATAAGCCAGTGTTTTACCAGACCCGGTGGGCGCATTCACGAGCGCGTCTCGGCCCCTCTGACGCATGCACAGATGTACTCATGCTGATATGCACACTGATGCCGCCGTGGTTGTCTGAACACTCTATTTCTTTCATTCACTTGTGAGGCATAGGAGGAGCAATATATTACCAGAAGTACAGGTATGGCTGACTGCTGTATCCGCGTCGGTGTGACAAAGTTGATTTCTGCAACTCCAACAAAAACATCAGCAGCAGTTGCTCTTGCATTTCTGTGAAGTGCACGCTCCAGAAAAGTAATGACCCCAGGTGTTGTGGGCGATCTCTTCCCATGTTCTTCAGCAGATCTGGTACTCTACCTTCAAGATGATCTGAGAGGGCTTCAGCCAGCCCCAAGCCCCGAAATGATGAAGAGTCAACTGGTCCAAATACCTCCAGCTTCTGACTTGCAGGGACAGCTGACTCAGCATGCACCAGTTCCCCCGTCTTCATATTGCTTTTGGTACCTGCAGTGTTGCAGCATTTCATACCAGCTTCAGTCTCCAGCTCCCAACAATGGCTGAGAATATGCGATGCACAGGCCTGGGACAAGTTGATTAAGAGTCCAATGCAATGCAAGGCAGGAAGCACCTTTATGTTTGACTTTCTTCTTCTTAGTGTCCTGTTCCTCCTTCACTCGCCGCTTGGTGGGATAGCGCATGGCCTTGCGTTCATCGATGAAAGACACAAAACCCCTCTCCTGCAGACTTGGCATTCGTCAACAGCCCATCCTTGCCTTTGGAACATGGGGTAAATCTAAGATGCACAACGTGCATGCAAACAGTCTTGTGTTGTTGCCAGAAGATGACTTGTGCCAAGGAGTCATGCTCCTATCCAGAAGTACTAGCACAAGGATGCACCTCATCGCTCTCTTCATCAGGGCTGCCTCCTGCTGCTCCACTGCCAGGTTCTGCTGCTCTCAGGCCAGCATCGCGCTTCTGGAACCCTGCAAGAGCTTCTAGTACGTCCTCCTCTTCGCTACTTTCCACATGTTGTGGCTCTCCATTCTCCAACATAGTCCTGATGGCCGGTGCGTCTGTAGGCAGGGAGGTACCGAGGTGGATGTCAGCCAGGTACACGCATATCGCGTACCTTCGACAGAATCTCTTTGGAGCAAAGTCTCGATATGACCCAGGACTTACCCAACTCATGACTCAGCGGCCTTTCCTCCTGCTGGGCCTTTGGTGGGGGCTCATCCTGCCCGCTCTGATGTACTGCAGCAGATTTGTGGATATTTTCCCTTTGTTGGCTTTCAATCTTCCGCAAAGAAGAGCCTGCAGGTCTCTGGGACGCTTTGTCTGGCGCTTCCTCCAGTGCATACCCCTTCAGAGCTGCTGCTGCTTGGGTAGTGGGGGCCTTTTCCAGCCTAGTCACTTCCCTCTTCCTTTTGTGGTCATGATTCCCCTGCAGCGAGGATTTTCCTATATTGTACTCCGTTAGAGGCCCTTCATAGTGTCACTGCTCTTCTTGGGCAGGACTCACACACTGACCAGGACGACAGCGCTCACCATTCCCAATGCATTCTTCTTGTTCCTGCGATTCCATCTGCTCGTGTTGCTGCTTTTATGGCTTACGTACTCGTGCTGAGCGCCAGAGTCGTCAAGTCCAGCAAGATTAAGTAGCATTCCATCGTCCTCCATACCGTCGAAAAGCTAGTACCTCAACTCGTACATTCAGCTATTTCAAGATCTTGATTCACGATCAGGACCTTTGCTCATAGTAATACACAGCGATCCCGTGCAGCAGAGTGTTGTGAGCTTCCGGAACGAAGTGCAGCCGTTCCGGAACCAGCAGGAACGCCAGATCGACAAGCCAGATTGCAATTCAGTTGTCAAGTTTGGGGCGGCTGAGTATTTATTCCAAGGGCGTGGTGTGTGAGGAGATAGACCGTGTGGAAAAGGAATCGAGCCGCTTCGCTTGCTTCCTCAAAGGTGAGCATTGCGTACAGCAAAGCAAAGTCATGCATCGGAAGTGTGATCTGGGGGACCTCTGTGTTGGCTGTGAACCCGATGATGCTTTTAAATCTTTGAGACCGGACACCTTGAATGTCGACAATACCAAGCAAACTCCTGAGGGTTCTGTGCACAGACCTTGAACAGTAAAACAACTGTCTTTCCAGTCGTGTATTTGCCCCTGCACATTCGCTGTACAGCGGCATGTAGGCATGTGAAACAATACACCTCAGGCAACTCCGTACGCGGGTTCCTAGACCGTGGAACTTAGTGTCCCTACCACAACTGAGGAGATCACAAACTCGGTTTTTGACCTGGCTGGAAGTCGATGAAGGCTGGACAAGCAGCCGAGTGACACACATTTATTTCCCTACACAATCTCATGGTTAATACACTGGGCGAGTTTGAACGACATGCTTGCTGTGTAGGGATCGAGAAACGAGGTGTTGGAGCTCCCTTCTTATCCGTACACCGGTGAGCCTGTCAAGGAACACTTTAACATTGCATTTTGCTGACTGTCCACAGCACGAGGGAGAGTGATGAAGAAAAATTTCGACGCTTGAACTGAGCTTCGCTTTGAAGAAGCAAAAATTTCGCTGTGTTCTTTCTGACTCCCATGAATGTTCAATCACCTTGTCTTCTGTGTGCTTCATACGCTTTCTGCTATCGGATGATGATCGAATCCATCTTAGGACACCTTCTGAAGCAGACCATCGTGTCTGCTATTGAGACCAACATGGTTAATTGACCTGACGATAGCCTTTTTGTTAGCCTACAAGTATGCATTTACAAGTATGCATTTACAAGTTTTCGACTGCAATGGCAATGAACATTTATTCAGAGCATTTTGACATTCCTAGTGCATCACACTGTAAAGACTGCATGTCCTGGGCCCCAGTGATGACCAAAAACTTTCGTTCTACCGAGCAGCTACAAGCTGTGTGGATAAAACCTTTGGTTTGGAGACCTGAACTGAGGGGACTAGGACTGCAACACATCAACATGCATGAGAATCTCTCTCAGTATATTGCTTATTTGTGCCATGGCTCGCAGGGTTCCTTGTAAGGCAGGATGCCCTCTTATGTACGCACAGAGCTGCGGCCAGGCGGCTTCGCAGTTGTGTGGCTGGAGAGAAATCCTGTGAATCTCATGGATTTGACAATGTGGCAGCAGTTGATGGCTGCTCTGCAGGACCTGGAAGATAACCAGGTGAGCAGTTTATAGGTGTGGCTTTTTACCATACTCAGGGACTTGATATGTACCCTTTTTGAGCACTAAATGTTGTTTTAGGGTGAAGGAGCAGGGAGTAAAAGGGTGCAGCTGCATGCAGGCAGTGCGAGGCGTGATCTTTGCCTCAGGCCTCAAGCGTGATGTGTTTACTGCTGGCAATGACATTAAGGAACTGTATGCACCACAGACATCGATGGAAAGGTGTGTTTCAATCAAGCATCAACTGGAAGTTGTTGTTCTTTGCAGCCAAGTCCACTGTCAGTAATAGTGATTGGGAGTTTCCTGTTGCTTATCTGGTAATTGTAGGCGCAAAGACTCAAAGATTGCCTGTTGATGCCCAGGTATCGAGAGTTTTGGGTGACTTCAAATGTGTTCCTTGCGAGGCTGTACCGCTCACCCTTGGTGACCATTGCAGCCATCAAGGGTGCCTGCCCAGCTGGAGGCTGCTGCCTGTCTCTCTGCTGCGATGTGCGGATCATGACAGAGCAGGTATGTATCTGGCACGACTCATCACATGCTTTCCAGCGGTAAGAGAAGTGCTTTTCATTCTGACTTAATTCCTCTATGCAAATTTGCTTGATATGGAATTTGTTCTGGCTGACAGGGCCACATCGGGCTCAATGAGGTGGCCATTGGCATCTCCGTCCCCCTGTACTGGGGCCGCCTCATGGCCCGCATAATCGACCCCAAGACAGCGGAGCACCTCTGCAAATTTGCCGTGCTCCTCCCGCCCAAGGAAGCTGCAGCGGTGTGCTCACTACCCCAGTCCACTATGCATCTTTCTTTCAGACTTGCCTTTGAATGTCTCAGCAGCCCTGAGCCAGATTGTTCGGGAGTCCATCTCCTGCAACTGTGCTGTCAGCAGAACCAGTCTTTCCCGCAGGTGGGTCTAGTGGACAAGCTGGTGCCATCCTCTGAGGAGTTGTTACCGGCTGCGGAGGCAGCTATGGTGGAGCTTCTCAAGCAGCCTGACTCAGGGCGCACGATTGTGAAGAGCCGATTCCGGGACGAGTTTTCGCTTGAGTGGGAGGCGTACCCTGAGCAGGAGTGGCCTGGGGCTTGGGAATTGCTGGCATCGCCACTCACAGTCAAGTCGCTTGAAGCCACTCTGCAGCGCCTGTCTGGCAAAAAGACAAAATCAAAGTTGTAATTTCAATTTTCTTTTTGGCGAGAATTCTGTGAAGCGTTTTGTAGTTGTCATGGTGCTCAACAGCACTCATTGATTTGTACATTAGGTTGTGTTTTTGCATAAGGAGCTGCAAAGTACCTGCAATAGAGTATTGTTGTATAATATGGTGGAGGTTTTTGGCTTGCTGCCGTCTGTCATTAAAATATCTCAAGGGAAAACCCTGTGTCCAGTCTTTTGTCTCAATTTAGGTGCAGGAATCAGTACCGGTAGCAATGATACTTGAGCTTGATGTCACAAATGACACATGAACAGCACTGCATGCCAAGCACTGTCCCACAAACTTGAGGAGACCTTGCACTTTACCGAGAGTAAAGGAAGTTTGTGTTTTCCATGGAAAAGCTACATGCACCTGCGCTGCTGTGTTCTTTAAGATCTAATGGGGGGAAGGGGCGAGCTTTCGGTATCATGTGCGCCATGTTGTCGTTCAGGGCTGAGCAGCAGCTCTTCAAGAGTGCTGCGCCCTTATTTGAGGGGACTCTAAGATTTCACGGTTCTAGTAGCTAGTAGCCAGATGGCACAGCGGGTGGGCATGCAGATGATGTGTGTAATGGTTCGGAAAGTCTTCTTAATTAGCTTTCACATTTGACGTCTGAATGAATGCCATCTTCCACAGCACATAAATTTATGCTGTACCTAGTACTGTGAAACCTGCTATTTCAATCTGCTAGTGAGATCTCACGGTGTGTCAACTTTCCTTTATTAGTTGAGTTCAAGCAGGCCTTCTAGGAATTCATTACTTTGCCACTCTAGCAACCTGCTATTCCTTACCAAAGTGTGCCAAAACTCACTCTCAACGTGCCACTTTGAAAGATAGCATGCAGGGCAGGTTTACTGTTTGACAGAAAGAGAAATAGTGCTTCCAGCAGGCTGGGCGTGGCCAGGCCCCAAACTCCTAAAAATGGCCTGAGCAAGACTCTTTGCTTGGCTAGGAGAACATTGGCAGCCACAGCACCATGAGGATACGCTAATTGAATGCACTGTTTCAAGGGCCTTCAGAGAAATCCTTCATTTATACATGACACACATGCTAATCTATACAAGATGTCCCGAGATAACCTTAGAATAACTGGCTGTCAAGCATTGGAGAACTGGTAGTCAACCTCATGGCGATACCTTTCCCCGGGTCCCAGGATGACTGAGGGGAAGGCATGCTCATTGACAGCGTTGGGGAACCCTTGGGTCTCCAAGCAAATGCCAGAGTGCTTGTTGTAGACGGCACCGCCCTTTCCATGGACACCATCCACATAATTAGCAGAGTAGAACTGCATGCCTGGCGCAGTGGTCAGCACCTTGAGGCAGCGCCCTGACTTGGGGTCTGTGAGCTTGGCCGCCAGCTTGGGCCTGCACAGCAACTCTTTCAAAGTCAAAATACATCATGTGTATGTCAGCTCCCTTGCATAGAAAAGGGATCCCGCAGAATGGATCATGCAGCATTTTGCAACGATAACATTTTCAGGGCGAGGTGTTTTTGCACCATCAAACTTGCGAGACAGCCCCTTCCTCTGGTAGTCTTGCAGGGGTAATCATGCAATTTGGTCCTCGGATTTGTTCCCATTGCGAGATAGTAGAAGGCAGTGGGCATGTGGCGTGGGTCGCACATGTTGCTGGCTGCACCATTCTTGACGATGAACTTGGCTTGCCGGCCCATGCCAAAGAGCACATAGTTGTGATCGTAGCCCCCAGGAACCTGACCAATGCTCTCCCTGATGCTGTGTTCTTCTGTGAAGTCGAAGGGCGTGCCCACCACAGGAACTATCTCACCTGTGGGAACTGATGTCTCATCAAGCGGAGTGTAGTGATCCCTGTGTGTGGCACAGCAGTGCTTCAATGTCACCAACCAAATGTGGTGATTCTGCGCAGATTGTCCACAAGAACAACAGGAATCAAGTTTATCTGGCAGTGCAAGTGTTTTCAGACAGTGTTTGAAGCAGGCGTGTGGCCGCGCACCCATTGATGTACAGCGTGTGGTCGAGGGCAGAGCCGCTGGCATGGCCAGCGAGGTTGAAATAAGAGTGCTGCACTATGTTGACAGGCGTTTGCTTGTCTGTGGTTGCCTCAAAGATGACCTTCAGCATGCCCTCTCGGGTCATGATGTAGGTCACAGTGGCGATGAGGGTCCCAGGATAACCCTATGGAAACAAATAGGGGCAGTTGAAGGTGTATTCCTTTCTTCTTGGGATTCCATTTGAAGCCCAGACACCCCTGAGATGCATTTTTCTGCTATAAGGAATACATGAGGAGTCCAGCAGGCACACCTCCTCGCCATCCTTGCTGGTGTATGTCAGCCGCACAGCATCACCCTCCGGATGAGAGATGTGCGCGCCTTGCCAGATGACCTTGTCAAACCCACGTTTGCCGCCGTGAAGGGCATTGTGGCCATTGTTGGTTGCCAGCTTGTACTGCCGCCCCTCCAGACTGAACAACCCCTTGGCTATCCTGTTCGCCACCCGTCCCACCACAGCTCCGAAATAGAAGCTACCGTCACCCTGCAACGGCTTGAAGCCATCAGTTTACAGACCGCTGACTGTGAATCTTAATGAAGTGTGCAACAGTTCAGATATCCAAGGTGGACTCTGGCAGTTTTGGTGATGTAGTAGAAAGGGCTCCTTGGCTGTTAACACCCTTAGGTTGGCAACTAGTGAGCATTTGGAAGCTGAAGCGCGAGGACAACTGAATTGATGGTCTGATTGAAAGAAGACCAAGACTGTGAAGACCTGTCGGCTCTATGACGTACCGCGTACGGAGCCATGTCATCGAAGCCGAGGACGACATCTTCAAGATTGCCTTCAGCATCTGGGACCAGCAGACGCTGTATGACGCCACCAAGAGGGCTAATATGCACCTCCATGCCATCAGGACCTCGTAGGACGTGGATGGGCAAATGGCTCACATCCCACCACCGTTTCAATTTTTGTGCCCCTATGGCGAGAGGACCGGCCGCGATTGCAGCCCCAGTCACTATCCAAGGAAGAGGACCGCTGTGCAATATCGAAGGAATCTTCATTTTTCCTCACTTTTCAGATTTTTAAAACTCCAAATTCGACCCCTGTTGCCTCTGTGTGGACTAAGTGATGTTCGTTCAATGGCAGCACTCTAATGAGCTGCTCGCGCGAGAGGCATCGCCCGTACAGTACCGCCTTCAAGGCTTGCTTCGTCATACATTGCCTCGGTTTGTAAGATACGCTCAAGACGCTTTTCTCCAGACGCTTTTCTGGTAGTAGTCTTTGCAACACATTATATCTCTCTCGGATACAGAGCGTTGTGGCATCCTAGTTACAGCGGATCTCATCTCCCAGAGCGACATCCGGGTTGTGTACAGACTGAGAAAAAGCACGGCCTATCTGCTCAATCACCTGCTCCATCCTTAGCAACAACTTGCCAATTTTGCTTCATCAGAGCTAAGAGCACTGCAGACCTCGCAAAGGATTGGTACTGGACATCTCCCGTGTCCTAGGGTCCTTCCAGAAGCTGGAGTGTCGTGTAGCAACAAGGCATTGAGCACTCGAGGCGTAGTTTTTAGCAAGCTGACACAATATTGGGCAATCAATTTCTACACCATCAGTTATATATCTTCCAGTGCTCTGTTTAGAATAGATCAGGCGAAAGCCCTCGCTGGATGGGTACTAATGTTGGCCTCGCCCCCATGGTTGACAGTGAGAAACCCCCTCTTGATCTATGCGTCCAAAAGCTTGTCCGCATCAACTTTTAAGACCTTGATATGGGATGTCGCATTTGTCGGCCATGCTCATTTGCCTCATATCCCCAAGAAATGGAAACATGACATCACCCATCCGCGTGAGGTGTCTCCTAATCCAATATGTGCTCATGCAGGCACTATTTCAGTGATCACGAATGACGGGAGAGTCATTGTGGTACGTTTGCAGAAGCACTGATTGCCACTGTCATGTGCTTCTGCTGAGCTCCTTGCAATGACAATGTGGGGAACTGAACATCGCAGGGCATATTGCGAGGCTATGATCAAGCCACAAACCTCATTCTGGACGAATGCCATGAGCGAGTGTACTCGAGCAAGGTCAGCTGAGACTCTATATCTGACACTGATTGCCTCTGCTGTAAATCCCTTCTATGACATCACCATGATCCAGAGCGCCGAAGGTGTTGACAGTTGCCACGCTAATGCAGTCCTTGTGTGTTAGTGTGCAGCCTGGTGACACAAGTTGACTGTTGTGTGCAGACTGGTGTGGAGCAAGTGGTGCTCGGTGGACTGCATATAGTCAGGGGCGACAACATGTATGCGGCACTGCTTATCTTCGGTCCATTGTTTTCTTCTGCCTCTACTTCCTGAGGACTGTAAATGCCAGTGTTCTGCGCCTAAAAGTCATTTTCTCCTGCGCGCAGAGCAGTCGTTGGGGAGGTGGATGATGAAATTGACCAAGGACTAAATCTGAGTGCAACTCAAGCAGCGCCTCTTGGTCCTGTCCAGCACTGATCGTGCACATTGCCACTGGCACTGCGTTTACTTTATGATCATACATCATGATAATGTGATCACGTTCTTCCTGCAAGATTTGAAGTCTGGTTTGCTGGCACTGTAAGGACATTGCCCTTCCATCAGGTTTATATGGTAGTACAATCAGTTTTGAAATCTCCAGGACTGACAGAGAGAACATCATCATCTAAGAGCTCCCCCATCTAGATGTCGACTCAATGTACATTATCATCCCATAGCATACTTCATTATGCTTGACTTCAGAGCAGGGGTGCCATTAATGATGTCCAGGCCCAGGCCTCTGAAGCTTGCAAGAACGCCGCTCTGGGGCGCAAACACGCGTTTTAAGCTGTCCAGCGCCACCATCATGATCCCATTCTCACGCTGACGTGGCTGCTCATACATTTCCTGCATTGAACATATCAAGAGCTTGGCATCGGCGCACCCGCTAGAATCTCGATTTCACTTGCTGAGCCTACTCCCACGCATGCCCTCATCTTGTCCCGTGTTCCAACCAAGCAATATTGATCAGTGAAGGATCTACCTCGAGGAGGCCCAGCTCTCCGACGTCTCGGCCCGTCTCGACAGCATGCGCAAGAGCGTCGGCCAGTGTCCGCACATCCCCAAAGCCCAGATTGACCCCCTGGCCGGCCAAAGGGTGCACCACATGTGCTGCATCCCCCACCAGCGCCAGCCGCGGCCTTACATACCTGCAGGCGCACAATTGTTGACATGCGCATGCGGTCAACAGTGCAGCCGCCAATGACACAGAGCCGCTCTCGGTGCGTCAGGAGATTGCATGTGTCGGTGCAATAACCTTCCAGCCCCAGCACAGGCCAACGGAAACGACCGCTGCTTGGTCCCCTCCACAGCAAACACCGCTGGTGGTGCTGCAAAGTCCTCTGTGCTCCTCATTGGTAGCAGGGGGTTGCGAGCAGGAGGGTATCCTCCTTGCAACGCCTGCAACATCATTTCTGCTCAAGCTCTTCCGCTTCCACCCATCATCCTCGGTTGAGTCCGAACAGGCACCCCTCTTCCTTTCAAAGCAACATGGCAAATTTGATATACGGTGCACCTCATTGACTGCCACGGCAAACTCCTGAGGACTCGCTTTCTCCAGGGCTGAGGCCTGCTGCAATGAGGTGGACCACACAATATTGCTGTATCCATCGCGCACGGGGAGCAGAGCTAAGGGCCCTGTGAGCAGGAACCGCTGCCATGCTGTGTCGTTGGGCTGCTGCGTTCTCACAGTCGCCACGATGCCTCTCTGATGGTAGCTCCATGAGAATGTCCGCAAGTCTGCCCAGTCATGCAGGGTCTGTCAGCGCTTCCAACTTCGGCAGGAGCCCTGAATGGTGCTCATAACAACAACGCTTTCTTCTCACCTGCGAGCTGCCGTGTGCGCGACCTTGCCCCATCGGCCCCAACAACAAGCCGCGCCTTGCATGTCTGACCATCCGCCAACCTGACTTCAGCCAGACTATTTGTGCCCGGACCTGAAAGGCAGTTTCACACCTCATCTATGAAAATCCTTGTACAGGACTCCTCATGAGAACGATGTGTCAAATAGCATACTGTTCAAGATGATTCGTGAAGCGTGCATGCTGGAGATTGGCCTACCTTCATGAGCCTCCAGTGCATAGCTCGGCAGTGTGAGTGCTTCCAAACTGGCCTGCACCGCATGACCAACTTTGATGTGATCTATCTCATCACTGCAAACATTGGACGACACCAGCTGCGCATGTACCTGCCCGTTGATGTGTCTGAGAGCAACCCACCGGCCATAGCAACGAAATGTTTTTGAGATCCTTCAACCTCCGCATCAGTGCCGCTTGAAGCACCCGGTTTTCCGCCACATGCCCCATGTTGTCACGTCCGACATGACCAGCGCTATATCGGACATACCCGTTGCCCCCTTCATCCCACACCTGCATCCGGAAGCACCAGCTCTAAACTTAGAATGACCAACTAGTGCAGATATGTACCATCCCGGACTCTTCTCTGCAATTTTGCAGCCTTTTTTTGCTTTGAGAGCTTCACTGACTACTGATGCTATTGCAGACATGCGTCTGAGGGTTCAATTCCTGAGAGGTGAGGCATGGGTACCTGCATGTGTTGGAAAGCAGCGGACCGCGGCGGCGCAATGTCTTCCCAAGCCCCAACGCTCTGCAAGAGCTGAACACTTGCAGGTGTGACAGTGCTGACCCGAAGATCAGGGACGTTCGACAAGGGTGACATGACCTCTGTGGGGCCTTCCCGATCAAGCACTAGCACTCTGAGGCTTGATGTCGCTGAGTTAGTTCCTGGGAGCGAATATGCAAATATAAAACCCTCAATTTCGCTCATTAAGGTCAGTCAATCTCTTCAAACATAAAGCTGCCTCACCTAAAGCACATGCCAGCGCTGATCCAACCATCCCACCCCCAACGATCGCCACATCATAGATCTCCTCCAGAGAAGCACTGGACGAAAACTGCCGTGTACTTGGGCGTTGGAACACCACGCTGAGACTTTTCGCCAACATTGAAAATAATAAGATTGATTCAACACTGCTCAAATTCACATTGAACTATCTTGGTAGGATCGGCATGTGGTCACTCACTAAGATCTAGCTTAGGAGAAGAAATTTTACAGTAGTATAACAGTACCACCTCCTCAGTCTGATGTATCAGTTTGCTTGTAAGATAATAGATGACAAGGCAAAGTGCTCAAGATGAACCATTTGGCTTGAGAGAAGATGATGACGTCATCACCTTCTATGGGATGTCCAAATCCTGGAGCCATCACCCACAGTGCTACGGTCGTGTTCGCAGAACATTCTTTCACCCTAACGACTTAAACTCCTCGATCGATAATTGATGAACATATCAATCAATTACATAACAATACATAGAAGAGTGTAGACACTTCTATTTGACGAGCATTCTTTATATGTCTGATTTCCTTCCTAGGCCGTGAGACTTAGTAAATCTTTACTATTTACTTTCAGCACTAGAGTGGTATGCTGTCTGCTCCAAAGGTTTTTGGCGACATTCCAGATTGCCCTGCAGGACTGGAACGGAGATCACTGCTACGAGTTCAGGTGCACAAGGTTTGGACTGCTGTGACCAAGTAGGGGAATAAATTATCCAATATCAAGGTTCGGTATTGACTACCATTTGCCCATCAATCTTCAGGTCGAGAGCCACACAAACTCTGGCAGGCGACCCTTCATTATTCATCAGCCACTTAGGCGCCACTGCTTCAGGATCCAGAGGACACATGCACTTGATACATCAGTAGAGGTAGGGGTGTGAAAATGTTAGTCGCAGCTCTTCAGCAAATCTGTAGTGGGAGGTGGTTGTGAGTGGTGGCGACGGTGTTCACCGTCAGGCAGGTGCTGGCACGATCCGGCTGCAAAATGTTGACAATGACGCAAAGCGGAATCTCCTTGCCGCTCTGTCATCTGTACAGGACAATGGCATGTATGGGCTTGAGGTAGGATTGCTGCAGACTGTATGCATTTCTGAGTGAATTGCCCAGGAACGCACTCAATCATCGTGTCTATTAGCATGAGTATCATCTGGTTTGCACCACAGGTTCATCAACGAGAGGAAATCCTAAAGAGGATTGAAGAACTCGAGGCATGCAACCCTTTAGAGGCACCCACAGAGCACCTGGATCAGTGCCAAGGATCCTGGCACCTGCTCTTCTCCACTGTCACCATCCTGGTGGGGGCCAGTGTAGCCAACTCCAGGGATACTGCATAGTGTTCTTGGACATGTCCCATATCTAATGCTGCCAGTCTCACAGACTACCTGCCAACAGGGGCGAAGGAGGATAAAGCTGGGACTGAAGAACATTGTCAACATTGGGGAGCTCACACAGCACATTGACACAGTCAGTCGCCACACGGTGGGATGACAAACCCCGATGCTCATCCTGCATGCACATGTCTTGCTATCTTGACGCAAAACAGCCCCACTTCGTTATATGTTTTTATTGTAAGTTTAGTGGCTAAATCTCTGTCTGGCATGCAGGTCAACGTGGTAAATTTTGACATACTTGTGTTTGGGAAGTTCAAGGGCTCCCTGACTATTGAAGCCAGCTACGAGCCGGTGTCCCCACACAGGGTAGCCATAAAGCTCGAGAAGGCCACATTACTGCCAGCGCAGTTTCAGCAGCTTTTCCAGAAGAATTACGACATGTTGATGGACATATTCAACCCAGAGGGATGGTTAGACATCACATTTGTGGATGCTCAGCTGCGTGTTGGCCGAGACGACAAGGGGAATGTCTTTGTCCTGGAAAGGGAACAGAGCTGAACTTCAAGGGCAGCAGAAGCATCTGCCACAATTTTGCACAGAGAGTGAGTGAAACTGCTGGGGGTCGAGAGTTTGTGCTGTTATTTGACTGTTTTCTGCTGAGCACTGCCGATGGCGTTTTGCAGAGTTGGAACAGAGCAAAATTCAATTGATAATGAGCTCCGGACATGGATCTACTGACACTCGGGAAGATGAAACTTTTGAACAGTGTCGATCATCACCATGCCTTTGGCATTTTGATCGTCACATGTACTGTGCATGCGCACTGGCAATGATGCTCCTAAGGAACCGGCCAGGGTGTCATGCTGGGTCATAATGTGGCCTTGAATGCAGCTCTCTTATGAGCTGGTCAAGCAGGTGCACAGCTTTATCAGACAGTCTTTTGGCCTGCAGCAGTCTGACACTATTTACCACTGGTGGCACCGGCAGTACTCATTGCCATGCATGCCATGCCATATGGTTGCAGGCGGCGTGTGAGGCCCTAGAGTCATGGAATAGCTATAGGCCTCACCATCAGGAGTTCTCTGTGCGAGTTGCCTGTTAGCCTATCAACTGCAGCCTCATGAGGTCAGCTGCGCATGCGTCAGTGACTCTGAGTCAGGTCCAAGCTAAGTTCCGAAGTTTTGAAAGTTGTGCAAGGAACAGCAGTTGGACCATGGGGCAGGTGGTATGCCATCGCTCCAGGGCCAAACTCATGGTAATTTCCCCCCGAAAGTTGATGTCAACATTCCCTGTCTTGCATGGGTAAATTGCAATTACTAGAATTGCTTGATTTGGCTTTGTCCGGGGACCACCTACCATCAGCTTCCTTAACTGGGTCTGACTCGGACCGTTTGAGGGGCATGTTCATCGATACCTTGTGAAACGGCGAGCAGTATTGATGTAGGAGCAACTCAACATTAATACGATTGCGCTGCTGGGTTCACTGTCGCAAAATGGCAGGGAAGAGCTCGATAGCTTCAATTCTCCCGATGGGCATTCTCACCGACAGTTACAAGACTACACACTTTATGCAATACCCCGCTTGCAGAGAGATGATCGCGGTGGGAAAATGCAAAAAACCCAAATTTTCACTGCCAACCCCTGCTCTGCTCTGTTGCATACCAAACTTCTGTAAAGCCACTCTTCCAAGAGAGAACGTATTTTTTTGTTGCAGTATGGAGAATTTCGCTCCGGGTATAGTGGTGACCGGGAAGATACACGGCTCGTTTTCTTTGGCCTACGCTACATCTTGGAAACCTACCTTCTACGGCAATGGACTTTGGAGGATGTTGAAAAGTCAGAGAAGTTTTACAGGTGACAATGGGATATGGAACCTGTAACATAGATGCGTAGCGTTACGCACCACAGTGTAAAACCCCCGCTCCTGCGATAGGCTCGATACAGCTGGTTGGACCAGTTATCAACAGTGCTTCGTTCTGACAATAGGACACATATGGCGCCAGGCAGAACATCCTTTCCTTTTCCAAAGGACCTCTTTTTGCGCTTCATCGAAAAGCATGATGGTAAGCTCACAGACTCTACATTGTCATACCATGTCTCCTGCACAGAATGCACAAGAGGGGTCCATGTGCAAACCAGAAGTGGTGACCAAGTCGTTATGAAATTCTTCCCAGGGTATTTTCCAATAAAGCTTGAGGCGCTGCCGGAAGGAACATGCATCAATGCTCACGTGCCGGTCTATCAGGTATGGCTGCCCCTGCTGGAGGTCTGGTAACCTGTAAATCTAGCTTGACACATCCCGAACATCGATGAGCTCAAGAAATGGCCTGCAGATCACATCAACAGGAGAGTTTGCTCCGCTGTGCACTTACCTTGAGACGCTTCTGACGATGGTCTGGTGAGTGTTTCATGCTTTTGCAATCCTGCGGTTCACTATTATCTCAGGCCCTCCGCTTGAGATTTGGCGGTCAATCACTTGGCACAGGTCTCGCATTGTCCAATGGACTGTATGAGCACTTCAAAGGTGAGTGACTTGCAGGTACCCCTCAACTGTAGCAACACTGAGCCGAAGAGCGCGAGATATGATAGAGGCCGCGTTTGAGCAGAGCGTGGATGGTGGTGCTGCATCTCCGCTGTTGCCATCCAGGCTGCATGACTTTGGCTTCCGGGGTTGCTGCACTGTGGAGCAGAGCGTGCTGGGTGGCACTGCCCACCTGCTCAGTTTTGATGGCACAGATACCCTTTCTGCCGCCTACTATGCACAGGCATGCTGCCGGCAAACAAGACATTGCACCTTGCCACCTCATAATCTGCCCATGTCTAAGCTGTTGTTTGCATCTCCTCCTCTTCATTTATTTGAACTGTGTGGAGCAACGTTTTGAAGCTTGGCGTGCTGGGCGCACTGAATCGTGGCAGACTGAGAAACGCTTTAATTTTGGGACGATTGCTGTTGCAGTTTGAGCTAAATGATGGGGAGCCGATCGGAATGAGCATACCTGCTACAGAGCACAGTGTGATGACATCATGGCCCAGCGAGAGAGATGCCATTCTCAACATGATCTCCCACTTCGGCGACGGCATCTTTGCCTGTGTTATGGACTCGTATGACTACGCTAAGGTGACCCACCCAAAACTGGCTTGATACCACTCCACCTATGCACATGAAAATGGCCTTGGATTACCAGTCCCTTTCTGTTCTAGCACTGGGCTCTATTTGGGTTTCAAGCCTAAAGTACCAATCCTGCTCTATCCGCAACTCTGGCTCCATTGCTGGTTCTGAGCCTGGCAAGTATGAAGGGAAGCTTGCACTTCATGCAGGCACTATCAGAGGTGGTTACCAGCATAGCAGGGGCGAAGGTGGGAGCAGGTGGCTACATGGTCCTGCGCCCGGACTCTGGCGATCCTGTGGAGACAGTCCTGGCAGGGCTGGAAGCCGCTGAGAAGGTGTTCGGGGTGGACGTCAACAAGAAGGGGTACAAGGTGCCTCGCGGATGTGGAGTGATTCAGGGCGACGGCATCAACCTCCACAAGCTGTCCGCCATCCTTGCAGCCATCCTGCAGAAGGGCTTCAGTGCTGAGGTGCGCCAGCAGACAGAAATAGAAATAATAAATGTTCACCCTTCGGCGCTTCTGTGGACTTGAGTCATTGATGTTGCTCCTATATATTATGTGATTAGGCCTGTCTGCGTGCAGGCTGTTGCCTTTGGCATGGGAGGCGGGTTGCTGCAGAAGGTGAACCGGGACACGCTGTCATTCGCCACCAAGCTGAGCCATGTGGTGTACGCTGATGGCACCCCTGCTGACATCATGAAGAATCCTGCTGGTGACACTGCAAAAATCTCCTTCCCAGGTGAATCTTTCTGCAATCCATCTGCCTGGGCATAGATGATATGCCACATTCCAATTCAAGTCGGATGCACCACCCCTAGTTATAGGATTCCTAAGATTGTTAGGAAGCTTTTTAGAGAGTGCCGCTCACATGCACCAGTATGTTGAACTTCAGGAGCTCTGGCAGTCAAGCGTGTGGATGGCATCCCCACAGTTTTCCCTGCTGAAGGAGGCCATGTGTCCCCAGAAGAGAACATGCTCCGTGTCGTCTACAACCATGGGCCAGTGCAGGTGTGCCAAATAAGTATCATCTCCCAACGATGCTCTAGATCAGTCCCGGTCCTTCTGTTGACTGCAGTTGGATAATGAGTTTTGAGGCTTTCAACAATTACCAAGCAGCTCGCGGTCTGTTCTGCTCTGCAAAATCTTATGCAAATTTTTACATTGCAGAATGACTGGAAGTCTTTCACAAAGCTTCGCCAGCAAGTTGCCGAGGAATGGACTGCTCTGCCGAAAGCAGCCAATGTGGTCAGCAAGCCTTTAGCGGACAAAGTGGAGACTACAAGACATAAGAAGCACGTCTAAGCAAACTTTATGTGTTTATTGGTCTTGACAAACTGCAATCTAACTTGTGTAGTATCACAGAGCACTGCTGGGTTCTGTTCTTGAGCTTCCCTCATGATGGCACACATGGTCGTTGTACCACCATGCGACATGTGCAACCTTTCTTTAGTTAACTTTGCCCCTGCATCACAACATTCATTTTGAACTGCATTTAAGCTTTGCTACTGTTGCACTACATTGCTTGTCTAGTTCATGTACTGTTTCCAGCTTGACCGGTTTTATTCATAGATCATTTATTGGGTGCCTCGGGCTCCAAAGGCAAGAGCACTCGTGCAGGGATTGTCGATGATCTGTGATATCAGACTGATACTGTCAGTGTGCTCCTATCGGAAGAGCTACCCCATGTCAGGAAGGAACACCATCTGTCAGCCTGAGACTCACTTGTAATGTTGACACAGTAGGGGAAACCTGGAACCCCAACTGGAGCAGTTGTACACCAAGACGCACTTCAGCCCTTACCTTACCCACAGCAACGCTTTCTTGCTCACTGACATGTTATAAAAACTTCAGGATGTGATTAATCAATCTAATGATGCACATGCTGTATGCCATGAGACCATTCATGACATGTCCTGGTAGATGCATGCAGCAGCATATTGTTCTTCCAAATATGTCCGCAGATCAACTGTGCAACGATATGGCACCGTCCACTTTGCTTGATAAGTGCCAAACATATTCTTTTGGAATACTTTTACAAGGGGGTCACTCCAATGCCTCACTATTGGGCAGGTCAAACAGGCAGCAGCATTGCTTGCCAAGCATCCGCACTTTCAAAAACTCATGGCATATTCTTCTTGGAATGGGATCGCAAAAGCTGTGTTGCTTGCACAGATGGTGGATGCCAGATACTGCAGTTAACAATAATCTTGGAATCTCTGCTCTGTACAGGTGTCTAGCGCTTCTTGGCCACACCCACAGTGCGGCCGCGACGGCCAGTTGTCTTAGTGTGCTGCCCCTTCACGCGCAGGCCCCAGTAATGCCTCAGACCACGGTGGTTCCTGTAGGCGCAGACACAAATTTCAGAAAACTCCACCCATTTCAGTAGCAACCCACACATGCAAGACAAAGGAGGAACAAATCCTTATATTGAAGGTTGCGCGCACAGCACTTCTGTCATAAATGCTATAAAATGCATGAAAATGCAGGCTGGCTTCAAGTTATCACCTGATCTTCTTGAGGCGCTCCAAGTCCTCACGCAGCTTTGTGTCCAGGGCGGAAGAGGTCAACTGGGAGTTCTTGCCGTCCTTGTGATCCTTCTGCCTGTTGAGGAACCAGTCTGGGATCTTGAAGGTGCGTGGGTTGGCCACGATCACCATCAGCTGCTCCAGCTCTGCTGCAGAGAGCTCACCAGCCCTGTTCATCGGCAGCACAGTGTCAGCAGAGCAGAATTGTTTAGTAACATTCAAATGGTATTCGATATGAATTGTTTTCCAAGAAAAGCTTGCAAACTCGCATGATCCATCACTGAAACTGCTTCTGCCAGCAGACATCCTCAGCTAACTCCAGAGGAGCAGCCCCCACCTTTTCCCCATGTCCACCTCAGCCTTCTTGCAGGCGATGTTAGCAAATCGCCTTCCAATACCCCTGATAGCCGTCATGGCGAACATAATCTTCTGCTTGCCATCAACGTTGGTGTTGAGAACACGCAGAATGTGCTGGAAAGCGTCATCTGCGATCAGTGACTGCGCCACCACACAACAAATCACAATACATCAAGGGAGCACATGATCTTGCATACATGGCTAAAAAATATGATGCACGCTGGTGCAAGAGAGTCAGAGGTAGGCTCCAATAAAACCAGCAATCTGATGTCCTTCCACAGAACTTTGGCATGCACAAATCTTCCTAACATTACCATAAAAAACATATCCTACGTCAACGTCCAATGCCCACAAAGTGCACAAATAACAGGTGACGAAGAAACACAACCATCCCCTCCTTATACGAGAAGAGCAAAGCAGATGCCGTATCAGGCAGATACAGATGTAACAAAGAGGTACTCACCCCCATCTTGGGCAATTCCACAGCACACAGAGACGCAACGCACAGTGGCAGTCCCAGCAGCCGCCGAGGAGAGCAGGACTGAACTCGGGACCCCCCGCTATTGGATCCCCCGTTCGCAAGTGCATGCTTGTCGTACATGGCGTTCCTGCCGTGAACCGAAACACGTCGAAGGAGGACAACGGATCATATGTTTAAGGAGATACATTCCTCTCGATTGGCTGCTTGGGATGATCCCAACTTTATCCCGGTTAAGCTTTCGATTTAGCAATGTCACGCGTCGTGTATAGACTTCGATCGTCGTTCCAAGAGGTTGCACCATTGGGCTTGAGAAAGGTAGCAGGTCTGTGTCTCTTCCTTGTCTGCAGAGCGTGAAGAGTGTGGTAAGACAGTACACACATCATATGACGCGCTCAGCTATCCAACATCACTCGATGCAAGCCCCGAGAGGAAATCAGAAGGTTGTTTTCCTGGCCGTTGTGGGAGCACTGGCATTTGCTGCATTACCATTCATCAGTAAGGAGGTAGGAACAGAGCTGAGGGGCTCATCTCGCTCCAAGCGCCATCTGTGTCCTCAACGTTGTTCCTGATTTCGCTCATTTCAGGCCCTGTCCTGCACTTCCAGGTGCGAAGAAGGGAGCAAGACGTGGCCAACATGCGAGATGCTTCGTATGACGCAAAGGACGCTGCTAGGAACTCTCGTCTAAGAACTAAAACTTAGACACCATCCCTTGTGCAGGTAAACGGTTGATGGGCTCCCTGGACTTTCCCAAAAAAGGGATAAAAGTTGCCTTGGTACTTCTTCAATTTAGCTGTCCGTGTATTCTTCACAAGGACAGCATGTAGTCGTCACAATTTGATCTCAGCAGAGACTGGAAATTTTGGTGTGGTCTCTGCCTCCGACCATATTCCCAACTTGTGGCACAGGGCTGTGTATGCATACTCTTTTAAGGCGAGTGGCTAGGGCTCTATCAACGCACCTGGCAAATCCAAGAAGTCTTGAGCCGGTGGCCGTCAGGAGGATCCAAAAATTGTCAGGACAGCAGCACAGCATGGCGGGCAGTAGCGGCAAATCACAAGCTGCGCCAGAGACCCTGTGGCAACGAGTGGTGGCTGCTGGCAAGTGCAGTGAGACTGGCACAGAGTACAGCAATAGGAAACGGCAAAGGACATCATCTGGCAGTGCTTCCGCAGTGAGATGCGAGAACATTGCGACTGTGAAGCGCGATGAAAGACGCGGGGGGTCGCAAGCATCAAGTGTGGCCAGGCCAGGGAAAGAAGGGACAACTGATCTTGGCCAGGGCTCTATCATCATGTATGCGCCGGCAGCCTTCTCAGCAAAGGAGAGCGCAGCATTGTTTCGGAGCCTGCAGGTGTGTGCTCTATCTTGGAATGCTGCTGCTTCTGCAGCTGTGCTTGATAAGTCCTTCCAAGGTTGAGGAATGCACTGAAAAAGGTGAGGGCGCCCTGGCAGGATGATGTGGAGTGGCAGGCGAGGGAAGTCACAGTAATGGGCAGGAGGGTGATGCAGCCGCGCCTTGTGGCCTACATGGCCGATCACAGTGGCCTCAAATACACCTATTCTGGATCGTGCATGGTACCATCACCGTGGAACGATGCAGTGCTGAAGATCAAGGTGGCCAATTCCTCCATGTGATATGATAACTCCTGGGGATGCTGAAATCTTCGCTTTGGGCTTAGTAGGCAGTCTTGTGCTTTGTCTGACACTGGAGAAGTGTGTAATGACAGGACAAGGTGGAGGAGCTGTCGAGGTCTACCTTCAACTCGTGCCTGCTAAACTTCTACCGCACTGGCATTTACCACATGAGCTTCCACTCAGACAATGAACCCTTGTATGGCGGTGATGTCTGTACCATTGGTGAGCACCTGGTATAAGTTGTGTGGAGGGCAAACTGATCAGGGTAAATTGATGAGGTTTCCCTAGCCTAAGATATCTTGAAGCCTGACTGGACTAATGATAATGTCATGTGCCTTTCAGGGTCTGCATCATTCGGTTCAGCTCGGGATTTCATCCTCCGACGCAACGCTGACCACCACGATAAACTCTCCTACCCTCTTGGATGCGGCGATGTTCTTGTCATGAAGGTGTGTGTTGCACGGCTTTCGCCTTGAAACGAGTACGCATGCGCTTGCCTTGCATTTCTCTGGATCAAATTACCCAAAGCTGGCAGTCACACATGTGCAGTGCATCAGGATTCACTTCATGTTTTGACGACAGGGCACACTGCAGCAGCACTGGATGCATTCAGTGCCACGGAGGAAGCGGGTGTTAGGTGGCAGAATCAGCCTCACTTTCCGACAAATTGTCAACCCGGAGATCTCCTAGGACTGCTACATTATAAAGATGTAGGCCTCATGTGCTTTTCAGCGTACTGAATCAGCATGCTGCGCAAGGGTATTAATACTGATTTAGATGTTAGTTTGACAAATGAGTATTGCAGTGACTATCTAGCCACACCTTGTTTAGCAGTTGAGACTTTAAATTTTTGCAAAGTCTTTCTTGCAGATTGCTTGTCTTGAAGATACGATTGCTGGGGAACCATGTATTTGCTTGCCAGTATGATTGCTTTCACTGGTGTCTTGAATCAAGACTCTTGATGAACAGCATGTCCTTAAATCAACGATTTTATCTCAGCAGGCATAATTTACCGGCAACCTGGCTTGCAAAGTAAGGATATGACTTCTGTTTGCATCCGATCGCCCTTGCAGGCTCATCCATTGTAATGGCAGCACAAAATACCACACAGTACAATATTCCCCACCCATTCTCGCATGATAGGCTCCATGCCCGCCCTCACATCAGGAAAATCTCCTGAGGAAATTGTCTCAGGATTCTCAAATGCCCTCCTCCTCTTCGTAGGCCTTTGCCAGCTCCTCTTCTGCAATCACACGCTCGCGCGCTGACTCCGCCGTCTCCAGTTTCTTGCTGTTGGCCGCAGCATCGAAACGCATGGCGCGCACAGCCTGCAACAGCAGCCTCTCACTTTCACACAAAAGCTTCCCAGTGTGCATCCACAACGCTAGACTAGGGACAGCTGACTTTATTGGGGTGCAAGGCCCAAAACCTGAACTGGCGCAGCAATAGCAAACACAGTACCACATCTCACTCTAGGAGAATGTGCATCACTCAGTCTGAGCGCCATGCATTGCAAATCCGGGACACGACAGCGCTACGTTGGCCCATGCTTGCAACACAGCAAAAACACGATAGCAGTGGGAATGCATGCATACCTCATTGTGGATGTCTAGGCAGAAGGCAACGCGTGCGTGGAATGCAGCTGCTGGCTCGGCGGTGGCGTAGATGTCAGCGACGTCCTTAGACAGCATCCAGCCATTCGCATGGTCCAGGACCGCATCCACACCGCCGTCCCGAATGGCCTTGGCCACAATGCACTCTGTGTCCTCCACACTTGCGAGGCCTGCCAAACATGGCTTCGTCAGATTTCACATTCTTGGCATACGAAGCAAACACTTTCAACCTGTTTTTTGTACCCTGAGGTTAGTGCTACAAGCAGTGACACAAACAACACAAACATCCCATCCATGTTTGGCCTTTTCATAACTCTTTCGTGTATAGTTGCATGTGTCACAGCTGGGGAACTCACCCAGGTGAGAGGCAACATCCTTGAGTGAGATGCGCGAGTAGGCCAGGTTGATGCGGCGCAGCCCGGCGCGGATCACGTTGTACTGCAGGCGGACAATCACATTCTGCGTCTTGTCCGTTGCAAACACCGCCGAATTCGCATCTGCCACTTGCCTGCACCCAAACCCCATTGGACTATCACCTGTAACCAGTGCGCCACCAAAGCATTACCGAATGCGCGACCTCCAACAGCCTCAATGAAGAGTCGCCCTCACAGTGAGCGCAGAACCCACGGTGCCCAAACAGCTGGCCAGTTGCATCAGCATTGGGATGCGGCGGATCAGATCAGTGAACAAATCTGGGGACTCGGGAACAGTAGGGTGTGAGTCCCAGATCTGCACCAATGCCAGAGCCTTGATCCCCAAAACAATCATCAGTGCCTTTAGGCGATAAGTCTTTGTGTGTTTAATCTCTATATTGTGGCACTAGGGCGTGCGAACTTTTATAACAAAAACAATTTCAGAAAAACCCCTAAATTTAAACCCTGAAATATAATAACATAACCCTTTAACCCTTAAAAATTAAAAAATAAATGATTGAAAAAAGAAATATAGGGCATGCACCTGAAGGCGGCAAGATCGCCGGCGCGCACGGCCTGGGCGATGCTGAAGTAGGGCGCCAGCGGCTTGGCCAACCCGGCTGCAGTGAACTCGCTGTGCTCCGGCACCTCTCCCAGCAGCAGCCGCACCAGTGACAGCCACTTGTTCACCGCCACCCTGAACCCCACCGCGCTGCTGGGCGCCTGCACGCACGCCCCATGATTGTCATGGGTGGATATAATTCATTGAACTTCAAGTTGTTGTGGTGGTTGCTGGCCGAGCGGTGGTGGCCAGTCATCTAATCAGCCCTATGCGGCTGGGAAAAATTAGTAACTGACTGACTGACTGACCCCAGCCCAGCTCTCACATTTTTTCTTCACCAGACAGAACCCTTATTGCAGCAGAAACCTTGCCACTTCCTTGAGACACAGTACACTTTGGTGGCCGATGTTCCAGTGGCAGAAAGGACAGCTGCAACCTGGGCATGCTCCACCAAAAACACTGCGGGTGAATGTTCACGATGCAGTGGTGTAGGTTCAGAAAGAGAATGGCCGTGAGGGTGTCAGCAAAGGTTGTGTGGGCTGGACCTTGCGAGCGGCCTGTTGGAGGCAGTCCTTGGCCTCGGTGTACTCCAGCTGGATGGCGCGGATGCGGCCCAGGTAGTACAGGTACCGGCACAGCTGCTGCGTGCTGCGCGACACCTCCGGCCTCTGTGCCTTGCTCCGCAGCTTCTCCGCCTGGCAGCCACACACTTGTCTTTCACAAGCCATCCACGAGCATCTTCACAGGAACCCAATAAGAGGCCTAGGGTTGACAAACGTGCTGCTTGAAGTAGCTTGTACCACTGGCTGGACACCGATCAGTAAGCTTGCAATGAAACACACCTGGTCATAAAGGTTGAAGTGGAGGTAGTTCCGCAGCAGCAGGTTGAGCAGCGTCTCTTGCCCATACTCGTCGTGTCGCAAGACAGCCGTCCGGTGCAGGGCCAGCAAATGGCTGCACCAAGGGACATTTTCTCAACTGAAAAACAGCTTGACCATCTTTGTATACATTCATACAGCCAGATTTCCTTCTTAATAATATAAAACTAGGCCATTCAGCTTTTGTGGGACATTGCAGCACCTTCTTATGTCTGCAAGGGTCCCTGTGTGCTCGTGCACGAGAGAGTAGTAGAAATACAGGCGTGCAGCCAGCCCATCCAGCGTGCGCCTGTTGAAATCTGCAAGCCTGTTCACGCCAGCTGTCACGACCTCCTTTGCCTGCAGCAGCCACAGCAAATCTAGTTGCACTCCAATCTTACTGGGCATGTTGGATATTAACTGACCTCATCTTATGAGACTCCCTCTTCGATTGATACCCGGAGGGCGGGCACGCACCTCTGGATACAACTTCTTGTCCACCAGGAAGGTGACCACCAGCAGATAGGCGTATATCTCCAGCTCTGGAAGGAGACCCACAGCCGATGATGAAGCTGCTGGGCTTTCAGCTGGTGCATCAGTGCCATCAGTCTCCATGCTGCTAGAGGCCTGCGTTTGTTTGGCAAACCAGTGAGAAAAACAGCGTACAGAGTCGGAAGTGCAAAAAAAATTCAGCACAATCATCATCACATGCTGCCAGAGCAGCGCAAATTTACATAATCAGGTCAGGGCGTCATGACCAGTCTCCTCCAACAAGTGTGCCAAGTGTCATGTCCACGTTAAAATCTGTGGGATCACCTTTGTCAAGTGCTCCAGCAATAACGATGTCCCTGGGTAGCCCCGAGGCAAGACGCTCTTGACAAAGTCTGAAAGATTCTCTGCATTAAGATTCTTCCTCACTGCCGTTGTTTGCCTTAGCAGCCTTCCTGCCAACACTCTTGTCTCTTTGGAACGCACAGCTGATTCCAGAAGAGACACGTTTGCAGCGAGCTGGGCGCTGACTGGTGGAGGATGGTCCGCCTTTTCAACCTTGTCTGCCCCTGCTGCGTTTGAGTCGCTGGGCGCTGCATCTGCATCTTTCATCTCTATTGCTTTCCCCATCCCACCAAAAGAACTCCAAAATACAACAATCGTCCTAGCAGACGTCCGTGATTGATCCTTTCTCTGTCCAGAAATAAAGCACGTCCAGTGGGCCCTGAGGTAGACGCTTTGAAGCTGACAATTCAATGTTTCAAATAAAGGCGCTGTTTCGGGCTTCTTCACGTCTTGAGATCAAGTATGACGTTCAACGAAGTGGAGTTGCTTGCATGAGGCATGCTGAAATGCAGCCAATTCTGGCCGACGGTTATGAGCGGGCAGCCAGCTCGGGCAGCCTTGGGCAGCTCGACGGGCGGACAGGATTGCTGGCACCATCTATGGCCAAGCCAGCAATCTGCCTGTCCGTGGGATTTCCATAAGTATTTCATACTGATGACTTTACAGAAGGCTTGGCAAGCTCACTCTCTCAAATTCGTACAATGACACATCGTCACCGCTCACACTGGCAAAATAGACCGGAATGCCCTGACCCACAGAAGCTTCAATGGCGGACATGACCTCCCTGCCTGGTGGCCTTCCTTGGGATATGCAGACGTGGAATATCGGTGGGTCTGGCCTTTTACGGCTAAATTTGCTGTTTGGAGGAATCACGTCGAGTGCCTGGCAGGTGCACGAGGGTATCAGGACAGAGAACTCTGCAATCATTTCATATTCCAATACATGCACTTCCATCAGGCCGGAGAGTGCCAGAAAGTGTTCAAAATCATGGCAACTTACCAGCCTTGATGCAGCATCTTCTAGCCCAGCAAAGTCGCAGGGGGCACACCCGAAGGGAGTCAACGTGAAGGAACTTGCTTTGTCAACTTGACACCTGCACGTGATTCGGTCAATCGCTCATCCCATCTGTCTACCAACATGGAGCATGATGATGTCTGTTTCAAGATGCTGGATTGTACCTGGGAGGCTCAGCTTGGCCTTCAACTGGTCGGGGCCACCATGACCTCTGCTTTAGCTGCATCAGCATTCAGCGCATCAGGAGTGAACTTGGAAGCGGAGATAAATCAGGGGCTGCGGCATCGTAAACATGAGAGCCTGCACAAAAGCACCTGCGAATGCGATGGTCCCTCACTGACATGCTCCACTGTGTTCTTCCTTCCTTCAAATATGCATGACACTGGTGGTAGTTCTATGTTTGACACCTGCATTTCACAACAATAGCTTCAGCATAAATTCTTGATGTACTAGATCATGTGCAGACACATTCCTCAGGTTGTCAAGAGGCATGTCGTCCAGTAACCTTGGAAGTTGAGGAGCATTCCATCATGTTGGTCTCTGGTTGCACTCCATGAGGGGTGCCAGTCAGTAGCCAATTGCAATTGGCATCCTCCTCAGGCAGCAAAAGCCACTGCGCTGGGTGCCTGCACATGATAAAGTTGCTTGTAAACATGCGAAGCATCTGCGGGTTTTACAGTACAAGCATTTGGGTGCGTGGACCGACCTCCGCACAATCAGGCTGGCATCCATGAGATGCGCATACACAGCGTAGAAGTCCTTCCCGACCCCACTACTTACCTGCTCATGCATTTACCACCATCCAACCTCGTCACTAAATGTAGAAAGTGGGATGTACTACTGGCAATGGTGCATATACATGGCTCACCAGCAGGCTGACAGCGCTTTCTGCGGACAGGCGTTCTCGCCCCTTCTCAGTATCAATGACTAGATCCAACAGGTTTTGCAGATTGAGGTACCTGCATCTGGCATTGTGATCGTAACCAACATGCATTGAGGAGGCTTCAGTAGGCAACGTTACAGCCACTTTTGCAGCCAAAATTGCAGCCACAGTTCTTGCCAAAGCGTGAGCACTCACACAGCCTCTTCAATGTGCAGGTATAGCTTCCCGCCTTGCATGAAACCTGGCCAATCGTGACACAGCTGTAAGGCTGAAAAAGCTAGTGCAAGAGCATGAGGCATCAAGAATCGTTGTGACTTGTCCGAGCAAATAATCCAAGACTTTCGCACCCATTCTCATCAAAAGCTTTCCTCGTTGGCTCAGAACTTGTGCTACTGCTCGCTCAGGTTGCCAAAGGGCAATGGAGTTCGACGAGCTGCTGCACCAGTCAAACCGTTTCATCACCGAGCTGCCTTAGTGGAACTAATCGGTAACATCAAATCATTGAATGTTGTGAAAGAGACTCACCCACCAGCTCCCTCATTTGTGACAGCACTTTCGATGTCCATTGTCAGGAAAGGGTGACTCTGGCTCTGTCCCCCCCGTGACAGAGCAATTAATTGCAATACCCAAGACAGATTTCTTGATCAACTGGCTTCGACACTTCAGAAGGCTCTGTTTAATGTTTAGAGAGGTAGGTAGCTGCCATGGCCAAGGAAATGTGTCATCAGTCTGTAGAGCATGCAACAATTTTGACATGTCTAAACACACCCACGAATGTCATCTTCGCTTTTAAGTGCCTATCTACTCGGCTCTGCATCCACCTGCACGAACAAGCAAGTTGGACAAGAGTGCGATTCTGAGCATTGCCTGATTTGGGTCAGTTGGGTCAGGCTAATTATAGCCGTGTTGACACTGGTGGTCAATAGATGTGATCGGAATCTTTGTCAGCAATGCAGCCTCCCTTTATACGTTACAAAGGATGTTAAACGGTTATCAAGCAGCCAAGCGAACAATTTTGCGCTTGGCGAGGAAAGATAGCTGGCGAGAAGAGGACAAACCTTGGACAGCAGGAACGGTTATAGCCATGATATCGAGCTTGCAGCATTCAGTCTACTGGCATTTACGACCCTATTAAGAACACAATGCGGCAAATAATCACGTCATGAACACTTCCGAGTCCCCAGGCAGAACCCTCCTGTAGTCCAGTTTCTGACCTTCAATGACATCTTATCCGGGCAGCAGGTGGCAATGATTCTACAAGCATCTTGGAGGTCTTTGTTGCCTACATTCATTGTACATATTTGTGCAGGCCACGTACCTCCTGCTACAATACAAGGGCAACTAGCAAGCTTACGACCAGAAGAGCTCACAGAGCTACTACAGGTGCTGACGACACCCCAACCTTCTGGGAGTGTGCTTGAGGAAGCAGTCATCCCAGCACCCGTAATGTCAAACAGGGTTTATGACGAGGCCACTCTGCTGCAAGCCGTGGCTCTGGCAAATGCGGCTGCCCAACTGCAACATCAGAGCAGTGAGGCTCAGATGGAGATGCCCGACCTCTTCCCAGCGCTTTCTGCCATGTCACAAACAGCACTACTGGACCTGTTGCAGCATAGCTCTTCCCAGGTGAGCACCTTTTCTGTGAGCAAAATGATAAAACATGCATCTCGAACTAGTGTAATGTACTTGCATCTTGCTGCTGCTAAGTCTCTGAAGCACAGCACACTATCTGCTGAGATCCGGAACTCCGGTGTGTCTTACCACCCAGTCCTGCCGCCACCTTTGTAGGTGCCTGAGTACAGAGAGACAGACTTGGAGCCAGCACCATCTGAACAGTCCATGGCAGAGCTGCCTCAAGAGCCGCCTCCGCTGCAGGCAAAGGCGGCCAGCAGCGCAGAACCCCTTATCTCCAGGCCAGCAGCCCCTCGCAGCAAAAAGAAGGAACACACTGCTGAAACTTTCAGGAGGGGCTGTGCGCGGCTGCGCACCATTCAGGTGACATAGAATGTTGAACATGCGCAAAACCTTCTGTCAAGGCAACGGCAAGAACAACTGATACCGTGTTTCATGTAGGGTGCTTTCAATCAGCTAATAGATAGATGGCCGAGCTTCCCCATGCTCATCCTTGTGCATGCATGTACAGGAGACGGAGCAGGGGAGGTTGTTTGCCAGTAGGAGCCAGTGGAATGACCTCCGTTCAGCCATGAAGCAGACCCTGAATTTTTTGGGCAAGCAGCTGTCTCTCTGGAAAACTGCTATCCAAACAGTGGAGGCCAAGCATGGTCTGTCACCTGTCTCCTGATGATACTGCGTGAGAAAAGTGAGCTAAGCCCGAAGTCTCAAATGCCCTCAGTCGGGGTTCGTGTCTGGTTATTGATCTCATGATGTGTATGTTGCAGGGTCAAATGTGTCACTCACACTCTACTTCTTGCGATTTGCTCTGGGAATAAATGCAGCGCTGTTCCTTTTCTGGCTTGGAGGCACCGTGATCCCCTTCATAATCAGTCCGCCAGCCACATTCTCGTGGTCCTACTTCCAAACCTACAAGCCCCTCGATCTCCTACAGGGATATGGGCTGCACAACACTTTCTTGCTCTATGGTGCGCTGTCTTGGTACCTTGGTACACCACCATCTCCCTTGCAATGAGTCTGCTGAATGCCAGTAAAGCAATGAAGCAAATTGCAGGTGGATACAACTATGGTGACACAGTTGGAGGGGATGGCGACTTCCGCCTGGACATCAGTTTTCCACTCGAGCTCGTGGCATCCTTCTTCTTCAGTCTTGTCATGCTGCTGAGTACTATCCATAAGAGGTTGCAGGTATCCATTAGCTTGCTTCAAACCAACTTGAACCAATGCATGCATGCATGTGAAGAGGCACCCATCATCCTTTCATTACAGCACCTGCAATGTGGATGGCTGAGGTGGGGTATGCAGGGTGCAGGCGATAGTGCATTTGTTGGCCAGAATAAGCTGTTCCCTTTCTCCACTGTGGTCTTCACCTCCTGGGACTATCACCTCACAGATGTAAAAGCTGCGCGTAATCTGCGCAACTCCATCCGTAACCAGTTGGCAGAAATGGTCTTTGATGCTCAGCTGGCTGATGCATACATATCCAAGTCAACAAGGATTACTTCAATCTTGCTGAAGGCAAGGCTGATTCACATTCGCTTGTTACTCCCAGACCTCTGCTGTTGCAGATTAGAAATGTTGAATTTGTTAATTTGTGCCTCTTGTGTCCATTGATGGTGTGTGCTTCTCTTTTTGCGCAGGCCTTTGGACTGGTCATTGTGTGGCCAATAATGGTTGGTGGCACGGCAGTAGCTGTGTATCTCATTGTCACAAACCAAGATGCCATTGCACGCACCCTGGGGTTTAGTTTTGCAAGCACAGTCGCGCTGTCACTGATCAATGTCATCAGTACCCTGCTCGTGCACATGACTGTAGTAGCTGAAAACTGGCATCCGCGCCAGAGGACCAATGTGAGCACATCCATCAAATCACATTGAAGACAACTGATGGGATCTTGATCAAACCCCCTGACACAATCAGCTTGCATGCATGAGGCATCTAATGGCTGTACACTTGGGGAAACAAGCAATCTGATAACTGTCCTGCATGCGCACAGGTAGAGGCACTGAAGCTCCTGTCAATCAAGCTCATCAATACATCCACCTTTGTCTACCAACTGTACAGGATACAGACCGCGGCCTCTGGAGAAAGCACTGGCACTATAAAAGATGTTGCTGCTCTCCAGGTGCTGATGCTCAACTTTTTAAGATGGACACTTCTTGACAGATCTTGCTGTCAGTCTCGTGCTTGTCATCATGCATGCATGATTTCTCGGGATGTTCCTGCAGACTTGCAACCTGGCTCTGGATAGGGTGCATGCAGATGCTTCATGCAGCAAAGGCTACCTGTGTTGTGATGCACATTGCGCTGCAGCACTTGGGCAGCCCACATTCCAGGTGCAACTCTCATGTACAGATCAACTGGAAAGGGCAGGTACCAAAGGATTTCTGAGAAATGCGATGCGCACCTCAGTGAGGTGATCATTGACAGGGTTATTACTGCTGACAGGGCCACTGCCTGCCTGGCTGTGCTGAGAACGCCATCGGTCTCTACTTCTATAGGCTGCTGCTGACAAACATGGTCACTCTTAACCTGGTGGACATCTTGATGGCATGCATGTATCGCCTGCTTGGCATGGCTGTGACATTTGATCCTCCCTCGGTGAGGCCATTCCACAACAGCCTCCAGTAGCTGCTGCTCCAAGCTCAACCAACTGTTTGCAGAAATGCCAGAAAATTTGAGTAGCCCTGTCACAGTAGCTCTTGCAGCACCACCAAAAAGGTGACTTTGCAATCTTGGAAACACTGTCCCAGGCTCGATTTCCTGTGCTGCAGGTTGTCATTGCGATCATTGACACGGAAATCCTTGTGTGGTTAGGCAGCATGTATGCGCCACTCCTGCCCTTATTTGGACTACTCTCAAATGTAGTCACCTTCAACACCAAAAGATTCCTGTCTTTGTACCTGTACACACCACCACAGGAGCGGTACTCGGCTTCTCGTACCAATGTGGTTGTGTACACCTTGATGCTGGGTAAGATACACCCATTGTGGGCTCACAACTTGACATCCCTTGGTGTAATACTACACCCCCTTGTGTACTGACGAGTTCTTGTGTTTGACGTGTGTGGTATGAAACTGCAGGTATTCTCACAGGGTGCAGCGTTCCCATGGTTTTCAACCTACAGTATGGACGCAAGTACTGTGGGCCACACCAGGGCATTAGCATGACCAGTGCTCTCAGCAATGCAGTCAGCCAAGGCCCAAGGTGATGCCACCGTGCGGCAAGATGGAGCAGATCTCTTTGACAGATCAGGTTTTTCAAGGATTTCACGATAAAAGAGTCTGCCCATAAGCACCAGACACTGACTTCAGCTCACATGTTTTGCAGGGTCCTTGCAAATATTCTCACATGGGCTGTCTCTCCTTTCGTGCTTGGAGGACTGTGTGTCGTTCTGGGCTTCTTCCTCTTGGTAACCCAAGGGCAGCGTGCTCATTTTAAGAAGGACAAGGAGCATCTCCGCATGGAGTTTGAACAGTACCGCCATCAGATGCAGGCCAAGGTAACGTTTTATATATATATAAGATGAATCTTGACAAGCCATCACCTTGCATGCATTACCCTCTTCAAATGACTACTTTGAAGATGAAGCGTTGTTGTCATGCGCTGTGATAGGTGGTGATCGCCAGGAAACTGAAGGGCAGGACCTTGTCAACAGTGTCTGAGAGCAGCTCGGAAGGGTCAGGAGAAGTGCGCATCACAGCGATAGCTCACGAACATGTCGAGCGCTCTGGACCTTCGGGGCCCGTCTCACGCCTGGCCAGCACTTCAAACAAAGCCGTGCATCACAGCAAAGCACCCAAAACTGCTTGAGTCCCCAGTCTCTAGCTGAGCTTCGCACCAGGAAGGCATCAGGCTTTTCCTCATGGGCCACGATGTGGATGTCTCGTCTCACATTGGGTTCCTGTTCGTTCTCCCGCTGCGGATTTTGGAATGAGTTTGTTGGCTGTTCTAAGTTCAATTGTCAGCTTGTAGCTGTAACATTTGCAAGACAGCCTGTCTGAGCTCATCTAGGCCGCTCTCGGTGACCGAAGAGACCCAGATCGCTTGAGGCAGCGCCGCAGCAATGTCAGAGGCCTTGAAGCCGCTCTTGCCTTCGTCGCCCCAGCTAAATTTTGCCGGCGCGGCAGTCTCATTCTTAGGCGATGCTTCGCTCCCATGATCTCTCATTTCCGTTGGCCTCCTGGTCACCACTGTATCCTCTGCATCACCTTCTCCTGAAACACAGCTGTGATTTAGATTACTCCCGTTCCAATCCGGCAGCATCCAGCTTGCTGCAATTTCTTGAGCAGCTGTGGTGGGGCGCCTCCTTGGTCGCACCTTCCGCGCGCATGTCATCGCTGCTGCTGACAAGACGAGCATGCATGCTGCCTGGGTCTTGTGAGGCCTCTGTCTGCTGTGAGGCTGCACTGTTGGCATGCTGGTGCTCATTGTCAGCTGCTCCCCCTCTCACCGCCTGCTCCCTTGCGGCCTGCGTCTGTGCATGCACATCCTGCAGCAGGTCCTGCTTGGTGAGCACGTCCAGCCAGGGCTTGTCGGGGAAGCGTGCTCGCAGGTCGGCCCTGATCTGCCACTGTGCGGATGGGCTGGTGCCGCACTGCCCCGTCAGGTCCATGACAAACAGCACCGAGGTGGGCAGGAACGCCATGCATGCCACCGTCAGCCGCTCCATCGCATTGCGATCCTCCTCTGCTCTATTGAGCAGCCCCGGTGTGTCTGTCACCTGCAAGAGGTAATGCAAACCCATGGTTACTCACACTTCCTCTGCGGAAGCCTCTAAAAGCAAACCTTATTCTCCTGGTGGCCCACCTTGACATGTCCTGGTAGCATGACCAGAAGAGAGGATATTGAGCCGTGAAACCATGAGAAGCCTGTTCACAAAATCTACCTGGTGGCGCCGGCCGTCAACATAGAAGTGGCCCATCTTGATGCTGCGCGTTGTGAAGGGGTAGTCGCAGATCTCCGGCTGGCCCGATGACAGTATCTGCACCAGCGAAGACTTCCCCACATTGGGCGCGCCCACCAACGCCACCTGCACTTACAGAAGTAGTCTCTCCAAACTGAATTGCCAAGTGTGCCATATGAGCCACAGTAGGTGTGTGCGTTAGTCAGTGATTTTGATAATACTGCATGAACCATTGCATCAACTGAAGCGTACCATGGGCAGCGTGAGGTCCACGACAGGAAGCCTGCGCAACTGTTTCGCCATGTCCTTAAGGCCGTCCACTGCGGTTGCGCCCTTCTTGTACACAGCCGCCACATTCTCAAATCCCTCCACTGCCAGCGCCTCTGCCTCCTTTTTGTTGGCTGCCTTGCCTGCTCTTGCGGCATATGCTTTGCCCACCTGCAATGGGATGAGCCCTCAACCACCTCCTTCTGCTCACGTATGCTTTTGCAAAGTACACTTATCAGGTGCAGTCTGGAACCCATGGTCTGGCTGGCATACGGAATTCATATGAAATGAAGCTTAAAGGGAAAGAGATTCTCACACCTGGACAGCAGATTGGCGCAAGCTGGTCAATCTAGCCAGCCGCTTTTCATACAGATCCAGGCCAATTGTCAAGTCCAGCAGCGCTCTTTCAAAGGGGTGCAGCCGCTCGGCAAGTGGGAAGCCCTTGACACAGGCACCCAGTGGCGTGCTGATTGCCTTCACAAGCTCTGCGCCAGTGCAACCATTCTCAACGCTCTCCTCACTTTCAAACCCGTGCCAACCATTAGTGCACATTCACATGTAAAGGAGACTGTTTCGACAGGCATTTTACCATCCATTTGGCGAGCAGTTTTGTTTTTAGCGCGCGCGGCCTCATTCTTGATCTTGCTGTTGGGTCCAATACGGGAGGCGCGCTTCAGGGCACTGGCAAGATGCTCATCGGCTGTCGGCACGATTGGGATTGATTGAAACGCCCCAGTTGCCGACTTCCTCGTCTCCTGTTAGCCACAGGGTGGTCTAGTCATGCATGTGTGCCGCAGATGCTTCAAATGAGTTGCACGATGCCAAATAGTCAGATACTCACAGTAGAAGCCCTCAATTCTGTTTCATCAGCCTGTCTTTCTGTAGGAGCCTCCGCGACAGCTTCCTCTGATAGTCCAACCGCACGTTTGACAAGACTGGGAGACCTGGTTGTCCATGCACCCGGTGATGATGTGTCTTTTCTTATGTATCCGAGAGGCTGATGTTGCACAGTGAAGCCTCGGGCTTGTCCAAGCGCTGATCTGAGACACCTGTTCACATCCAAACCAGAACTGACCAAAAGAAAAGAAAAGCCCTTGAGGAACTCCAGGATGGTATATAGTGACCTGGAGATGGCAAGGATCCGATGCAATTGCCTGTTGAGATGAACACTGTCTCGATAAACGTTGCAACGGCTGTGAAGCAGCAGCATGGAAGGAGATCTCCAGGTCAAAAAGCATAATGCATGGGAAACCTGTGGACCAAGCCTGATGAAATTATCTTAATCGGCTGATCGGCTGCATGTCTGAGTATCTCCATCCTCCATGCATCTCTATGATCGAAAGGAGGCTTCCGAAACGGACTGTCGGTGGGATAATGAGGTAAGACTCCCAGCTCCTGAGAGCTTCCCAGGGCACCTTTGGCTTGGCCCTGGTGGACTAAGGGCCACAACAGAAGACGCAAAAGCAACAATATAATCTTAGAGACATCAGAGACAGCATGTAGAACTCGTGTGTCATGCTATCCCAGTGCTCATCTCAACAACAACCGACAATAAACATGCATTTTCCATGCGATAGTCGACACTTACATGTGAACAAGCAGTAACTGTGATAATGTCGATCACAAGCGATCATCATAACCTGTACCACTCGTCAGCCTTTCCGAATGGAATCCAATGGTCTGACGACAACATACTGGCTGTTGCCTCTGGCCAGAATGTGGTCATCCTCGACCCATGTAACCTCTCAGGTCCTCGAATGTTCATTGGTCACGAATCCTCAACACCAGGTACCCAGAGATACAAGAGTCCAAGGATTTCACCACACCACTGAGTCACCTCTTGTCGGCACCGCAGTCAAGCTGCAGGATGTCATCTTCATTCGATTGTGTATAACCATCAAACGTGTTTGCCCTGTGCAGACCTTGCCTTCGAATCGCAGGACAGCCTTCACTGTCAGTTTCTGAAAGTGCAAGGGCCGAACGCCAGGGGGACACTCACCTTCAAGCAAGATGGAAAAGTTCGTTCACTTGCCTGGTCACCGGCAGCCGCCTGCCCTGGGAATGCTTGCCTCCTCGCCGTGGTTAACACTGGGATGCAGGTGTGTACCTTCTTGGAACATTTGCCTCCACACCTCACAGAGCACCCTGTTTGTGTGGGGCGCTGTACAGACTAAACACTAGCCTTCACAGGTAAAAATTTTCCAGCCGCCAAACCATCTGCAGAGCGAGTGGATGCTGGCGTTTGACTTGACAGCTAAGTTGCTGTCGTACCTGAGCAGCACAGGCTGGAAGGTAAATCAGCTTTGGACCCGAGCAGGCCACGCATTCTTAATCCGCCTGTGCATCAGATTCTATTGAAGTTCCATGGACATACCCTGTTTGCAGCACACAAATCGTGTACAGGACCCAACAGGAAATGTACTGAGCAGGAAGCGAGTTTGGAAAAACCCCCCGGCCCTTCTGTCAGCGCAGCCCCCTTGCAAGAAGGTAGTGTGGTGAGGCTGAGGGGCGGGGGTCGAGCCAAGAAGCGTGTGAGGAGCCAGATTGAGGAGCGGATTGACTCGCATGCTGAGGCGTCCACCTCTGCAGCTGCAACAGCACACCCTCTCTTCAAGCCTGGAGACCACGTCGAGGTCAGCATCTGCATGAATGCATCATGTTGTTGCCTTCTGCGTATTCTGATCTTGCTCATGCATGTGGGGTCCCATCTCAGCTGTGTTGGTGATGGGTTGGCAGGAACTAGTTCATAAACACTTTGCTCCATACCCCCCAAATCATTTTTTTTGGTAATTTCACCATTGCATTAAGGAAGAGATAATTCTAACTGGAAAGCCCCTGCACCGTAACCCTAAACCCCAACCCCCACAACCGTTACTCAAGTGTTTGAGAAAACTCCCCGGATGGATGCAGGTGACCAATGACGAGGCAGGGTTGCGGGGCTGCTGGTTCCCGGCTGTGGTGCAGCAGACGGAGCGCACACATGTCCTGGTAGCCTACGACAATTTGGACGATGAGGGGACGGGAGACGCTCTGCAGGAGTGGTTCCCTGTGCCAAGTGTGCAGGGAGGCGTGCCAGAATTCACCAGCAACTTCAAGATCCACACAGCACCTGGCTACCTGCTGCGGCCTCAGCCTCCAGGAGATGTAAGAGCTCCCTCAATTAGCCGGATTATTCCTGGTATGGCAACATCAGGGCAGTTTCTTGTAGTGGGTATGTCTACTGGAGGGCGGCAGCTTGCTTGACCATACACCGTGAGCTACATGTTGCACAGATTGTGAAAGGACCCTTTCCTTCAACATGCATGGTGGCACCGCGCAGGTTGTTGGGAGGGGCAAGGAGTGGAATGTGGGAGACAAAATCGATATCTACCTAGATGGCGGTTGGTGGGAGGCAAAGGTGGTTGCCAGATTGAATGATGGCAAATCCTTCAAGGCTCAAGTAGGTCTCGCAGAGCATGAGGTGGATCCTGATAATACCAGATCAAGGCTCACATGGACATCGGGCAGCTCTAATGAGTGGGCACTCTGCAGCACAGAAGGTGCAAATACTCCAGGTGATAGCCAACTTGTAGCTACCTGGACTCGCCGCAATTGACCGACAAGACATTTTTGGATTGTAGAGATCAGAACCGTGTATCAATCCTGCAACTTGATGGCAGGGAAGAGCTCTGGCAAGCCACGAAAAAGGAGGCGCAAGGATTCTGAGGCTGAAGGTGTGCCATTTGTGATGCTGTACCTGGTTCGTAAACATGTTTGGGCAACGAGCAAGGTGTATCAGTACGGTCGCTCAGGTATGTACATTTGCACAGGTGCTGTGACTCCTTCTGCCCAGGAGAATGATGGGGCACCTAGCACATCCACTGCAGTGTACACTGTACCAGAGGCAAGGCCCATGGCGTCAATTCCTCTGCAGAGCAACACAGGAAACCCATTTTAATTTCTTTGCAACAACTTGTGTTTTTCTTGTCGCTTCATCTGATGTTGATGATGAAGGGGGTATGCATCTTTCTGCAGGACTTTGATGCCAGCGTGATCAAGCCCATTGTGACAGACACTGTGAGCCTTGCAAAAAACAGCGTTGGGCATGCATTTGGGCAGCGGTTCCTGGAATTGCGAAGGCTGGTGAGCACCACTCCTCCCCCCAATCATGATGCCGGAGCTGGTAGTGCAGCTTCGCCCGAGTATTTCTCTTGTCTGCATTGACCATGTAGTACACAATCTGCATGCAGGTCCCCCAGGAAGAGCTGCCCTCATACAAGCCCAGGGAGCACCTGAAGGGATCAGATGCCGCCCTTGTTGAGCGCGTCAAAGCAGAGATTCTGTCGGCACATGGTGACAAGCTGGCAGCAGTTGGTGTGGACACAAAGACCGTCTTGTTGGAAGGGCGCCGTGGGTAAGGATTTTCTTACTTCCTTGCAATCTCAAGTCTTGAAAATACAGCTCAGCCAATGGTCCGTCTTGCCCATATGTTCCAGCACAGCATCCAGAAGTGAAGGTGGAAGCATTGCCCTTGGTGTAGAGCGTGAACACATTTCTTTCTTTCTTTTGCAGGATCAGGATGGTGTGGGACCCTGTCACAGGGGAGGTTGTGAGCACTGCAAAGCATGTCAAGTACCAGCAAAAGAAAAGGCAACAGCAGGCACCCAGTGCATCTAGCCAAGAAGGTACTGGATCACCTCCAGGACGCTGCACTGCCACTCTGTAGCCATTTCTCATGCCAATACCTTTAAGTTCTTGGCTTCAATGCCTGTTGATTACGCTAGTTTATGCGCAGGAGTCAGCATTGCTGCAGCATCACAAGATGCTCCTGTTGAGCAGGGACGATCACAAGCTGCTCCTGTTGAGCAGCGACGATCTGGTGCTGCAGATGCAACTTATGAGGTGTGTCCGGCATGAGTCGTGGCACTTGCTCATGTTATGCCCCAAATGCACTTTGCGTGCAGCGTCTGAATGGCTTCTCCATTACCAAAACCACTGACAGGCTTTTCGTGTACTTTATAGGTGCCTGCAGATTTTGATGCAGCTACCATGCTGCCTGGTGCAGACACCACCAGCAAGAAGCTCATGATGGCCACATTCCCTTTGGTGTTCCTGCAAAGATGGATGATGTTGCGCGCTGAGGTGTGCTTCATGTTTTGGCATGTCCGCTTCTTGTTTGGAAACAGGGTCTGGAATTTGGCTCTTGAGGGAAGGTTCTCAAATGATTCCAATGAGCAGGTGCCCGAAGAAGAGCTGGAAAAGTATGAGAAGGGGCAGCATTTGCGGGGAAGGGATGCAGAGCTTGCCGTCCAAGTCTGTGCTGAGATGGTGTGCATTGTGTTTCCCGGATCTCCCATTCACTTCTTTCCGTAGATACGGCATGTGCACCTCCATCAAGAAGAAGTGCTGCTCGAATTGTGTTTACAATCATGAAATGAAGATCTGTTGGAGTGAAATGCAGATGTCAGCTTACAAGGAGCAGATGTCGGGGGCCGGCTTGACAGAGAAATGGCTCATGAAGGAGGGAAAGGTGCAGATCAGGATGAATGTTGTGAAGACACGTTCCAGTCTGGTGTCAGCAGGGACTGACAGACCCCCTGACATAGCCTCACTGCAGCAGAAAATCAATGGCCTTGCTCAGATGCAGCCTGGTGCGCTGCTGTGTTTTTTTCTTCCTGCAACATCAGCCCAAGCACTCTTCCAACCCAAGCCAGACGCCTCATGCGGTGATCTGTTTCAACATGTGGGAATGCCTTCCACAGAGACAGATTGGCGCAGTAGGAGGAGGCGGGCATCAAATGCAGCAGAGGAAGTGTCCACAGCAGTATATGAGCAGCGCCTGTTTTGCATGTCTGCTTTGCAGGTATTATTCCCGGTTCTGAAAGAGCAATGCGAGTTGAAACTTGCATGTTGTACAATTGTGCAGAGCTTGGACTGCGGGCTGCATCATCCATGTGATGGCCCATGCAGGTGGCGTGGTCGCCTTTGTGCACCTCCCAGGGTGCATCAGCCTGGAAATATTGTGTCCTGGCTGTGGGCACAAAGTCTGGGAGGGTGTGGCTCTGGCGCTACAGAATGCCCAGCAGCTATTCACTCGCAGACCAGGACACTGTGGAGGCAAATTTTGCCTTGGTGAGCACCTTGTCTCGATCCTCCGTGTCTTGACCTCTCTGGGATTCTGGCATTTCAGATAAAGCTACTGCAGCAAGAGACGAGCCAGACTATCTGGATGACAGAATGACGTTAGTGTCGTGTCTTGATCACCCTTAGCTCTTGATCCTGACATCACTTGGTTTGTGCGCGGCACAGGTTGGATCCTTTCTCGCGCATGCCGGCTGGATCACAGCAATGCACTGGGCTGTGGTTGGAGGCAGCCTTGTCCTGGCAACAGGTTGCTCTGAAGGCTCTGTGCGACTCTACACCACCTTGCAGTCCACCCTGGCTGATCTGCCTGACCTTCTCTCAGCAGTCACCCCCTCGGATGAGGATCCCAAGGCTGCACAGCCTCAGCAAGCAGATGCATCCGGGTATTCCAGACCAACTGATGTGGACACGAGCGCTTCTGCAGCACATCATGGACCTGCAAACGGATCCGCTGTTGTCACACAAAATGGACAGATACAGCCAACAATGCAGCTCATGAGCACTGTGATGCAACCAGACTTGCGCGGCGTGACATGCCTCGACCTGCAGGCCAGCACAGACTGCAGCACAGGCGCGTGCTGCATCTGCAAATCAGACCCAGCTTGTTGAAAGGACACCATCAAATTTGCAATGTAATAATGCCTGACTTTTCAAAGAATTGGGTCAGGATCCCTCAGTGTGCAGGTGTTTCCATGCTGTCCCTAGCGGCTGGCAAGGCCGTAGGCATGGTGGTTGTCTGGGAGAGCGGACCGCTGACAAAGGACTCGATTCCACTACCATTCATGAGCAGCCCACCTGTGTTCACCGGCAATGCGCATGGGTCCATGGCAGTCAGCGGTGTGTCATGGGCTTGCTACCTCCCCACCACCCAGGATGCGTCCGGAAGCTCCAAGGAAGCGGGGTGTCTGCTCTGCACGACTGGGTTGGATGGCACAGTCAAAGCGTGGCGCTGGCATGCCAAAAAGGTGACAGCAGGGACTTGTTTCTTCCTCCACTTGCTCGTCTGCCAGTGCATATACAGTCAACAATAAAGCTCCAACCAGATGAGAGCCCTGCGTCTGCCTAAGTCAATGACAGCATACGCTGTTGCAGTTGGTGGAGGCAGAGCCGCCGCAGTGTCTGAGTGGACAGCCAGGCGCACCTCCCATTGCAGAAGGGGAAGGCTTGCAGAGGCACTGCAGACATTATGGAATTGCCACATCAGGAAACGGGTTGTTTGCGGCTGTCACCCGCGAGTTGCCGCACCTAGGAGGCGGGTGCGCAAGTTTTCAATCGCCACACAACCCTGCTCGGCGCGAATACCCACCACATGTTCTATTTTTCATGGATGGCGCCTGGGAGATGTTCCCACTTGCTTTTCAACACATTCAGAGCCTGCAGGCTTGGGGACATAGTTTAATGGGAATGACGTGAACTGGCGTCCTGGCAGGGAAACCGCACTGTCGAAGAGGATGTGGAAGGGCTGTGTGCAATTGCTGCGCCTGCATGGCCTTGCAGCTCCTCTGGGACCCCACCCAGCGGCGGCCCTGTCGCCCCTGCCTGCCATCGTGCAGCTCGGCGTGCCATTTCCTGCATGCAGACTGTGGGACGCTGCCGCTGCTATCTCCTGCGCCACCACCCTGTATACTCAGAGCGACAATGGCATTCAGCTGACCGATGAAGCAACTTCAGCCCTGAAGGCAGGCCTCGAGGCGTCCCAAATAAAGCTCGCTCACTTTCCTGGTTGCCATGATGGTGGCTTCTGCCACGGCTGTTCCATCCATGAAAGCTCGACCTTTGTTGTGTGCGCGCCCTTGCAGGCCCTGCTCTCTGAGCTCGAGCAGCCATACCTGCTGCAATCGCGCACCAGTAGCCTGTCCCAAGTGTCTGAGATGGCCTGGCGTGGGCTGCAGCTGTCCAATGCTCTGCGGCGCCTTCTACAGGCCTCGCCGATGCAGGTTGCTCACAGAGAGCCCTCCCTGTGCGCCATGCATCACTGAGCCGAGCAACAGCTGTTGTTCCACTGCACTGACATGTAGTGGGAAGAGCAGCTGCTTCATAAGGCTGAGAAGAAGAGTGTGCTACAGAATGGCTTGGAAAACGGCGACAACGGCAGTTCCTGCCTGTGCCAACCGGGGAGGTTGGCGGATGGCCCACAGTGGGAGGCAGCTCTTGAACGCAACGAGCTTGCGCTGCTGCAGCACCACATCCTGGAGCGCCTGTCCGGGCCCTGTGACATGCAGGACAGTGGGATTGGGCCTGAGGGGAATGAGGCAATACTGCAGGCCTGGATCAAGGCCAATAGGCAGCATCTGCGGCCCGAGCTGCTGAGCCTTCGCACTGGTGCGAGCAGCTTTCTTGGGCACTGCCTCGACTTGGCTGCGCTGCCAACGTGACTGGACATTCTCGTGTGTTGCCACACTTGTCAAGTGGAAAGCGTTGCATGCAGCAGAAAGATTTGTTGCTTACTATGGTGTGTGTTTCTGTGCAGCTGCCAGCGCTCAGGCTGAGCAGGACGCCGTCCGCAAAACAGAGCTGGTGATGATTGGGGGACCCTTGCACTCAGCGAAGACAATGCAGACCAACTTGGGGGTGTGTCTGCCTTGCCCCACATTTAATCAAATGCGTTCTGCACATGTCCTCCTAATTTTTGTCCCTTCAATTGGTACGTGTGAGGGCGGCTTGTGATTTCATTATGATGCGCTGCGAAATGACCACAATCCATCATTTCACCTGATCAGCCCTAGACAGCTGGAATGATGAGCGATCTTCTTCTTCTGCTGTGCAGGGCTGCACGATTAGCTTGCAGCGGTGTGCAGCCAGCTTGCGCCTGTGTGAAGGCAGTCCACCCTGGGCCTGCCTGCTGTGCCGACGGGCTTACAGCTCTAGCAAGGCGCTCTTACATGTGCCTACCTGCCTCTATTGTGGCATGGGCCTCGGCCCGCATCTGCCACCCTCTTTTCTCCGCTGGCCGGCTCTGCTGTAATTGTGGCAGCCATGTGGCCTGACACAGCCCCTTGCTTGTTTTGTCCCAGTTGGTGTTTAGAGCACAAATTGTGTCACTGGGCGCCATGTAATGAATGTCTCGCCAAGGAGTAATAAATAATCATCGTCATATAACCATACATGTGGCTTCCTTGCATACCATTGAATTGATAAGAGGAAAGGTCCCTCAGCTATATTGTGGGACCTGTGCATTCACTAGACTTGAAAACCACGGCGGCGGGGCCAGGGCGTCCATCGCCCAAAGCCTCTGCCTCATGAAGCTCGCGAATAGGAGCGAGATTTGTTGCCTTTCTCACATTGCACAACTTTCAGTGCTGCAGCTGTCTGCTGGTTGCAGCGGCGCAGCAACAACTTGATGCCGGGGTGGGGAAATTGTTTGTTGCCTCCATTCTCTATTTCACCCTCTGAACAGTAGCCAGGTGAGAGAACAGGTTCAAGTTGTTGCTGCATGCACCTACCAGGTCCCCCAGGTACCTACCAGGTCCCCCAGGTAGGTGCATGCAGACCCTGATAGTTGAGTCTGATCATGCGAGAAAGACCTTGGACATCAGGGGGGTTGATTGTTGACGCCCCTTGTGGGTGACAGCGCTGCAGCAGGCGGGCTGGCAACCATGCATGGAGAACAGGACACGTCAACATACAGTTTAAGAGAGTTACAGACACAGATGCCACATTTTAAACCAGCTGCAGCAGCCCTGCCGAAATGAAGGTGGGCCTCGCGGGCCGATCATCGATGTGCTAACAGAAGGCATCTAGTACCCTTTAAAACAAATGGGATGGATAGTCAGCGTCAAGGCGAAAGGAGGTCAACCTGAAACGTGAACTCAAACACAGCAGGACTAGGACAGCAACAAGAGTCTTGTTACAAGACCCGTCATGGAGAGCAATGTTGCGCACGAAGGAAATGCAGCTGCAGAGGGGTGCGCACCGTGCATCCTGCACAATAGCACACCTCAGCAACAGGTGTGTGCTGGCTGCAGGGCTTGCGCAGCGGGAACTACAAATCCCAGGTGAAGTCAGTGGATGCTGCGGGAAAGATTGGCGCGGCGTCATGGCCGTATACTATCATGGTGGATTATATGCTGCCGATCCCCGGCGAATCGGCGGCTGCGGGGTGGTTTACTGGGTGGCGCTGGTTAGTAGTGAGTGCCAGCGCAGCTGCTTTAAAAAACATGTCCTGCACAGCGGCGTAACCATCTGATGCAGGTACTGAGCAGGTTGCACAGTACCTGCATCAAGATGCGCTTATTCTGCTTAACGTGGTGTATTACACCCTACTGCATGCTCTGTAAATGAGAGTGTGGAACCAACAACAGCCACAAGTTCATTGATGAGGCTTTACAAGTCTGAGCAGTCTGACAATCAAGAAGATCAGTTGTAGTGTACAGGCAGTGCTACCAAATGCTGATGTGGATCTCTTCAGAAGAGGGATGTCATTTGCAGTATTTGCAACAAAGCACAAACAGCACTCAACTTATCATGGCACCTTCATGTCACTGGGACGATTGTACGACATGTTGCTAGGACTTTGGAATGTTGCGATAATAAGAAACTGAGCGCTGCTCATATACTTCTATGCCCTTCTAAAAACGCTGCAATGCTTGAAAAACCAGCAACTAGAGATCCTGATCAGAACAAAGCGCATTCAAGAGAAACTGTTCTCACATTGCAAAACAGAACACTGGTGGGCCGCGATATTTTTGTGACAGCAGTGCTGTTTCTCCCTATTTTGACACGGCGCGCTTGCCTGTATTGGGCCGCGTGGTAACAGACAGCCAAGACATTATGAATTTGTTGAAAATTGCTGGTAGCACTGTCGGTGTGGCAACGTAGACCGTTGTCCACACCTAACGTGCCAGTACAGTGGGGCACTGCTCGGTCAGGTAGAGCACTATTACTTATTGACCAGACCATCTCTCCATGTCATTTATGGCTGCTTTTGAATCTCACGTGAGATGCACACGCTACTGAAAACCTGTATTCCGTATTCTTTGATCCCCTATGAGACCATCTGCATTGTCAAGCCCTCCCACACCTGGTGGTGGTTTGAAATCGCCAGGCAGGAATGCAATCTTCGCCTTGATCGATTTCAAGGTGTGACCAACTTCTCTGATTTCCTGCACGGCATGCTTAATATCCCTTGCACACTCTGGGAGCTTGAATATGGCCAGGATGAGCCCGTCAACGATGCTCCAGACTTGCCACCCTAAGCCCAGTGCGGTTGCTGTGCTTTGCTTACATCGCGCTGTAAGGACTGGCCACAGGGCAGCTGCTACACAGCCAGCTGCGGCAACAGTACTCACTGACGAACCTGACACGGACACCAAGAGGCTGACCAGAGCACGCCAATGGCCTGCCATGAAAATGGCTAGAGCTAATGTAAGAAGGCCCCACTGCGTCCTTCCTAGTTTCACGTGCCACTCTGCGCAGCAACACAAGCCAGATGAGCTTTTCTAAATTAATTCACAGGCTATTTTATTTTCAAAACTATGAAAAGACAGATGTACCCAGTTCACAGATATGCAATTGGTTTGAGTTTAGCAAGCCACACACCCTAAATTTTCTGTCACTCCGGCCCAAAGGACAGCACAATAGGGTTGATGTTTCGTTGATAGCGAGCCTTCAAGAACCCGGAGCCTGAGCGTGCAGTATATACCTTTGGCTTGCTGCTCAGGAACGACATCGTACTCGGAAGACTCGCTGCTGAGGGATTCAGCTTCAGTTGTATGACTCCTTTCGTCGGCCTTGCGATGTGTGTCCGTAGAGGTAGAGGAGCACAACGAGGCGTCGTCAATTCGGCTGCCAGACCGTCGATGCATTCGTTTTGACCATGACTTTATCGCGAGAAAAGCTGCTTTGTGCCCAAACCTCCTCCTTGGGGTGCCCTCGTCGGCCATACGCAGGATCGATTTTGCAGAACGTACGATAGTGACAGTTACTCCGCAGAGAAATATTCCACACCCAATGAACGGGTACATGACATCGTGGGGCCACCCCCTTCCTCCCAAACTGGTGCTCGATCTCTTGCCTCTCGCGAAGTTTGAAGCCTTCTCGATGCAAACCCTAGTAACCTTAACCCTTCTTCGCGTCGCATCCTATGGGATATATAGTAAACATTGAAAGTGAGTCATCACAACGTCAGCCCAAACGACACCAACTTGGCAAGGAAAGCCCTGTTCCTTCTTCCCTTCCTGTGTCTACGTGTCTACTCATTTGTTGAATACAGCAAAGCTCACTATTTGAAGACATCCGTGTTGTGCTGTCTTGTACGGAGGGCGCAACAGTTGACTATCGTATCAAAAAGGCGAAGAACCAAAGTCTACGATGGGGGAAAGCAAAAGCCGAGGAGAGTTGGCCGAAATAAGAACAACATTGGCTTCTCTTGCATCCACATCTGGATCGTCAAAGGGCGAAACAGCTGTAACTGCTAAGCGGGATGTATTCAAGAAGATCATCAACTACATCACCATCGGAATCGACATGTCGAGCCTGTTCATGCAGGTAGATTGCTTATATCGTTGCCTGTATCTTCATGAGTCCTATGGGTAGTTTGTTTGTCCTCTCGCTTCCTCAATGAATGTGTGATTGTGCGATTGGCGCATAGCAACACTTGGCACAACTAGCTCTTATCACACTGTTGTGGTTGCAGGTTATGACGTGTGCAGTGTCCAGTGGAGAGGACGTTGTCCTGAAAAAGATGCTGTACCTGTACATATGCACATATGCCCAGTCAAACCCTGACCTGACACTGCTGACCATCAACCTCCTCACAAAGGACTGCAAAGATCAGGATCCCACCATCCGTGGCCTTGCTCTGCGATCCCTGTGCCAATTAAGAGTGGCCAATCTTATCGAGTACATTGTACGTCTTCTTTGTGACCGCAAGAACTAAGGCATTATTGCTGTCGCTCTCCATGCATCGAGTGTTGACAGTAAGAGGACCTGCCCGGGTGTGCAGATGTCACCAATCCAATTGGGTCTGCAAGACGCACATCCCTATGTTCGTCGCACTGCAGTCATGGGAGTCTTGAAGGTGTACCACCTGGACAAAGCGGCTGTCCTGAATGCAGGTACGGCTTGCCTCGTTATATCAAAAAAGGGTGCAACTTTTTGACCAAGAGCCTCTCATTTTGATCAAGACCTGCCGACAGGGATGCTGGAGACCTTGCAAGAAATGATGGTGCAAGACAAGGATGCTCAGGTCGTGGCAAACTGCATGTCGGTCCTCAAGCAGGTATGCTGCCCGGTTGCTTTGTCCCAGCATAGTTGAATTGCCCTTTCGAGAGTAGATATTGGGAACCTATTCCTCCAGCTTCTTCACATTTTGCCGCAATAAAGCTGCGCGCCTGATGTGTGTGCAGGCAGGTGCAGCACAGAGGTTGGTGTCCCGCTCTTTGGTCATCCCATTACTGAATCGTATCAAGGTCCGGCAAAGCTCACGCCCTTCATCGGCTAAATTAATCTTCAGCACCTCGATGCCGCTTTGTTGTCTGGAAGAGTCCAGGCCCGCTGAAAAGCATGCATTTGCCTCACTTGCGATTGTGTGGTTTGGGCCAGGAGTTTTCAGAGTGGGCGCAATGCCAGGTGCTGGAGGCTGTCAGCGCCTACAGGCCGAGCAATGAGCAGGAAGTCTTTGACATCATGAACGTCCTGGATGACAGGCTGCTACACTCCAACTCAGCTGTTGTCATGGCCACTGTCAAACTGTTTCTACACCTCACTCTCTCCATGCCCCCGACTCACCAACAGGTGTCATTCTGACCCATGCCAAGTGTACCAGAATGCTGAGCCATTCCCAGCTGCTGGATGAGATCTGACAGAAGACTGATGAAGGGCAGAAGTAATCAAAGTGTGGACTCTCACGTCCAGGTGCTGGAGAGGATTAAGGATCCACTGCAGACTCTCATCTCCAGAGATCATTTTGAGACTGCTTATGCAGTGCTCGCTCACTTCCTCCTCATTGCACAGCGGGCTCCAGTCCTCTTCTCACAGGCATGAGATTTCTTGTAGAACTTCATGGCACCTGCTTTGCTCTATGGTACCTGATGTCATTCTGTGCCTGCTGTAAGCTGTAGTCCAACGCTGCGCTGAACATGGCACTGCTGTTTTGCAGATCTACACGACCTTTTTCTGCCGCCAAAATGAGCCCAGCTACATCAAGTCGCTCAAGCTGGAGATTCTGACAGCCATCGCTGACGAGACCAATGCATATGAGATTGCCACTGAGCTCACAGAGTACGTGAATGACATTGATGAGCAGCTTGCACGCGAAGCTGTCAAGGCTGTTGGGCGAATTGCGATTGAGGTGGGTCCCATTCATCACAAGTCCATCATGGCTGCGTTTCTCTGACGCAAGCTCAGTCAGGGAAACGGACTGTGATGCATGTGTGAGTTGTGATGCAGGTGCAAGATGTGGGAGGGATCATTGAGCGCCTGCTGGGATTCCTAGAGACAGGCAAATCCTTTGTCACGGCAGAAGCCGTCATTCAAATCAAGGATTTGCTGAGGCGCTTTCCCAGCTTCGCTGAAGCATGCCTGGCTTCAGTATCCTCCATTGCTCCTGAGGTGAGAGAGGGATGTCTGTCACGAAGAGCATGTCCGTTCTTAGAAGACCCTCCGTGTTCAATATCCAGCTCTTTTCAAACTCTGCACATGGAAGTCACGAAAATGTGCTGCTGGAAACAGGACCTTGTGGAACCAGAGGGGCGCGCAGCATTTATTTGGATCCTGGGAGAATATGGACAGAATATTCAGGCAAGCACCTCTCTGCTGGGCATCCTACCACCCAAAAAACAAACCTCTGTGTAATGACGTGCACACATTTCCACCATCAATACATCCTGATCCTGGATGCATACATGAACAGGATGCTCCATACCTGCTGGAGCCTGTCGGGAGCAGCTTTGCGGATGAGGCGGTGCCTGTGAGGCTGGCGTTGTTGGCTGCTGTGGGCAAGCTCTTTTTCAAACGCCCGCCAGAGTGCCAACGCCTGCTTGGGACCGTGCTATCCGCTGCCATGGCTGACGCCAACCAAGATGTTCATGACAGAGCCCTGCTCTACTACAGGTCTCTCCCACGTCCATGGGTGTCCCCTTGGAGGATCAAAAGGAGTGGTCCATATTGCTGGTCGCTGTTTCTTTCTTGGCAGGCTAAAAGCCCTGCCATGAAGGTGACATCTGCGGTTTGCTAAGGAATGGGTGGTTTGCAGGTTGCTGCAGCAGAGTGTGCAGGAGGCAGAGCGGGTTGTGGGCGCTCCACTGCCGGCCATCTCCCACTTTGCAGAGGAGCAGAGCGCAGAGCTGCGCGACCGCATCTTTGACGAGTTCAATTCCCTCGCTGTGGTGCTGAGAGCTCCCTCGGCAATCTTCATCCAGGAAACACCCATCTCACCCACTGAGGATGGAATGGCTCCTGCGGTAAGCACTGTGGCTGAATCTCACCTCTTCTCAACCCCGAAGTTCTGCAGGGAGATGGGGTGATGTACGTATATCTCATCATGCCAGCTTCCTATCTCAGAGGATCATTGGTGCTGCACTTGGGACAGGCTTCAGCAGAGACCCCGAGAGCGGCAGCAGGTGTGGACGAAGGGAGCGCACTTTTGAGCTCACATGAGCAAGAGGAGGCCCTCATTGACACCTCCACCTCCAATGGCAATTCTCCAGGTACACAATTGACCAGGGCTGTCCAAAATTGTTGCGCACCCATCCAAACACAGAGCCCTCATCAAACTCATCACAATAATGAATCTCATCACATTTGTGTCTGAACGCTCAGGAGCCTCGCTGTTATCTACCGCGCCCCCCGCAGCTGCCCCGGCCTCGTCAGTCTCTGCACTGGACGACTTGTTGGGGCTGAGCGGAAACAATTTCACCACGCCAGCGCCAGCGCCGCCTCCGCCCGCACCCACACTGTCGCTGGATCCCCGGCCGACGCTGACACCTGCCGCCTTCCAGGCCTCGTGGGGCGCATTGCAGCCCGCCCTGCGATTCACCCACCCGCTGCCGCCATCGGCCCTGGCCGCCATCGAGGCCAACAATCACCAGGCATGCCCATGCATCTCACTGGTCTGATGTTTGCATACACGTATCACCGCTACCATTGCCTCCCGCTGAGCCGGCCACTGCATGCCTCGCGGGTGCCATCATGCAGGGAGTGGTGGTTGAGGCCAATAGATGGAGGGCCTGCAGTGATCAGGGCACGCCCTCCATTTTCCTTGAGCTTGATCACCATTCCCTACATGGTCAGAGGGTATTAATTTTTCAAGGTGCTGCTTGCAGACCTGCAAGAGCTGTGCTGTGGGCCTGCATTGGAGGCCACCACACCTCCTCTGTCCACCCAAGCCCCGAACCCTGTATTGTTTCTTGTCATCACAACAAAGAAATATCGCTTCTTCAGGCGATGGGACTCTGCCCCCTTGTAACGGCACCGTACCTGCTCTGCAACCGCAGGACTTTTGTCGCAAGACCGGGGCCGCGGGGATTGCCACAATGGCGTCGGGTGGCGTGGCGCCCACCTTCAGGTTCTACATGTACGCCAAGCCCACAGGCAGCTCATCGATGGTCCTCACGGAGGCCATCGTAGACAAGAGCATCGGCAGCGCAAGCGTGACCCTGAAGTGTGCCGATGCTGCGCCAGTGCAGCCGTTTGCCGAGCTGTTCCGCAGGCAGCTTGATGCCATGGCAGGGTAGCATGCTGAGCACATGCCTGGCACATGCTTAGTGACAGCTGCTGCGCCCATGTCTGCTTCACATGCTGTGGCTTTTGCAAAGGCCAACGTCCTTGATGCCTGTCTCTGGTCATGGTACTTCCAACAATGCTGTTCTTGCTTTGCAGGGTCGACCAGCTCGGCCCAGCATTGCAGAGTGGTTGGAGATTGTCTCCGAGAAGCAGCATTGGGCCAAACGTGCTATAGATCATACATCTGTGTTGGTGTGTTGTACAATGTCCTGCATAACTATGGGCACCTGTGGGCAAGAGACTGTTGTCATGCCCAGCCAGTGCATTAGCCGATCTGAGTGTCAGTAATTACAATTATAATGCATTAGTAAGCTGTTGTATAAGCGGGACTGAAAGGAGGAGAGATCAGGTATAATTCCTGTCTGGGTGATATACGAAATGAATTTTTTAGTTTTTTGTCAAGAATGGGTTGCTCCAATTTTATTAGTTGATGTGACATCAAATCAAGTAGAAAACAAAGAAATGTTAAGAGGTACGTACCTGTATACTTCTGTTGGACTGAGCACGAGAGTACTACTCTAATAGACACGAGATGTAGGAAAGAGAGCAGCGTTCAGGGCTGGCTTTGGGCGCCCAGAACAGCAATGTCGGAATGACAGACACTAGTTCGAAAGAATTCTGAGGAGGTCTCAAGCATGCACTTTGAACCATCACCCTCCCAACATTTAATTACAGTCTTATCCGTTGTGGCACAAGTCACTAATCAAGCAAGTGAACATCTCTTGCTCCTCACAGGACTCACAAAATCAGCAGCCAAAATGTAAATTGCTATTTCCCCAGAACTACAGCGTCACTTTTAGCGTTTGAAGCTGACCGCAAAACCTGTCAAATTGTTATGCTCAACATGCACGAGTCAACAAGAGAAGCTCCAAAAACCAGCAACTAGAGGGTGGCCTCTCGCAACTCCTGCAGATCTATCTCGTCGTCTGCCAGATGCAGGTACGGGTTGTCTGCTGTTGGTCTGAAAGAAACAGCAGTTGTCACATAAAAGGCCAGTGTTGCCAGCTCACCTGCACAACACATTATAACTTTAGATATAAAAATCTTCGCATTGGGGTCGACAAAAACATTGCCAAAACATTCCTCAGTGAGAGCCTCTGGTAGACGTTACTTGGTAACGTATATGGACAGGCTCGGAACTTGCCTGCTCCATCTGACAGCCACACGTACTGGTACGGCATTGTGGAGCGCAAGAGGTAGACGACAATGCGCGTGAAGTAGATATAGATGACCACCATGACATAGAAATGCCGGAAGAGCTGCAACTTCAACAAGTTCCGCGCCGCCTTGCCATCCGTCTACGCAGCCAGGACGACACTTCTCAGGACCTCACGACAACAGAGACATCACAGAAGAAACTACTCTGCAAGCCAGTGTGGCCTGCAAACAGCTAGCAAGCAGCAGATTGGCTGGTGCCAGATGGCGGTGCACTCACCCCTGCTGCCTCACGCAGGTGCTTGATGGACCATACAATGGGGAACAAGATTGCGCAGCAGCAGATGATGTCCACCAGGTGCAGGATGTCTCGCCAGGTGAACCAGGACCTTGAAGCCGGCGTGTTCTCATCCAAAATGACTATTGCAACTTCCGCACACACCTGCTCCACGGCAAGCCTTGAGTGTGTGCATAACGTCCCACAAGGGGCAGAGTTCCCGTCACACTTGAGGTTTGCCCCACATGTTTAAGCCAGGTTGGCAGCGTTGGTGAAATGACCCATGGCATACCTGCAGAGGGATGACCACCATCAACAAGCGCTTCTCCCTGTCACGCAGGAATGGCGTCATGTAGCTCCACCCCGTCCCAACCAGCACCACCACCTGCACCCAGACATCCTTCTGTTCAGCACTCAACCCCGCTTGAACAAACTTCCACTTTTGCAAGAACCAAACAACACAATCGGGTACAGGCCATCAAGACTCAGCCCACCGTGAAAAAGAGGATGCCCCGCAGGAAGTTGAAGACATAGAAGGCAACATTCCATCCCTCCGGATGCCCTGTCGTGCGAATGAGGTGGTACATGCCCGCCTGGCTCAGCAGCGTCAGAGCCTTGGCGGCCACAAGCACCATCATGAGGTAGTGCAACCTGTGCGCCTGCTTGCGCTGCCTGAAGAGGGCCAGGCCCCACAGCGCTGCTGCTACCGAGAACAGCACAAACATGATCTGCAACCCATCACACGCCAAGCATCAGTGCCAGCCCGATGCCTTTGCAGTATTTGGACCTGAGGAGCTGCATCCAACTTTGAAAGGGTCATGGTGTCTTCTCTGTGGCAGAATTACTTGTTTTCTATGTGTCTGCTGTAAATTCTGTCGAGTGGGGGAGTCTGCATGGGTACCCACCATGTATACCAAAGGCAACATGTCCTCTCCAACACTGAGGAAGTCCTTGATCCCATTTCCCCGCACGTTGTAGAGTGCCACTCGTATGTCGAAGGACACAACTGCAAGCTTTTGGCAATTAGCATAGAACAGGCTGAACTCGCCACCATGGTAGTCCTTTATAAGGTCAGCCAGGCGTGCAGACAACTGTGTCAGCTCGCTGCCTGCCGCCTTGTTGCTCTCCACCGCATCAAATGTCAGCAACTTGATGACATTCTCTGCCTCAAATGCACACGTTCCCTGCCATACAAGAAGGATTTTCATTACAATAATTGCAAAGAGGTCCAAGCTGGCAAGCTGTATTCCTTCTCGAGTGCTGCCTGCAAATGTATGTGCTGCTTTCGAACGGAAGATTTGAGGCCATGATCTGCATACCTGAGCAAGATCAACTTCAAGCTGCGCTTCAGCCTCCGAGGTCGTCACAAAGAAGCCAATCTGTGTCAAATCAATGCTCCCTTTATGCCAATAATTGAAGTCTTTCACCGCTATGTCTATGTAACCATCGGATCCAAACCTGCACGTCAGCATATGCATAATTCACCAAATTCAAACAGTACAAAGATACAGTAATGTTCAGTAAATGTAGCTGAGATAGTGTGGAGTAAGGATCCCTGAGACGCTACGTGAACAGGCCCCAGCAGAGACTTGATGCAAATTTCACTTAATAATAATCTGCTTTGTAATTCGAGCCAGGGCATCACCCGAAAGGTGTGGCAATCAATATAATCGCTCTATCATCTCTGACGACTGAGGCGTCAGTAATTCGACAAAGGGTTGGCACAACAGATGCTATGCAGATGACTAACAGCAGACACGTCTTCCAACATGCCATTTCAGAGCCAACCGATGTCCTGGTTGTCTTCACATTTCCTTCCCCCTCTAGTGCCTTTTAAGTATTGATATTCCCTGCTTGGGGATTGAAACGTTCAAGGAGACTCTCCCCTTTGTACGTTACTTATGGACCCAGCTAAACAATATTACCTTCATCCGAGAACGGGGGAGGAAGCTCCGAGAACTGTTTGCACATAAAACAGGCAAGGGGCGTTCCTTCGACTCATCGGAATCCTAGCTCAAGACACCAGATTTTGTATGCTAAAACTGCAGATTTCATTTAAAAAATTATAGAATATAGAGATAAGCCTCTTTGTCAGAATATAGCAACGATCATCAAGAGTCTGCGCAAACCATGCAACTTCTTCATCCTTTACCTGCAAGCCGATTGCGGCCATTTGGCGATGCAAGAAAGCATGTAAGGTTGCCCAGGAAAAGATCAGCACAACAATCTCCTGTGCGTGCTAGCGCTCTGGTGAGTGACGTGCAGTATTGTTGCTACATTTGGTGATCTGGAGCATTCTGGGACAACAAATGTCGGATCAAATTTGCAATCTTCTGTGCTGTGCATCCTTGTTATTGCTGATCAGCGTCAATACACAGGTGCCAGGTGATATAGTCCTTGTAGCTGGTGCAACTGGTGGTGTGGGTCAGATCTTAACAGCAAAGCTCCTCGAGGTGAGGACCTCCCAGCGGGCAAGCTCAAGAGGGGTCAATGGCCTACAGAGTATCTTGAGTCGCACCTTCCCCCAGAAACTGGTGTATGGGTTGTCCAAGGTTATAAGGACATGTTGTCGTATGCAGCGGGGCTACAAAGTGAGGGCACTCACAAGAAGTGCTGAAAAAGCTGCGCAGCTTCTGGGTGAGAAAGATGGGCTGGAGATAGCTGTTGCAGATGCACGTGATGCATCTACACTGACACCAGTCACGGAGGGCATCAGCGCTGTTGCCGCGGTGACTGGCACAACCGCTTTCCCATCCAAGAGGTGGTACAACTTCCCCCTTGGCGTCACACAGCCAAGCAGTGAATTTTTTGACGTAACAAGTGTGTGTATTGATCTGAGATGGGTATGCAGATGGGATGGCAACAACGGGCCTGAGCAGACTGACTATGTGGCGATGAAGAACTTGATCGAGGCGACACCCAAGTCTGTGAAACGTTTTGTGCTGACAACATCAGCTGGAGTGGACAGGAGCAACCAGCTGCCCTTCAATATCCTCAATCTGTTTGGTGCACACCAATCCCCTCCTGTAGATGGGTGGCATCTGCATTAATTATCATTGTGCTCATGCGCTTCGGACAAGTTATGAGCCCCTGATCATGAGCATGCTCACTTGCATTGATATTTCGAGCGTGTCTTTTGCAGGAGTGTTGAAGTACAAGAAGGCAAGTGAGCTTTTATTGCAGCAATCGGGGCTGCCGTGGACAATTGTGCGGCCGGGCCGCTTGACAGACGGCCCTTACACTTCATATGACCTGAACACACTTTTGCAAGCCACTGCTGGAACACGGCAGGACATACAAGTATCACTGAAAGATGATCAATCAGGAGAGACTTCACGTATTGCTGTAGCAGGTAGCGGTCTCATTCAAACACTGCATATTGCTCCACACAGCTGCGATCATTGTTGTAGCCATATATGAATGCTTCTTCAAAAAAGATGCTTGTCCATGTTGCACTGCTTGATAATGCTGCATATCTGTCCGCCTCTTATTGCGCTGAAGGTGCCTTGAGAAGGCTCAACTGCTCCTGCAGAGGCTATTGTTCAGATTCTTGCTCTGGAGGAGGCTGAGGGGAAAGCATATGCCATCACAAGCAAGGAGGGGGATGGTCCTGGGACTGATTCCGCCAGGTGGAGAGCTCTGTTAGCATAAGTATGGCATCCTCACTGCAATTGAGGTTGAGCCATTGTTGGTGATTTTTGAAGTTCTGTGGAGGGTTTCCAAGGTTGCAGTACAGTGACAGAGTAGTGACATGACCAATTGACATAAGTCATGCATTAAGTTGAATTTGAGAGCGCGCAGAATGCTGTAGTGAGTGTGGTGCTCAGTCCCCTTTTTTGCACTGTTGAGTATTGCTGATGCTGCCAGTGGCCCATGGGCGCTCATTGCAAAGTTGATCCTCATCCGCCGTACCTGGTTAGAGCAGCTCTGAGCAGTATGCTGCTTGATGTGTCAAATTGCATTCACACTTTTGTTTACAAGTACTTCCAGAGCCCTCGCATGTAATCGGCAAGCGATAAGACTGTCAACAGCGTCGCAAAGAAAAGAAGAGCCAAGCCCCAACTTGCAGCCGTGCTGTACATTGGCGCACTGCTTCCTCCAGCAGTCAAGAGCATCAAAGTGAGGGACGCCATCTGCATCAAATGCTCCACATATCAGACAAGGAACAGTGAGCAACCGACAACCACGCGGAGAGCGGGATGTGTCATAATGCTTTTCACTGCAGACACTTTCATGTTGCGCACCTGTGTTGCAGTCTTCCATTTGCCCCATGAGCTCACAGCAACTGCACTGTAAGCATCTCCGCCCAACGATGCAGCCAATTCTCGCAGAGCTGACATAGCAATTTCTCTGCCGATAATCACTGCTCAGCACCACCATTGCTTATCTCCATGCATGTGTGCACCAGCATCCCTGCCTTACTAGGATGGCGCAGGTCGTGTGCAAGGCGCCTGATGTGCACACCTGAGCTGATTACTGGAAGGACCCAGGTGTTGCCTGTAAGGGGTCCAGTGGTTAAGGGACGAGAGCTCAGCAGTATAAGCACTGCAGCTACCATGAGCTTGTCCGCCACTGGGTCCAGAAAGGCTCCAAAGTTGGAAGTGAGCCCCTGAGGTGCACAGCTGCATGCTCAGAAGTTTGCTTTGGCAGCTTGAGAGCAAATGGCTGCTTGCAACCTTTCCACCCAGCATGAAATACTACCACAGTCAGGACTTCACCATTTTGCGGGCCAGGTAGCCATCGAGGAAATCTGTGAAGGAAGCCGCAAGAAAAATGCCACAACAGATCTGGGAAGCAAACTGTGACTGGCTGAACCACACTGCACAACAGACCTTCAGTATGGGTGCCTTGATAAGGTAGGGCCATCTTTCCACTGTCAACATCTGTCTTTCACATGCGAGCAACGATGAGCACCTGCGATCAAAATGGGGATGGCGAGCACTCGACAGACTGTCAATATAGTCGGCAGCGTCCAAACCTGCTGCCCATGCAAAGGATAAATCACCCAACAAGTACATTAAAAGCGCGACAGCATCAGGCAAGTATCATGATTACTTCCCTTAAACAAGTTATTGTCAGCATGTTGCACCACATTTACATTTGAGGTGTTGGATGCATGTAACCTGCTGCCTTGTGGGTTCCCCGGCCCCCAAGTTTTCGATGGCCCTGGCCTGCCCTCCAGTTTCTAAACTACGGTTGCCTCTCCTGCTGTGGAAGCTGCACCCTTGTGTGGCGGTTCTTCGATCACCTATCCAACGACGCAGGATTATTAGTCCAGACTGTGCTTCAGCGCCAGACTATGAATTGCATAAGAAGTCGAATAGGTGTCCGTAGATAAGGGGCGTCAGATTGTAAAGAATCACCTCTGGTGTAGCAATTATCTGATTGAATGAGATGGCTAAGTACTCGTTGTGAAGAGGCATGGCTACTGTGCCAGCCTAAAATCGTGGATCCTGTAGTTGAAATGCTCCTGGTATGTATATTATACGGTAATGAATAATGTAACCAATTGATCATGACTTGAATCGAATTTAACTGTTACGACAGGCAACTTGTGGGCATGAAGTTCTTCTGGTCCTGAAAAGACAGCGCAATTTTTTGCACAGATAATTTGATCTTTGAAAACGACGTGTTGGTCACTTTTGACTTATTATCCAGATCGCTCCAAACGCGAACCCAAGCCAGGCAGGATCTGGAAGCCGAGCTGAGTCATCAAATGCGATAGGGAGCCTAATCGGGCAGTATCAGAGATCGAGATGTTCTCATCAGGCGAGGGTGAAGGGGCTCACCGATTGCGCATTGGGCCAATTTTCACATCTTCGGGACACTGGAGAGACGTTGTAGTGATCAGATCGCACCATTGAGGCTCCAATGCTTGATTTATGTCCGGCTTCACATCCTTGACGTCCGTACTGCCACTGGAGTGTGAGAGGGAGGTTTCCAGCAGTGCGGCAGAGATTTTCCTGAAAAGTCGTAGGCGGCTGTGCATTGGTTACAGGTTTGCATGCCTGTGGGCTCCTGCTTGCGAAACAACTATGACTCAAACCCCCAGTAATATGACCATTGGTCACTTATGTGGCAAAGATTCTACCTTGCACCAGGTTGTGAAGTTTTGCAAGCTCCCTCGGTGATGTACTATCAGCTGATTACCGAACCCATCGTCGCCACTAGAGACGAGGAACCGGGATGTTCATTTACGAGTACTGTCCTTGCCCGGTTGTGTGTGAGAGTACTCAGCGATTACTACGTCATGTTGGATTTCAACAACGCTGTCCTGACTATGTTTATTGCAGCATGATCACCTTTAGACCTCACATGCAGTCAGCAGCCCGACACTTTGTGTTGCATGCTCTTCCTAGTGGTGCTTTCAAGCTGCATTTCATGCGATCATTCGATTCACCGGTTGTATGTCAAGACATGAACTGTTTCCGTTGGTCTGTATGGGCAGTTATCTGCGTGGTGCTCCCTTGATGCAGTGGACCTGTTCAGGATCGACCTAAAGGAGGCACCTTTCCTTTTTGAAGCTGTACTAAGGAAGGCTATGATGCAGGTAAGTTCAGGAGCACAGAATTTGGGGTCAGCTAGCCAGGGAGCTTTTGTCACAAGTATGATGAGGAAGCCAATGACGGTCACGACGCGAAAGCGTAGCAGTTGAGAGCAGCCGGCATAGATTTGCGCACCGACCAGGATCTGTTGTGAAAGAGCTGGCAGCGTGCCTTCTTGCCAATCCTTGGCGGCACCCTTGCCGCTGCAGCCCCTTGGACACGATCTGTGGGCAAGGCAGCTGTAGGAGTCCATGCAGGGAGCTGAGAACGACTCTGAGCTGTTGCAAAACTCAGCTATCTTTGGGGGCAGCGTCCTGCACGGCGAGCCTGTGACTTTGAGGCCGTCCGAGGAGAGCCTGCAGCAGCTAATAGGGCCATCCCAGGTGCGATGCCTGACGGCGGCACAAACATCTCCTCGAAAAGCGTTTCATTGTTTCATTAGAAGCTGAAGTGGAGCTCTCGAGCCCTATTTACGGTCCTCTCGTTGCTCCTCAAAAGGGCCATGGATTTGGAGGAGCGGGCCCAAACTACCAAGGGGAGTCTGGGACCGGACCAGGCTTTGGGAATGGCGGCAGCGGCATGCAGATGAAGAGCGATCCGGCATCTGCCATGCCGCCCATACAGCTGCCGCCAGGCTTCCCCAACTGGCCGTCCACAAGCAGCGGCGCCGGTGGACAGCAATTGAATGGATTCAACAATGGGCAGCATCATGCAGCCAACATCCATGGCGCCAGTAACTCGCTGCCCAATGGTGGCCACAACTCAGCACCTGGCCCGGTATGTTTCCACACCATCACCTTCAATGTCACATCCACTGTGGCCCAGTGAGGTTAGGAAATGGTGCCCACAATTGCGTGATGTCCTTGACTGAGATAATACAACGCATTTGCAGAGCCATGTGCGTCACAACAGCGATGCCAGCAGCAGTGGGGTTGGAGCCGCAGCCTCAAGTATGGCTGGGATTCGTCAGGGGACTGGTGGACCGAACAAGTCTCGCTATCGGGGTGTCAGCTATGACAAAAAGAAGCGGAAGTGGCGCGTACAGATCAAGGTAGAGCAACTGGAAGCCCAAGAAGCTATTTTCATGCACCCCATATATGCGTCTTCTTCTTCAATTCGGAAATCTCCCTGAAAGGTGGATGGTAGATGAGTGCCTCACTGTGGCAATTGATGCTGATGTGTGTGGGGTAGGTCGCTACCTTGGGAAAGAGTGGTGTGTCTGTTGGGTATTATGACACAGAAGAGGCAGCTGCACGGGCATATGACAGGGCGGCAATAGGTCTTCTTGGGCGCAATCACTCTGCGATAACCACGAATTTCCCCTTGCACGAGTATGACAAAGAGCCAGTCCCCCAGCTCATCGGCAAAACTCGAGAAGAGGTCAGTCCTGACAACCTTCTACATGTCCATGTCCAGTATTCAATTCTTGGCTGCCGCTACTCGCTGAAAGGTGATTAAACAGGGTACTAAAGGTCGGCCGTGTCTGGCAGGTGAAAGCGACTCTGAAGAGCGAGCGGGCCAAAGTGCCGAGGCGGCGCTTCAGCAGCAGACAGCGCACCAGTCGCTTCATGGGTGTGGGCAGCAGCAACCGCAAGAATCAGTGGCAGGCCCGCATCCTGGTGCATGGCAAGGTACTGCAGCACTGTGTCAAAGGCCCCGCAAGCACATCTCTGCCCGCTGTTACCTCTGGCATTGTTGATAAGACTCTGGCACAAGAAAGCAATGTTCAGACCCCATTGTGATAGGGGTGGAGTGTGGCGTGCAGGTGACACACTTGGGCTATTACGAGACAGAGGAGGAGGCTGCGCGGGTGTATGACAGGGTGAGCATCAGCCTGCACGGGGCGCATGCCCAGACCAACTACCCGGTGTCCGAGTATGAGGGCCAGGACTGCGGTGAGTTCCAGGGGCTGGCCAGAGAGGAGCTGCAGCGAGCCTTGGGCGTCAAGCCCATGGACAAATCCTCTCAGTGAGTCCCTGCACATATCACCGTGGATCACTGCAAATCCTGCTTCGTGATTCCAAAATCATGGATTTGCCTGAGGCTGGCTCATTGAGCAGTGGAGCATTCTGAAGGGAGCAAGGTGTAATGCTTGACACCTGAATCTATTTTAATGAGCAGGTACCGGGGTGTGAGCAAGAAGAAGGGCAAATGGGAGGCAAAGGTCATGGTGAATCGCAAGTGGGCATACAGAGAGTTGTTTGACAGCGAAGAGGAGGCCGCTCGAGCATACGATGATGCTGTGTGGCGCCTGAAGCCGAAGGAGGCCAAGAGCTACATAAATTTCAAGGAGCGGTACTCAGCCGAGCGCATGCGCACCACTGGAAAGCCTCGGTCAGCCCGTCAGCTCCATCAAAGGTGCGCTCTTTCACTCCAGCATATCCCACCTCCTTTGCCTCTGCCGTGCATGCATGGGTGAAAAGGCAAGAATAGGGTGAGTGTGCAATTTTACCTTATAAAAGTGCCTCAAGGGAGCAGGTTCATCCCCTACTTACCAAGGCCAACGTTGGATTATTCTGCTTTACCTTAATTATTCTGCTTTCTGCTGTGACAGGGGTTCGCAGCACAGCAGTGACTCACCCCACGGTGCGGCGTCCTCGCCCTCGGCCAGCATGGGTTCCGGCGGCAACGGCAATGGCAGCGGCATTGGGCGCTCGCTGCCGCCGCTGGCCCCTCCATCGCCTGGCGAGGTGGCCATGGCATCCGGCAGCGGCGGCCGCATGCTGCGTGCGTCAGATCTGGTTCGCGCGAACAGCACTGCCAGCACCGAGGAGCCTGCGCTGATGCGCCGCCATTCCTCCAGCACCGGAGGACTGCCCTCTTCCCTGCTGCAGGGCTTTGGGAACACTCGCGCGCCCAGCCCTGCCTCATCAGAGGAGGCCTTGTTCCGTGGCCACCTGATGGGCGTGCCCCTACCCGGTATAACCTCTGGCTTGTCACCCTCCTTGACAGATCTATCCATGATTGATAGCATATCCAATATACCATCACATGCATGTAACTTGCTGAAGATTGGAGTAGAGCACTACATGCCAAGCAATTTTGGGTAGTTGAAATTAAGCGAATATTGGTTCAGGCCAAGGCGGTCGCACAGGGAGTCCAGTGAGCAGCACAGACGATGCACTTGCAAGGGCGAACGGGCTGCCGGGCTTACTTCCGCCCCAGGCACAGGACAGTGCAACATCAAAAAATGCCCTGCCGAAGTCTGCGTCCACTTCACACCTTGGCACCCTCAAACAAATGCCCCCAGGGCCCATGGTGCGCTCTTCTTGTCTGTTCAGCCTGTTTTAATGAGATGCTTCTGCATGCATCTACCACAGATACATCTTGCTTATGACATCCTGGACACATACTGTGCCGGGTTGATCTTCGTCCAAGGTTTGAAACTGTGTCTTTCAGAACATGGGCTATTTCCCGGATGGCAGTTTTATTCCCCTCGGAGTCCCGGAAGAAGGCCAGCCGAGTGCGTACCAGCCTGGCCAGATGCCGCATGGGCTGAGGATGCTGCGCACGATGTCCACGCCTCACATTGCCATGTCTCAGGGGTCGCCCATGCAGCCGGGAATGGTCCCCTACGACATGTACAGCATGGGCAATCCTTCTGCCCCTGGGCAGGTGACTTCTCCCTACGGCTTTTGCAGCAACTACCAAGTGGGCTTGTGGAAACACTTACCATCATGCATGCTAATCAGCCCTGCGTCACCCAGCATGCAGCGACCGTCGAGGTGCACTGAGCAGATGAATGCTTTGCCAGGGTGCATTCATGATGCCGCCGTCCTCGTCATATGCCGCATCTTCCATGCCATACGGGGCCATGCCTGGCGGATTTGATGCGCCACCTGGCGTCATGCGCATGCGCCACTCCGTGTCGGCCATCGACCTACCCCAGTCTGGCGGGATGCAGGGCGCGGGCAACTTCCAGCAGCAGCAGTCCTTCCCCATGTATGGCCTGGGCGCTCCCATGGCGCCCCTCACCGACCTCCAGCACCTCAGCAGCCCTCGTGCCTCTCAGGTACTTGCCATTGACAGCCCCAACAGCACGCATCCCTTTCCTGCCCACTTGCCGGCAGCACTTGCCGGTGGGCCTTCAAAGGCGCTCCTTCTTGGGTCCTGTCTCGCCAGTTGACATTAGGAGTGCACAGCTGGTTATGGAGCCAAGTGGTGTTTCTTGTGATGGCGTGCAGGCTGCTGCACAGATGGGGTCGGGCGGCATGATGGTGCGCGTAGGCAGCGAGCAGCATCTAATCTCGGACCATCCCCAGCAGCACATGGGCCGCACGCCCTCCGACGCCTCCTATCCCGGCCTCACCGGCTCACCCTCCCACCGTCCCTACTCTCCAGGCGGCGGCATGCCCAGGTCCTCTACCTCTCATCACTTTCTCAATGCTGTTGAGCCCAGTGATGAATTACTGATCTCAACTGGTCTCCTGGACTGGTCTGTGGTCTCGTTGTCTTGTAGTCTCCTACTCTGGTCTTTTGGTGTCTAGTCTCTTGGCCTCCTGGAGGCTGGTCTCCTGGTTCCTGGTCTCCTTGAGACTGGTCTCCTGGTGTCTTGGTCTCCTGGAGACTGGTCTCCTGGTCTGCTAGAGACCGGTCTCCTGGTCTCTGATTTCCTGGAGACTGGTCTCCAGCTCTTCGGTCTCCGATTTATGGTCTCCTGGCCTCTTGGTCTCCTGGTCTCTTGGAGACCGGTCTCCTGGCCTTTTGGTCTCCCGGAGACCGGTCTCCTGGTCAATGGTTCTTGTCTTTGGTCTCCTGGTCTCCTGGAGACGGGTCTCCTGCTCTTTGGTCTCCTGGAGACCGGTCTGTCGGTCTCTTGGTCTCCTGGAGACCGGTCTCCTGGTCAATGGTCTCCTGGTCTCTGTCTTTGGTCTCTTGGTCTCTAGTCTCCTGCAGACCGGTCTCCTCGTCTCTGGTCTCCTGGTCTCTGGTCCACCGCTGTGTTAATGCTGTGCTATGAAGCTGATGTGTGCTATGCGGCGTGCTACAGTCCGCTTATCGGCGGCCTGAACAGCAGCCTGGGCTCGCGCACACAGAGCGGCCTGTCAGCTGGTGAGGCAGGAACGCCGCGTAGCAGGTCGGGGCTGCCGCCCCACCCGCTAAGCCCCGTTGCATCTCCTGGCCGCCAGGGTCGCCCCCAGCTGCCACCGCACTCCGCGCCCCACCAGCAGTTCCCTGCAGACATGCAGGTCTGCTGTGCTTCTCTCTGTGTACATTTTGCGCCTGTGTCTGTTGCATGCCATCCTCTGATCATGTGCATCCCGCTGGGCATGCTGTGCCCAATATCTACTGTCACATTGCTGCACACCCGAGGCCGTGGCGCGTGCTTGTCTTCCCCTCGCCATGTCGCTGTTGTTTTTTTATGGGCCAACTGAAGCTCTGGTGGTAACCAGGTGGATGCGGCAAGTGGTGAGAACCCGTTCACCACTGGGACCATGCAACAGCAGCAGCAGCAGCAGCAGCAGCAGCTGCCTGATCAGGGGCAGCACCAGATGCCCCAACTGCCGCAGAACACTCCAATGACCTTCACCATGGTCATGCCGGGCTCCATGTCCGCCCAGGTGCGCGCACATCCCGCGCATGCACCTCACATTAGAAAGTTTGTTGTTGGACGACACGGCATGCTGAGGCACTGCAGTGGTTCAACAAATTTCAATAAGATATCCTACAGAAAACATGGCGCTACAGAGGATTAAGGAGGCAACTCCTGCAGTGTTGCACAAATACCCAGACACTGCAGCTGCTTGCAAACGGACCATGATCATTACAGCCACTGTGGCAGCAGGATGAGAGGATGGGCGGGATGCCACGGTCGCTGTCATCGTCACACCTGCCCATGCAATACCGCAGCCCTGGCATCATCCAGTTCAGCGGTGGCATGGCCTCCATCCCACCCGCACAGTGGATGGTGCGCTCTCCTTGCAGGCCTAGAATTCTAAAGCCATGCACTGTTAGATGTGTAGTGCAAATGCCTGTCATTTGCGTGCTTACACTTGCCATATATGCGCATGCAAGCATTGAGGTTGGCCACCCTGCTTGTCATATGCATGTTCATACCTTCCATATATGCGCATGCAAGCATTGAGGTCGTTCATACTGCAGGTAGAGTACTATTGGTTGGTAAGTGGGGTTGCCTGAGATTGATAGGTGGCTTTGCAGGGTGCTGGTCAGAGTATGGGGCAGGACGGTTCTGCCGGGGCTGCGGCCGCACCCAGCTGGCGCTGCGACTACAACCTGCCCAGCGGCCAGCTCACGGGCATGGGCCAGCGCTCCGCATCCGCATCCAACCTGGCAGCCATGAACCTGCCGCCAGGCGAATGGTTTGGAGCCCAGGACCAACGTGAGCCCCAACCTTTTGCCCCTTCAATCTGCACTCTTCAATCCTATGAAGTTGCCCCCAGTCCTGGGATGATGCCAGCATTGTCAGGAGATGTTGTGAATGTCTTGTGTCTGCTGCAGTGCAAAATGGCGCCTCTCTGGTCAAGTCGGCGTCGGTTTCGAGCCTGGGCCACCTCTGCACGCAGTATCGGGCACAACCGTTCACGGCGCGGCTGCCGACGCTTCACGCCGACAAGCCGTCAGACGGCCTTGGTCCTGACCCAACCCCCAATTCCCTTGATGCCAATACTTGTGAGCACCCTCACTTCCTTCTCCTCCATGCCTAGTTCCACTATGTAAAAATTGCCTAGAAGCCAAACCTGCACGCCAGTAGGCAGTAACTGTAATAAGGCCAAGTGCAGGTGGCAAAGACTGACTGGTTGCTCATTACTTGCAGCGCTCCTGGATGAGTTGGCTGAGAGTGCCATGGTGACGGATGGCAACGGCATGGAGGGGTGCCCCTCGCCACTGAGGGCCGTCCAGATTGGAGGGGAGGACCTGACCATGTTTGATGGCACCAACCCCCCCGACGGCTCAGAGTTCCTGCTCGATCCTGACCTCACACCCGATGATGCATGAGCCTCTCGCGATGTGTGAGGCCAGTGACAGCAAGCTTCGGAAGCATGAGTTGTCCCAGTACACCTTGCTTGCCTGCGACACGCACTTGCTCCAATGCAGAGGGGCCGGGGTGCATGTGCCTGTGCTTATGGCTTGCTGTCAGATGAAGCGGTGATCCTCACATAGTTGATCAATCTGGACAGATTGAAGCCGATGATGTGTTGTATATTCTGGTTCGGGCTTTTCAAATCAACTCTTGTTTTTCTGGGAGAGCATTTGCTGTCAAAATTTTGGGGGACGTGTATGATGGTGTGCACACCATCACGAGTGGTGGTGACCTATCTTGAGTGTACATACTCAGATTTAAGGCTTAGAGTGTTGCATTTCAGTGCAATGTCGCTGCACATGGCCACATTGAGTGACAGGAAGTAGGACGAATGAGAAGAGGGTGGTAACTCTTTTTGTCGTTTTGTGGTCTTTTCGGATGAAGGAGACTTTCTAGATATCTATGTTTGCATTTGGGTGCGGTTCCGGCTTTTCATGCTTGTGTTGCCTAGTAAGGAACATCTGACTGAGAGAGGAGGGAGACTTTGACAGTAAGACAGTGAGCTGGCTTTCTGAAGAACCTGTGTGAGTGCCTTGAGTTGCAACGCCATCGTCACTGCTGTGGAAAGGAGTGTCAGACAGAGAGTTTATGTCATTTTTTACTGGACATCATTGTCTTTCCGAGCAAGAACTGTACATACTGCTTTGTGCTCTCCCCCATGCATACTACAGTATCGGCACCCCTGTTGTCTGCCTTTGGCAGCTTTGTAACGTTAACGTCTCGCAATCAATTACGAGAATGCTCCAAGCTCAAACACTCTTTAAGTATTTAACGCAAAACTATGCTCTGTGCCTCTTGGCTTGAGGTGCTCACGGGCCGCTATGGGCCCCTCGGCCCCTGCCACTGACTTTGGCGGGCGGCCCATGCTCGCCTTCTTGAACTCGCTGTCGGGTGCTGTGCACCTGCAAAGCAAGAACATTGTGTTCTATGCCGTGGGGCCCCATTGTCAGCTGAATGGAAATGGAAAAAACAGGAAGAAAAGGGAAGCATGCGTGCTGTTCTTCTCTCTTCTAAGAAGGAGGAGCAGTACCTTGGGTTGGGGCAGCGCTTGGTTGGGTACTTGACGCCCACTGTGGTGAAACGGTTGTTGCACCCGGTGCATGTCCACCAGCGCTTGGTAGTATTGACCCGCTTGCCAGCATGATCCTGCATCAGCCCCGCTTCAATCCGGTCTGCCCTGATATACACATGCTTGAAGAGGTACAGGCAGATCGGAACAACATCTTCTCTGTGACATATGGGAGTCATTCCTCTGCAGCATATGAACGCTGAGAATGAGAGTGGACAGGGCACCTGGCACTGTGCCTTGCGGCGCTCGGTGATGATGTCGCAGGTGGTGCAGTGCCAGGCCCCGATAGACAGCTGCGTGATGGCCTCCATGCGCTGCTGCACTTCATCCTTCTTCTGCATGCTCCCCAGCAGCCGGTCCAGCTTATCGGCCTCCTCCTCATCCACTGTTTCCTTGTACCTGCGCATGCCAGGAGGAGTGTCTGTCAGGCCTGTTACAGGATGCAGATGAGGAGCAGAGACATACCACTGCGCGGGGTGGCATCAAATCTCTTAGTGATTCAAAAGCTGGCAATGCCAAATGCATAGGCAAGGATGACTCATGAACGGCCAATGGATCGGAACTTACCTCGTCCCCACATTCTTCATGTCTTCCTCAGTTAGCGCATCTCCAAACGCAGCGGCAAAGGCTGCAAGCAACTGCTGGGGTCAGCTGGCAATTCACTGGATCCAATTCACTGGATAGCAACAAGAGCTTGCATAATTGAGGAAATACACGGAGTGCATCAGAATAGCTGAAATGCATGGGACCATATGAATCTCCTCAAGCCCTGATCATCGCACCTGAGGTGCCGGGAGGCACCACCAGGGGTTTGGCGCGCGCGGCAGCAGCCGGCTTTGCCTTGACGCTGCTCTTGGCGCGCAAGCCCAGCTTTGCCTCGATGCTTGCATGCGCCCCAGCCTTGGCAGCGGTTGCCTTCGGATGCGCGCCTGCCGCTGCAGTGCCTCCATGCCTCTGAGCTGCAGCGGCGGTCGCACCATAGAAATTGGCCGGTGGGCGCTCTACAGGGTTTTGCGCTGGCCCCGCATCTAAACAGCCACCGCCAAAGGCTGATGGGCCTCGCATTGTGTTCGTACTGAAGCATTGTATGGCGATGTTGTGTTCGCAGTGTGGACCAGTAAAAAGGAGCCGGAGAGGGACAGCTCTAGCGCTGCTTCCTCACAGCACTGACAGCGTACCCGAGTTGGAAGGTGCAGTCTTGGGGCCGCTGCTGGCAGCGGGCTGGTGCACACTGCTGCTTTCACCCGCCGCCTGCTCATGTCTCAATTTGGCAGCAGCGGCCAGCCGGTCCTTCTTTTCTGCCTCCTTGGTTGCTTCTACGCCTCCTGCAAAACATTCTCAACATGTGCTTGGAATGCCACAATCTGCTGGTTGTCAACATAGCATTCTCGTCAAAGGGGCGCAGACACCCTTCAAGCAATGGAGGGTGAATCACCGCATTTCTGTACATGCTCCACAGCCTTGCGCATGGCCTCATTCCTGGCCCTCTCCTCTGCTGCATTGTTGGGCTTCGGCGCTGCCACAGGGAGGCAAGCAGCTGCGCTTGAAGACCCGGCAGCAAAGCTTGCAGGCTCGGGACACCTCACTCCTGCAGGATCATGCACTGTCAGACAGTGCAGCAGCACCCAAATGCTTCACCACTCACTTGTGGGCGTATGCCACCTTTATGTGGTGGGATTAAGGGATCAAGCAGACATGCGCCTGGACATGGTGCCTTCACGTATTGGCGCAGTACCTGAAGGCCGCCTCCAAACGTGGCCGTCGCAAGTTTCATCATCATCATTGTCAGGGCTGCTGTGCCTGTGAGCTTGGTGCGTAGCAATCCTTGTGCGGCTGTGCCGCTTCACCACAGCCACGTCCGCAGCATCCCACTCGATCTCCGCTTCCTCCAGCACCACAAATTCCGCATTGGCCTGCTCAGTCTGCGCTGCTTCCTTACCCACGCCTACAGCCAGGCCCTTGCCGGAAGGAGGCTTACTCTGCTGGTTACCATTGCTGCTGCGCTGCGTGCTGCTGTGCCCCGGTTTCAGGAGCGCCCCGCTTCGCCATGGGACTACAGCCGCTCTGCCGGTGCTGGCCGCCGTGTTGGCGCCACCCATTGGCGTCGGCCGCACGGCGCCGGTGCTATCAGCCACGGCGGCCGACCGCACAGATACGCCGCTGCGCGCACTGCTGCCTGCTTCAGGCCCCGGCCGGGTAGCCGCCGTGCTGGATGGGCGAGTGGGGCCGGTGCTGTTGGCTGTGCCGACCGGCCGCCCGGAGGTCCCCTTCACTGCAGTTCCACGAGCACTGCTGTCTGTGCCTGTGGGTGTCCGGGTCGGCAGTGCTGGGGCCGGGCGAACGGCGGGGGGAGGGTGCTGCTGCTGCAGCAGAGACGGACGGGCAGGCCTGGCAGGGTCCACCCCTGCCGACCTTGGCAGCGCGGTGGTGGCTTGCAGCTGTGGTCGCTGCCTGGATGGGCGGTGCTGCGAGCCAGTGTAGCATGGCAGCTCCCTGCTGCTCTCCTGGCCTTGCCGCCCTAGCCAACAGGGAATGATACGATCCTCGTCACAGTGAAATGCAGAAACAGAAGCAAGGAGGAACATGGTGTCTGGTAATTTGGAACCTGAAGCGAAGCATGAAAGAGCTTGTTGTAGCAGCAGCACCACACAATGTTTGCACACCTGTCTGATGTGCATTGCCGGGCCTGTGTGCAGCACTCGCTTGATGGGAGTTCTCTTGCGCGGCCGCCTTCATCAGCGCTACAATGTGCCTGTCATTGCACAGGGTGCTATTAACACTTTGCGGGGAGGCCTGCCACCATGCAGATGGACGTTGTCCCTTATTCATCAAGGGACCATAATGCTCTTTTGCAGGATCAGTTCACAACTCTGGCTTCTCCAATTGCTGCTCACCTGGCCCCCTGTGAGTTGTAGCTGACAGCTTGGACGGCCAGCTCCTCCTCTGTCATCTGCTTGGGGATGTAGGGCCCAAAGTGCTGCACCTTCTGCCGTTGAGCTGCAACACACATATTTCCAAGAGTAAATATGCAAGAGCTGCACTTGTATCATCACTTATGTATGCCCACACATGAGTATCTTTTCATTTAGCTGATATTAGGGTGGCCATCAGACGAATCTCCCCGTCACCTGCTTTTTCGGCCTGGGTGTTGAGTTTGGCAGCGTGGGCGCTGTCCTGCAGGACACCCCTGGTGCCGTTGATGCGCTTAGACTCCGTTTGAACATGGTGGTCGCAGAAGCGACACTTGCTGATGTTCACCGGGTTCCTGCACTTGGTACCATCCTGCATGCAAAAGGATCCCATGAGGTGGAGAACAAGTCCTCAAAGAGTAGGCACATTGAAGGACGCAGCCATTCGCCAAAGGTGCCCATGTGATCTCACCCTTTTCCTGGACCCACACAGGGCGAAATCGCTGGAGGTGCCCAGCTTGAGGATAGAGGTGGACTCTTCAACCTTAAGGCACACATCCTCTTTCCTATTGCTGCTTCCTGCAGCCGCATTAGAGATGGCCACCACGGATCCTTCCGACTCCCTGAAGTTGTCCTGATGCGCGTCCCCAAAAAGAAACATTGTGACCGTCGTCCCTGCGTATTGAAGCCAGGGTGTGTGACATCCAACCCCTGACGTATCATGTGCGCCTCTATTTCATTCAGTGAAACAAGCAGACATCCATGGTACTGTGAGGGAGTATCAGCAGGTCGGCTCACCGTCGAGGTCTGAGAGCTTCCACCTGGAATACATATCTCCCTTGCTGCTCACGCATGGTTTGGACTTCTCAACCAAAACCCCCACTGTGGCCCATGGACCTGCATTGTCTGCTGCATTCACCCTCTCCCTGTTGCACAGACGTTCTTCAAATGTGTGACAATGTGGTGATGTATCCGCGCAAACATCTTGCTTCAACACAGGTCTCTCAGCACTCAAGCTATCCCACAAGTCAGGATGTGCATTGATGCCCACCTTACGCGGGGCAGACGCACGAACTGCAGATGGGAGACCCTTTCATTGAAGACAATTAAGTGGAACGCAACATTCTTCATCTGCATGAGAACGCACAGAGTATCATAGCTATTTGACATGCAGCGAGTTTGTGGCACCTATATTAGATTTGTGTGCATAGGTTCACCTAGCCGGAATGACCAACTCACCCTCAGACCTGAATGCTTCTCCACAGCCTTCTCTCCGGGCAGGGGCTTCCCAACCTGTTGCGGGGGCCCCCTTACATGCCTCCCTGATGCAGGCTGGAATGCTGCAGAGGGAGCTCTACTGGAAAGATGCTCTGCCTTGCTCCCAATTTTTGTCTTTTCCAGTAAGGATTCTGAAGAAATTTCTTTGTGTCTGGCCTTCTTTACTACATCTGCTGCGCATGGAGAGGTGGGTGCTTTTCGTTTGTTGCATAGTGGCCCAGGGGCTGCTGCGGAGGTTGTTGCTTCTGTTGCTTCAGAATATGCTCGTAATGGCAGGGGGATCACAGTTGGGTCCCCAGCAGCTTCAGCCTCCGCTGCCATCTCCAAAAGGAGGTTGACGTCCTCATCATCGTCCTCTGTGGTAGTAACCAAAGAGTTGGGTGTATCGAGAGGCATCTCGATAATCGACGGCATCACTTAGCAGCACTGTAATGGTCTGGACCCCACCTGCTATTGGACATTGAGGAGCATTTGGAGTGGCAGCAGTCCCTGCTGGGAGATCATCAGACGGGTTGTTCTGAGCCACATCGCAAGGTGTAAACTCTGCATGCTCAGCTTCTGCTGCCATTGCCAGCAAGAGCTCAAAATCAGCGTCAGACATCTCGTGCACGCTGCAGTTTCCTTTTGAGATTTTTGTCCTCGCAGTCCCTTTCCGAATCACAATTCAACTTGTCTTGAGACACATGCCAAAGCACAGAACGTTCAGAATTGACTTTCTATTCCGTCATTGTATGTCAAAGACCCTATCACTGTTCTTCGCTACATTCGCAAGCCCCTTCAGCTGTCGATCTTCACCGTTCAAAAGAAGCTGCCCGATGACAGGAGAACGGGCAGCTCAGGGCATTCAGCCCGCATGTTGACATCATCATCCTGCTCAAACTTTGATGCCAACTGTTTCTGGGCGTGCTTATTAATGCTTGGTGTAGCAATGTGTTATGCCCGAGGCAGTGCTCATCACATCATGTAGCACTACCGTAGTGTGACTGTAGTACATAATATAGGTCTTTGCTAGCTAGCTATAGCGCTGAGCGCATGCATGGCACTGTTGCGCCGCTGAAGAGAAATTTATTTAAAGCTTTCTAACTAACATATAACAGTGAGCGCTACTTCGTGCTAGCATACGTACGCCTCTAGATGCATGCTACACAGTGCATGTTGGTCTGCATCAGAAGAATTAATTACTTGTGATAAGAATTATAATATTGGCGTGCCCAGTCTGGCAACAACAACCTTAACTGAGGGACCTCCTGTCGACCAGTTCCTCTGACACAGAACTGTACATGATTCCTGTCAAATTGCCGCTCGAACATGCTCAAGAAGCCGTCTAAAAGAGTACCTTTGACATGATGATGACTCATCAGCACCCGTGGAGTAGCAATTGCAACAACATGCAGGGAAAGTTCTGCAGGATCGGAGGTTAGCACGTGTCTGACAGTGTTGCCACAATATGCTGGGCTTTACTGGCTGTGAGTCTCTGCTCTGGCTTCCTGACAAGCAGTCCTTGAAGCAGCACAGCCGCCTGCATGCAGGGTCATCGCAATCATTTCAAGACTATGCAATACAAAAGTTTCACCATGCAGTTCACCCATCGGAAAAAGTAACCATAATTAATGGTAGGACATGTTGCAAATCACAGTTCATGGTTGTGCGAGGAGGTCACCTGGGGGTCATGGAAGAGGACCCAGAGCGAAGGATCTGCCTCAAAGGGCAGCAATTTGACTCCGAGCAGAGCCATGACAACATCGTTGTCCGAGTAGTTGTCCCCGAAGAGCGGCCGTCCCGTGAGCAGCTCCCATGCACAGGCTCCCACCGCCCACATGTCAGTCGCCGCCTGCACCACGTGATGCGTGGGGCCCTCCGCAACAGAGGCAGCCTCGGTTCTGTTGTCTGCGGCTGCTCTGGACATCTGCGCATCCTTCCCCTCCTTCTGTGCAGCCTTGGCTGCCTCTGCCATCCTCAGCCGCATTGCCACGCCCATGCAGTCTGCCATGACAACCTGCAAGCACCAAAAACAACTCACATACCCCAAAGCTGATCTCTGCATCGGTTTAGCAAGATTGTAACACATCGATATCATGCCTGCAGACTAACGTAGTTGGCCCAACAGGAGCGATAGTCGTTCTAATTTGCAGGAGTGAGGCAAGATGAGATGTCCACCGACCTCTGGGGCAGCATAGCGGAGGGAGTAGGAGAGTGCAGCGTCGCTGCCCTTGCGTGCCCACGATTGACACCCAGTCAGCCGCCACCTGTTCACGCTATCTGACCACACCAGATTGCTCGGCTGCACATCCCGGTGCACCTGCATGAATACAGGACCCACAGATGAAACCTTCACTGCACTGCTCCTGATGTGGAGTTTGCCCTACACCCAGACGTTCATTATTGCTTTGCGCATTCCCTCGCAAAACTGTTTGACATGGTGAAAGATGGACGGCTGTCTTTGAAGAGAGCTCCTTTGATAGAAAAGGGCTTAATGGGTTGAGGATGGCCGCGCACCATGGAGCGGCCATGGAGGTAGGCCACAGCGTCCAGGAGCTGGGTGAGAGTGGACTTCTGGCGCGAGGCGCTGGGATTGCGCTCCATGCGGCTCATGTAGGTGGCCAGCGAGTACACGCCGCGCTCCGTCACGATGCAGGCCGGGTTGTGCACGCCATTGCCGAGCGCCACCTCATCCTCATCAAACATGTCCAGCACGCCTGCACAGCCGCACTTACCTGCTTGTTGGGAGGTGCACAGTTCAGGGGGTGAGGGGACAGTGGTGCATGCAATTTAATGAGTTCTTGTGCCCAGCATGCCTGCAGCTGCAGTCCTCCCATCACAGCCCAGCCTCTGCAAAAGTGGGCCATGCCAGTTTCTGCTGACAATTGCCACACCCGGCCTTCGGATTCTTTGGTGATTGGCTTGCCTGGAATAAAGGAGGTGTCGCGGGCCTGCTGGTGGAACTTCTTCAGGTGCACGAACTGGTCCTCATCCACGAAGAACTTCAGAGTCACCTCGCACCCGCTGGAAACCTGCTTCCCGGTTGCGTTGATGCATGAATCACCGTCAAAGCGAGCAGACTCCAGCACATACTTCCCTGCATGCCAGCATGCTTGAATTTTTGTTTCCAATTGTGAGGGAGGCCAAGGTGCTCTAACGACCCAGGCCTTGATGTCACAAGCAAGGAAGGTGTTACAAGAGATCTAGGTACAAGGTCCAGAATTATTGTCCGGTACTATTGTCAATCATGGAGCAGTCTTCATTAGCAGACAGCCTTGTTTAAAAAGCGGGCAGAGGATTGTTGGACGCACCTGCAAAGCGCAAGTTCTCTGTGAGATACTGCATCGCTTCATTGACGCGCACCACTTTGCTGCCTGTTGCCCCAGGCATTGCCAGCTTCTTGCGCTTGGCAGCCTGCGCCAAAAGAGCGCCGTTTACAGCCCAACCTGCAAATTTACTAGACATGCCTAGCAGAGAATTACTGGCACATGCATCGTAGCGGATCAGCCTTTCTTTAGAGCAGTACTTGTGTAATGGCGCAGCACAATGCCCATGGGCGGTGACCTGCTGACACAGGGCACCCATGGGGCCAGGTGCCTTTGAGGGTATGCGAGCCTGTCAGATGAGCAGAGCAGGTGGTCCAAAACGAATTGTTTTGGCGCGCTGTCTCAGCACATCGCCCCACTCGAAGACAACAGGACGCCCATCGGAACTTGTCCAAGCTTGAATGCAGCGGCATGCCACGGAAGCCATAAGTGTGTCCTTTCTTATGAGATGCACACCTGGCAAGTCTATTGTCTGGTCATATACATATACTCAGGGAATTTTAGGTTTGCGGAGGGTCTCTTAGTAGTTTCCAAGAGAAGCCTGAAGAAATGTTATGAGATGCATGCCTGGCGGGCGAGCAGGGCGTGGACAGTGGGGCGGGCTTTGGCAGCGTCCAGGGAGGCAGTGAAGGCGGCGAGCTGGGAGTTGGCGGCCGCTATGCGCCCCAGAGGGTGCATTGACTCTGACGGCGTCAGGTGCAGCGGCGCGCCCGGGTCCACCTCATCAGCTTCCGGCAGCACTGGCGCCATGTGCTTGAGCTCATCTGCACATGGTTTAGCGCACCCCCATTGGTCTGTGCTATCGCAAGCATACAACATGCCCTTGCAATGCTTGCAGCATGCATGCTGGGCTGTGAGTCTTGTCCTGCTTTCAAGGCAGTTGCAAGCGTCACTTCAATCTGCGCACAGGCCGAGTGTCTGCAATACTGTCTACAGGGAAATTGCTGTAGAACACGGACAGCAAGTATGCACTGCGTTGCTTGTCGTGGCTGGAGGTTGCGCACCCATATGGGACTGCAACTTGTCGATGGTGGATTGCACCCGGTCGGAGACATGGCTGTTGCTGCGGCTATGAGCAGTTGCCAAAACACCTGACCCCCACCCGGGCCTTGTCAGTGCATGCTCCGCCGGCTGGGCCACGGCATCTGCAGTGCAGTCATTCAAAGCCAATCACATGCTATTGATATTATCAAAGTTGGTCAGTTCAGTCGAAATGGTGTTGTCAGAGCCCGGTCATGTAATCTCATCAGTTGTTTCTACTTTGTCGCAGTGCCCCCTGCATGCAAAATCTTAGTGGGGCTGACATACCAGAAGCAGATGCCGCGTCGGCCTCAATGTCTGCGGCGCTGCCTCTTGCAGCGGGTTCGGACCCCTTGTTGTAAGCCTCATAGAAGGGCTTAGCCTTGAACTCCGGTTCTGGCTGGGAAGTGTGTGAAGGCTTTTGCATGCTCACACCCACGAGCTTGGCCTTGCGGCGTCTGCACAGCAGCGCGGTCACCACGATGGCAGCGATGACGGCCACCACTGCAGCAACACCCCCGGCAATAGCGGCAATGTTGGGTCCGCTGCCTCCACTGGACGCATCAGGCGCTGCCAGGTCAGCAGACAGGAGGCTGACGGAGTCAACCTGCATGCTCCTCTGCATCATGGCGTCCTGCGCCAGAAAAGTCACCGCATCACACATTTGCGGCGGTCCTGCTGCTTTGCCGCTGTGCAGTTCAACTGCAAGAAGCCCCACAGGAGTTGTGAGACCACAGGTTACACTTCCAGGCAGCCATGGGGACAGCAGTGAAGAAGTATTGGATGGAGAACATACCGCCAGCGTTCCGCTGGATACAGCTTCCTGCAGCTGGCTTCTTGCGGTGCTGGCACCAGCAGCATCAGCTGCTTGCGCCCTCACGCGCACATCGGCGGCCGGTGTGGTCTGATGCAGCCTGCGCCCTGCCTGCGACATATCCTGCACCACAATGCAGCCCTCCTCTTCAGGCCTGCTTTCGCTCCATGGAAGCATTGCCAGCAAGCATTGCAGTTGTCGACAGTGCTCGCCAAGAGGACCAACTTGTATCTATGGTTGTAGTGGAACCAATCCGGTTGCCTGAAGCAGCATTCCTAGTAGAGATATTATCTAGCCCACACAGGATGTTGGCAATCATATAGGATCCATGGCTGCCACACCTGAGCGGTAGCTACCACGCTGATGGAGCTCCGGGGGACAGCCGTCATGATGCTGCCGAGAGCGGACAGCAGTGCATCCTGGGCCGCGCCCTCAAAGGGCCATAGGCTGGGGCCCTGCAGCCGCAGTACCGCATCCACCACTGTGTTCCTGCTGTCCAGTGCCGGCGCACCGTTGCCCGGCGCCAGGTTCGGTGCTGAGGCACTTGCGGTGGCGGTCGTGGACGGTGCCGCGGCAGAAGGGGAGACGGCCTGATCAGGCACCGGCTGGGCCTGGGGCGTTGCTGCTGCAGCTCCTGGGATGGGTCTCGGCTGCGGGGCAGACCTACGGGTCTGCTGGGGCACCTGCGAGTCTGGTGCGGGTGTGGGATTCGCCACTGACGCAGCCTGAGGCACCGGGGCCTGCACAGGGCCGCCCTGCTGGTTTTGGGTGGTGACAGAGCTGGGTGGTGTTGTTTGGCGTGCGCCCGGAGCTGGTGAGGGAGACGACTGTGCTCCTGGGGAAGGCGAGGCGTTTGTGGTGGGGCTTGCATTGCCCGGGCTCCTGCCAGAGCCTCCTGACGGGTTTGCCCCAACAGCCACGATGCCCTGTGCCACATTGTCATGACATCCAACTTCACATGCACGCTGCTACTATGCAGTGTGTGCATAGTTTTAATACTACCAGGAACTAGGGATGTTAGATGTGCATCGGGTCCTTGGTGGGTTTCACACCTGTGGAAGAAATTGCACAGTGGCAGCTTCACCTGGCCCTCCTTGGCCACCTCCACCTGGGAAATCTCCTGGTGGGCGAAGATAGCCAGGCCCTTCAGCAGCAACACTCAGTTTCAGGTTCTGTTATTGCGGTCAGGTCAGCCTGTTGTAACCCCAACAGTAGCTAAGGGCCAAGAGGATGTACAGATCACTACAATAAGAGCTGCAATGTGATTAAAGCACCACTTCTTAATAAGAGGTACTCTCTTACCTTGTGCATTGACATGGGCGCTCAGAAGTAGAATAGTAACCACACATAGGGGCAGGTGAGACAATACACTGCACATATACCAAGACAGCGGCTTGGGTCTCGCATGCAAACTGTCTCTAACTATAAAAGACATACAAACAATGTGAATTTCACGTCCTTCTCGCTTTCAACTTTTCCAAGGGTTTGTCCCTCCCTGGCATCTAGTTATATTTAAACCAGGTGGACGGTCACATAAGCGCAGTCAGCTGTAGGTTGTAGTAGTTCTGTGTCACATAATCAACAAACTAGTATCTTAACAAAGTTAGTAGAGCTTTTGAAGCTTTCAAAGTTGGTGCCGGTAGCATTACGGAAGCAAATTTGTACGACTGTAATATTTCAGCTACTGGAAAATAAATGGTCTGAAATTTCATCCCAGAGTTGAAAAATGGCTCAGCACCCCAACAGGAAAGGCCGCGTGCGACTCGAAATGGTGCAACTCGAAACCGTGAGAGGAGTGAGTCACTGACAGTGACTGTACAGCTGTGATAAAACTTGTGGCAAAACTGACATATGAAATGCCAAAGAAATTTCTAAATTATGAATAGTCCTGGAATACTTGCTGTTCTCTCTGAGTCTGGAACATGTTGTGCTGGCTAGTTCCTCTTGGAATGACCAGCATGCTGGACCAAGAACAATGCTGATGCCAGACATCATGTCTCATGATGATGATGACTCATGATGATACATACAACGCCGTGTCATGGTGCGGCTGTCATGATGCAAATGCCACTTCAAGTTCTTGCCGCCGAAGGCAACAGTTGGCCACTGCCTTGAAGAAGTGTAATCTATGAGGTGCAACATATTCGCAAGCAGCTCTGAAGGCTGGTCAGCTGCTGCTCACTCAGTACAAGCACTGCCATACTTAACATAGCCGTCGTGGGAAGCAGGAAGCAGAAATGAAGTTGAGACAATGCTTTGGCTGCAGCTGTCGCCGCCCTTGTGTGATGCACCCCAAGGTCTTTGGGCCAAGGAGATATGGCTTTAACTTGATTAATGGCTGATCGAACAATGATCAGTCTCCCTTCTTTGTTTGAGCGGCTGCGGCGCCAGGTGGCGGCTCCCAGGTCATTCTTAGCCACCTGACAGGGTGCTCACTGCCAAAGATCCTTCTCAAAGAGCCTTGCCAATCTCTTCCACTGCTAGGCGCCGCTGCCTGATCCCCACATGAGAAATTTGCTGGTTGTGGGCGTATTAGGACATGGCTCTGTAAGTCCCATAGCACACAATTGCAAATGCTTAAGGCATGAACCAGGTTGAAGAGTGATGTTGCCTACCAGAGATTCTACATAGGTTTGACCTCGCATGATCAGGCGGAGCTGTGAGGCCAGAAGCAATGTGATGCCAATGCAGGATCCACCCGTAAGCGACATAAGGTATGTCACAGCGCCTTGCCACGCAGGTGCCACCAGAATAAATCGAGGTGTCACCAAAATCCCCTCCCAGTAGCGTCTGCTTTGCACAATGGGCAGCAGCACTCTGCAGTGCCAAGAAGCAATTTTGCCATCCATTCCGCTTAGTTCATGAGCAGAACTGAGCATAGAAATGGCTGTAAATCCAGAAGCAACTCTTGATGGCAGGCAGCCTACCTTTGCCATACCCTTGCTGCTTCTTCCCAGCGTCGCACATGAAGGATGCAACCCACCAAGAAGGTATACGTGCAGCTCACGATGAGATAAAAGAGCAACAAGATGAAGTGGCGGATGTTTCCCCGGCCGACGCAGTTGTTCAGAAAGATGCAGTGGTGGTCCATGTCCATCACGCATGTCTTGCATCGACTGCACTGCATGTGCCAACGTTACTTTCGCACATGTTAACATGAAGAAGGGGCAAGCCAAACCCGTTGGAAGAGTGCAAGTTGCAGGCGGAGAGCTATTACCTGCAGTGGTGGGTATGTGGGGGCTTCACGTCCTGGCACTCCAAGCAATACATGCAGTTGTCAAAAGCGCCCATCTCCACTTGTGTATTTGGGGGAGGCATGTGAATGTCCACGGGCCCTGCAGAAGCAAAATTGGATTACCATACTTTGCTCAATGCCTGCGTCATGGCTGTAGCGAGTGAGTGTCTGAAAGTTGAGTATCAGGGGCACCTGGTGATCGCATTACTGCCGCGATAAAATTGAAATATGTGTTTGCTGCAAGGATAAGGGACCATATCATGTGCAGCGCCAATGGACCTCCAGAATACAAGTTTGGCAGCAGATATGTAAAACCCAGGGTAGGGACAGAGAGAAGCAACAGGCCCACAAACGCTACAAACGCGGCTCGAAGCGCTGGCAATACACTGCACAAAAATCTTAGCATGTGGCACAAGATTGAGCTACGTGCGCAACTTTTCCAAGGGTGCCATGTTTGTGTGTAGTCACCTTCTCAGCTGTGCAACAAAAGCAGGTTTGTGCCCCCTTTCCACAGACCTTTCCAGCTTGCTGATTGCACCACACCACCCGCACTGCAAAAGGTGCTCAAATAAAGTGACACGCAATTCATAAAAGCCAACCTTGCTCCACAAACAGTGCAAATTGCGGCCTCACCTTGAACATCGGTGCCTGTACACCGTTTGCGGTAGGTATAGCAAGATTGGACATGCAAGCCCAACATGTGGAGTGCGAGGCAGCACTACCGTCCATCAGGCTTCCAAATTCATTGGACATGTTGCTTCAGAGGGCAGATTCATTGCTTACGAAGCCGTCTCTGACAACCATCCGTCAAGGTTGTGCGCGTCTGTAAATGAAACATGTACTCTCTTTATGGAGCGATCACCGCGTACAGTCGTGACTGTACTTAATACGTATTTGGGATGCGGAAGTTGCCCGCGATCTATCTGTGAATACTGGAGCATCACCTTGGACCACAACCGGCATTTGGGCCAGCGGCGGAGAAGATCGGGGGGCCTGTGAGCAATTGGGGGGTTCCGGATCTCGCATAATACATTCTTGATGGGCCAGCAAATCCCGGGATCGAGTAACGGGGTGGCTTCACTGGTGTATTGGGGTGCAAGTGTTCGAAATGGATACCGCGCAGCGTGTCTAGACTAGGAGATTTTGGCTTCGAAGGGCAGACGGCATTCTGCTGCAAGCTAGTGGCTGGGTGCAAGGCACATGGTAAAGCGGGTCTCTTTACTTGAGATGACGAATACAGGGGAACTAGAGCAGGATTTCCTTCTTCAAGGTGACATCAAAGGTCCTCTGCACCTGTTTGCAGCTAGCAAGCACACGCTGGTGCAGCATCATGCTCATTGCTCGTTGCTGGAATGACATGCTGTGAAAGCTAGCTTCAGTTGTTGAATCCAGCGAAAACCCTTGTTTGTCCTACAGGGGATGAGGCCGCTTGGAGTCTCAACGACTGGAATTGGGACTCCCAAAACTTCATAGCTACGCCCAAGAAGGGGGTTGTGGCAGCATCAAATCCTTGCAGAGCTGCGAAGCGGTCGCGGATGGAGCCATCTACGTGCCAAGTAACCTGTCCTGGTACAGCTCTTAGCTTCGAACTGATTGCATGCACGCATGCATGCTTTCTTCCTTACTTATGAAAGCAGCTTGTCGATACCTACCGACGCCAGTCCTGATTATCATGGCGGCAAGCAGGTGCAGCAATTGATCAGCAAACGTGCACCGCCGACGAAGAGTTCCCAACAATGAGCAGAGGAGTCTCATGCAGCACAATCATTCAGCCTGCTGAGCCTCTGCCTGGTTCTGAGGGCTGCAAGCAGGGAGGGCCATCCTGCCAGGTAGACTCTTAGTGTTGAAAGTTTGGAGCACTTGAAATGCTATATTGTCTCGTTCAAAAAGATGCCACACAGTTGGGACGTGTGAAGATGTACTACAACAGGCATGAAGGCCGAGTACCTTTGCAGGTCGAAGGCTGCAGCAGGGAGCTTAGCGACTTGAGCGCCTATCATCAAAAGTGTCGCATCTGCGACATCCACATAAAGGCGCCATCATTTATGAGAGCAGGCCTGAAGCAGCGCTTTTGTCAGCGCTGTGGGCGCTGCCATGAGCTGGACGCTTTCGAGGGCTCCAAGCGCAGCTGTATAGCCCAGCTGGCGAAGCACAACGCAAGGTGCGCTGCTGCATTCCCTCTTCACATCATGCTTCTCACGACAAATAAGGGGGGGCGAATTGTTTTAGAACCACGGGGTTTGAGGGCCTGACCCTGAATTGGATCTTTGCAAGATCGTCATGTTGGCTTCCATTTAGCTTAATTGCCTCGTGCCTGGTGTAGACGCCGGCGGCAGCAGAACACCACAGCTGGCTCGGAGGATGTGGCGGCGCTTTCTCTCGACCTTATGGCACCTCAGAGCAACTCCTTCAGTGATCAGTCGTTGCCAATGAGCCTGCCAATGTCTCAGCCACCACAAGCAGGCTTCTCTTACCAGGTGTGCAAACTGAGAAGTAAGCACACATGCAAGTCGCTCAAATCTCGTAACACATCCGTACATTTCTCATCTTGAAGAGTATATGCAGTAACTCTTGTTCTTCTTCTTTTCTTTCAGGCGCTTATGGGACCTGAGGTGGCTTTGGGGGTTCCCATTGGAGTACACAGCAGCATGCAGGGGCACACATCAGCGGCCATGCCCCTGTTGATGAGTTCTATCCAGACACCAGCTAACACGGGCCTGGTGAGAAACTTCCCTCATGAGATGGCCAGCATTGGCATTTGCCTGCTGATGGCCCGAGTGGGCATGAGAAGGATTGCCAAGGATTGCTATGCGATGCCGCACAGGTGTCCAGCATGGAGCAGGCATTGATGCAGATGGGCCACCCCTCCAGTCAAGTGCAACAGCCCATTGTGTCCACCAGTCAGGCTCTTGCAGATGACCAGCCAGGACCCAGGCAGCAGGTGTCACACCTGCATCCCGCTAATCAGTGTTGTTTTGCGCGTCGCTGTAATGCTCATGAGCTATGGTTTGCCTGCTGTCTGGCATGAATGCCAAATACACCACAACATTGGCGCTTCTAGCCGAAATTGTCTCGAAGGCGATGGTGTGGCCGCAGCAACCTGCGACGGCCGCAAGTGCGGTGGCTGCCGGGCTGCCGGCCGCCGCTGCATACCAGGCGAGCAGTTTGGTGGTGAGGCTGTCGGTGAAGCTCTTCAATTGCACACCGGGAGACCTGCCTCAGGGCCTGAGGGAGCAACTCTGCAACTGGCTGTGCGCCACACCTGCTGGTGCTGAGGGCTACATCCGCCCTGGCTGCCTCCACCTCACCATGCAGGTGCTTGAACTCCTCCTACGCTGCTGCAAAGTCATGCTATCTTGGCATGTGCTGAAAGGAAGGGGTTCCTTCTTCGACACCTTGATCATGTTCAAGGCGGGTGTGGTGTGTCACATGCACTCATATTTGAAGTTCGGGAGTGAGAAGATACTTTGGCACCGGCAGATCCACGTGGACGCATGTGCACATGTGGCGGAGGGCGTTGTGCCGATTGTGGAAAGCCTGCTGGAGCAGCCAGCGCCTGTCTGGTGCACACATCGGATGCTGGTGCAGCGCGACGCAGAGGTGGCCTTGGTGGAGGATGGCCAGCTGCAGTCCGTGGCAGTGGCATCAGGGCCTGCACCACAACAGGGACACCTTTGCCAGCCTCAAATCCATCAGGTGGGTGCAGACCTGCATGTGTCAGTGAGCCAGGAGCTGCTGACCTGCAGAATGAGGCAAATTGCTGTGTCAGCACTGCAATGCTAGCTGTTACTGTCATGCTCATTAATTTTTATTTTGTGTGCCACGATGCAGGTTCTGCCAAGCGCGGTTGTGTGCCAGGATGACGCCCATAAAGATATCACTGTCCAGGTGTCTGGGCAGGGCCTGGACTCTGCTGACACCATCATCCTGGCTCGTTGCAATGGGCGCTACCTTAATGTTCAGGTGCGCTCAGCTACTGATACTTCTCCTGCAGATGACTTATCTTTGTTACACTTTATAGATCCGTTAGGTGCCATCTGAGGCTTGCTGGGCTTGTGTCAGTTTATCTATCCCTACATTACCTTATCATGTGGTGACATTCAATGCGGACAAGAGCAGTTCTACGTTATGATGGGTTGCAGGTGGAGCGCAAGGAATGCGAGAGCGATATCAAGCAGCTGACACTGAGGCTGAAGGGAGCAACGGCGCCTGGTCTGGTGTGGCTGGAGGCGCAGCGTGGCATTGTTCTAAGTCCTGCAGCTCCGTTGCTGCTCCTCCCGGCGGGCCACCATGCATTGACTGCAGAGGTGCAGAGCATCGTCAGCAGCTCAGGCAAGCAGCAGCTCACGGGGGATTACCGCAAGTGCTGCGACGGATTCCTGGCAGACCTGGGCCTGGTGCTCTCACAGGCTGCGCCACTCCAGCCGATGGGCATGACTTCTCTGCAGCAGCTCATGCATGGGCCCACTGACACACCGGTGAGGATGCAGGCTCTTGAGCTGGTCCTTGCAATAATTCTGGCGGTCCTGTTACGAAGTTCTGCCCTGCTATGATTCAGCATAAATGGCTCACACTTGTCTGGGTGCTTGATTAGACTGATGTGAAGGCCAGTGTCAGTTAAGAAACCATAAGCCAGTATTGATCACAGCGGTGGGTGTTGGTGGGTCAGGGGACGGCCACGCTGGTCACAAAGACTGCGCGGCACCTGCTGGCGTTTGCTTGCGATGCGGGGGCCCCGGCACTCGCACACTTCTTGCTGCCGAGCGCGAGCGTCGGCTGCGGCAGCGCGGCAGAGGTGATTGCTCTTGGCAGAACAATCATGTGATTGTCTCTTAAGTTTCTCGTGAATGTTTGGATGTGATGCTGGGTGCCAACTCCGAGGAACAGAGTCAGACATCTGATCAGTCCCAGGTGGCTGGAAATGGTGTAATTGACTGAGTGCTGGCTGGAAGGTCGTGGCGGCCGTGGACGGCGCGGAGGCGCGCGGCGGCGCCACTCTGCTGCACCGCGCTGTGCGCTCTGGATCTGCTCCGCTTCTCGAGGGCTTGCTAGCGTGGGGTGCCACGCACAACTACCAATGGAAGGTGCGGCATTGTAACCTCATCATCGCAATCTTCACTCCATGTCTTTGATCATCAGGGTCTGTACAGACCCTGCTTGCAAAGAATCGTTGATCTGTCCTTCAGCAGCTGTTTGGCGTTCTGCGTCACCGGCGCTCGATGCTGGACAATGATGTCTGGACGCTCCGGCATCACCATTGCGTCATATGATGTTCCACTCACAGATCACAACAGGTTTTTGACTTTCCTTGGTGTTCCCAGGCAGATGAACCGGATGCGACTGGGCTGACTCCGCTGCACTTTGCTGCCATTGCACCAAACGTCGACATGGTGGTGCACCTGCTGCGCGCCTGCAGCTGCAGCCCACAAGTGTGGTTCACGGCGGCTGCGGACGATGGCCTGACACCAGCTCATTTTGCGGCCCGCTTTGGTCGCACAGCTCTTAATGAGCAAATGCTGCTCCTCGCACAAGAGTCCAACAACGTGCGCCTTCAACCTGCTGTACACTTTCTGGCGCGTGTCCCATGATTGTCATCCATAACATTTCTGCTAGTCTCACATCCCACATCTATTCACACTTCTGCACTTGAATTACCTCTCGAGCATGTCGACAGATGGAATTGGCACTTGGCACCATCCAGGATCTGCAGGCTATCAATGGATGTATATGGCAAGGCCGCAGTTCAGTCCCGGTGTTTGGTTTCGGGTAAAATAGATATCTGTTGGGGCAAGTACTTTTGGGGGAGTCCAGATCCAACCTCCAGGGATTGCTGTTTTTTGATGTCGATTCTGGCTGGCAACAGGCTGAAGTGCAGCCAAAAGTGGGAGGCTGCGGGTGCACCTGCGGCGATGCATGCGCGTGCAGCCGCTCCGGCATTTGCCGCTGCGCAGCAGCCTCTGGCGGCCCCGGCTGCGATGGCGCTGGTAGCCGCTCCGCAGGCGCAGGGACTGTCCCAAGCGCCGGACAAAGCTCTGTTGGTGGCTGTGGCGGCAGCACTGGCAGCTGCTGCGGCAGTGTAGTGTGTGCTGATACTGTGCCTGCCCCATCTGCTTGCGCTGATGCTGGCCTGCCATCTTCTGGGAACAGCCCAATGTCAGCTTGTTGCGTTGGAGCATCGCTTTGATGAAAAGCTTGCAAATTCTATGAGTCTGTGTGCGGTGATTGGCATGATTGATGCATGTACACAATGCGGAGGATTTGGATGAAATTGCATGATTGTACTGATGGGGGTTGATAAGGTTTGCAGCATAAAGGTCAGATCATGTGTTGCCGATACCCTCTTGGCTGGGAACTTTCATGGCATCGCCGCGTTCTGTTAATTTTCCTTTGATAAACATCCATCGGAAAGTTTGGTGAAAATTCTAGAGTTCTCAGAAGATGTTCTTGGCATCATCAATGGGATATTGCAGGATATTTTGCTTCCAGCCCATCTTTCAAGAAGGTTTGCTCGTCAAAATTGAGACGATTGTGCAAATTCTGAAAGCATCCAGAATTGCTGGCATAGTGCCGAAATTGGCGGCTTTTATAATTGTATTTCAAAGTACAATAGTTTTAGAGATGCGCAAATGCACGATCATGTAAAGAGCGACTGTGGTTATTCATGAGAACATTACTTTAAATTTAAGCCTCATGATAGTGGTCACGGTACATCAATCCATTTAAGACATATACCTTGTGCCTTTTACCATTCCGGCTACAAATCTATTAAACTACAGTTCTTTCAGTGAAATTCAAGCTTGCAATTGAGCCCCGTCAGAGCACATTGTGGCATGAAATTGAAATGACTCGACCCGTCAATTTGGATACATTACACAATTTGGTACATAACACGTGCAGGCCCATTCAAGCAGTGATCGATCTATCTCTTGATCTTAAGCAGTGATATCTTTATCTTAAGCAGTGATGGCGCTGGTGCCATTGCTGTATGCCTTGCCGGGCTGGACTGCAGGAGCAATGTGCACCTGGCCGTCAGCGCTGGCGCCAGTGGCAAAGCCGGGCATGGGGAATGAGGAGGCAAAGGCCTCCACCTTCTTCTTGATCTCTGGAAGGCGAGGGTCCGTCTCGATGACCCTGTGACACGCAGGCCCAATGATTTGCATAAGGCATTTGTGCATGCATGATGCACGGGCAATAGAAAGATGTTCAGAATGGGTGGAATTACAAAAGGGCTTTGTGCAAGCTGAGAATTTTTGGTGCAGGTGGCAGCGTACTTGAGCCAGTCCTTGTAGAGCTTGCCAGTCTTGCTCTGCACATCCTTGACCACTCCCAGCACCTGCGCACATTTGCAGCCGTGCCTTCAGCCTTCTGCGCTCAAGTCACATCAAGATAGCACTGAGCGGACCAGGCCATGTATCGTACAGCCACCATGACTCAACTCAGACACCCACTAAGAATTCATACAAGTAGTGCAGCCACAATAAGTCAACTAAGTGAGCAATGCTCACCTCGTGCAGGAGGTCGGCGATGGCCTCAAAGTCAGCTTCCCTGAGGCCACGAGAGGTCATGGCCGGCGCGCCGATGCGCACGCCGCCGGGGGCAAGCGCGCTGACGTCTCCCACCACCGCGTTCTTATTGAGGGTGATGTGCACCAGGTCGCATGCCTTCTCCATCTTGTTGCCGTTCACACCCTGCACATCAATATTTCTCAGTACGCTTAGCATGGTTCCCAAGTGCCCAGACTTCCGTCACCTGATGGTCTTTCTGTTGGTGAAGCTGTAGCAGTGCAGCCACTGTGTGACATTCTGACACGCCACACCAAACACCGCATGCAAAATGCTGGATGGGTCAGTTTCAGCACTGGGTGCAGGGCAAGGGAGGAGCTGACCTCCGGGCGCAGGTCCCAGAGGACAAGGTGGTTGTCGGTGCCTCCCGTGACCAGCTTGTAGCCCCTCTTGGTCAGGCTTGCGCCGAGAGCAGCAGCATTGGCGCGGATCTGCAAGCATCACTGAAGGTCGTCAACAGGTGTCTGGCGACTCTCTGTGATTCACACCTCCCCAACCAGCAGGCACACAATTTGAACTCCGTCCAGATGAAAAGGACGCAGTGCAACCGCTGAGCCAGACAAGGGACACTGGACAAGGCGTCACATAGGCAGGAAGGCGCGGCGTCACCTGCTTGGCGTAGGTCTTGAACTGCGGTGATGCGGCGTACTTGAGCGCGACAGCCAGTGCAGCAATCTGGTGGTTGTGGGGGCCACCCTGCAGCGAGGGGAACACCGAGAAGTTGATGGGGTCCTCAAAGTTGTACACCGCGTCGGGCGCCTCACCCTTGACAGCACGTTCGCCCTTGGGGCCCTGCACATCCCCATCACAGTCCCTGTTTATTATTGCAGTATAGTCTGAATAGGCTCAGGAGTTCAAATGGACGGGATGTCAACACACCAGGGGCTGACAACCACAATCATCAATGCACATGATTGTTGGGCAGAGCAGGGGCGCAACAATGTCACGGAAAGGTGCAGAGAGCTGGTGGTGCAAAAGGGCAGGTGATGCGCACCACGCGGAAGAAAATCATGCCGGCGCGGGGGCCGCGCAGGGACTTGTGGGTGGTGGTGGTCACAATGTCGCAGTATTCGAATGGCTGCGCCAGCTCCTGAGCCGCCACAAGGCCACTGCATGTCCCAGCACAGCATCGTCACCCAGAGCTAGATTGCCACACTCATGAACTCACACCTTGTCACAGTGTGTGACCTCCTCGACAGTCTCTACCAAATGAACCCAGCAACACTGCACTTATGCCAAGGAGTGGCATTCAGCAGTCGGCACTTCTCTTTGGCGAATGTGAAGGGATGGTACGGGTCCACAAGTGCTTTTGGGGACATGCATCTGGGCATATGGAGGGGCGGTGGGACGAGACAGGGACTTGGGGGGAGATGCTCACCTGTAGTGGGCCATGTCGCACATGAGCAGCGCGCCGACTTTCCTGGCGATCTCATAGAGGCGCTTGTAGTCCCACTCGCGCGGGTACGCGGAGCCACCGCAGATCAGCATCTTCGGCCGGAAGTCAAGCGCCTTCTCCTCGAGCTTGTCGTAGTCAATGTATCCCGTCTGCAGTGCCCAGCAACAAGACACAGACTTCAACTCCAAAGTGCTGCTGTCACATATCATACCTCACTACCTTGAATATCTAGCACTACAAAAATTGCTCATTGAGATCATCAACATGTGCAAAATTATCAGCACACTGATCAACCTCCTGTTTCATTGGAACCAAATTATATTATCCTTCCCAGAGATTGGAGAGCTGAACATGTGCATCAGGGACGTACTTCGGGGTTGAGCTTGTAGGGCAGAGACTCAAAGAAGATGGAGGTGGCAGAGATCTTCTTTCCGTTGGCTGTGTAGTAGCCGTGTGTCAAATGACCACCACTGGGCAGATCAAGGCCCATGATGCGGTCGTGGGGCTGCAGAAGGGCAGTGTACACTGCAAAGTTGGCCGGGCTGGCGCATGGAAGACACATGATCAATCAGTTGTACTTCTGGGCAGGAACAATCTGACATAGGCACACGCCAAAGCAGGGTAGGCACTTAATCAGGACAGTCCTGGAAGTTTCAGCAAAGAATTCATCAGGAGTAACGAATTACAACAAATGCCATCGGTCCAGAGAAAGACCCATAAAGGTGCCTTTCGAGGAGGACTTTCCACGACATCAAGGCCACAATCAGGGTGGTCTCTACCTTCCGGAGTAAGGCTGCACATTGACTCCCCAGTTCTCGGGGTTCAGGTGGAACGCCTCCAGAGCACGAGCCTTACACAAGAGCTCGATGCGGTCGGTGTTGACATTGCCGCCGTAGTACCGAGCTCCAGGCTGACCTTCTGAGTATTTGTTTGTGAAGCATGATCCCAAGGCCTCAATGACAGGCTGTGAAGTAAAATTTTCTGATGCGATCAGCTCAATACCCTTCCTGCAGATGCAAGGAAAAATTCGTCAGAGGTGACACATTCAGACGTGCTCAGAGCTGGAAGACGCGCTGATAAAAGTCAGACTGTGCCAAGCGATCCAGCGGAGGATCACAGAAATACAGAGAATCCACTAGAAGGATTCAAGAAAGTCGTGACATAAGCCAGGATTTTACCACTGCCTCTCCTCCTCATCTTTGATGATTGAGAACACCTCAGGGTCGGCCTGCGCTAGAGGTGTCAGGCCTTCTGGGAATACTGCTGCGAAATTCTGCTGAGCCATGGTGCTACCTCAGAGGCTCTTTTTATGATTGTGCAGGAAAACTAATAGATTGATCTCCGAGAACCGCTTAGAGCCGAAGAAGAGGCGTTCAAAAAATTTCCGAGGTGACGCCTGAACAGGCTCCGTGTGCAAATGCCGTGTGGACCTCAGAGATGGTGCTGGCAGTGTGCCACACGCAGAGTATTGGCGATCATGTGAGGTGCAGCCGAATCAGGCGAAGTGCCTCCACGAGCATTGGGACAAGACCAACATCTTACATGCATGCCATCATGGCATTGCCATGCAAATATCATCTCTCATTAATGTATATATACCGTAGTGACTATAGTAGCTACAGTAGCTACAGTAGCTACAGTATTTCCAGAGAGCTAGCTAGATATTTCCTGAGAGCTCGCAGCCGTGAGAGCTCTCTAGCTCTTGAGATCACCTGCCACGGTGAACTGGTGAACTTCTGATATGAGATCTACCCGATATTAGTGATCAATCATCAATGATAAAGAGACAGGTGAAAATTCTTCCGGTGGTTCCAACTCGAAAAGTTCAGGAAGTTGTGTTGAAGTGTGCAAAACCATCACCCTCTCCTGCTGACACAAAGAGCACGTACTGGCCGTCGGGCAGCACGAGCACAAGGTAACCATTCTCGCACCCCATGACAGGTCCGCAGCCATGTTCTGTTCCCTGCCAAGAGACAGGAGCATCCACGAAGCCCCACACATGCACTGCAGCCCATGGGCACGCGCCGCACCCAACTTCATCCCTGCAAAGGGTGATGGCATCCGTAATGCTGCATGCAGGCAACAGCCCCTCCCATTGGAGGCATGTCATCTCTGCTGACAGGGGTTGCTTTGTCTGTGTGCCCGCTGCCTCGCACCAGCTCATGTCTGCTCACACAGCACAGGCCGCATTTAATAATCAGTCCAAACTCCATGGGTTTCCACGGTGTGCCACATGCACATGGATGAGGAAAGCCCCATTGCGTGGGCAGCAGAGTGAGCGCCGTGCTTGACTCTCAAAGCCTCTTTTGGATGCTTCTAAAATTGTACATGGCTGCACCTGAAATACCGCATGCAATGCCACCGAGCCATTCATGGACCTGTTCCAGGATAATTCCAACTTCTGTTCCTGCAGCAGATGCCCAGCATCCCATCACAACGCATGGGGAGCACAATCAAGCAGCATACACAATAGTCACAGGCACAGCACGGTCAGCATGAGAATGGCGATCACCTGTTCCATCCTCTGGTGCTGTGCCTGACGCTGCCATCAACAGCTTGCTCATATCGGGCACCACAAGGCCTACTCTAGTCGACGACCTGTAAGTAGGTCGCCTGTGCATGTGAAAGCTCACACCAGGCATCATTGAGAAGTCGATCTCTGCACATCTGCCATCGACTGTTTTCGCACACAGGAAGTCTAGCTCGCCCGTGTGCTCCCGCAGACATTGCATGACCTGCCAATGATGCCATCAAGTTGGTTGCCCACCTTTGTGCCTAAAGTTGACAAGACATGATCAAAAAGAAGTCTTTCCAATGACACTGTGTGCTGCACCTCCACTGACCTTCTTCGAGAAGCGGCTACCGCTTGAAAAATTCTTTCCAAAGAGGTCGATGTCAATCCGGTACACATCTGCAGCACCAGAAACCTCTAACACATGGTTTGTCACAGCCCCACGATGTACACTGAATTGATCCTTGCTCACGACAGCACACTTTCTGAGCAATGAGGGTGTTCAGTAAAAGCTGCCTGGATCATGGGCGGCATGCTGCCCAACGAGCCCCAGCCGCTCATGCGTGCTCCTTCTGACGGACAACACAAGGTGGCCGTTTGGCAAGATTGCGGCAGCATCTGTCCTGTCAAGGTGTGTGTTTACTGACAGCGCGCAGAACTGCGCACACTGTCCTCTCACATGGCGCTCAATAAACTCTATGTCCAATAGGACCGCTACGTTGGACCTTACCAAAGTGTAAGCACAATTACTGATTCGCTGTTCAACTAATTGCCGTGAACTTTGTGCACTATGCTGGTGAACAAGATCGCCCAGATCATCGGGTGAAATCGTGACATCAACGTCTACATTAGCAGTCACGCCTTCACATACTCTATCTGATTCCTCTTGCCTATTAAGTTTGGGTAAACAGATCTGCAAAGCACTGTTGAAAGGGTGAGTGGCAACGATTTCATCGATGCAGGACTTTGGATGTGAAAAGCTGCTGCGCCGAACCACGACTCTAGGACCCTTCCTAATGGTCATAAAGATATGTACCACACCCCATCGGCCAATGTTAACATACCATGGTTGTGACTCACAACTTGTGAGAGGAAAGAAATGCACTGAGCTTTCCGGTGTGTCGGTGTCATGTGCTTGCATGTGCCACCTGACGTGCCCCGTCAGCAGATTGGATGGGCACTCATGTTTGGGAACCTGCAATTGCAAATTCATCTGTCGATGCTGCTCTTTATCGGCGTGATATTTGCTCGAGAGCCGCCCGTACGTCGACAGATCAGTCCATCATTGCAAACACTGCGCAGCAGGGCTGATCGTGAGTCTTTGTTGAGGTCTATATTGTGAAAGCGTGAGCATTTTAGCATGGGGGTCCCGGCATGGTGGGCTGCAGGATTGGCGGTCCCAGCTGTGATAGTGAAGGGGTTTGTCGGAGGACGCAACAAGTCACGGAAAGAAGAGGAGGCAAGGACTAGGTAGGAGCAAGAAGTCTAACAGCTGGGCATTGTTCCTGTGCAACGATCCTTCGAGCATTTTTGCGGCAAGAATACTTGCTGCAACAGCGTGGCAGCCATCGAGTTCCTTTTAAATGTCTTGGACTCTCCACTTCTGCTGTTGTGTTGATAAGTTCTGACTGAACAGGCCAGAGGAGGGTACGGACCCGAGCTTCGTTTGTGAACGCGTCTGCACATCAGACAGACTCCTGCGCCGCATGGGGGGCCTGTCAAAGGATCCGACCCCGAACACTTGTGTCACAGTGTGCGGTGTCTCAGGTGAGAAATCCTGTGTTGTGCCCAACAAAGGCTCTCTGTTCTCTCATTTACAATGATGTGCAATTTGAGGTGCCTGAAGTGCATAACCATCATGTGCTGCATGTGCTGCAGCGACGGACGCCTGCACAGAAGCATGCCAGAGGGGCGTATGTACAAACATGCATCAGGTGCCAGCCTGGAATGATGCATGCTTGAAGAGGTGTACAACTGAGTGTACACGGGGGCGGACCTTCTGAAAAATGCTGCTCCCTTCATCAGGAATAGGTGGCGTTCTGGGGTCGGCTGTCTTGGTGACTGTGCCAAGCCAGTTGTTGACAGCTGTGAATTTGATTTGTTCTTCGAGTGGATGTTCGGGTCTGCTCTGGTCACAAGCAGTCTCGTTGCTCCTTTGAAGTGTGCATGTTGGGAGCATGGCCAACAGTGAGACAGGTGCCTTTCATGAATTCCATGAGGGTGATTATGATAACATCTTGGCCCTGTGATCGCTCAATAAGGACCCAAACCAATTTTTGGCACATTTGCACCTGCAAGGTTGCTTTGCGATGCTGTGCGACTGGACAGTGAAGATGTGTTGGAATGCAGCTATGTGGCTCAAAGCTGGACATTGACATGGCATGCCCTCCAAGATCTATGAAGATACCCTCAATGCTGTTTACAGCGTACAAGCAAACTCGTATGCAATTTACTTGAAGAGATTTTCGATGTCTGGACCCTGTATCCAGATGGCCCTCAAAAATACTGTCTTCAACAACTTGTTCCATCGATTCACAAATGCTGTCACACATGTTTCCAGTCAACAGCAGCACCATCAATATGACAGTACTGTTGTTGTTAAACAATAGTGATGCTCCGAATAATTATAATGAGGAATAGTGCCCGTCAAACTTTTTTGGCACACAATTTCACTCGGTGGTACAGAGGAGTATGTATGGGTTCTAGCACCTTGGCAACTGTAATAAACCAAGCACTAACTTCATGCAGTCCTGCAATAAAGCTGCGTGCTCCAAAACCCATCAGTCGCATTCAAAAGCTTGAACTTGCTCTCCAACTCTGACGAGCATATGCTTCTAATGGGTGCTTGACAACTCTTCGTTGACAAGTGGTTTAGAGACGGTTTCATCTCCGCACAAGGACATTACTCAAAAGGAGTGAGGTTCTGAACAGGCACTGTCATTTTCAGAACCACGACCACAGAAATGAACTGGTGCGGACACATGCAGGCTCACAATGAGTGTAGCAGGTACAGAAATACAGAGTCACTGAGCTTGCATGATAGTAATTCCAAGGAGGCACTCTGGTAGGAATGTTGACATTTGCCTTGCAACCTCTGGTACGCAGCTGATGGAGTTTCCACGATAGTCATCATGCCACCATAAACCTTGGACTAGAACAGCTTCCATGCCAAAGTATACAAAAATAGACCAGGAGACACTCACTGATTCACTATCAGGGCCTCTGAGTGTCCTTTATTGTACAAACCACCACCAACCAGACAGACTCTTCTCATCACCCTTTTGGGCCAGTGCCTCTTTTGTTCTATTAACTGTTAAAAAGGGGTAACCTCCGTGGTGGAATCACGATGTGAGGCACCTTCCCAGCCGCACAGGACAAGAAGGTCTCTGTAACGGGTGAGTGAATCACTTCATCACCTGATGTGTAGCATGCACGGGTGAAGCATGTCTGGAGCAGTGCCATGCGGCAAGAAGCAACCATCTCAAGAGCAGCCAGCTCGTTTTGTCATCGCCCTGCCATTTTTGCAAGGATACATACAACCCTGTCGAGCGCAGCATGATGCGAGGCGGCTTCTCAAGTCTGCCGTGTTCCCGATGAGCCCATGAGAAGGCCCACAGCCGCGGCAAACATGATTAACATGCCAGCCTGCACAGCAGCGAAACTCCCTCACACTTGGTGCAAGTGCTACCTGACGAACAGAAAGTGAGGCCGCAGTGCACACAAGCGGTTCCCTGTGCGCCAAAATGTGAGCCGAGAGATGCTGATGCGCACCAGAAGAATGTAGGTACGTTTGGACGAGCGGAAGTACTCTCCAAAGAGGACAACACCCCAAATAGTGCTCACCAATGGAAGAGCCTGCAGGTTCCACAGGTCATCCATCAGCAAAAGCAAACATGCCTTGCAATGCAACTGTATTCATGTAGACAGGGATACCCGGAGCTGTCAGTAGCGCAGTCCAAAAAGAAAGAAATGGAGAAGGAATGAGTAGTGAAAGCTTACCTGCACAGAGTCAGCTGCAGCGTATCCAGCCGCCTGGCCACAACAGAAAGCTCTGTCAGTCTAGGCAGTTTATGGCAGCAGCGCACTGAGATCATGCACATAGCCAGCTTTGCTCCATGCAGCCATTTCAGTGCAATTCGTCCCACACGGTTTTGCAGATTCCTTTCCGTGAAAGCACACCTGGCCTCCCATGAATTGAAAGCCATTGCCGAGGCCGCAGATGAGGCCAGCCAGAACTGCCCAGTGGCGACCATTGAAGTCCTTCAGGTACTCTGGGACTGATGACTTCGGAGCGCCCAGAATGGGATAGTACAGGAAGATTGTGTTGACAATCCTGAGCAGGAGGCACGCACTTCAGCATCACCGCACACAGGATCACATCCCTTTAATGACTGTCACGCTGCACTAGGCCGCTCAAGGCACTTTGCCATGCCCCTGAAATTCAGAGGCTGCAGCAGGCCCAGCAATACCACACTTGCAACACTTCTCTGACCCACTAGAAACCAGAGTTCTGCAGGTGAACCAGACACAAGGCAGCTGTTGATGAGGCTAGCCTGCTCACATAGAGAAGCCAAAGAAGCTGGTGGAGAAGTAGAAGAACGCAGTGTAAACCACAAGATGAGGAACGCCCTCCGGCAGACGATGCCACTGATCGTTTGTTGCCAGATTGCTGCGGGCCACAGGACGCACACCCGTCAGTGAGTGACAATCTTATAATATCGCACCACATGAGAGCCACTCAAAATGATTAAGAAACAATGTTGTGAACGCAGAGATTCTTCACAATCCATCAATATTGCAGGGGCCAGGAGAGCAACATACAATGCGGGGCTGAAGAGGGCATAACAGGCGCCATTAAAGCAGAGGATGCAGACTCCAATAAGGACGCTGTTGCCCAACACCTGCATCACCAAGGCCGTGCTTACATTTCTACTCTTGGGGGATGACTGTCTGCATGTCAAGTCTACAGCTCTGTCAGTGACAAGGAGGCCGCTGCAAGCAAATACGGACTAGTCTGAGATTCTGTGCAGTCACGCAGCGTGTCACGCGACGAACTTCACTCTATGTCAAGGTCTTCGGCTGTAATGTGATGCATTTTCATTCCGAGTACATGAATCAGATGTAATGCACCTTGATGGAGCGCATGCTCTCAACCTCGGCAAGGAACTGTGCGCTGCCACGCACACTGCTGCCATCACTCTTAGCAGCCGCTTTCTCAAGATCAAGTGTGCCTCGAGCCGAGTCATCCAAGCCATCTTTTGTTGTCCCTGCATGACACAGGCCCACAATCGTACTGGGTGTCCTGACAACTCTTGTCCATGAACATGATGGCAGCAGGGACGATCCGTGAGATTAGGGAAGCTCTGAGCTGAAGAAAGTTCTACTCAGGAGGTTCGCCTCACCATGAGGGGCAAGGGGTTCAGGATCCTCCTTTGCTGCAATACTGCGACAGACACAAAGAAGTTCATCACTTTCACTGTCAGAGTGATTGACAGGTGCAAAGGGAAGTAATCCTAGCTTGTGTCTGTGCTACAGCTGGTACAAGCCAAACGGCAGAGATGCAAATTTATTAGTCTCTCCTCAAATGCTTACTTGCTGAGCCAGCCTTTTGTCTTCCTGCCCAGCTTGACATTATGGTCGTCCATGTTTGACGCATGCACAAATAGCCCAGTTACGGCAGCAATGAGGAAGCAGGCAACACCCGGAAAGAGGATCTCAGCCCGGTTGATGCGGCCATCAAGGAAGTAATTCCTGCACACGCCAGCAATTTTAATGAATTTATAATGTTGAGTTCTAGCATTCTTTTTCTTTTTCTCAGCCTGCTACATTTACGCAGCCTTAAGCAAGGGCATGTTGCTAGGTGTGGCACAGGACAATGCAATTACAAAGAAAGTAAGTGTCCGCATCTGATGAAGGTGTACATTATGCTGCAGAAGAAGGGAAGAAGGAGCGTACAAAATGGTGCCACCGACGACCGTGAGGGAGGAGCCGACGACCTCAGTAATGGACAAGTTGGTATATGCCAGTGCGTACTGGGTGCCCAGATTGCCCAAGCAAAGGAGAATACCACCACCCACCGCAAATCCAACAGACGCCCCATTGTCCTGATGAGCAGTAGAAGCAAAGAGGAATGCTGAATTCAATGCCTAATTTGCAATGATCTCAGCGCTTTTATGACAATGACAGGTACACGTCTACTTTTCAAGGCAGGTCTTAGTCCAGCCCTGGTGCTAGATCTGGTGGCTTCCCCGCACCTGGTGAAGTTGTGGGATGAAGTTGGGCGTTTCTTCTGTGGAATGCCCTATCTGGCCAAATGTCAGGGCGAAAATGATGGCGATGATGTAGTTAAAAACGCAATAATCGAGGAACGTATGCTGGGGTTTCTGCAAGTTCAGGAACACACGAGGTGAAGTTATTGCCCCAGCATGTTCCAGATCTTTCACTGAGGTGGTGGCAAAGACACCAGGCCGCCTGTCGTAGGAAAAATCTCTCCAAAACAGCTCTCACCCGACCTCGTCGCTCCAGAAGATTGAATAGTGCGGGCCAAGTTCCCTGCGGGCATCAGGTAGTGAGTCCTTCCTTCAGCGCCTTCACCAATAAGTTGCAACAAGTGTGGGGTCAATATTTGACCTGTCGGCCCAATTAACTCACCAGAAGAATCAGCGCCGCGATCATGAGGACGACACCGCCCCCTGAAAAAAATATCGGTCATCAGCCATGCGTGCGATACTTGCAAGCGCCAATGACGCCGCCTCGCCAGCAACCCAAGATCGAGACTACAAGATCGACAGTGCACTTCGACGCTTCAGCGAACAGCAAGGACCCACCTTTGGAAGTTACTACATACATAATGAGGGGCGCTCTTGTCGTGCAACGATGACGGGTGCCCAGGAAAGCCTCGTTCACAGGAATATGTTATGAACAGAAGGAAAAAGAATACCCCCTCTCATTTGCGGCCTGTTGAGCCGCAGTTGAACGAATTAGGTTTTCGGAGAGATGCATGTGGGTCCCATGAGTGTGTCCACGAGGACCACGTGATCGATCTCACGTGACCGGGCTGGACCTTTCCTTGGATGGTGCCCAGAACTCGGACAGCTGCGGAGGCTTGCAGGATGGTACATACCAAGCCGGGTACTTTCTTGCGCCAGCACTCGCTGGTATGTTACGGGTGACTACTGGACAACCAGTGGACATTGCATGTATAGATATGCATGCAATATATCAATTGATACCAGTGCAATCATTGCACTGCAATGCACAATCGCCAGCATCTGGATCCGGCAGTGCATTGTGAGGACTACGTAGTCCTAGGCATGCCTGGTAGGTGAAACTGGTAGGTATACCCGGACGCCCAAAATGCTCTAGTAGCTGCAGCCCGTCAATGAATTTGCCACAGTCTGGACAATCGACCACTCGGTACCGCGATCAGGCATCATCTGAAGCTGTGTGCATGTGGAACATCATCTCAAATTGTCCTATGATCACCATCATTGCAACTGGTGCTACACCGTGCATTTGCCAGCTGGCCATAGATAGTATGCTGCCAGCTCAAAGCACTGTCTTTATCTATGGTGGTGCAAGTTGCCTTCCTTTACATGCACCATCATCATGCCGCAAGAAGAACTGTCTGGATCTTTGGCCTGCCTTGAAACATAAACAAATGTCACACGTGCCCAGGCACTAGGTCTGCGACTGCTGGGGACGACACGACTTTGCTGTCAACCAAGTAGGCTTCAGAATTACCGGGAACATCTTCCAAGGCATACCTGCGTCACAGGGCAACCATTGAGTGCCTCAGCAGCAAGGTGGGACATCCCACTGGAATGGAAAAGAACAAAGTCCCTCCAATCTTGTGGTCAAAGTCAGCAACTGTGAGTGACACCGCAAGCTTTTGTGAGTAGCAGTGAACACGCAGCCAAGCCAGACAGTATCACCCACATGTAGTTGACCATGATCCCAAAGCTCCCAGCGCGGCCACGCTCACTGAGGTCAGCCCTCCAGTTCAGGCGCCACACGGATGCGCCGTTTCTCAGGTGGAAATTGGCGACAGGATCCAGCGCGAGTCGCCGCCTCCGCTCATGCAGGAAGTACCGCGCCGCCAACCGCATCACAATAGGCTGCACCACCTCCTCTGCCTGCATTCACCATGCCCGGCACCGCTGGACACTGTCTTGCTGCTGTCAAGCGTGTGTCATGCTGTGCTGTCATTGCCCTGCAACAATTTCCTCCTGTCACCCAGGGCCTTGCGTCCGGATTTCCCTTGGCAAAAGCATTCAGATGAAACAAGCTGGTCAATCTGGAATCATCGATGCTTCAACTTACCTCCGTGCTGTCCATCCAAGTCTCAGCAACAAGGATTTGCTCCAGGGTTGCCAGTGCGACTCTGGACCTGTCTACCGATGGGGGGTGACTTGTTTGGAAGTCCTCAGCATGTGCTGTCAGCTTCTCCACCTCCATAGGCTGCAACAGCTCCTCAGGTCCATTGCTGGCCTGATCACCACGCTCAGCATCATGCATGCTGCATCAATTGCATTGTATCAACAGCAATATTACATGTGAACATGGCAGCAGAAGGCAGTACAGTACCTCATCCGTGTGTAACCTGCGTTTTAGCTGAGCTGTGAGCCAGCCACGAAAGCCAGGAGCTGGTGATAGTGTCACGAGAGTGTCTAGCCTTGGATGCTCCTGCAAGAGTCTGTGAGCGACCTGCACAACGACCAACACCATGTTAATCAATTTAAAAGAGGGTAACACAAAGAAGCCCAAAGTGCAGGGTTGTTCATCTAGCAGCTGGCACTGGCAATGTGTACCTCCTTGATGAGGTAGTTGCCTAAATCAATGCCAGAGAGCCCCTTCTGTGTAGAAGATATCGAGTAGAATGCCGCTACCCGAGTTTGGTTAACCTCCATAGTCTGGCCTGCATGAAAATCTGACAATGAATGGTAATCATCATGATGATCATAACATCTTGAAACGAGTAGTCATATATGCAAACAAGCACTCAATGCTGCTCAGTGTGCCACCTTGCAATATCTGATCAATGGTGCTTGGCACCGTGTCCATCAATGCAGTGTGCAGCAGGACCAGTGGCTCATCTGGCAAGCTACTGTGGAAATAGCCAAAAACTCGCCGATTGGATGCCATGCGCGTTTTTAAGTCCTGCCATCCACCCGTGAAAGGGTGGACGGCCTCGTACTTCATCACCTGAAATGACGCTGGAAGTGACTGTTTCATTCACAAGCATGGATAACTGAACAAGAACCCTCCCAGACATTACCTAGTCCAGTCCATGCATGCAGACAATCCCACACAATGAGCATGATCTCTGGACCTTTTCGAGGAGACCTCCGCTCGATGTCTGCCATGTGATGCGGTGCAGCTCAAGCAGCCCAATGCTGAACCACTCTGCCAACACATGCCTGTGGGATTGGGCCACACTGAAAATGTCAGAAGCGAACATTAGGATACTGATCACCGTGTCTCCCTTGCGGGCACTTCTATGGGTTTTAGAATTGATCTTGTGTGGCAGCATTGTCTAGCCACGCTGGCATGCAATAGGAAGTTCAGGTGGACTTGCCTAAGGGATTCAGAGAGTGCCCGTAGGTGCCCCGAGTCAGCTGGAGCATCCTTTGCAGCTTCAAGGACATCAGCCCGCAGGTCCACCAAGAATTTCAGCCCTGACGCCCGGAGAAATCGCATTCAATGCACACTTCCACTTGTGCAATGCCATCCACCAAATACTGAATGGCATGCTTCGTCATGAATAGAGGGATGCAGAACCTTTGGGTTGGTTGCTGATGGGGACGAAGAGCATGGTGTACAGTGGAAGGCTTGCTTGTCGAACTCGCTCCGCAGCCTTAAACACTGCATCTCCCTGTCGCTGCCCCACTGCATGTTGCGCTTGCATCCTCACAAGTGAGACTTCACAGAGAGGAACAAACAGCAGCATGCACACACCCATACCTGTGACAGTCTGCCAGAGCTTGATGGCATCATGAAGATCTCCCTCTGCATGTGAAGGATCCTTGTTGAAGTGTCCCAAGTTTGGCATGTGTATGCTCAATCCCACTGAGAGACAGTAGCGGACTTCAGCAGACTTAGACACCCACCTTGGACCCCAAAGTCTTTGCAGATTATGTCAAACAACTGTCGCTTCTCCTTGTTGGTTCTCATGGCAGATTCGTACACTGTCATGAAGATTGAGAAAATCTGCATGCAGCTCCAAAATGGGTGCTCATCAACAAATACATGATGTCACATCATGCACATCTCCTGGCACATTCCGTTTTACCTGCTGGGGCAATATAGAAGATGTACGCCCTTGACGTACTCGGATGGCTGTACTGAGAAGCTGCCTGATATCCTCATCTCTGAGTTGCGAGGACCCCACAAATTGGGACGAGGTACCTACACGCCAGGTAAAGAAGTTACAATACGCGTTTTAACCTTACAAGACTCATTGTGTAATGGTTTTGCTCCACTTTTGCGAAAATCTTGTGGTTGATCTTGCTATCTTGATCTGTACTTTTCTCGACGAGAGAGACATTTCCTTTAAGTACCAGTGACGAGTGTCATTAAGTAGACAGCACTTTTGATGCCGGATTACTTCTGACTATGTTGATGCAGTGCAACTTGCAGGACCATGTCGAGGTTGGGCCCTGAGTGGCAAGGGGAGCATGTACCTGGTGAAGACAAGTAACGCTGCCAAAAAGTCGTGACGCTGTCATCATCTTCGGATCTGCCGGCGTTATAAAGTCTGACAACGAAAGTTTCTCCAAGCTTTTCATGGGCATGGAGGAGGGAAGGCAGAGGCTTTGCAAGGGCCAATCCAAAACCGCAGACGGCACGAGCAAGCGCCATGATTTGGGGACAGAGGGGTACTTGTACAGAGGCCTTTGCAATACATGCCTTCCTTACGGCGAGCCTCGATTCTCGAGTGGTCTCTGCTCCATCGCACTTACAAGCCCTCCCTGTTGCCTGGTCAGGCTCTGCATGTCTGTCTACAATACAGGTGTTATCGACTGACTGACTGACTGACAGAAAACTTCATGAAGAGACAGTGGGTTCCTGTAACAGACAACAATGGTAACCAGTATGTTCCTTGTATCAGAAGCAAAATCCTGATGTTGTTCATTGGACTATACATGGCACGCACACTGCGACTGCCAGTGGCAGCGGGCCGCTGCCAGCGGCAACAGGCCTTCCAACTGTTGAACATCTCCAAGCATGCTCCGTTCAGCAGACCACCCAAAACTTCACCAGACCTCTGCTCATACAGCTGATAACCTGACACTTCCTCACCATGCAACACAAAACCAGATCTGGCACATCGCGTCACTTTTTCCTTCCTGCAATAAGTGCCAACACATCTGGCGCGAGCACTTGCGCCTGCTCGCTGGTAGGATCCACCTTGGCCCGCTTCTGACTGTATGCCCTGAGCACTTTGCTCTCCTTGGCGAACTCGCTCTCCTTCATTGTGCCCCCTTCCTTGCTCGCCGCACCTATCTGACTGCCTCCACTCTCCTTCTCCTGGCGCTGTGAGCCACAGAATCTATCAGCTGGAGTCGCAGGGTTTGCGCTCCAATGAAGGCTTGCAAGGCTGTGCTTGCCTGTGAGGGTGTGCAGTAACTGGCTGTGCTTGCATGCAGGATAAGACTAACCATTCTGTGCTTCAAAGAATTTAAAGACTATTCACAGCACAGTCGTGTGATATACAGGAATGGCAAGACAGGTTCACAAATGCATTGCACACTGCTGTAAGCTTCCCAAAGCGTTGCATGTTGTCAGAATACCTTCCGCTTCCGCTCCTGCTGGGCTGCCACCGCCTTGGCTTTGTCCACACGAGACAGGTAGAAGTCGCGCTCACGCTTGGCTGCAGATATTTCCGCTGCCAGTCTCTGCTCTCTGACCGCCTTTTGATATGCTGCAGTTGGATAACGGCACACTCCCTTAAACCATGGTAACTTGAAGCTCTGAGGCATCACACTAGCATGCAGCACGAGAAGTCCTGTTCACAACCACACAACTGCACCTCATCACTTGAGAGCAGCTGAAACAGTGGTATGAAATGCCTTGTCGGGCGGGACATGCGCACCTATCTCCTCACTCAAGTGATCCCACTTGAACTTGGGGAGGTACTTCAAGCACCACAGGTCATAATGGTACGCAGATCGCCGCTTCCCTCCCATGGGATTGCCATTCAGCATTGCCGCCACCTGCTTTGCCACTTTCTTGTCCTCAAACTCTACCCAGCCTTCCGAGAAGTTCTTGCCCGTATTTTTCCCCATCTTCTTCCTCCTCTTCCTTGCTGCAGCATCTGTTGATCCGCACACATATAGTAACGCTTACAAGAAGACCCTCAGACACATCTCATCACAGAACTGCCCACATCTCGCCTGATCAAAAGTTGTGCAAGGCATGATCACCTTCAGGGGCCAGATAAACACGTCCCACCTCTCCATGCTGGGACAACATGTGCCGCAACTTTTGAGGCTTCTGTGGGATCAGCAACACAGCACACAATACTTCATGCACCTCTACTATAAATAAACGAAAGGTCCATAAATGCCAGAGCTTAACCTTACCATATGTGGAGGAATTCTGCTGATGTAGACTATGCCTGCACAAAGACACAAAAGAGGGAAAGTGAGGCGCGAAATGACTTACATTCCACATATGGGACGGGACGTATCTCAGCACTTCCTCAGATCAGTGGAGGACACCTACCTTTCTTGTCATACGCATTTTTCAGCTTTTGCAGCTTTTTTTGGAGTTTTTCGCGCTTCTTTTCGTCTTTCGAGGGAGGCTTTCCGGATTCCTCCTGCTCACTAGGTACGTCGGGGCCCTCAGTATCTGTTGCTGACAGTGGATCGTCTTTCTCCATGGCGAATGGCGGCAGCTCTATTCCATAAAGTTGCTCTAAAATAGCTTCGAATTTCAAAGTCAAATGTAAGTCTTGTTGCCAGAGAATCTGCGTGAGAAACTGGACAAATGTTCGTTGGTTTCTTCCGCTGGTGTTCCAAAACCTCTGTATGATAATGATAATTAGCTGAGGCTGTCTGATCTGTGACAATCTCTGTGACCGTGGACGGTCTAAGACGTATGCCTATTGGTCTTGAACTCCCGGAGAGAGGAGCAGCAGAAGCACGAGAGAGGCGTCTAGAGAAGCAGCTCCCCTCCGAGACCATTTGCAAGCATACGCAAGGGTAAACCCTAATTGAAATGTGTCCTGCTGGTGCCAGCACCAAGTACGCATTGCCGTACGCTAGTTGCTGTGTCATCAGTGTCGAAATTTGCACAATTGTTGGCATCAGCGAGCGATTGGAATATATCATTGGTCAAAGGGAGGCATGAGCACCACAGCTGTACTAGGGGCTGCCGGGCCCACTGGGCTGGAATGTGTTAAACGTTTACTAGAACTCGGACAGCCAGTTGTAGCAGTTGTAAGGAATCCAGATAAGTACAAGGACACGTTTCCAAGCAATAAGAATCTGCAGGTGAAAGCGGGTGATGTGACAGATCGTCAGAGTCTTGAGAATGTCTTTGAAAAGACGAACGCAAAACGGGTGATTTTTGCAGCGTCAGGCAAAACTTACTTCTCAGCAAAGGACGTGGATGAGCAGGTAACAATATCACTGTCATCTTTGCTCGTAGCGCAGTACAAATTGTCAAAGGCGTCAGATATCTCAACAACTTGCAGGGCGTTGGGAACACAGCTATTGCAGCCAAAAAGCTGGGACTTGAGAGGGTGGTGCTTGTATCAAGCGCCCTTGTGACACCAAAGAACCGTTTCCACCCGATCCGGCTGATCCTGAACAACATTAGATGGGGCTTGATGGACTCAAAGTACAGGGGCGAGAATCTCTTGCGAGAGAGCTCCGTCAGCTACACAATCGTGAGACCCGGTATGTTCACACTCTTTGGCATTTGGTAATAACTGTGCACGTAATTCGGATCACATTGCCGGGCATGGTGCTCTGGAGAGTGTGCTTACTTCTTGCCGCTGGTGTTGTGCAGGCGGGCTGACGAATGACCCACCCGGGCAGAGATCGCTGGTTGTTGGTAAGCGCATTATGGACACACGGAATGGCACTGTACATTGCCAAGGCTTTCTGATGCTCAATTAAGTCCAAATGTGCGGATGTGATGCTTCTCTGTGTGCATTGCAGGCCAGGGTGATAATGCAGCAGGCCAGGTGGCTCGGTCAGATGTGGCCAGGGTGTGTGTTGCAGCACTAACAGACAGTGACGCCAAGAATGTGACGCTTGAGCTGAGCAGCAAGAAGGATTCTGTTGCGCCAGCAGATGAGCTACAAAGTATCTTCAAGGGATTGAAGCCAGACAATGCCGCATGATGCAGACAATAAAAAGAGAGAATTAAGAGCATAAGAAAAAGGTTCCTCTTTCAGCGAAGGCGAGACTGTGGACATACATTGTGTCTATGGCATGTTTTATCACGAATGTCATGACCAGGAAGAAAAGTAACGAAACGCAAAGAGGCTGAATTTAGGGAAGAACCTCAGAATGCATGGGCAAGTATTTTTTTGGGGATGTTCGCAGTCATGTGATCATCAAGGGGCAGCTGATGGCAAATCCAGGGAAGTGAAATACGAGTGAACAACCCTCTGACTAGGGGTAGAACCTGGAGCATAACACAATCTGGATCGTCACCTGCTGCACAGTAAGACACATGGTAAACCCAAGTAAAATAGAAGTAAAATTAAAATATTTATAGTTGATAGAATAGCATTCTCTATACAAGGCTTTCATGAAGGCATATTTGGGAACTGGTGAGAAACCTTTAATCTTTGACATTTGCCTTGCAATCAATGGTTGCCAGTCAGTGATGTAGTGTTTTCTGTGAAATATGACTTACAATGCTACCATTTTTGGCACAAGCGCAGAGTCAAGGAGAATTTGGTCTGGGTGGGTTTCTCACGTATTTACATTTTGCAACTTACAATATACTCGAGTCACCCAGCCTTCAATAACCCACAAACAATCGATTTGCAATCCTTTCTTGCCATCAATCATCCCAGATCATCAAAAAAATGGTGAACTGCTGAAGGAGAGAGCGATGCATATCTGCAACATTCCTTCTGTACATGGCAATCTGTAAAGGAGTTGCACGCTGGCTGCTTCAAATTACGGTCTATTATACATGGCGTGACATTTGTCCTGCCCTGTCTGCACTTGCAGAGATAAGAGGACACTTTCCACTCCTGTAGCAGCGATCACAGTAGAGCACTGTCGATCAGGCGCGCCACACTCCCATCGCTCCCACCTCCAATACGTTCATGTCGGGGTCTCTGAAGAATACGGCCGGGCGGCCGCTCATGGACTTGGTGTAGGGCACTCCAGCCTGCTCCAGCCGCTCCACAAGTGGCTCAATGGACTGCACGCCTGTCATTTGAAGAGAAGGGTTGGTACACATTGCGCCAGCCAACACATGGCTGATAAGATGACGCAAAAACTTTTCAACCAGAACATGGCTCCCCTGACACGCCTGTGTCGGTAAAATAGTGCTTATAGACCATCGCTCAGACGCTTAAATCCTTCAGTAGGGCTACACTGAGCAGACGTCTGACCAATGCAGACTGGCCAACAATAGGCACAGCACGGCAAGACAGTCACTTCCTGATGCACCATGCCCTGGGCCACCTTAGCTGCTTTGGGAAGCCCAAGTCACATGAAGGGGTACAGACGGCAAAAACTCTCCAAGCTTACGGACAGAAGGATATAGAGAATGTACCAATGCAGAAGTGGCGATCGCGACCACCATGCTGAGGACGCTTCTCCATGTCAAGTGTGTCTGGGTTGGGCAGCTCCATCAGGTGGATCATCTCACTGCAGCGGGCATCAACTTGGCAATATCAATGCTATGGGTCATTGTGGACCCGAGTGGGAAGTTAGATAAGCAACCACAGCTCTCAACCAAAAGAAGCACATGCACAAGCTGCATGTGAGACGTATTACTCGCACCAATGCACAGAGTACACTGCAGCTGGACAATCAGCACAAGATGGGGAGCGCTTGCCTGCCAATCCAGAGCCAGGCACCACGATAAGGCAGCTTGTTGTCCGGGCGAGCACTGTTCAATTCCAGCCCCAATGTGCCCACATAGAAATCCAAAGATCGCTCCAGGTTCTCCACAAGCAGGCCCACGTGGTGGAGTCCATTGTACACAACTCGGCCTGCTGACAGACACTCAGACATGTAAAACGGTGCCCTGCTCATACTGACAAGGCACCAGCTACCTGCAGGAAAAGCTTGTTAGGTTTCACCTGTGCTGCCCTTGGCCTCCTTCAAGCCCTGCACAAGGGCATCCTGGATATCTTTCTCTGGCGTCAGAAACTGTGCTCCTGCCACCCCTTTTGCAAGCTGTACACTGCGGCGTGATCGCCAGAAGAGTCTGCAGCGCAAGACAAGGTGTTCGATGGAGTTATTTGAGTTACAGTAAATATGAATGAAAAACAGGGTAGTTGAGCAGCACGATCGGATGGCACCACATTTCATGCCCTGGCTGATCCAAAAACCAATGCCAGTGCAAATACCATAATACCTAAAGCCTTACACCACCCGTCTGACATGGCTCAAAAGCAGCGAAACAGTGCCAGAACTAAAGAGAGTAATGGACAGTAGAAAACAAACTCGGGTTGGACTACCAAAGTTTTCTTTGTCAGCAGGTCTGCTGGACCACTCGTGATGCACACGCAAGATTGGCAGTCAAGCTCACCCTGTGGCCGTCGATCGAGCAATTGGTACAATCAGTTTACTCTGACACGGTGTATGGGCGCGTATGGGACCTGCATTCATAATGCGGAGAACCGGTGACGGGGGGTGTGCCTGGCTTGTGTACCCACTGCAAATTTTTCCTCGGGCGCTCAGGGCTCTGACAATGGGAGCGCGCGGGCTCAACAGCGGAATGGGTATATCCAGGAGGTTTGCACAAGAATTATGGGCTTGGACCGCTGACAGTGCAACCAAAGATTTGTTTCATCTACTCAAATCGGGCAGCCCTCTTGGAAGCCACGTGATCCCACGAGCTGCCCGAAATGGGCCCTGCTCCTACTTTCCCAAAATGGGCCTAGTGAAGGCTTCTTGGACGGTACACCTTCTTGCCAAAGCATTCCTTGAAACTTCCAGACGCTCCGTGAAGGCTGGACCTTGAATATTGAGGAACGGCTTCTTGTTGCATTGATTAATAATCATGAATAAAAGTTGTGGGGGAGACATATATTGGTGCACTCGTAGGGAAATGTTGAAATGTTCGCTGTAAGGGTGTTGTACTAATAGTTATATACTGATTGATTTGCATAATCCGTTGAAGCCGGGTCAGCAGAATCTCTATAACACGATGCAGAGCCTTGTCTCGAAGATTGCTTCCAAGTTAGCCTTCTTTCCTCCTTCCCCGCCCAGCTACGCGGTGCAAACGCAAAACGATGGAACAGGAGAATTGTACATACAGCCAAGAATGCCGTGCGTTCTGTGGACCTCACATTAAACCACCAAAGCTTCAGTTGCTATCCTATATTGGACCTCATCAGCTGCATTAAAACTTGCTTATTCTACATTCTGTACTCCATAACAAGGCATCATATGTTGTCAAAATTCAGATGAATGTGCTGTGAGCAGGAATCTGCGCAAGGTCCTGGACTGCCAGGTTCTCCGCCTAGACACCAAGCGGGGCACAAATATTGTTGCAGCCTACATTCCTTTTCGGAAGGATACCAAATTGACCATTCTATTCAGTCATGGCAATGCTGTCGACCTTGCACTCATGCTTCCATTTTACAGGTCTGACCCACTCCTACTCAAACACGCGCTTGCACTTCAGCAAGCCCATTGCATGCAGATCCAGACGTACTGGGCTTGCAGGGAAATTGCACGTGAGCTCCAGGTCAACCTGCTTGGATATGACTACTCGGGGTATGGAGCCAGCACGGGTGCGCCATCCGTGCTGAACACCTTTGCCGACATCGAGACGTGCCTAGCGTGGCTGCTTCAGCAGGGCAAGCAGCCCAAAGACATCATCCTCTATGGACAGAGTGTGGGCAGTGGCCCAACATGTCACCTTGCAGCAAAGACGCCTGATCTGGGTGGAGTCGTTTTGCATAGTCCACTCGCCACAGGTGAGCGTGCATTGGAGGCAACACGTGATTGCTTCAATTTTCCTCCTGGCCAGAGACCAGTTCTGCTCATCAATCTTGGTGTTGACGCAATTTTTGGGCATTGCAGGCATGCGCGTCATGAATCCTACATGGCACTACTGGCCCACATTCTTGGATGTGTACCCAAACATCCGCCTGGTCACAAAGATAGAAGCACCCCTTCTCATCTTACATGTGCGGAATGCCTCTACACATTTGAATGTCGTGAAGGAAATACAATCTTTTAAAAAGCCCAGAAACCATGCCAAGGAGGGCTGGGCCCTACGCAAGCTTTGAATCGTGCGCATGTGTTGATGACAGGGTGTGAAGGACGATGTAGTGGACATATCGGCTGGGCGCGCACTTCACAAAGCTGCCAAAAATCCTGTGGACCCGCTCTGGGCAGAGAATTGTGATCACCAGAATGTTGAGCTCTCTCAAGACTACCTGCCAAAGCTCAGATCGTTCACCCGCAAAGTCATGGGTCTCTGATCTCCAATGAAGCGAAACTTGTGTGGAATTTGTCTTGAACTGACCGAACGAAGCAAGCAAACAGCCCTTCTAAGATCCAGTCATACATCAATTGTGTTGGGTGAGCAACCAGATTTATGAAGGTGCTGGAGCGAACCTAGGATCTGCTTTTGGTGGAAAGATTAATTGAACCTGCATGATTGGTGTACAGTTGTACATTAGACGTTCTAAGCTTAGTTAGCACGTAATGTGATTATTGCTATTTTTTTTTGCAGACCAAAGGCTGCACTGACATTTTGGGAGGTGCTCTATGTAGAGGTTCTCTGAAGATGTACATGTATCAATGGTTTCTACACGCAGAAGCTTTTTCTGATCATGGCGCATATTTCATAGTTGGAACATCAGCAGGAAAAGGCATATCTTTGAGACACACTGTGTGGCTGTGACGGTGAATAACACAGAACCAATGTGCGCATTTAGGTGACACGTGCATCAGGCAGCATGGTACTAGTACTTGCCAACACCTCTCCTTGGTCATGGTCCAGTGAATCAAGCTGATCCAGTGGATCGGATATGGCCCAACCCAGAATTGCAGTAACAAATAGTTCACAGTAAAACACAATGTAATCAACGAGCATCAGCACAAGAAGTCATGCAACATGTCAATGCATGTGAGCACTAGCGTAGTGAGCACTAATTACTTAGCCACTGGCATCACAGGAAATTGCCCTGTCAACTATCTCTCATTCTATTATAAGTTGCCTCTTGTGAATCAACAACATAGACTTCTTTAATTGGGTGGGAGACCATTGCTGTCCCTGTGGCTGAGGTTCAGTCGCCCTTGATTGGGATACGCAGCAACAGCGACAAGATGACATACACAGCAACCAGCTGGAGGGCTGCTGCCAACAAGCCGCTTCCAATCAGCAGCGTCTTGGACCTGCTTTCCTGCACGCAGTGCTGTGGCATGCTCTGCAGCCAAGACACATCCGCATGAGACTGTTCCCGCCTCTGCAGTTGATCCGTGAACTTCCGCTCCCACTCCTTCTGCTTCTCTGCCCGAACCTATGTCCACAAATTTCCTCAGCAGTTGCTGTTGTGGTGAACATTTCAAAAGTGCCATTGGGTAACTTTGTGTGGCCCTCAGCGAGTAGCATCATGAGGACGACTTGGCTTCCAACAGCGGTTTTTTGGTATGCCAAGGAGCTGTACCCTGGCCAACTCAGTGATCTCATCTCCAGCGCCATCCACGTTATAGAGGTGATACTGATTCTCTTGCGTCCTCTCCAAGGCACCTTGCATGTTTGGCAGCTCTGCCTTTGCCTGACAGAAATGCACCAAGCAGACACTTGGAGACCCATTGGAGACACGTGGAGACCCATTGGCTACAATGATAAAGGAATACAAGCTTCCACATCTGCGAATGACTGATGAACAGCCCAATGCTTGGCCAATGCTTTCAAGGGACAAGAAGCCGACCCCAACACGTGCCCTTACTTGCATCAGGAGTGCTCCAAGCTCATGATGACTCTCGTGTGACAGATGGTCTGGGACACTGGTATAATGTGATCCCACAAGCGCATCCAAAATTTCTTCATACTCAGGAAGGGAGAGCGTAAAGTTTTCTTGGTTGTGCTTAGCCTTGATTTTCACAAGTGCCTGTGCAGCACAACGGGCACATCAGACCACTTCCCTTGCAGAGCAAAGACATTATGCAGGCACCTGCCATCTTTGTTGCTACTAGACATGATGATAGCCACAGAGTGCAGATTGTTCCCCACCTGGTCTGCCAGATCAATTCGGGTTTGCAGTGCTTCCCTGCAACAAAGTGTACCTTTATGCAAAACTTCATGCTTTCAAATGCTGTCAGCCGCAACGCATGCCAAATCAGTGCTGTACAGATACTATGCAACTGCAGCAGGAATTGAGCGCAAAGAAAGGGGCAGCCGTACTTCTCATGCTGAGCCATTTGCCTGACTGACTCTTCTGTGATATTTGGGTTTTGGAGGACACTCTCCAGCATAATCTCGGCATGCTGATGTAACTGCTGCAGCTTTGCTTGGATGTAAGCCTGGTCGGTTTCTCTGAGCTGATCCTGCTTAGCTCTCAAGTCCAAAGCCTTTATTGCGCCATGCTGCACTAGATCCAGCATGTCCTCCATCTGCAGAGATGACACTTTCAGATCTTCCAGAAGACGGTCACCGGCTCACCTAGTCTGCACAGCAAGCAGTGAGATGCAGCACTGCAGATTGTCTCCAGACGCAATGATGCGGCCAGCATACGTCTCATGAATTGGATGCAGCCAGCAGATACCTCATTCATGCGAGTGTAGATGCTGTTGAAGATTTCTGCCTGGTGCTGATCCTTCACCAGCCTCTCAGTGGCCAGCCCACGGACATAAAGCTCGGCTAGCGCACAATCCACTTCTGTCTCCCTTCCCACCTGCGGCATGCATCATGCGTCTGTGCAGATTGTGCGATAGTGAGAGAAAACTCATTCATGTCCAGAGCACCAGGAAGTGGGACCAATCACCTCTCCAATGAACTGAAACGCAACAAGCAACCCAATGATGGACACAACAACACTCATGTTCAGAAGATTTGCGCTCCGCGAATGTCCACCAGCGAATCCAGCAACTCCGGCAAGCCCAAGAAGGGCCCCAAGAATCTGCACCGTGTTGCTCAGAGGTAAGGAAATTTCTGGACACAAAATGTAGCTTTAAAAGTATGGTTGAGAGCTACATCAGCAACATATTACCATGCCGGTCACTCTTGGCGAGCTGTTGGCATTTGTCAATGATATCAGGCCCATTAAGGCACCGCTCGCTAGTAGAATAAGGCAGACCGCCTTACAAGCTTTGGACCATTTTGCAGATCCTGCGTTCATACCAAGTTAGATCACATGTCGTCACACCAAAAACTCTTTGCAAATGGCTTGTGGCACGTTATTCAATCCCGGTCTTTAGTGATAAAATTGCACCGCTCCAAACTTTACTGCACCTTTCCGGTACGAAGAGGCCCCGAAGCCACCAAGCAGGTCCCCATTGGTGGTCCCCAACATGATGAGCCTTATATATTATACAAGATCCGATGGCAACCGCCCCAATCTGACAACTTCTAGAGCAGGTGCACTTGGGACAGATCCCTCCCAGCTTGGGTCTCTTATGCTCTTGAAAACCTTGCTATGCACATCATGCACATCGTGCGATACATTATGAATCACGTGCTAACTGTTGTCAAGTTTTAGACAGTTTTCATCATCGATCGAATCATGAGATTACACCTTTGGGCGGGGCGAGGCGAGGCGTCGCAGCTGTCCCTGGATCCTATACTGGCTCAATGTGAAGAAGCTTCACGCCACAGCAGTGAGCTGGTGAGGGTTTCCAACTTTACCTGTGAACTTTTGGATGTGATGCTGGGTGCTGACTCTGAAGGTCAGAATCATACATCTGATCAGCCCTACTAGGGCTAGTAGGTGGCAAGAAAAGGTGTAACTGACTCACTCTCGAAGCCATGCGCATGCGCATGCACCCGGATTTAGCAGTGAGCATCCTCAGGATGTCGGCTATCAGTATGGCGCTTTAACACAAAGACAACATTTGATATCAGAAATGAGGACAATGAGTATGTTAAGATTGCCAGTGGCAAGCAATGCCACACTGCATTTGCAAATTCAATTGAATTTGCATGCCGCGCGTGCGGGGCAGCCAGCTCCGAGCTGGGAGTCCCAGTGGGACCTGACAACACAATCCTGCTGCTTGACAGAGTATTCCCAGATAGACTTGATAGTGCCTGCAGCGCTGCAAGGGGCTCGAGCAGGCTCCATACCGGCATCGTGGGATTCCCGGCGTCCAGCACATACAACAAAACAAGCGAACAATAGCCAATCAGGTAATGCAGCAACTGCACTTGGACTTCATACTAGGAAAATTGAAGCATCTCACCGGTCTCATATAGTCACATCAAGGCACTGTTCATTCGATATTGTGAATGCATAACCAACTTGCAAATAGAGGTCAGTGCAAATCTTTTTGGGTACTTCAGTACATTAACTGGCAGTTGTGGTTATCCCAGTACAGCTTATCAATTATCACTTTAGGTGGCACCGTCTCTACGTTGCAACAGAGCCAGGCCGTCTGATCCTCAGCAGCTCCACTTCAAACAGCAGAGGCTCTTTTGAGTGATTTAAGAGCTGGCGCTTCGTGGCAAAAGTTGGAGGTTGCGGCTGCGCATTGTTGGGGTCAGCTGCATAACCAAGCTCAGGGGGGATGAGCGCTCTCCTTCTCCCACCCGGCCTCATTCCTTCTAACACTTCTTCCAAACCAGGGATGATTTCACGCGAGCCCTGCACACCAAGATGGAGATTGAGGGAAGCGGCAACTGAGAGATATTGCATGGAAGAATGCACAATGCCCGTTGACTGCACAATTTCGTTTTTCAAGGAGTGGCTTGAAGTACCAGGGTGACTTCCAATGACCCTGTTGGCACATCGCGTGGCTGGAAACTCACTCCTTCCACAGTGGCATATATGAAGTAGCCATTTGCTCGCCTGAACCAACCACCGATAATATGAATTTCCTGCTATTTAAGGCAGCGTTTGTTTGTACTGTATCTTGAAGCGCATCACAAAGCACCTGAGAACATAATCGAGCACCAACTGGTCTCCAGGTTTAGCTACTTGGCTTCCTTTCCCAATGGTCAGCTCCTGAATCTTGACGCCATCTGGTGTCTTGAAGAACCTGCAATAATGCAGACAGCCTAGAAAATGTCGATCTGCTTGGGCCATTGATATTACAACGGCAGGCGCATGACCGGACTATGATTGTCAATGCAACACAATAGGGCACAGACTTTAGAGCGAATGGCAGATGACCTGGGACTGTCATCATCCACAGGTGCAGCAAGTCCAGGTGAGGACCAGTCCCCGCTCAATCCCCTCGCTTGATCCTGTTTCTTTGCGCTGGCTGACAAGCCCCAGCTGCGCTCAACAAACCAAGTGCCATGTCAGCTATAGCTGGCTTCCTCAGACTGGAGTGACAGGACGTTTCCTTGCTAGCTCCCTTTGCACTCTATGATAAACTCCTTACACTGGTGCATCGAGATGTGCACCTGAGGGTCAAGCTTGCAAGACCCAGTGACAAAGATCGCCTCCTGGCTTGTGTGGGTAGGGCGTGCTGGGATGTCACTGCACCTACAATGCACTTGTAGAGTTCATGCCATGGCCTGTACAAGAGTGTTTGGGAAATCAGTATTGTGGGGGCAAGACGCACCTTCCTGCTCACAGGACACCAAAGTTCGTAGACCAGAATGTTTTTGTGGCGTTGGCTTCCCTGATATTCTGGGATAAGGCGTGCTCGAGAGTGCATATGCACACGTCAGCATGGGTTCCCTTGAATGCCTTAACACAGGATACTAAGTTGTGATCGATACCCCAAATAGACAATCAACGCACCACCTATTATTGATGTTGTGGTATCGTAAGAAAGTCCTGCGGCCGAAGCTGGGCAACATGGAACATGGCCAACAACATTGACATGGCAACGAACCAGGCAGGTCCTAATCAGGCTTCTTTCTCACTTTCCCACCCGCTCCTCATGGGCGCTTGCCCACTGCTGAATTTTCGTGAAATCAGGTAAATATAGTGCTGTTTAGCTGTGGAGACCGAATCTGTGTTAAGACCAGGAGTTCTTTGAGTCGCGATGCCACATCACATCATTAAGATTGTGCTGGCAAGGACGATGTCTGCGTATGAGAGGACCAGTGTCCTATAGTAGAATCAGGATAACAATCACCAACCTCAAATGCCTATCAAACGGGATACGAGGTCAGAAGCTCCACGAGGAAATAACTCTCTGCTTGGCACTCAACATATTGTATTTCGGCAGCCATTCAACAACTTCGCGCTAAGATCCCATAGCAGATACCTTTTAACTGCTATGCTGAAGATGATGAGAAGACTACGTTGCCTTGCAGGTAAAATATTGGAAAACAACATCACAGAACAAGATGTCTCGAGTGGAGAAGCTAAAAACATTTTCTCGGAAGGAGCGCTCTTCTAAGAAGGCAATGCAGCTGGATGGTTTAAATTCGAACGAGGTCCTAAGCACCGGCTCACAAGATTGTTTGGACGGAGTCACTGCAGCTAGTGCACAACCAGCTACAACAGACCCCTATGAATTCCTCGGCATGCATGCAGACATAAGCGCTGATATGCAGAGCCAAGACAGCAGAGGTAGCAATGTCATTGTGTTCTGTTGTCTTCTCTCCTTGTATGTTGTCACTGTACAGCATCATGATACCTTCTGACTGGTGCAGGGGCAGAAGACAGCAGCAGAAGGGAAAATGGCAGCGGCATTGCGAGCCAGAATCAGGGCACACTGGGACGACCACATTCTGCCGGCAGCCATCCATCAGCCAATGGAGATAGATATTCTCCGTTGAAAGGATCGCAGCATGATCCTAGCTTTCTTCAGAGGCTAATTGCAGCTCAGAGAGAGCGCAACTCCACCTGGTCATCTGAAGACAGCAGCAGCTCTGACGAGGAGGCAATTGGTGGTCAGAAAGCATGTCAAGTTTCCCGGCCCAAAAATCACAGGAACAGACAAGCAGTCAACAGACAGCCAGAGAGCAGTCAGAGTTCTGATGGCAAAAGGCGAGATCCAGCTGTTTCCTCCAAAGGCTCCCTGGACAGACCTAGTGCAGCTCCGCAGGACGTCCCCCAGTCCTCCAGGGGCAGTGCTTCTTTACCTTCAGCAGCAGCGCTGAAGCCACCGGCAGTGCCTCGTGCACCAGCAGTTGGAGCGCCAAGTGGTTCCCTCTCGATGGGGCCCGCTCAGGAAGCGGCACGGAAGAGGAAGGAGGCATCCCAAGACATGGAGGTAAGGCCAACCAGTTATTTATTCTGTTTCTCAGCATGTTGATGCTATTTAGCATGATATTAAATCACAATATGTTTAGTTGTGGTTCAAATTATTGAGAATTTGCCTGCGACGCAGCAGATGGACATCAGGGTGCAGCCCAACACGCGGCCCCGACTGAAAGCATCCGGGACCCTAGTTGCACTGGGGAACAGCCTTTTGAGTAATTTTGCCCGGCACAAGAGCCAGGAGCTAGACCTGGAAACCGCCCCTGCAACCAGCGTCATGGAGGCATGCCCCACCCCCTTGCCAGCGGACCGATTCGGGTCGCTCCACACTTATAGACTTGCGGAGTCTCTTTCATGCCTTTTCGCCCGCTGAGACACTGCACATTGCCATCCATGCTGCAGGCGCAGGAGAGCGGGGAGCAGTTTGAGATACAGGACAACGTGGTATACGCGCTGGATGGGCTGACCAGCAGCGCATCTCCAGCTGTGAGGCGAGAGAGCGCCGCCAAGATTGCCGAGATCTGCACCTCACGAAGAGGACGACTGGCGTTGAGGTGATTGCTCCGGGCCTCTTGAGTGCATCCTGGCATGCTGGAGTAACCCACCTGCAGGCATTACAGGGAGGAGCAATCGCACAGTTCTGATAATGGCATTCATTGCATGATGACCTTGGGCTACGATGTGCAGGGCCGATGCGCTAATACAGGACGTAATGGCCGCGGGCAGCAAGCTTGCATTGGCTAAAGAGCCTATTGTGGCGCTGGCCTTCAGCGCCATGCTGCTGGCATTCTCACGCGACAAGCTTGACCAGGCCGTTCTTGCACAGAGGGAGTCGCTGACCGTCCTGGGTGTCCTTCTTGAGGTGCTGCTTTGCTGTTTCTCCTGGGTGACGAAATTGACACGAGTTGATGTTCCTCGGAGTCTTGTTCCATCCTCATGTATTAGCCTCTTACACATGGGCATCCGCTTTGTGACTTAGTACAGGCTCAACGCAGACCATGACATGCAGGCGCATGCAAATGCGGATTTTAAGGCGTGCCAGGCGAGAAGTGCATGTGGATCGCTGGCGCGGCTGCTCAGAGACTCTCCCTTGGCAGCCCTTGTGCCGCTATCAGAGCGCGCCTGCCCCTCCTCTCTGGCTCTGGCCGCCCTTGCAGGTGTCTGTTTGCCCCTCAGGCCACTGGTGGAAGCCTCTACATGTGTGCAAGAGGGGGATTGAGTGCAGTCCAGTTCGTTGGCATGACTTGAAATATCATGCATGAGCGTCAATTTAAAAATAGGTGAACTGTTTGCTTTGCAGGTGCCACCGACCCTCAGCACAGCTCCACAGCAAGCGAGGCTCTCAAGGGTGCATTGCATGAGGGCGGAATCCTGCAGCGTCTGGCTAATGTGGCAAAACACCACGCCACAGCCCTGGCCAATCCCACCAACCGGTCTGCAGCCAGGTGTCATGCACAACGCCCATCACCCTCTTTGTTCTGGATGGCTGCTCATGGCTCTGTCATGAAATGTTTGCATCTTGTACATCCACAGTGCCATAACATATACTGTGACAAAAGATTGCATGTTGCTGTGCTTTGCACAGGTCACTGTGGGCGCTCAACCGATGTCTGGTTGCCATTGAAAACGCGACATTTGCATGCGCGGCCAACGAGCAGCATCTTGTGGCTGTCAGCATGGAGCACGATGATGAGGCAGAGCCCCTTCCAGCACCAGCACAATCAGACAAGACCAGGTGCAGTTGCTGGGACATATTTCAATGTTTGCCACACGGAACCCTTGCCAAGTTCCCAAGACAAATAGGGGGAGTGCTTAGGGCTGAGAGGAAGGATATTGGCAATACCATTTGATGTGAACATTGATGCATTGCAGGTCTGCTTCACAGCCTGTAGTGGCGAGCTCAGAGGTTGACAGTGCAGCGCTCACCAAAAGGTCTTCATCCCAACCCACATTCAACAGCGCTCCTCCTCATAAGAGGTTTGCCCGCATGGGCTGTAGCGAACCAGAACATCATGCTGGACCTGCACACGAAAACACTTCGGTATGTGATAAAGCTCATTAACCTCCTAACAAAACTGGACCCCAACTTGACCTTCTGTTAGATTGGCATCTTTTGCATCTTTTGGCTGTGGCTCAACACCTTATTACCACTGCAGGCCCGACATCAAAGTGGCGCATCATTAGAAGGAAGCCAGTCCATGCAGCCAGAGGCACGCAGTAGTGCAGGGAACAACGCATGCCAGCAACCCCTGACTTTTCCCGCATGGCTTGTCAGGCAGGCAAGACAGCTTGTGTTCGCTCGTCCCCTTCCACTGCAACTTTACATCCCCTTCCCTGCACGTGCTGTGCGGCAGCACTGCCCCTAATGAGCGCCTGAGCTGCAGATTGCTGCACAGGCACAAGTGCTTGCACCGGTGGAGAAAGGCGTGCCAGGCCGCGGACCGTACAGGGATGCCCTGCAGTGCATGCTGTCGGTGCTGATGAACCTGACGCACAACAATGCGCCTGGCTGCGCGGCCATCCTGTGGGCAAACGGCCTACAAACAGTGATCTGCCTCATTGATGCAGTGCTGGGACCGCCGGAGGAGGAGGCCATTTTTGTGCGCATTGCAGACAGGCAGAGCCCCTCCACCCTCCCCGCTGTGCTCCAAACCCCAGCTTGCTTGCACCCAGTGACATTGCCTCTGGCACGAGCTGCAGATGACACAATGTGATGTACTGGATTCCCTCCTCTAAAGGGTCAGCATGCTCGGCTGAAGCGGTGCATGGCAGGTCTCGATGTTGCGAGCAAACAAGCAAGGCAATGGTGCCGGCGTGCAGGAGGCGGTTGTTGGAGGGCCTGGACCTCACGAGCACAGCGCTGGGTCTGCTGATCAACCTGGTGGAGCATGACGCAGGCTGCCGGCCACATCTCGCAGCAATACCTCTGAGGCATGGATCGCGTGCATTACCGCTGCTGTGCCGCCTCATGCAGGTGCGCATTTCACTCCATCTGTCATTCATCTCAATGCAGACGACTTGAACATGCTGGAACTATCTTCTCCGCATGCATAGGCTCGTTCACTAGCGTTGTGTGCGGGGGGAACGAGCGGTCTGGTGCGCCGGTGCAGGCAAGTGGTTGTGTGGTGGAAGAGCCAAGTGCAGGCGTGGGAGGGAGCCCTGGGCTGGAGGTGACAGAAGAGCAGCTGCTGGCCAACGAGGAGGAGGGTGCTGCCTCCATCGTAGAGGTCTATGCAGCCCTCGTCCTGGGCTTCATGATCGAGGATGATCCGGCCCTTCGACAGGTACCCACTACAATCCAGCTCGGCGTGTGTTCACAGCATGTTGCATTGATTCAGTCATGGCGTTCCTGCTGCCACCCAAAAGGCACTTGTTGCACATTGCATAAATCACTGTTGTATTTTGTGGCAGGAGGTGGAGTGCCTGCTGGAGGGTGGTGTGGCAACAGTCAGCATGGCTGTCGAGCGCTGCCTGCAGTTCTATGTCAATGCGGGTGCCATCACCCGCAGCACTGAAGAGTCCTTGCGTGCGCTGCTGGCATCTTTACAGGAGAAATGAAATGTGCGATCGGATTGCAGACATTTCAAGCACTTCAAGTGTACCCAATGGGAACAAGAATGATGACTCCAATAAACTTCATCGGGTTTCGTCAAATTTGATTCTTTGCGCCATTTCTTGGTGATCTCTTGTCGTGTGGCACTACACTGAACAGAGAGTTCTCATGGGAGTGTGTACATATGAATCAGAAGACTGCAGTGGGCAGCTGTCTTGCAAGTCTGACTCAATCGGACTCGTTTGAGGTGCACCCTCTGATGAGTCATATATTTGCATGCCGGCATGGCGCCATGGGCAGTGCCCACTGGGCATCAGCTGATCATCTTATCACTGAGCGCCACTGCCAGTGGCAGGGTAAACCTAGACCTGAGGCCCTTACAAGGCCTCTCGAACTTGCTGCCCTGCTGGTCGATTGCTGTACGCTAGCCAATGCACCAAGATCTTGCCCACCCTTCCTCGAAAATCCCCTCTTTTATTGAAACCCTGGAAAACAGGGAACGTCGCCGAACAGGCTGCGGCCTCCCATTTGCCTCTGGCGCAGAAACTTTGCCTTCCATTCCTGTTAGTGCTCCTGCAATTGCTGCCGGAGCTTAATATCTTTCAGGATGTCGACCTCTGAGCTGGCGTGCGTTTACGCCTCCCTAATCCTGCACGATGATGGCCTGGATATCACGGTGCGCTTATGGATGGCTGGCGGCTGATATTGTTTTGCTTCGCTCCGAGGCTGCTGAAGCACGAGTTGGTGTCCGCACTGTTCAGAAAGAGCTTCAATGCTCTTTCAGAAGATCCCATAGAGGGCATGCTGAGTTTGTTGTCCATCCCAGATTTCTGGAAAGTTAGTGTTTATGACTGGAGGAGACTACAGCAGGGGTATTTCGTGTCAAGATTGATGCAAAAAGCGACCCATATGCCTTTATTCTCAATATGGCTCACCTTCTTTCTCAATATGGCTCACAGTGTGTGTGGTAATCTGCAGGCTGACAACATCACCACCCTTATCAAAGCTGCTGGTGTGACTGTGGAGCCGTACTGGCCCGGACTTTTTGCCAAGCTGTTCGAGAAGAGGAGCATCGGTGACCTGATCTCCAACGTCGGCGCTGGTGAGGCCCTGACTGTACTTGTTGAGCAGATTACGGTTGCAAACACCCTTGCAGTGCATCAATGTACTGCAGCGTGGGTAGATCCGGCATCTGCAGAGAGAACGTTTCTTGAGATGAAGTTGAATCACACTTTTGTTGCAAACGAAATTGAAAGTCCTGAGAGAGATAGTCTTCTGAGCAGAGAGAGAGGGGAAAACGCCGGTATGACAATTTTGCTTGTGCCTGTTCTGTGCAGGCGGTGGCGGTGCTGTGGCAGCTGCTGGCGGCGGCGGCGGCGGCGGTGGTGCTGCTGGTGGTGGTGCTGCAGCAGAGGAGAAGAAGGAAGAGAAGAAGGAGGAAGAGGAGGAAGAAGAGGATGATGACATGGGCTTCTCCCTGTTTGACTAAGTGCAGCAATGTAGCACAACAGATCTGTGAAAGAGCCACTGTGCTGGAGTATTTCACACAGCGGCCTTGCTTGTTGTGTCAATAAAACTGTAATCGTACGTGACTGCAGTGATTGCCCCATCTCAGGGGTCGCTTGACGCACCTCAAAAGCACGACTTCTTTGCAAATTGCATCATTCTTGATGGGAGCTTTTGTTACTTGTGCCGGCGGCGCTTCCAATCACTATCAATTCTGTGTTGAAGAATAACAATTACAAGATCAGACGACCACAGCCAGAAATGCACCCAAGAATTTTGCATCATCAGGACACCCGCCTCACTGCAACTACTAGTAAAGCAGTCCTATCTTGCCAGGAGCTTGAAGCTTGGAAACCCTGAAACCAGCTGCATGAAAGTGAATGTGAACACATGTGTACACTCTGCCGGGCTGGTAAAATCACTGAACAGGACACTACTGATACACTCGGATATTCTGCAGTGTGATTCAGGAACACTCTCCCCTCACTGTACCTGAGTTAGTTCCTATGGTTATACAAACTTGGCTACAAACACTCCTATGGGCAACCAAAATTCAGAGCCTTGGCGCAACTAGTAGAACAGCTTCTTCACCTGCGACAATTCAAAGCACACATCATGCTTGCGCAAATGGACATTGATGTCTGGTCGTTGATGCATCACATATGTACAGGCAATGATTTGTGCTTGGTCTGGGGCACACCTGCTCCACTGTGAGGAACATGGCGCAGTTCCAGGATCCCAGACGGGCAAAGTTGGGCAGGAAACCGTTGTAGAAGGTCAATAGCCCTCCGCTCCTGAAGCTCTTCACGAAGCAGTCCAACACTCCGCTGTACTGTCCAGTCTTGTCACCTGTGTGATGCACACTTCTGAGTACCAACATGCTGCTTCTCAGCCGGATTGCATGCTGTGCACAATATGAATGCTCAGAATATTCCAATGATTGCGCCAAAAGGAATGTTGCCTGCTCAACCAACCCAGCTTGACCTTGAGGTTTCAACCAATCCAGGTAACTTATGCAGGTGTTTCCTTTCGCAAGCAGCTGCTGCCAAGGCACAACCTGACATGCCCCGGCGCTCAAGAGTCTGCTTGCGTGACAGTGTCCCAACACACATGCACTTTGGGGCAAATGGCACTCACCCATGAGGCGCGACTTGACCACATCCACTGGAGAGCCGAAGCAGACAGCAAAGAAGCCGGCTCCCAGCCCGGATGCCAGATGGCAGGGAACAGTGTCCTCAAAGTACCCAGTGGATATCAATGCTGACTTTATCTGCATCATCAGAGCAACCTCTCTTCTTCAATACTCTTCCTCCAAACAACATGCCACATGCGAGAGAAAGCAGTGCAGTTGCATCAAAGTGGTTCCCTGCAGGGATGTTCACCGTGTCATAGCTGGCCAATTCAGCAGCGTTGATGATTGCATTGCGCCCAACATTGGGTGTGACCCCCTTCCACAGGCCCAGGAAACCCTCTTCCCTGTTGTTCCCATATGCAAGCAGCATTAGATTCTACAAAGACTCAGTTTGTCCATATCGTTGGTGATCAAGCCACCGCAAGCAGTGTAAGGTGCACCAGTGGGGAAAAATCACTGTACCCACCTAACAATCATGCCATATGCTGCTCTCGCATTGGGGTAGCGCTTGACGCCACCACTAGATTCAGCCTGCATGCGCACTTTGACCAGATCTGTGGGGCTGGCGATCAGGATGCCAAGAGCACCCGTGGTGAGTCCAGCAGCTACCTGCCAGCATACAGTCATATTCTTGGTCACTTCCCTTCCTGTTGCGCCTGTCCCACTTTGGCAGTTTTTGCATGAAAGAAGAAGAGTTACTAGGAGAGAAAGAATGGCGAAACCACTATTTCCTTCCTGCAATACCTTTGTGTGAAAAGGTGCAACGGCATCTGGAGAAGATCCCATGTAGAACCTTTTGACTGGCTCGTACAGCCCGATCCGTAGGCCACCAAACAAGCATTGCCTGTGTAATCCTGCAGGAACATTGTTGTAATTCATGCGCTTCGCCGCTTTACCTTGCATGGTGACAACTTCTGGATATGTCCACGTCAAGGGCGGGACCAACTGATTAGTTGACCTCACCTGCTTCAAGGCCCTTCCAAAGAGCACCAGGACCTTCCTGCCTTGCTATTGTCCCGACAGTTCCTAACAAACCCCTGCCGAGCATAAGCAACGTCATTCAATAGCTTCAAAACACTGTTTGTCTCCAAGAAGGAGCAAATCGGGGAGACCTGTCACCGGCAGCTCCCAAGATGGCAACCTACTTGTATAGTGGAGGACCAGTGCTCTTTGACTGCAGCTGCAATCGGACCTTTGCAGTGTCCAATGGCAAGGTCAGTGTCTGTGAAAACAGGCGTCAGATCGTCAGGTCGATCACTTTGCAAGAGGTGCACGGTACAATCGCCTGAACAATTTAAAAGCAACCAAGTACAAACACAATATACAGTGTTGCCTAATTGAGAACTGATCAACCAGAGGAACGACCCCAGCACCTCTGCCACACACGCTGCTATTGCCGATGCCGCAAACGATTTGTGCAGAGGCAAAGGCTTGCCCTGGCTTGGGGGACTCATTGGGAAGTCTGGAAAGCTGAAAAACTGTTGGGAACAAGAAGGGATTGTAAAATATCAAATGCAGTTTCACAGCTTCAGCACAGTTCTGTCAGTGTGTGGCGACGAACGGAGGATGTGATTGTGGCGTTCCCTTCAAAAAGTGACAATCGCGAAGTCCATGCATGATGTTGACATCAACAGGCGGTGACCCCACTGAAACGTTTGCATGTTAACATCAGACATTGTTGTAAAGTCTAATTTGATACAAGCTTACACATGTCCCCGAGCCTCTGATCGTGGTTGTAAGTGACCAGTATGGGTATACAGATCACTCCTATCTATGGGGCTGGTTCGGACGGGCCAATGTGTAGTCTTCTTCAGGTACTGAATTGTTTTTTATGAAGTTCCAAATTTTGCCTTAGCTTTACATTTAAAAGGCCATTTGTTGATGTACAGATCGATCAGCTACTTCTATTGCTGGATTGTGGATGGGATGACACCAATGATATGGAGATTTTACGCCCATTAAATAATGTGATTGGTCATGTGCATGGCGTGCTGATCACGCACCCAGATCCTGCCCACCTTGGAGCACTTCCGTACTTGGTGCTCTTCCTGACTTTTTTCCACCCTCCTTCATGATGTGCGCATTGTCTTTGAAAAATGATCCCTTCTACTGGCCACTGACCGTGTTATGCACCAGGTTGGTCGACTGAAACTGTCAGTGCCAGTATACGCCACATTCCCTGTGCAGAAAATGGGGGAAATCTTCATGTATGACCAGTATGTGACTCGGCACGCGGTGTCAGACTTTGCCGCCTTCAATCTTGATGATGTTGATGAGGCATTTGCTCGCATCACACCTCTCAAATACCAGCAGACCTTGACATTGGAGGGTAAGGCGGCCGAGCTCGTCTTGAATTCCCAAATGGCTTCAAGCCCTGTGACTTCTTGGATGCCGTTCACATCAGAGAGCTTGCTCAGGCAATGCACAATGCAGGGCCAGGGGAGGGTTTCTCCATCACCCCGTTTGCAGCGGGCCATTTGCTGGGAGGGTGTATCTGGCGTATCACGACGCCAGAGGAGGAGCACGTTGTATACGCAGTGCACTACAATCACAAGAAGGAGCGCCACTTGAATGGAGGAGTGCTGGACTCTTTCTCCAGGCCAGCCATATTGATCACAGATGCAGACAATGCCTTGGGAGAGGCTGTGCGGAGCAGGGAGGCTCTGGACAAAGAGCTCAGAGAGGCCATCATGGCCACCCTCCGCAGAAACGGTACTTTCATACTGTCCACCTTGCACCTCTGCGAGAGGTATCAAGAGAGGGACAGGTGGCTTGAGCTTTGTTGTGCACATGGAAAGCAAGAGCTTTGTGTCTGGTGACTCTAGGCAACGTTCTTCTTCCTGTGGATGCTGCTGGCCGGCTGTTGGAGCTAGTTCTGCTGCTGGAGGAGCACTGGGACAAGCAGAAACTCACATACCCTTTGGTACTGCTGTCACCCATGGCATACAATGTCCTGGAGCTTGCCAGCAGTCAGCTGGAGTGGATGTCCCACCATGTGGGACAAATGTTTGAGCGCACCAAGCACAATCCATTCTCCATCAGGCAAGCCATTATTCCTGCTTTCTCTGCTTCTCATGTCAATGTACTCCACCTTGACACGATCTAGTAGAGAAGACCGGCTTGCATTACTGGCACATACAGAGGTAATACTGGTGCTCACCCATCAACAAATCAATCTAGCAAGCCAACACAGCATGTTCGTGCTTCCGCAAGCATACTCACATAATGTCCTTCAGAACATGATGTTTCTTGGGCAGGCAGCTGAAGCTCTGTCGATCAGTAGAAGAGCTGGCAAAGCTGCCTCCTGGGCCAAGAGTGGTCATGGCAACCTTGCCTTCTCTTGAGGCTGGCGGATCGCGGCAGTTACTGGCCGAATGGGCTGACAACCCGGCCAACTTGATCCTATTCACTGGACGTGCGCCGGTAAGTGGCAGATCAACCACAGGGGATTTCTTCTAGCCGCTTCCATGTGTCCACCAGTTTCTTCACCTCCAGACAAGTGGCCTCCTGTGTTCTATGCATACGCAAGAACACCAGCTCCCTGATGTCTGCCATGTAAAGATGGACGCCATTGCAGAGTGGCACACTGGCGGGACTCCTGCAGCACAACATGCACTCGGGACAGGCATTCACAGTGGCCCTGCAGCTGTCCAAGCGCGTGGCCCTGCAAGGGGAAGAGTTGCAGGCATGGCAGGCCAGCCAGACTGCGCATGTTGTGGATGAAGACACAATGGCAAGTGAGCATGCGCCTGCTGAGCTTCCTTCAAGGTACAGTGTCTTCCCCGCCCTTCCTTCTAGCTCATTGGTGTTCAAATCACTAATGCGGATTGCACCGACTCCAGCGATTCAGATCACAGTGGTCGCGTCAGCCATACTCAAAGTGGCTGACAGATTCAACGAAGAGAAAATTTATTACCTGTGCAGGATGAGCACAGAAAGCATCGGAAAGATTTCACGCAGCTCTTCTGGCTCAGCAAAGCTCCTCCTTTCCACTTCTTCCAAAAGATCATCTTCCATACCAGCTAATGTGCTGATAGATGGCTTTGTGGTGCCAGAGGTAAGCCCCAGGCTCAACATTTTCGTATGTCATGCTAGTGGATCTTCATGTGTATCCAGGTTGGATGCAGACTCACCCAGTCTCCATGCAGGTCTACGTACAGGGAGTCTTCATCTGTGTGTAACAAAGTGCTTGTACAGTTTCAGATAGATATATTTACTGGTCTACATGGTGATGCAAAGGGTGCTGTCGCTCCCATGTTCCCGTTCGAGGACGATGAAAACGAGTATGATGAGTATGGCGCCACACTGCAACCGGGCGAATTTCAACAGGCAGATGGCCGCAGCGCTGGTGCGTGACAAAACCCACTGCCATTGGCAACATTTCCTCTTTTCTGTGGAGATCGTGTATTGCACCCTGCTACTTGACGACATCTGCTGTATATCGGGGATGGTATTTGTGGGAATTTTGGAGACTGACGTTGCTGGCCTGATTGAAGAGCAGTGCTGGTGTGCAAGCAGGGTTGCCGATGGAGATGGACATTGACGAGGATGGTCCTGACAAGGAGGAGGTGCCCACCAAGGTGGTGGTGGAGAACATAAAGCTGATTGTGCGTGCACAATTGATGCAGCTTGACTACGATGGCCGAAGCGACGGCCGCAGCATGCGCCTCATCCTCAGCAAGGTTGCACCGCGCCACCTGGTCCTTATGCATGGAATGCCCCAGGTGAGGCGAGCCGCCCCATCAGATCGTATCACAGGCATTGCTTGTCTGAAACCAGCTCATACTTTTGGATGCTGTGTATGGAAATGCAACGAAGTGCATGCGCTGACTCGGGAGCTCTGTGCAGGCTACTGAGATCCTGAGGGATGCATGTGCCGAGGACCTGTACCCTGTCAATAGCCAGGTGCATTGCCCAGGTAATGGAGAGACTGTGGATCTGTCGGCAGGGACTGCTTCATTCCAAGTGGTGCGCCCCCCTACAATGCTCTTGTTGCCTGCATGCAGCCTGCATGAGGGTCAACCGTCCCCTTGTTGAGAGGAGGTACTGAGTAGTGTCTGCTCATCGTCCCAGCATGTGAGATTGTGATAAGGGCACTGTGGCTGCAGGGGCTGTCTGATGGACTGCTGTCGCAGCTGCAAATGCGGCAGATGGGGAAGGAGTATGCTTTGGCATGGGTGCATGGCGTAGTGGCATCTGTCAACACTGGCAATCTGCCAGAGATCCTGCCGGCCGAAGCATCTGCTGATGAAGCCCTGGAGGGCGGCGTCTTCATAGGTGCACCAATTGTCTTGTGCCCCTGCTCTACAGCCCTGTAATACCTTCTGGTTGCAATGTCAAGATCTAGAGCAATTTCTCTGTTGATCTTGAAGTTGCATGATGTGGGACACTACAATGGACACTTCTTTCTCTGCATTTTGCAGGTGACGCCAAGCTCTCAGATCTGAAGACCGCTTTGGAGAAGGAGGGAATCACGGCAGCATTTGTTGAAGGGCACCTGCAGTGTTCTGGCAGTGTCTCGGTGAAGCGCACAGTGCCAGAAGATGGGGGAATAGTCTTGGAAGGTCCGTTGTCTGATGATTACTATCGCATCAGAGCTGTGCTCTATAGCCAATACCAGGTCTGCTAGGTGAGTGCCTTGTCATTTCTTAGCCTTTTTGTGATGCAAATGAACCAAAGAACTGGTTTCTAGGTATTGTGTCAGCAAACTTTGATTACAAACCAAACTCAAACCTTCGAAAGACAGGATCAAACAACATGAGGAATTTTGAACTGTGGTGGGTTTGAGCAGCAACTTTATGATAATTAAAAGCAGACTTTTGTCATAATTCTGTGAGGTCTCAAATCTAGAATTGCTGCAATCACTGAGAGGTAGTGTCCAGTTTGCTATGCGTGATGAGGGACATACTATTTGCTAGGGAAGTCTTGGCTGAGAGATTTTGCGGAGATATGTGAGGACCAGATGAGTTGCCTTGTGTGAGAAACTTGCTTAAGAATCAAGAGATAAAGGACATTGCTTGAACAAATTTGTTTAACCCACGCTGGCTGCTAGCAGCACTGCCATGTATGCTGAGCGGAGCACTGCATGGATCCAATGGCAGTCACTGTAACATTAATCAGCTCACTCCTGCTCATCATGATATCATGTGGTGCACCATATGCTAATGGCTGCTCTTCCTACAAGAGCACCATAAAGCGTGCATGGTTGCACTCGTGCTGTCATCGTGCAACCTGTGATCATGATCATGATCATTGCCAACAAGTGCTTTGCCTAAATGTGCATGAAGCAGTCATCACAAGGTAGCGGTTCCATGTGCTCACTGCCATCATGGATAACTACCTGATGAGGGCACTTTTGCGGCCAGTCTTCAGGGAAATTTAGTGCTTGGTGGTGATCCCCTTCTGCAGATGATCATGGAAGGCTTGAAGCCTGGCAACTGGTCAAGGGGGCATTTACAAGGTTTTGATGTGAGAATTGACACTCGATCTTAAGCAAAATCAGGAGTACAGTTCATTCACAAGAACACATTTCTGTGCATTCTCAATGCTGCACTTCTAAAATGTGCCCGGCCGCTTCAAGAACAGCTTCAAGAATAGCGACAGCGGCGCAGCCAAACTGCCGCAGCAATGCGACATTGGTTTCAGCTGAGAGTTCCAAGCATTGTTCTGGAAATGTGCAGATATCCATTGTGGCACGCACCAGCGTGTGAATGCAAGCATGAACTAGCATGCCAGAATAGACAGGCAACAGCTCTTCAAGCATCCTTGGCTTTCAATTCACTTGTGTCTGGGCTCCAATGCTTTCGGAAGCCATTGAACTTTCTCATGTCGCCCTCGGCATCTGTAGCAATGCCGTCCAGGGCATCATAGAGGGGCTTCAATGCTGCTGGCGGGCTGTGCGTCGAGGAAGGTGCGCCCAGCACCTTCTCCAGATCAGCGTCTTCCCCATATATTGCTGAGTTTGCATCTTTGTCCACGCTGATTTTGCCTCCTGTGACCCCACCATGACAGATTGCTGCTCAACATGAGGACAGTATTCACCGGATGCTAGTGTAATGGAAGGCACACAGAGACAAGCAATCCATGGAACTACATCATAGGGGGGAATAGTTTTGGAAGCCCACGCGTACACCGTGTCAGTGACTTACCAATCAAGCTCCAGTCCACAATGGCGCCATCGGCAAGGCTGTGCGTGATGATATCCCGAGATGCAAAGATGTTGGCATCCTCAACCACATCGAATCCAAGAGTCTTACCCAGGCTCAGATCCTGGCCTAGTACCACAGGTCCCTTCTTGGCCCCAACCCGGAATTGGTCGACTGCCTTCTCACTCCCAAGAATCAGCATCGTCTGTATATTACCTACGCCTGCAATCAGACATGCAGATGATGTGGGCCAGTCTTCTATATGCAAGTGCTGGACATGGTCATGCGCTGTTTTTTGCAAACGCAGAGCAGGTTAGTCAGGTGTGTCAACTTCAGCATGAAGGGAAGCTGAGTTGTACCTGCCAGCAATCCGAGGGAAACCTCATGTACCTTGAACAGCACAGGCGCTGACCAACTTTCTTTGCCATTCTCATCAAGAATGTGGGCAACCAGCACGCCTGCCCCCCACTTCAAGCCCAGCGCTAAACCCACCTTTTTCGTGTGGAAGAAAAATATCCCCTGCAAGGATCCACAACTCCTCGTTCTTTGCTTTATAACTTTTCATAACGAAAGAAAGCTTTTGAAAAGAAATGCATTCTTCTGTGGACGTTATCTTGAACAAAGCAAGAACCTAGAAGTCGATCAGAAGCTGCCAATTTTGCCCACCCGACAGTGCTTGATAGCTTTCGGATTGAGCTCTCCAAGGGGATTCTGAGGAGGATTGGGGCGTGTAAGGTTCGTCAGCAAGTCCAAGGCCCTGTGCACCTCATCTTTCAAGTGCTCTGCTGCAGGGTTCATGTGATCAGGTTCAGAGTGAGGCCGGTCCGTCCATCCAATGCGGACATCCACCAATAGTCAGATACGCAAAAGAAAATGAACTATTCTTAGATATACTTGATTAGTTTGGTGGCACCAGTTCTGCCTGGCCCCGTTCAGCGAGGTTTGGGATTTAGGGTCAGTCCCTCCACTTCCCCTTGTCAAGGGAACGAAATGTCGGGAAAAGATCATGCACTTTATCTCGATGTGTGCAAATCCGAAAGAATCGATCAACAAAATTAGAGAAGGTATAAAAACTCGAAGGATTGAATAGCTGTTTTTGTCTTGGTGTTGAATTGTTTCACCTGCTTAGGACATGGCCCTTGTCCAGGGCGCCAGCTTATCTGGGCGTGCTAAAGAGGTGAGCTTTGTATCAACACGCAATGATTTAGCGATTGTCCTATTATTGTGTTGAAAATAATAAATGGAGCCGTCTTTGTTTGTCAATCAGGGATTTTGTTCTTCTTCAAGACTAGCCTCACCTCCTCTCCACAGGCGCGCCCAGTATTCCGGAACCCTGAAGCGTCAAGAGATCACACTAGCTAATCTTCAAGTTTAACTTTTGAACTACTCTCTTGTTGCATATAATTCACTGTATTGTGCGCAGGGCACCGCCTCTGGTTTTCGCACTTCCAAGTCTTCCCCACCTAAGGCATCCAGGTAAGAGGGTATGCAGGGCAGCTTTGATTCATAGTTGTTGTCTACACTGTATAGATCACCGCTTGTTGCGTGTTGATCCATGCAGGACACGTGGAGCGGAGTGCTTCGCTTATTGGCAGAGCTATCAAGTCCCCGACAGAGAAGGAAGAAGAGGTAGGACCGCTTGAATGAGTGTTTGACGCGATCCATCAAATCTTGACCCATCTTAGATGACGTGGAGTTTTCTTTTCTCACTGGGCATCTGTGGGACAGGATTTATTGCAGTACAAAGACAGGGATCAGTGGTACCTCCCCAAGTTTGTGGCAGATGATGCACCCGATTGGAATCCAGGCAGATTCCTGAGGTCCAGACAGCTCGCTCCTGGGGTCAGAGAGGTTTGTTCTGAAGCTAAGTACAGTTCAATAAAATGACTTGTTGCTGTGTTTAAAGAAGTTATCAGAATCTGGTTTTGTGGAAGCGTAGATCGTTCTTGAAGCCGAAATTAGCAGGGAACAGATTCCCTTACGCAATGCTTACAAGCACATCGGCCAGAAGGCATCAGTCAGGGTGAACAGCGGCATTGACACTGTGCTGCCAGGTGACAAGTGCTCATTAAATGCTTGTAAACTCAATCAGAGGCTAAATGCCTTTTCTGCACATCTAACTTCGTTTCTAGCACCACATTGATGCCATATGGTGGGGGGATGAAAGTTGCTGCATTTGTCCGCAACAAGGGCTGTGTCATGAGTGGTGACTGCTGCCTGACAATGATGATGTGCGCCTACAGTGGCACGCGGCCCCTTCCCACAGGAGCTGAACAAGCAGGCGCTGTTCCGGGCGCGGATGGATATGGTTGCTGGAGAGATCAAGGCTGTGAAGGAGGTGGACAGTGTCAAGGCCGAGCTGCCCCTGCTGGTGTACCAGGAAGATGCACCGGATGTGTACAAGATGGCAGAGGATGATGCCATTGAAATTGGGCCGTTTCAGGTGCGATCCTGACATTCTTCTCGCTTTCCTACGCACTGCCAAAACTGAATATTTGCGAGTTGTGCACCTCGCAGGAAGGGATTGTCATGTATTTCAGTATGAAGGTGCATCATACTCTCATCAATGGGGCTAGGGATGCCTTCATATGGTCATTAGCCTTACACTGTAGGTCCATTATGCAGGGCACTGGCATGGACCTGAGGGGAGGTATCATCTCCATCTACACTTACCCCACCATAGTCATCTTCTGCGAAGGCCGGGGCATTGCGGCAGCAAAGGCACTTGTGGAGGCTCAGCCATCAGAGGGTGGCCTCAATTTCCCATACCGAGAGGATGTGCGCATGTACTACAGGGTGAGGCTGCACCCCCTCTGTGCTGCTCAGCTCTGTTCTCAACTCACGCTACTCTGTCTGCTTTGTGCTTTGCAACCCCCTGCATGGTCAACTTTGTTTGCTCATGAAGAGGTTCATGTTTTTCTTTTCTTTGGACAAGGGTTAGTCTGCTGTTTGGAGCCAGAGTCGCAGCTGCTATTCTATGCGTGAGTGAGGCCTTGACTGTTTCTTGTCCATTTGGGCCAGGCACCAAACCAGGACGCGCTGTGCTTCAGAGACGAGCTGGACGAGTGGGAGAGCAGGTACAGCTGCAAGGTCATAACGTCCACGCGAGGCACCTTCCAGGACATGTTTGATGATGATGACACGCTGGCCTACGAGCCAGTCAGCACAGCTGCCATCATCCTGACAGGCGGTGATGAGGAGGCAGAAGCAGCAGCCCTTGAGGTGAGACATCCAACTATTGGGATGGGCCTACATGGCACATGAAGTTGTGCCACAGCGTTCCCTGCCATAAGTGTAGCTGCCAAGTGCTGGCTTAATCTATGTGTATTCTTGTGAGGTGTATCAGTGGGAAGCAGGGCTCCCGACTATTGGGAACCATCACTCATCAGGCATGATGCTCATGTCTTGTGTTGATCCCGTGCAGGTATGCAAAGAGGCGGAGATCACAGAGATTGCTACAGACAGCAGAGAACAGACCCAATCAGTGTACCTGGTCAAGGGTTCAGAAGGCCCAACAAAGTCAGACAGAAAGAAAGACCCGCCAGCAGATACTTGATGTTGAGTTGTATCTGTGGCCAGTCTTGTTCGAGTCAAACTTACAAATTCAGTAGCCGCATTTTTCTTTTGTGGCGATCAACAATTCTCCACTACTGCACCACCATGCGCAGCAGTGCAAGGGACCCTTCACTATGTTGAGGCCTCCTAGGACACAAATGCCATTGGTGCGAGTATGCATATGCCGCTTCATCCGCATGATCATGACATGGTCATGACAGTGTGAGGGTGCATGTACTGGACAAGTGCTGCTTTTATTGGGATCATGAAGTTTGCAATTGGAGGAACTTCACACAATGACTTGCAAGAAATATTTACTTATCCACAGCTGAATTTAATGGGAACCCACACGATGAAGTGGCCTCTGAAATCATCTAGTAAAATTGACCAGCCGCAGACACACTGACAGCAGCAAAAGTCAGCTCAAAATCCCACTGGCGCCACCATTGGTAGTGCCTGGCCCAGCTGCACCGACTCATCCTGCACAACACAGTAGCACACATCTGCAACAGGTTTTCGGTATAATAAGCTGATGTCTCCCGCTGAAATCCCCTCAAAATAGCGGAACAGCATCTGTAATGTCTCATGAGGCATGTGCTAACCTGAGTGCGACCAAGGGAGTGCGACAACTCGAAGGGATTAGCCAGGTGATCTGCAGACACTCGCTGCAGCTGAGGAGCCGGCGCTCTTTGAGATCCATATGTACTGCCCGCTTGTGCTGCCTGAATGGAGGATCCGTTATGTGAACCCTGTTCCCAGACCACCACAGGGAATGAGGACACTTTTCTGTGGGCAGGGCAATTGCAGCACAAGGACTTTACCCATGTGCTCATAAATATCAAGGAGTGACTCGTCACCATAGCCGCTTGCGCTGACAAGTGCTGGCGTTGGGCCGTGACGGTGACATGAGCATCTGCAGCGGGCTGCAAGGGAGTAGAGGCCCCATTTTGCAACCTGCCTGTGCTGGCACCCATCTGAATGGGGGCTTGACTGCCAGATGCATCCTTGGTTGGCTGTCCTTGTGGCCCCAGAGACGCTGTTGCAACCCCATTAGCCAGCTGTACGGCGCCCTGAGCACGCGATGACAGCCCTTCTGTCAAGCGCTGCACTCAAGAGGCAATGCGACTGTACACCTGTGATGTGCTGAGTTCTGCTCATGCTGGCGTACCTGCTTCTGCTTGGCATCACCGACGCTCTTGCGCGGCCCATCAGGCTTGCTTTGAGCATTGGGGCTGTATGGGTTCGGCATTTCGTAGAGCTGCTTGAAGTCCTGCACCGCAGCAAGCAGACCAAACTCTCATGATTGCAGACTTAAGAATGATATGGTAGAAAGTACCACAGGACATGTTCGTCTCCGGCATTGAGACAATGTAGTATAGGGCAAAGGGGTTGACATCAGGCACCCTCATTCGCATTTGTAAGGGGAAGAATTATTGAGGCTGCAGATCTGCAGATCACAGCAGGCAAGAGACGGGGCGACCACGGCAGTCAGACAACAGGGGCTCACCCCTTCGTCGCTGTGCCCAACAGTATTGAACTCCTCCAGCGTGAGCGCACTGACCCTGTCGAAGATGAGGCGGCCGCCGCGGCCGATGCGCGGGCGTGCCTGGCCACGCACCAGCATATCTGGCAGCGCGGCATCGCCTCCCAGTGACATGCGTGCCATGTTGGGCGGCAGCATGAAGAGCATGGTTGGAGACGGCGGCAAAGGCGGCGGCGGCAAGGCTGCCAGACTCTGCACTCACGGGCAGATATCAGACATGCTAATATTAGCAATGAACATCTTATTTTTTTGCACTGTCATACGAGCAAAGTCAGGCGAGCTATGAGGAGTTATTGTCTGGATCGCAAGGTACTCGCAAAATAACAATCCGATCCCATGATGTCGAATCAACAAACACGCCGTTACCTGTGGAGGCCGCTTGGCATCCTTCTTGCGTTTCTTGAGGCGCTTGGCCACATCGGCTGTAGCAGCCAAGGCAGAGGATGCTGCTGCAGCTGCTGCATCTGATGCTGCATTGCTTGCATCACCTACGTGCATCATCAGTGCTCTCACATCTGTAGTGGCATCAAGATAACAGAGTACACAGCAAGCCACCCTTTTGAATCAGCTGATTCAAAAGGGAGCAACAGGGAGCGCACTTGAGGTGCATGCCCCACCTGACTTTGAAGAAGGGTCCAGGTCAATTGGACGCCGCACAGGCTTTGCCTTGGCAGCAGCTGCATACTCTGCCTCAATTGCTTCATGCAGATGCCTTGGCTCCACCTTGAGCTTCATCTGAAGCCTCTGGAGGTCTGTCTCAATGTACTGCATGGCCAAATGATGCAATCCTATCAGAGTCTGCAATATTCTGCAGCTGAGCACACGAAGCAAGGCCCCCATGAAATGACATTATTCCCACTCTATGCACGGATGACTCACCGCCAAGTTGACCTTGCGCTGTTCGCGCCGCGTGAGCCACTCCAGAATCTCACATGCCTTCTTCATGTTCTTGCGGATGGCCTGCATTTTGTCCAGGCTGTCCTCATTGTTCTCTCTGCGCCGCCGCGTCTGCGGCCTGTGTATCTTCTCCCGCGGTCTGCACACACCAGAATCCAAATCTTACTGCCACGCCATTGGATCCACCTGTGAAACTCGCACTGGATTTGCTGGACTATACTGCAGCTTTCACAAGCGCCTGCATGAGGCCATGGCCCCACCTGAATACCCCAAATGGATTCTGGTCTGAGGCCGACGTCGGTGCCTGCAGTCGCCTGATGAGGGGCTTGCCAAGGCGTTCCCGCTTGGTGCGCCAGAATTCATACAGGGCATCCCTCACCAGCGTGCGAACTGGGTGTGCGGCTGTTATAACCTCGTACGCTTCCTCGCGAGTCATGTGATCCACGGCTGCTGCAGCGGCTGGACTCTGCCGCTCAGTCTGCGCAGCACCTGCATTGCAGCATGCAGGCTTGGGTGTGACAGGCCTCCTGTTGCCCTGTACTATCCAGTTCAACCCATTGGAGCATTATCGAATCAGTATGGTGCAGAGGCCTGTCCCAATGAAGCAAGCACACTGCCAGTGCAAGAGTGAGACGCCAACCAGCAGCTGCCAGGGCGCGGTCGGTGGCTTCTGCATTGGCACACTCCAGTCGCCACATCAGCAGTTCCATGCGCCGCGCTGGCAGGCGATCCTCTTGTCCTCTGTTGAATGCCTCCAACCACTCCTCATCCTCCTTGTCCAGATCGTACTCTATGAAACGCTCATCATGGTACCCGATGCCACCTGCAGCCCCACCAAATCTCTTGCATTATTATGTTACTTTGAAGCTTAAAAATCGGAAGAATTCACGCATTCATGTTGAGATTGCCACGCACATGAAACACCTGTTTTTGACCATCTTCATGACTCCAACTGTCCCTCTCCGCCTCGCATGCAACATGATTTTGAAGGACCTGTGTATGACCTACCTCGCCCACGGATGTAAGTACTCTGCTCTCTGAAGGTTGGCAGGTAGTCGATATTGTAGGTTGGCACGGCTGTGACTTTTGGCACAGGAATCTCCTTGCCTCCCTTGGCTTTGGCGCTGCTCACCATTTTTGCCTGTTCGCATGCAAGCTGATCAACACATGCACATGGTGGCACCTGGTTCTGAGCATCTCTGATGTGTAGTTACGCTTTCTGCATGACATGCAACACCTTGAATCCTTCTTGGGAGGTATACTTTGTTTTGCTGCGCAGTCCTTCGCTATAAAGCTATATTCCATTTATAGCCCTCGAGGACTGGAAGATTTTATACCAAAGCTCCCTGGCTGCATTTCTTATTATAGGAAAGTGAACGCACCTCCTCATTCTCCTTATCCAAGGCTTCGTGGTTGTGAGTGATCTCTCTTGAGACAAGTCCGTCTGTAGAGTCCAGGTCTTTCAGGTCTCTTACAATTGGAAGTTGCTTTTGCAGATCCAATGGCCTCGGCCTGAAACTGGTGCGGGTGGCCATGGTGTCTCTCATTCTCTGGACAGTTATGAATTTAAGAGCTGATGTTGAACGTTAGCAGAAACTACAATGGCTGCCCCCGTCCCTCTAACGGTGAGTTTAATTGTATCCTTTTTAACACTGCGTTCGAAGGTGGGCACAGCCGATCATCGCGGCAGTCGCGCTCACAGAAACTTTCGTGGAATTGGAGGAGGGAATTGCAGTATCTAGACTAGCATGCAGACCAGGTTGTCTCCTCCATGCGAGCAGCTCATTTCGACACAATGAGACTACAATATGACGATGCATTTTTTGTAGGCTTGCCACTTAGCACATCTGCCTTCTGAGGCAGAGAGGTGCTCTTTGCACCTGGGCATTAACTTCTCTTGAACAGGAAGTTTATGTGCTGCCCAGGTGGCAGTCTCAAAATAGTTAGCGTGTATCAAAGGCTAATAATGCATCAGATTGCAGGATTGCCTGCCCTCTAAAGGGTTATCTGAGCCGTCGAATGAGGTTGCCGGAGGCCATCTTGCTTACTTGTTGGGGTGTATCTTGTGGTAGGGTAACAATCGACTCACAAAGGGTATGGATGTAAGTTGGGGAAGTAATACAGATGTGACGGGACCTTCAATTGATGTACCCGGTTCCCTGCTCGTCGATCACTCTGGCATCTCTGCCTAGTCATCGAGGCTGGTGGTGACTGTCCAGTCATTGGGACGTACTATCGACAAAGCAGACCATAGCTGAAGTCTTGCCTGCTATGGTTGGCCGTGCTGAATTTCCTGCATTTCCCTACGAGCCTTACAGCGTTCAGCGGGACTTTATGCAGCACCTGTATTCACTGCTAGAAACGGGTGGAGTGGGCCTCTTCGAGAGCCCAACAGGTATTGTCAGATGTCTAACATGCCCCGAGTGTCAGGGACATATGGCCTGCCATTAGAAAGGCAGCAGCTGGAGCTGATGCCAGTTGCTTTTACCGTGCAGGCACAGGGAAGACGCTGAGTCTCATATGCAGCACCCTGCAATGGCTCGAAGACAGGAACAAAGTGGAGACTCAAGAAAAACAATCTGTCTCGACATGTGAAGGTGCTGCTGATTGCATGTGTCAGGCTGTTCGCACTCAAGAGATATCTCAGTTGCTCCATCACTTGCATTGAATCCCACTGGTACAGGACAAGATGCAGACACAGAGCTCCCGGACTGGATGCGTGACCATACAGCCCAGCAGCAGCATGAGCAGCAAGCACAGCGTGAGGCGCAGCGTGCAGAGCGACTACAGAAGGCCAAGCTGAAGCTGAGTAAGAGCAGGGGCGTCTTTGGGACCCTCCAATCCAGTTCTGGGGCGCCCATCAAGGGTGCAAAGGGACTGTCAAAGTCAGGCGCTCGTCCTCCTGGATCCCTTGAAGACCAGGACGGCATCACCAAAGAGGACTCAGAGTTTCTGTTGGATGAGTGGGACAGTGAAGGGGAAGATTGTGGCAGCAAACGCAAAGCAATCAAGTACGCCAGTCCAGTCAGACACGACCATGTCCGGTTTCGTGTGATCAAGTTCTTATAATCTGGCAAAATGATTGTCAGGGGCATGTCTGCTGAAAAAATTAATGTAAGCATGCAGGCCACGTGATGACAGCAGCGATGAAGACAGGACAGATGATGAGGATGAGCAGGATGTACCAAAGAGGAGGCAGGTCTACTTCTGCAGCAGAACACATTCTCAGCTAAGCCAATTTGTAAGCGAGCTGCACCGCACGCCCTTTGCAGCCTCCTTCTCTGTTGCAGCTGTGGCATCCAGGAAGGTGTGATTCCTGATTCTGCTTTTCTGTGCCACTGGTCACTGAGCATGCTCCTCTTCAAGGCAATGCCGATTGGGATGTGCTTCTGTGCCTTTGCATGATGCAAAGGGAGTACCTCGGTGAAGCAAGGTGCACCGACTGTGGCATGCAGGCACTGTGTATAAATGACAGCGTACAGCGGCTGGGCAATGCAACACGCATCAATGAGAAATGCTTGGACCTTCAATCTGGCAAGGGACGGAAGAAGGTGGTCATGGGGGAGCAGCAGGGTAGCAAAAATCCATCTTCCAAGTCTCAGTCAGGCTGCCCATTTCGCAAGTCCAACATGAAATCGCAGCGACAGCTTACGGCAAGTTGCACAGCTTTCACGAGTCCCATGCAGATAAATTTGTGAGTAAGCACTGCATCTTCAGGACTTGTGATTCAACAGGAGGAGTTGCCGAGACTGTGTTCTCACTGGCTTCCAAACAGGAGACAGTGCTGGCTATGCCCATGGATGTGGAGGACCTGGCACGGCTGGGAAGGCGCAAGGAGGTGTGCCCCTACTATGCCGCCCGAGCTGCCCTGGCTGAGGCAGACCTGGTGCTGCTACCCTACCCTGCCTTGCTCCTACAGGTAATGCCACTTCAAAGCATCTGCTATTTTTGCAGTATCACTCCAGACATGGTTGCATGTTCAATACATGGACAGTACCAGCTGCAGTAGAGCTTCCGAAGTGATGGCGAATAGAAGGCGCATCCACTCATTTTTTGGATGACACTGCTCTTGGATGACATATGGGAGGCTGCTGCCAATGCATAGCTTGCATTGCAGGAGACAAGGGAGTCGCTGGGAGTGCGATTGGAGGGCAATGTTGTCGTCGTGGATGAGGCTCACAACCTCGTTGATGCTGTGAACAATGTGCACAGTGCGCTGGTCTCGGCGCAGCAGCTGGCCACCGCGCAGAGTGCCCTGGACAACTACTTCCAAAGATTCCGTTCTGTCCTGGCCCCTGGTATGCTGATTTCCAAGTTCCAACTATGTAGATGTCCTTGGTGTGACTACATGGCTGATACAACCCTTGACACAGTTTAGGAGCTTAATGGGTATGGGTGTGCAGGGAACAGCAAGCACATTCAGACTCTCATCTGCCTGGCATCCACGCTCCAAAGATGCTGGGATAAGCCCACTGCGTGTGCAGGACCCAGCGTGCAGACAGTCAATGACTTCCTCTTCTCCATGGAGCTAGACAACATGAATTTCTTCCGCCTCATCCGGTGACTGCAGCGTGTTTTGTGTGCAGATCGCTTTGCTGATCTGTTAGAAATGCACAGCAATAACAAACATGGTGTCTGCAGGTACGTGAAGGAGAGTAAGGTGCTGGTGAAGATTGCAGGCTATGCAGATGCACTGAATGCCAAGGCCGCCGATCAGGTCACCCCAAACGGAACAAGCAGCGATGCATCGATTGATGGTATGTTCTTGCTGAACTGCACAATGATTTTGCAACCTGAGCTGTCTCCCTGGTTGTCTGGCGCTCTGGTCGTTCGATCAAAAGCTGTGTTGTGTGCAGGAGGATCTGGCATGTCTGCGCTGCATGCGCTGGTGGGCTTGGCTTCTGCGCTGAACAACGCTGATGCCGACGGCCGCATCATTGTTGATGCAGCGGCCAAGACCCTCAAATTTGTCCTGCTTAATGCTGGCGCGCATTTTGTCAAGGTGGAATCCAGCTGCTGTGAGATTTGGTACTGGTGTTTTATATATATTTACAGAAGAACACCAGTTTATATGTATATTTATATACTGGTGTTTTATTTGCTGGCATGCCATGTATTTTACACTGCGCGGGCGCGCCACTGAGCTGGGGTTGCGGAGCAGGTGCTTGCATCGGCGCATGCAGTGGTGCTGGCATCAGGCACGCTGGCACCCGTCGCATCCCTGAAACAGCAGCTGTTCCCCGGGCTGCCTGTTGCACAGATGCATGAGTTCACCTGTGGCCATGTGGTGCGCATCATTTGCTAGGCTGACAACCTGTTGGGACACACAGTCGACCATATCCCCTCTTGATGAGGTGGCTCTACCCTGCCTGCTGGACAGGGACATGTTGTGCAAGGTGGATGGTGTGTCATCCTTTCCGTACTGAGGTGTGGCTGGGACCACAAAGGGGTTGCACTGTATGACAGGTGCCCAAGGAGCGGCTGCTGGCTGTGGCTCTGGGCCGCGGCCCCACTGGCGCCACTTTGGACCTGCGCCATGAGCAGCGCGCGCAGCCCAGCAGTATGGACGAGGTTGGCAGGCTGCTCACCAACATCTGTCAGGCAGTACCACAGGTTGGTTCGCAGATAAATCTTCAAGGCCAGCAAGCCTCTCTCTGCACTCAGCACACACTCTCTTCTCTGCGTGCTGAAGAGTATATATTATGTGTTGCTTCTGAGGACTGGTGTTACATGCAGGGCGTGGTTGCATTCTTTCCTTCTTTTGCATATGCAGACGCGGTGTATGCACATTGGCAATCATCGGGTGCACTGGCAGCATTGAACTCGCGCAAACACGTCTTCAGGGAACCCCGCTCCTCGGTGGATGTCGAAAATGTGCTCAGGCAAGCTCCTGACCTTCAGTTGTGGTTCTACATGTCATCAAATATCCTGCTTTCCCGCAATTATTTCTCTGGTTTTAAGCGTGAGAAATCTTCTCTGACAGGCAATATGGTGAAGCAGCCAACGGCACTGCTGGAACTTCTAACGCTGATGGGCAAGGGGGGAAGTGTCCCACAGGAGCTCTTCTGCTGTGTGTTGTTGGCGGCAAGATGTCGGAAGGCATCAATTTTGCTGATGGCATGGGCAGGCACGGTGCTGACCTGTGTACTGCTGGTGCCCTGTGAACTAAATCTTGTTGGACAAGGCCCTCTTGTCATCTAAACAAGCAAGGTTTGGAATTGCTGAGATGATGCGTAGACGTGAGCATGCATACTGATGGCAGGTGTGTAGTGATGGTGGGCATGCCTTTTCCAAACCCCACCAATGCTGAGCTGTGCGAGAGAATGCGCTTCATGGACACAAGCGCAGCCCAGAGTTTGGCAGCTTGCACCCCACAAGGTACAGGGTCAGGCAAAATGCTCATAGAACCAGATCGACTCTTCCTGCAGGACAGAACCCAACCGCCTGCTGTGACAATTGATAGGTCAAGTCTGACATTGGCGCAGGTGATGGAATGACACATGCTTCTGCATCTTCGCCTGGCCGTGAGTACTTTGAAGACTTGTGCATGAAGGCAGTCAATCAGTGCATCGGCCGTGTCATCCGCCACCGTGGCGACTGGGCAGCCGTTGTCCTGGCAGATGTCCGCTGGACAGCTGGCAAGTCCTCTTGGTCCTCAAAAGTCCTTAATGAATCACCAGTCAGCTTATGAATTCCTTCAGTTGAAGCAAACGCAAGCTCAAGTTTACGAGGTATAAATCTGACGATGATGACCTGCACTGTCTGCATCAGGTGGTGCACACGCTCCACTGCACAAATTACCCGGCTGGATCCAGGAGTCCCTTGTTGTGGCAAGCGGATTCGGAGACGCTTACAGCAGGCTCAGTCGTTTTGTGCGCAGCATGTAAAATATTCAGGAACCTGCACACTAGGCCAACTCAATCATATGAGACTTTTAGCAACTTGCTAGAAGTCATATGAAGTCTCTACTAATTACTAGGTCTCGAAGATCAATCGCAGCACCACACTTCTAGGGCCATTTCAGGCCATTCTCTTGCCCTGCCAGCACAATGATGATACCATGACAACATGCCTACCCCATGGCAGGCTGTCATGCATGTGTCATACATATGTCGACTCTTTCAGCCCGGTGTCCATGTGACATAGACTAAGTTCCAGCACTGCCAGCACGGGCGCATCTCAGATCTCTAAGCACTTTGAATCGAGCAGAAGAAGAAGCGATTGCATCATTCCAGCCATCTAGAGCTGATCAGATATCGTATCCTATCAGCTGAGGAAGCACAACATTGAGGAAGCATCTGGACAGACCAGCAACTGTCGACCACACGTTTTGAATTTGAATCCAGCTGTCGTGGCTCCATACTAACTCCTTGCTACGATTTGTTTCTTCTGTCTTTCTGATCGTCATCGTCATTGTACAAGTTTGATTAGGACAGTCATATACTTCCAAGACGAGCTGTGACTACAATTTCCGGCGGACAATTTGTGGGCTTCTCTCCAGGATTTGATTAACATCTCTTTCAGGGCTTATCAAGCCCCAACAAAAGCTGAGGGCCCAGTGAATTGCAGCGAGGGGTTGTGTACTTGGCAACGAATCACGATCCATCTACGCCTAAAAGTCCTGTAAGTTTACACTAGGGACCACGGTCTCTCTGCAGACCTTTGTCCTGATGTGCTCTTTCACTGCCCTGATCTGTTCTAACTCAATTTGGATCGGGCACTGCAGCAAAGGACACATCCTTGCAAATCTATTGAGGTGTGTCTGTGCCATATCAGGTGCTGGACAATCTGTCAGCCATAAATATAAAGTAGAACACAGTAGAGCCAACAATGAAAAGATGCAAGCAGGCACGTCCAGTACGATTGTCAATTCTTTTTCATTCCATGTACGTGTTCTGATCAACTCAGGAATGATCGTTGTTGTTCCCTCTGCAGTCAACGTCCACGGTTGAGTCCAAAAAGCCCAAGAAGGAGGAGGAGCAGAAGGATGTGGCTGAGGACGGTTTGTGCGAGTATGAGCGGGAAAGAGAGGCTCGCATCGCCAGGAACCGGGAGCGGCTAGCCGCCCTGGAGCTTCCTGGCCTGGCTGCCTCATTTGCCGCGCAGTATGCCAAGCCAAAGCCTGCCAGACCAAGGGGGCTTGCAGCCAAGAAAATTAAGAAGGCATGAATGTCTCCCACTCATAACCTGCAAAACATCCATGGGCTTGTCAGTGCGTAGGCCTTGAACGTACTGCCACAAGTGTCGTTGATTCAGCAGCATGATGCAGGAGCCGAGGGAACCCCAGCGAGCCTCCCTGCGCCTCAAGGGCATTGCCTCAGACGGCACCTCAGTGCATGACGAGCTTCGGGGTGGGAAGATTGTGGTGAAGGGTGCAGCGGGCTACACCGGCCACCAGGCAATGGAGGAGGAGAAGCCACGCATTGTTCCCACAGGCATGGCATTTCTCAACACTTTCAGCTGTTGCTCTGATCGTCATGAAATGCTGTAGTGCATGGCTGGTAGGCATTCCATCTGGGGCATTGACTTGCAGGCTCTTCGTGAGTGTGTTATTTTGGTGTTTATTGGCAGGCCCAGTGCCATTCTCAAGCGACATTGGCGATCCCAAATCAGACGCAGCCTTCCTGGAAGTGCTCAAGAAATGCAGCGGCGTCGGCAGCGGCAGGAAGAGCGGCGGGAAGAAGGCAGAGGGCCTGTCGCATGCGCAGCTGAAGAAGCTGAGGCTGAAGGAGAGCGATGTGGCCAAGGTCACACGCGAGGGCATCTCCCATTTGGCCTTCCACCCGCAGGCGCCTCAGCTCATTGTGGCCACCGGAGATAAGCAGGGGCATGTCGCCCTGTGGGATGTCGACAAGAAGACTGCCCCCGAGGTCCGCACAGCCACTGCTATGATATGGTTGCAGTACATTGCATCAAGCAGGGCGGGCTGCAGGATGACATGAAGGCTGCTGGACCGACCAGAAGTTTGGGGGAATCTGATCATGCAACTTTCCTGCATGGAACAAAGTGGAATGTCTGTTCTGTTATGCTTTCCATGGATCACATTACATCATCACACTGACTGCCATACTGACTTCTAAGTGTGGCAGCAGGCTGCTGAAGAGGATGCCGACGTGGAGGACTCTGGGTCAGAGGATGGAGTGTACCTGTTCAAACCGCACACCAGCTACATCTCTGGCCTGAGGTGAGTTTGCCACTTTATTTTGTACTGCCCCTCGGGCCCATTTTGGGCATCATTCCTTCCCGGTGCTGCTTCCTAAACGATCGTCATGAACATGCATGCAGGTTGGACCGCCTACTTTAAGCTGCAAATCATGTAGCCCTATCAACTGGAAAATTTGTTCTGGTTCAGGTGGGCATCTGGATGTCTGTTAACAGCGGCTTATGATGGCATTGTGCGCCGCATGGACCCAGCCCAAGGCGAGTTTGAGCTCCTGGCTGTGCGGGAGGACTCAGAATTCTCTGCATTCGACTGCACCGCTGATGGCAACTCCATGCTGCTGGGCGACAAGGACGGGGATGTGGAGGTTGTCGATGCCAGAGATCCCAGCAAGGGCACCAGCATCAACCTCCATGACCGCAAGATCAATACACTGCATGTGCGCAGCTGTTCTTCCCTGCACCAGGCCTGGGTGTGAATGCATGCAATATTTCCTGGACTCCTGCTGTTGAAGGATGCCCTCTGCATGGCCATGCTGCAGCTATTTCTTCTCTGGCAAAGCAAGTGTATGAAGGCCGACAAGGAGTGAGGGCGCCTCTTGCATTACAGATTGAGCCTGGAGAGGAGCACCTGGTGGTCAGCAGCAGTGGGGACAGGACCACCTGCATCTGGGACAGGCGCAAGCTGGGGCCGGGCATCAAGGCGCTCCACACCGCAACTGCTGCAAATGTCATCCTGAGCGCCTATTTCTCCCCAGATGGTACGACTCAGACATTTGGTCTCGTCATGCAGGACTTCCACAAAAATAACTCTCTTCAATGCACAGCAGATGTTGGGGACGCGCAGATCTACACGCATGAGTGACGTTTGCATTACCAACATGACATGGTGTCATGAATATGTGCTCTCATGGAGATTCCTTCAAGTGTGTGGCCGTACTGCCTTTGCAGGTGCACGGCAAGTGCTGACCACCAGCCGCGACAACACACTTCGTGTGTATGATGGCAGTCTGCACCAGAAGGCCGTCATTTTGCACAACAACAACACAGGTCTAGAAACAAACTCCTGTCACCAGATGTCTTTGATGCCTGTTGCGATCCACATGCATTTGACTATGGTGTCTGATGTCAGTTTGCTGATGGTGTTGGTGACTGTGACCTTGCAGGTCGCTGGGTGATGCCTTTCAGAGCAACGTTCGGCCCTGGAGGAGTGTGCATCTGTGGCAGCATGAAACGAGCAGTGCGTTGCCATCTACTGCATGCATGAATCTCTAAATAGGCATACACCGTTGATTTCTGTGGTCTTGCCCAGAGTAGTGAAGCAGTCCACTCTTTTGTCCAAGGAAGTTTGCTGGGTGCTCACCAGCAGAGGTGTAAAATTGTGAAATGTGGTGATGCAGGTGGACATGTACAGCAGCACCGGGGATCAGATAGCGGCTCTCAGCAGCGAGTATCAGACGGCCATATCCTCAAGAAATGTATTTCATCCGGATGGAACAGCTCTGGCTGCATCCACATCCAGCGGCCGAGTGCTGATCTACCGATGATCTGTAAGAAAAAGAGAAATTACTGTAAGATTATGATTTGAGGCTGGCAGCAGCATGCACCACATGATCTGTCTGGAAAAGTGGGGATTGGTGGAGTGCACCTATGGTTGGTTCACCATTAGGACACGTTCAGACTTCTTTATTGTGTGCTCAGTGGATTGATATTCTTCAACGCATGCAAGCCCTGGATGCACTGTTCGTGGGTTAGTCATGTACCGATGGTGCCGGTCTGTGAAAGCAAAGGTCCCTGTATAATAGCTGAATGACATGAAAGTAGACAATGAATTGGTTGATATGTTGTGGACTTAAGCCATATGGAAGCAGCAACTCATAATGTTTTTGCCTACATGTTATTCACCCAGGCTATTACTGTACGCTCCACTCCTCATCGGGGCCAGTGGCTCCTGGCGGTTTCTGAGCTGCGCTGATACAGTTGCACTCACTGTAAGGATAATCGCCAAATGGCACTGTGCATGCATACAGTTGTGCTTTTACATGTCTGTACGCCTTGGATCATGAATGTTGCATCGCATGCAGTCATGCTGGCGAGTACTGACTGCATCAGTGCCGTCATTTGTTCGCTGCATTCCTGGCAATTTCGGAATGTTTTCAACATGGCCCAGAGCGCACTTAGCCTAGACAGCATCACTCCTCCCACAATGCAGGGTCTTTCTTTGATGCATGCCAACATGTTGCTCATCCTGGAGGCAACATGATGATGCAGTGCATCGCTTCAGGGACCTAGGTTGGTGGCGTTGTAATGTGCAGAGATGGCTGGTGCGCCACAGCAGCTGCAAGGAGAGCCAGGAAGACACAGAAGCCGGCCAGGATGAGTGCATGCAGGATCTGCTTGATGATTGATGAACTTTCTCGTTCCACAACTGGCGCTGCCAAGCTAGAGCTGGCGATGCTAAGCTGTTGGAATGCCTGCACACCACCAATGCTTCAAAGTCGTTGCGGAGATGAGGAATTAATCTGGGATGGCATGTGCAAGCTCTGCTGCAGGACCATGATGTCCACAGAGGGAATGAACATTTGCTTGCCTTGAAAGCAACACTATCTTTCTGCAAATCTGCTTTGTCATCAGCTGGGTGGGAGGCGAGCAGCTTCATGAACTCATATAAGTCATGTGCCAGCTCAAGTGGGATTCCCTTTCCCTTGCCTGTGTCTTCTTCAAATACCTGCAAGAAATCAACCTGCCATTGCATCTCAGAGGTGCAACATTGGACATCGCTGAAATAGAATGCATGCATTCAGGAGTGCCACAGAAACGTGCAACATGGCAGTCCAAAGCCTTGCAGGCTCATGTCAACATGTGGGATAGAGGACAGTCCAGGGAGGCAAGACAGACCAGGTTCTGGATTGGCAGTCCCGATGCAGCAGGAACCTGCTGGTGAAGGCTTAACCCATTGTAGGAGCAAATTGAAGACACGTCGCTTGCAGCTTCCTCATCGAAGCTGCTTGTGTCTGCTGTCTTCTCTGACTTTTCACCGTTCCTGGGGATCCTTACTGACCGGCGCGGTGTTGCCAGCATTGACTTCTTTGCCGTCTCATTGCAGCTTCCATTGGCGATTTTCGACCTGCTACCCCAGGCATGATCTCTAGGTACGCCAAAGACCAAATTCTTCTGGTTCTGTCGTGTTCAATCAGAAAAAGTCACGAGTCTGTGACGAAGCAACCGTCTCACCTCGAGGCCTCTGATACACAGGAGATTTCATCGATCTGCGGTTTGAATACGAGGGAGTGCTTGGCTTTAGAAGGAGGGCTTGTATGCCGTCCGAAAGCGATGCCGTTTGCTGCAGCGCCCCTGCGAGGTATTCTCCTCGAGCTTGCGGGATTTCCTGCCATGCTGTGAACTGCGCAGTGGGAAGAAGACTTGTTTGTGACCTCAATAGGTTTCTTGGCGACGGTTGGGGAGGCATTGTTTTCACACCATCACACCTCCAATGTCTGAGGAGGGAGTAATGACGTACTCATGGCATGCATTGCCCTTCAGGAACAGAGCATGGATTGGGTTAATTTTTACATGCTGGCTACCCTTCCCTGCCAGGGTCCTGGCGGAGGGTCTCGTCCTGCTCATTGACCAGCTGTAGCAGAGACCTCCCCCAGGCCTGCCAATAGATCATGGCCCCCCGGCGGGGAAAAGCTTTTCCTTACTAAGTAAATGTAGTTACTAGTGTACTGTACAATAGTATAAATACTACGTAGTATCTATACTGTGTGTATTTGAACATCATGATCACCTCATTATCAACCTTCTAGGCTCTTCAGAATGGCGAGTGGTCACGTGGATCTTGTTCTTTTCCAATTGGTTGATCTTAACGTTAACGTTCACAAGATGGGACGCATCCGCTTGGTGCACCACGTGATGCATATGCATACAACATCCCAAAGCCAGCCCTGGCCCGGATGATGCAGTATAAAATTTGCAAACTCTGCTGGCAATATACAAACAATCCCCTGATGTGACGAGTAACGGTCACCTCTTGGTTCAGGGCACCCTTACAAATTATACCAGTGGCCAGTCCGCTTGTGCTGTTGCAGACAGTTCCAACTTGAATGCAGCAAAATCCTCATGAGAGGTTTTGACCAGTCTGCAGAAGTTTGCATCTGTGGGGACCAGCACTGAGCTCAGGGAAAGCCTTCTGTCTAGCGGGTAGCGCTCTATGAAAGCAAAGCGAGGCCTGATCCTCCCAGCTAGACTGCATCCGAAATACACAGGGAATCCGACTGCTTCAGAAATGTCCCTCTTCAAAACATCCACGAGATAAGAGAGCTTCAGAGCTATATTTTCAATCGTGAGGCCCAATAGCTGAGGGAATCCTGTCACCAACAGGGCGATCTGTTCCCTTGTGAAGCCTGACTCCAGAAGAAATTGAATTTTTGGCACCATATTCTGCTCAACACTCAGTTGAAATACTGTAGGAAATCGTCGTATTGCCAGTTTGATTTGGCTGCCAATCAGTCCCAGGCCCAGCAGAAAACTGCATTTCTCAGCCAGCTTGTCCTGCAGCAGGGCATAAGATCAGTGCCACATGTATCACCTGACAATGCCTGCCATGAACTTGAGCAGAACAGGCAAAAGTGCCGAGTCCCGTGGCCATTTAGACAGAAATGAGAATGTCATGATATTCACCTTCGTGACAGAGATAATTAGAGGGTCCCGCAAGACGAGCGATCGCAACTCCTCCGCATTGAATCCAAGGTTGCTCCTCAAGTAACTTGCTGAATGACGCATGCTCTTCTCAGAGGTACGCCAGACATATGGGCGCTTTTTGAATATGGGGTCAAGGTCCTCTTGAGCCACAGCGACCTCAACAAAAGTCTGCAGCTTGACTCTGGCTGCGCGAATGCTCATGGTGAGGCAGCTCGGAAGGTTCTGCACTAATTTTGCTCTGGCCTGCAACAAATTTGAATGCTGAAAGAGAGGGTGCAACTAGGGGCTAAAAGATAAAAGACCATGCTCGTTTCACACATTGCAGTATTGGTCAGAGATGAAAGCCCACCTCATCACCGATGCCATACTCCTCCAGCAGTTTGCAGAAAGAGGCATATTTTGCAGGTTTCAAGCAGAGCAGGGATGGTGATGTCACAATGACAGAGACAAGCTTGTCGCCAGTGAACCCCATTTCCTTCAGCAGACTCACAGCTGGGTGTAGTGTGCGCTCTACGCTCATTCCAAGCACTCGTGGAGCTGACAGCAGTAGCTGTAGAAGTTTCTCATCCTGCATGCAGTATCAAATGTTACCTTTGCACCCGGCTGGGCTGCAAAGACAATCAAGCTAGAGAAGGTAGCTGTGCGTGTGGTCTGCTATAGTAGGAAAGGCAGATGCACACCTTGATACCGACACTCCTCAGAAAGTTGACTGCAGGTATCACCGCGCCTGCATGCACAAAACCCTGGTTGTCCATCCGCAATGCCAGTATATCAGATGAACATGTCTCATGCAAAATGTGCTTGGAAGAAGCAGGTACAGATATACCTATCAAGTTATACCCCAGTATGCGGGGCTCTCTTTGGAGCAATACAGCCACATCCTCTGTAGAAAAGCTTCCAAGGCTGGCAATATAGTCAGCAATGTGCAGCATCTGTTGAGACTGATGTCCTAAGATGCTGGGCACCCGAGTCAGCATCAAAATGGCATTTTCTTTTGAGAGGCCCAGCTGAAGCACAAGCGCAAGCCGCTTTTCCACAAGTGAAGCCTGGACAAGCAAGCTTCGTTACCAATGTCATTGTGAAACTTTCAGGGTCTGGGGACAACCACATATTTATTCCACTTGTGACTTGCTGGCCAGGCTTCTTAGAGTCTTGCGCACAGTGGGTATCTCGCTGCATGGACATTTGTTGCCGATCCGGTTGTGCCTCCATTGGAAGGACGCCTTCAGTACGCCATGGCACCACTCCAGGGATACGGTTTGCCCAAGCATGGCATACATTTGCCTAGCAGAAGCCTCCCAGTACTGCTCTTCGTCATCGTCAGTAGCTTTGCTCCGGAGTAGACCTGTATTTGGGCAAGACACAATGTGAAGCCGGAAGTCAGCAGGAGATTTAGTGAGCCAACCATAAGAAGCAGGCGGGAATCGCAAAACTTGCCTTGCTCAGGAGTGCTGGGCTTCTCTTTGAAGTACTGCAGAAGCGCAGTCGTGTAGCTAGGGCTCCTGACACCGAGCTCTAGAACTTGTGATGATTGTGTAGCGTAACCTGTCAGATTCCTCCTCGAGAGAAGGTATGTGGCCAGTCCTGGGTTGAACGAATGGGCATGGCTGCTGACCACAGGAGGTGTCCGCGCGTGCATACAGTAAGTAAGAAACACGCTTTTACACGCGTTTCATTTATGATCAACAGCACATAGATGGGCAGGTGAAACAGACTGCAAGACACAGATCATCTTCCACAGTCGACCAAGTCAAGACAACAAGGCCACGCAGTTGAGAGGCATCCGTCACCACAGAAGTTCTGACACTCGTGAAAGTTAAGGAAAATATTGAAAATGCTTTCAGGGATATGTCCTGCCATCGACGATCACAAATCAAAATCCTACTGTAGATCTCTCCTGCCCATAGAAGCCCTCTGCCCAAATGGGCACGCTTGCCAAGTTTTCAATCAATATACAGAAGGGGACACTTAAGGAACACCAGAGCATTCAATGCTCAGCATTACCAGGACATCGATATCTTTCTTCCAAGGCAATCTGTTTTGCTTGCCAAGATCCTACTAAGTTGTACTACTAGTAGGTGTATTACAAGTTGCCTCAGGCTGACAGCAGAACCCGCAGGGTTTAATGCAACATAATGCACTGCATGCACAGGTTGCACAGATGATTATTACCCCAGTACTTGGCTCAATGCGATGAAGAGCGCCGAGGAAGAAAACCATACATTGTCCTGCTCAGTGAGAGGTATACCGGTATAGCATGCCATGGGGCATGCAGGCATACTATGCGCATATGCATCCTGCGCTGACGATGGAGGAGTACTGATTTGCAGCCTGGATGGGTGTTTGCTGCAAGAAGTGCACTGCCGCAGCCATACTATAGAATTGCATTGTGTTACGAACTGTACGGTTTTGCCAAGCTTGCTGCAATAGCATCAGCAACCCGCACTGCATCACGCACGGCTTCAACATTGTGGACGCGCACTATATTAGCCCCATGTGAGACGCATAGAGCTGCTGCTGCAGCGCTTGCCTTGTCCCTGTCCTTTGCTTCCTTGTGCCCTGCAGCCACAGTGCTACATGTCACATGGCAACACTTTCAGAGGAATTATTTGTAAACATGCAGCAAACACTGCATTTCTGTGCACACCTGTGATCTTGCCGAGGAAGCCCTTTCGGGACGGGCCGACAAGCAGCGGAGCATTGTGGAAGGGGCCCTTCAACTGTGCCCTTACCCTGTCTAGTCCCCCAATGAGCTGGCAATTCCCCTCCGCAGTCTTGGCAAAACCAATGCCTGCAAACACATCATCTACCTGTGGAACCTCCCAAAATTCTGGGCATGACATGCATGGCAAGTGCCCAGGAAAGACTGTGCTCCTTTGCTTAGATTTGTCATGTTACTGCAAAGCGCCTTCATGCAATACCTGAAACAGGGGTTCAAGCAAGAGGTGTAAGCAATTTCAACAGTTCACAACTCATGCAGCCCGGACACCTGGATCCAGAATAAGGCGCCAGGGCTCTATGCCGGCGGATGTGGCTGCCTCTGCTGATGCTTGCAGTGCATCTCCCACATCCATGCACACATCTGCGTATGTGGTGTGCTCGCGCGACGACATGGTGCCTGGGTCCCCCCGCATGTGCATCAAAACATACGGGACGCCCAAACGTGCCACCTGCTCACCCAGGCTGGATTCACTCACTGAAGAAGGGTAGAATGGACCTGGTGCTGGCCTGTCCAGAGGCTGACATGACTGCAGGAAGTACTGCATGGAAGGAGCTCTACACGAGTACCTCTTGGTGCATGACAGGGTCGAGAGAACCGCCAGAGATGTCATTCACTATATGTGCCCCTGCCGCAACCGCCTCTCGCGCCACCTCAGCATAGAATGTGTCAATGGACAGGGGCACCCCTTGCAATGCATCATCTTCTGACAGTGCCCTGCATAAAATACCAGACCAATTTTTGTGACTGCAAGGGAATTCTCCCATCTTCTCAGCATCTAGGCCTCAAATAGAAGCCTTCATCTGTAAACTGAACGTATTGCTAGCAAATCTCACCTGATGACGGGCAGCACTCGCTGTAACTCCACCTCAGGAGGTAGTCTTTCTGCTCCCGGCCGAGTGGACTGACCTCCAATGTCCAGCATGTCCGCCCCACACGCCACCATCTCCTGCGCAGCTGACACTGCAGCCTCCACGCTGGGCAGCTGCCCTCCATCGCTGAAGCTATCCGGCGTCACATTCAGGATGCCCATGATCTGACTTTGGCCCTGGCAATGCAATACAGCTGGTAAGCCTTGGTACATTGCATAGGAGGTATTGCTGACAAGAGGTGCTCAGTATTCACTAGCTTTTCCCTGTTAAGCCACTGCCTTCGATCCTTAGTCCTGGGCAAGGGACACAGCATTCCCATGGTGTGGACTGACCTGCCACGGCCACATGCCCATGCCAGGCAGAGGGAGCACACAGCCCAGGTCAGAGCTCCCGAGGCTCCGTTCTCCGCCCACCTGGGCCCATCTGGTGTGCAGTTGCTCCAGATGCTCTGCCATCCGCCCTGCTGCTGAAGTGCTGCCCAGTTCGCTTGCAGCATACAAATCCGCTACTGGTGCCTGGCAGTAGCAAATCAACCGCTGGGTCCAGCACCGCGCATCTTTTGTTCACCTCCCAGATTCAGCACACCATTCCAATGAATTTGATCATTTGAAAACTAATGAGCTGCTCGAACGATCGAGTTTCAGGGCTCCTGAGTTTGGCCTCACTTGCACAAATGAGCGCTCGTGCCATCGTGGATGAGGAATTTCTAGCCCCTCCTCCTCAGAGGTAATGTTGTCGTAGAAGATGATGTCCAAATCGAGGGGCCTTGGACCCCAGCGCAGGCCCCCAGCCTCCCTCCCCAAGTCTGCCTGGCACAGTGTCCAAACGATGTGTCATTATTAGGGTTTCTTGGTTAGATAATTTACAGCAAAATTTGGGCGCACCTCTATCTGTTTCAGAGCACGGAGCAGCTGCCGGGGTTGCAAGGATGTCTTGACTGCCACAGCGGCATTCAGGAACCTTGGCTGATCAGTCACATATGCTGGTGCGCTCTCGTAAAGCCTTGAGTGCCTCACAACCTGTACCGGCACAGAGGTCTAGTCCAGGACATCAAATATGCAAAGTTCTGTCACAAATTCAGGGGGCCTGGCAGTTCAGAACACTGTTGCCAATAATGCGGCAATTGCATGATGGAGACAGACCTCAATACCATGGGCAGGCAGCAGCTTGAGAGCTTCCCGGATATTACTCACTCTGTCCCCCTGCACCATTGATGTACTGTAATATGAATGTAATGTGAGAATGACCGGCTGCTCCACAACTGCCTGGTTGCATACCAGAGGGCATATAGGGGTATCTGGGTGAATTGCACCAATCAACAGGAAGAAATCGTCACACCAGGTTGGCACCGATAGCGACAGCAGCAGTATGGGCAAGGTCGGGGGTTGTAGCAGATGTAGCATTACATCTGAGCACCAAGTGCCACCCAGCACGCCTGCAATCATCGAGATTGTCTGCCCACCATGTTGCTCAATTATTTACATAGTAAATTTGGAGAAGCAGCAATGCAAGGGAGCCACTCACTTCGTCCTCTGCAAAGACCTTCTGAGAGTGCCGTTCATGTTGCAAGGGTGATACCCGTCTGCAGCCCGAGGAAGCTTGCACCCCATCAAACCATGTATACAGATGTCTAGGCACCCCTACCGTCTTGTTAAAAGTCAAGGCATCGGCGTCGGTTTACTGACTGGAACAGGCTCTTTACAGCAGTGCACCTCACGGACATAAATTAGAGTTGATCTGTAATAAGAAAATTCTCTTACTCCTTTTTCGATAATAATAGCTGCACATCAGCGACAAACAGTACAGCGGAGCAAACATGGAAATTAACAGTGACAAAATGGACGAGCTGGTGGGGCAGCTCGCTTCCTGCAGCTTCCTGCTGCTTGGAAGTGGACATTACGGTAGTGAATGCCCTAATGCTGCATGTGCATCGAAACCCCCAGGTTTTGCCGAAGCCCATGCCGTGATATGGTCCCGATGCCTTCAGCATGTCTGCTCGACTTTGCATGACTGTGCATATGCATCTACAATGCATGTGCCGCGTGGCACCAGCTGTAGCTACAATAGCGGGCTATGAACGCCCAGCCCGCCGTTACCGCCGCCGGCGTCCAAAGCCGCGACAATCCTGAAGTTCTGAAATGCCACTTGAAGGCCCCCTTGCTGCATCTTACGTTGCGATTACTGCGAATAGAGCCAATCGATTGATATCATATGGCCATCATGATGCCATGGCCATGACCATGGTTGCCACTGTACCAGTGGTTGTCTCATAATGACCAGCTAGCTGGCACGCATGCATATATGTGTCATATGAGTACATCAGCAGTGCACCATGCTGGCCTGGACATGCCAATTGACACCTGCCAAGTTGAAAACCTTCCGGAACATGGAATGTGTGACCACCGTACTAGCACTCCAATGATTCATCAGTATTTTGTTATCTGTGACAACGAGGGCATCAGACATGTGTCTAGTTTTTGACCTTCAGAAGTCCTCATTTGTAGGTTATAACAAATGAGCACCCAGTTCACCACAGTGTCATATGTTGAAGGAAGCCTTGAAGTACTGCAGCGTTTGCAGTGATGGCCATGGCACTGTAGCCTGCGCCTGCTGAGCATAACCGTCGAACAACTCTCACAGCAAAATTTGTCACATTACAAATTCAATGAAGCGACTGCATGCTTCCGTGCTGATGCAGGCTCTGTGTTGTTTGAAGCAAAGCATCAGTTCCCGTGCAATCTCCAATACCTGCAAGATGAAGTGCCATCATGAGGGCTCACTGAGACATGCTGATCAAGTAGTGGCACAGCTGCGCAAATGAGTACATGGCGTCATTTGCCTTAGTCTCACCTGATCTTCGGCAAGCTCAACATATGATTCTTGACTGTTCAGGGCCTCATAGGATTCTAATCAGGAGTACAGGAACAGTGTCATCTGCAGGATATCTCGGCAACTTACCTCGTCCAAGTCGCAATTTAGAGATTTGAGCCAGCTTTCGATGCTCCGACTCAGGAGGACACTGGCCACATGCATGCAAGCAACTGCCACCATGTAGGGTGCATGCAGCAAGCACAGATGCGTTCTGTATGAGTCATTCAGAACTGCCCTGAGTAGCGCAAGCAGCATAGTCAGCACATGTACACTTTAGCCAGGGGCAGATGTTGTCCCATCTTAGTTGAATCAAACTCGATAGAAATGAGATTTGCTCACTGTAAAATCTGAAAAGACCAGCAGGCCCACTTCTTACCATGCGCACTCAGCCAGATCAGTTGTCTGCGCATCTTGCAGAAAGATGGCAAGATCTCGGTAGGGGCTGTACACAATCAGGTTGAACTCCAAGGCTTCCTGCAGGCACATACAAGGCCTGTGACATCCACGTCCAAAGCTGGACATTCACTGAATTGCATGGAGGCTCAACAGGGGAAGTGCACCGCACCAGAACTGCCATTTCTAGATCAAGCAGTTGTGCTGAGTCCGGAAGTAGAAGTCCATGGTACTTCCCTGTGGCACGCCCATCAGTCAATCAATTTTCAAATCCCAGACCATTGTTGGCTACAATTGTGCCGAGAGATGGGACAAGCTGATTCTGCCTCACCTGTTGTGCTGACTTTCTTAAGCATCTGGAAAAGGACCTTGGCTTGGACCTGAGATTCCTCAGACTTGCATGCCAGGAAAAGACAGGCCGGGCCCACTAAGCGTGGATCATACTCGCAGAAGTTTTCCTTCAGATAGAAGCGTCGAAAGTATACACATGCTGTCGCAGCTACCCTGTGCATGGGTACACAAGGCTTGTCGACACCACACCCCCTCTCATGAACAACACATCATGCACAGAAACTGAGCAAGTACCCCACCGCTGGCGGATGAGGTTTTGAGAATTTTTTGCAATGTCTTCCAGGTCTGCAATAGACAAAGAGGCATCAGCACTCCAACGCGAAGCCGTTCCAAGTTGCATATGATTAGTAAGTATTCAAGCAACGAGGGAAGTCACTTACATAGGATGGTGAAAACTTTGACTTCTTCTATCTGTGCAGATGTCAATCCTCTTTCTCGATCTTTTCGATGTGCTTCAACTAACTGTTCTCGGTGCACGAGAAGGTTCCTGCAATGGTACTGGTAGCACCTTTACAGCTGATGGCGCAACTTTCAGATTGCAATAGATAAATTTTGTGCCAAGGTGATGAAAGAAAGTGAGTGAGGTTCGTACAAGTGGTCCGACTTCCAGAAGTTAGAGGCCATCCCACTGTTGAAGACATGGCCACCTCAGATACTCCAGCACACTACGCATGCCTTTGATGCATCGCTTTCTCGATCTCAAACAGCTGAACTGAGCCGTTACATTTTTGGCATGTCATCTGACGTTCCTCAGGTCCGTGCACCTTGACAACTTCCAAGCTGTAAGAAGTTGGAAGCGACGTTTCCGACGAGAGAAGCTGGTCCATGACCTGGCTCAGCCAGGCTGGCTGCTCTTGCAAGCGAAGAACTGGCGATCTCCCCCGGAGAATGATGCTTTGATACTTTGCTTGTCATGTATGCCTGCCTGTTCCGTCCTTGGCCGGGATGAAGGCCAAGACTTTTTACACAAAGTAGATGGCTCACCTGCAGAGTTTCAAGCGGCTATGTTCGCAGTGGCCGCACATGATACTCATCAAGAAATGGATTGATACCTTAATCTGCAATGATCCGTGATGAATTTTGAGAATGATAAGCTAGAAAATCGCCTGCTCCTTGAAGTTTGGCAACTACAGACACCTTCTAAGGTGGGCCATTTCTGTTCGTGCAATGTGAAGAGTACTTGAGGGCTTTTCAGCGGAAGTGATATAAGTGAACGAATGGCGACAGGTTTGTCATCTACTACGTGAAATAGGAAGGGGAAGGATAGACGAGAGAGCCCAGCATGCCTTCTTGAGATGCATCAGACATCCTGTAAGCCAAAGGTTCTCTCCAGGTAACTCCTACCTCAATCGGCTTTTGAAGGCTTTGGTCCTCTCAGCCGAGGGAGAGCAGGAGGCTGTAATTGACGATCTAGCGGAACTTCACCAATCTATTCTTCTTCAGCCTACACAGGTACATTAGCCTGCATATCATATGGGAACCTGTAAAGCTACGTTTCACCTTGCAGTAGATCAAGGACAGGCAATCACTTTGCGCCACACAATGCTAAGGAATTGCGCAGGCTACGACATTGTGGTGTTACAAGACGTACAGCTACAGTACAGCAATCTCCGACACATGCAGAAGCTCCCTTGGGAACCCAGTGGGACTAGCAGATACCAATGGCCTGATAAGCCTGCATGTCTCGCAAGACTTACTGGAGGGCAGTACAGGATGTCACGAATGGGAGGCGGGCTTTGTGCTATCCGAGTACATTCTCAGCCATGCCAGCCTTTTCAGAGGTCGTTCTATGCGGCAAAATTTTGCTCCATTGAATACAAACCCATTGGCAGGCACAGTCCGGTCACGTGAGCATGCATGTGAACCATCATGTCAACTGCAGGGAAGAAATGCGCTGAGTTGGGTTGCGGACCCGGCCTTGTGGGAGTCTGCTTGCAGCGCTTAGGCGTAGGCTCAATATTGCTCACTGACGGGGATGCTGAAACACTTCTGAACTGTAGACATAATCTGAGCATCAATACCATCCTCACTGGAGACACTGCGTCACCATCAACGATCACGGTGATGTCTATTGCCAGGCTATTATCAGTTGAAGTTAAGTGGTCCAGCGAGAGAGGACCTGACACAAAGTGGTGCAAATTCTTCCAATTTCTGCCTGAGTGACTTCCTAAATGTCCTCCATATGGAGTCTGCATTGGAGGTCACCTTCTCAACTTTGTGCAGGATGTTGAAATGGCACAATTCATGTGGGATGATGAAGTGTCACTTGATGCTGACATCCTCCTTGGTGCTGACCTCCTTTATGATCCAGGTACAGTTTGCCATTGCCGCAAGATTTTAATTCTATGCATTTTTGAAACGACCAGTGGCTGTTGACGTTGCTGAAACCATTGAAGTTGTGCGCAACAGGGTCACACGCCGCACTGGTGAAGGTAATCAGATCATCCCTCACAAGTGCTGGTGCAACTGGGCCAAGGCAGATGATCCTGGCCACCACCATGCGGGATGAAATAAGCCTGGCATCATTCATGGAGTGGCTTTCTGCCTCTGGGCTTTGTGCTGAACTGTTGGGGACTGGAGACCTTGAAAGTCTCAGCGTCCGCTTCCAGCATCATATACAGCTTGATAGGATAAGGGGCTCCATTTTGTTGCACAGAATCACAATTGATCATGACGGAACTCATGCAGTGTGAAGTTTGAAATTTGATGTGGCATCATGCACCAAAATTGTTCCTGACTCTTCCAGGATAAAGTGAGACACCAGAACTGGATCTAGTACTGGGCAGATATATGCCAGATGGCTCAGTTCCAGGAACATGCATTACCAAGCGTGAAGGTATGAACATTACAATGTGGACTGGCTTCTCTGAAGCATATGTGGCCTGCAAGAAAATCTAACACAGTCTTGAGAGCGAAGAGAGCTGTGCTTCCCAGCAGACCTCACAACTGCAGACTCTGGCAGCAACGGCACATCTTCCCAGACAATGCGCAGCTACTTACTACACCAGTACAACAACAGCCCAACCGAATGTCAGCCCCAGAGACACACTCATTGCTGACCAATTGCTTCTGCCTTTTTCTTCCAGAGCGTGTCAATTCCAGAGTCTCCAGAACCCTGCACACATCATACATTCTCCACATTTCCAAAACTGACCAAAGGGGCATCCAAACAGTGTACAACACTAGTTGTGCATTACTCCATGGCCATCATCCTCTCCTTTAATTCAGACTTCCAGGACCAGTGCCACTAAGTCATGCATGTCAAGGAGTGAAGGACACACTCACCATGGCGCGAACGTTGCCTGCCAGAGCAAAAGTTGTGAAGTTGCCATCATACTGTCCATCCTCGTTGAGGTGTCCAATGTTGATCTGGACGCTTGCGTGGTCCTTTGCTGTGATGAGCTTGTTAGTCCACGCGCTGCATGAGCACCACGGAAAGTATCTTGACACCCGAACACTTGAGGCATACACAATAGCATAAAGTTGACTAAGGCATCAGAGGACGAGTAAGGAAGGAGGAACACATCCACTAAGGCGATGTTCACAAGCTGCGCTGGTCGAGGCACATCAAGTTGTGACAACGTATGTTCGGCTTCCTAAATTACGAGGGCAATCCCTATCCTTTATAGAAAAAAATGTTTAAGTGATCCATGAGCACCAGATCGGCAAACTTACCACTTCCTGGGGATGTACAAATCGACTGTCTCTCCCTCGTCGTTAATCATCTTGTATTACTTGATAGCACACTGTTCTGAAGGATCCTCAGGGTGTTCCAATGAGCTCAAAGTCCCTTTCCTGATCTTGCAGCGGACAAAGGTCCCCAATTGTGCGTGAGCCGCCTTCGACTCAGGCACGTGACCTTGCCAGCGTGGCTTCCGTTAGGGCCAGCGTGGCCTCCGTTTGGGAGCAACAGCCGCATTGAATTTAAGCAGCATTGACATTTCAGATGGACATTTCGATACAATGCAAATGACTGGGAAATAAATGCCACGCAATCTCTGCGCGGGACGCCTATTGTGAGAAATTGCGATCTAGGATACAACATAGCTTTCGGAATTTCGTATACGACTGACAGATCGGCTATAATATCTTCGTAACATGTCATCTTTGGTTGCGGGATCGTACGAGAGGTTTTTGTTTGGATACGAAGTGAAGCCGTCTGGAAAAGAGGTGCCAAGACGCATTCCTGTTCAACCCCAGTGGTTCCCCTGCAATTAATGGTTATAAAGATACACTAAGATTCGTTTTCTGTAAATGCTTGCAGTTGGATGACTTGTCTAGGGCATTTTCATTCGCAGCTCACAAGGTGACAACCGTCTGCTTCCTTGAAGGCGGTTTTCTTGACAGTGTCTGTCAGGATGTCAAGATCCGGAGTAGTATTTGATGCAACGTTACATGTCATAGGGACCAGTGAAGTGCATAATAGGCGCGGGACCATTTGTGGCATCCGGAGGTGCTGATGACACAGTGCACATCTACAATGCGGAGGTATGGGATGCCTGTGCTGCACAAGTCAGCGACTTCAACCTGTTTGACTCGTTTGTAGCGATTTTTTAAGATTGCAGCAATCAAATACTGCACTGATGTGGCAGACAGGAAGTGACCTGGGGTTCTTAATGAACCCTGGCGATGGAGCAGTTACAGCGGTGGAATTTTACACCCCAGCCGGCACTTCTCAGCCCACTCATTTGTTGAGCGGTGCAGCAGATGGCAGTATCTCTGTGTGGGGAGTTGGCGGGGCCTGGGACTGCTTGAAAGTCCTCAAGGGCCATAAGTGAGGCCGGCCCCCATCTTTTGATGACGTTTCATTGCACATGACAGCTAAGAGGCGCTCGCTCTTGCTTGGCAAAAGAACAGGAGGAACCATGTCATGTTGCTGTACAGTGTTGACTAAATGGGTCACAACCACACCAGATGACCCACAACACCCGCACTTTCTGAGATGCAGCAATGTTGCTTGACATCATATATGGTGTCTAGAAAGGAGGTGACGAGCCTTTCAGTGCACCCCAGCGGGCTGCTGGCCCTGAGCACTGCACGCGATGACATGCTGAGGATGTGGAACATGTCCAAAGGCCGCAGTCAGTACAAAACAAAGATCTCTCCAGGAACGGAAGGCGTCAGCTTCAGCCCCAATGGAGACATTTATGCTCTGCTCAGTGGTTTGAAGGTGCTGAACTATAGGTTCATTGCTCATCTGCAGCCATAGCACTTCATGTATTGACTTTGACCCAGTATTTAACCTGCAGTATTTCGCAGGGATACTGTTGATGCAAGGCATTATATTCTTGGGATGCAGGTCACAGCACACAATGTATCTGAGGAGGGAGACATTGCTGCTACATTTGACCTGGAAAAGAGGGGCCTTTGCATGACCTTCTTATCTGATGAGGTACGATTCTTAATTTTGCTAAAAAAAACCCCTGAAAAGTATGATCACTACTGGGATGCCTCCTTGTTGTGGCTTCTGCAAGAATTGCATCTTGGAATGCATGGACAGTCCCTGAAATGCGCTGGAGTGCCTACATGGCATGGCACTTCCATGAAGCTATGAAGCAACCTCCTTGGTGTTCCTTGCAGGTCATCTTGGTGGGAGGCGAGGACGGCAGCCTCAGAATACTGGATCTGCGTGCAGACAAGGTGCAGCTTGCAGTGCAGGCGCATGGCACACGGGTACGGGGAGTGGCTGCGCTGTTTCCAGAAGCAGATGCCGCCGGCAGCCAGCCTGCTCACTGCGTTGGCAGCGCAGCATCAGACGGCCTCATTCGCCTGTGGGATCTGCGCAACACAGGTCCGCCAGCACTGAGTAAATTACGCCTTCATATGTGGGGAGGTTGAAGCGTTTCACTCCATTGCATTGCGTAGGGGTTGAGGTGAACCCTGAACCCCTTAACCAGGAGCACGGATAGCCTTGATAACCTGGCAATAGCCTGAAGGGCGCTTATGTCGTCTGTTGGCAGAGGGTCCAGCTGATATTCTTGCACACTGCAGAGTGCCCTCATGCAGGAACCTGAACTTCCAGGAACGTGTTGCCATGCAGGCTCAGCTGGCGCCAGCCAAGCGCAGCCGCTGTGTGAGGCTTCCACATCAGCGCGGCTTACATGCCTCACCGCACTGCAGCCGGGGAGATCGGTGCCTGCCAGCCTGGCCGCACCTCAGCCCAGCACAGGTGTTTCTCCTTGTCCTGCTTACTTAGAACCAGGAGGTCTGCCGGGCGTATCCGCACACCGAGAGGTGTTTCAGTTTACTATGCTCCTGTTTGCTTTACAGTCATGCTCAGCAGTCATCATGACAGGAAGAGCAATTTGACTTTGCAAATCGAATCATAATTCGATGTGTCGTTCCATGCAAGGCGTTTATGTTTGGCATCTCCTCATTCCGGCAGGTGACCCTCAGACCAGTAGCAAGGGTGCAGTCGATCCCCAGCAGCCACGCAAGAGACAAGATAGGGGAGGGGGTCAGGGGGAAGCTGCAGCCGTAGCGGTAGATGTCAGGAAGGAAGTGAGCAGCAAGGTGCAGGAGCGCGCGAAGGGCAGGAAAAGCAGCAAGGTAGAAGCCACAGGGGAACAGGGTGTTGTGGTGCAGAGAGCAGCAGAGGTTGTTGTGGAGTTCCCTGATGAGCCAGTGAAGAAGAAAAAGAAGACTGGGACAAACGGAAAGAAGGGTAGTACATAGGTAGCATGTGCCCCAGCAGACAATTGATGATCTTGACATCCATACGATATTGCTTGTGGCGTATTGCTTCTGGCCTGACACCTCTTTAGCAAAGTATCTTTAGTACTTCATCACTCTGAGAACTGTGGCAAGATACATGCATGCAACGACAGCATACCATACAAGCTACAGAATGCATGAGAGTGCCACAGACAGTGTCTGTGCACCATGCGTGGATCTGATTCCTTGAGCTATGGGGGCCGCCTGGGGCGCCTTTCAGATATTGGGGGCCGCCACTGGCAGGTAGTGCGTATACGCGTATCTTTGATGCCTTTGTATTCTCACAACAATCCCGAGACAGAAGTTTTACCCGAATCCACTACACAATTGCAAAGGAATTTGGCGCAGAAAATGTGCATGCATGCTTAGCGTCTTTAACGAATTGACCCCTGAACTCCACAGGGTTAACCCGACGGGTGGTCGTCTGCCTGCTCAAGTCCTTGCAAATTTGAAGCTTCATAAGAATGACAAAGGCTTCAGTTCACAAGAAGGGGGTATTACTGTAAACAAGTGGTAATGATCACTTCATATTAGTATAGATGGAATATGTGAGTCCAGAGGGCCTAAGACTCGATGGTCGGAGAGCGAAAGAGCTCCGTGCACTGCGCTGTCAGCTAAATCCCTTGCCACAAGCTGATGGATCAGCTTTGTTTGAGATGGGAAACACGAAGGTGATGCTGCTGCGCTCAACTGACTCCTTCTGTGGAACCCTCCGGTTGGCGATCTGACCAACACGGTGTTGCATTTTGCCTCTGCATGTCTTAATGTTTGGGGAACGTCAACGATTATGTAATGCTTTTCTCAGGTGCTTGCCGCTATCCATGGTCCAAAGGTGGCAGAGAACCGATCCCAGGCCCTGCATGACAGAGCAATAGTCAAGTGCGAGTATGCTGAGGCAGCATTTAGCACCGGTGGGACCTGCCTCATTACCTTTTCTGAACGGTTAAGCATTGGCATCCCCTACATGGTGGCCTTTTGAACATTAGCAGCTGCGGCTGCACCAGATGATAGCATCAGAGCATGCATGCCACCCCCAGGAAACCGGAGGCAGAGGCGCGGCCGCGGGGACAGGAAGACCACGGAGCTGGCCAGCACAATCCGCAGCGCCCTGGAGAACACCATCCTGCTGGACCTGTTCCCACGGGCGCAGATAGGAGTGAGCGTGCAGGTGCTGCAGGCCGATGGGGGTGTGCTGGGCGCCTGCATCAATGCCGCCATGCTCGCCCTTGCTTGTGCAGGCACGCATCCTCCCACATCCCAGCATGCTGACAACAAGGGGACATGGACCATGCTGGAGTTGTACCCCCTATGCAGGAGTCTTCCTATATTTGTGTGCTTGAAGAAAGGGCAGATAGCCAGGTGGTCAGCTCTTCAAGCATAGCACAGGACTGTTATTCATGGACGCTTGAGAGTCTGGCAGCCAGCAGACTGGAAGCAAAGCGAGTGACAGCAGCCAACGTCCAATAACATTATAAGAATCAGCAGATGCGACGGACTGTGTCCAGCAAACATTGTGTAAATAAGCAGATGCGACAGACTTTGTCCAGATGGGACCAGCAGCTGTGGTGCACAGGGGCTAGTGGCTGATACTGGAAGTTAGCATGTGCTGACAGCCCATGTTTCTGGGCACAGGCATCCCCCTGCGGGACATGATTGCAGCTACCTCCGCTGGTTACCTTGAGTCGACGCCGCTGCTGGACCTGAACTACCTGGAGAGCACTGGGGGCGGCCCCGAGGTGGCCATGGCGCTGCACCCCAACCTGGGGAAGGTGGTGACGCTTGTAGAGGACGCGCCCATCGCTGCAGAGCCCTTTGAGGCCGTCACAGAGCTGGCGCAGCAGGGGTGCCGCGCCGTGGCCCAGTTCATGAGGGCGCAGCTGCTGCAGCATGTGCAGGCGGTAGCGACAGTGCGCGGCCTGGCCGCCTTATAGCACCGGGCCTTCCACGCAGCAGGCATGGCTGCGTGATTGGACCAGTGGGCTTGGCGCTTACTCTTGCGATGAGCATTCGAGGTGTCTGGACAACACTGGAAGCAGGCGAGGATTGTGTCTGATTTGCTGCAGAGCCTTCAATTCTGCCTATTGCGTACGTCACCATGACAGAAATGCCAACCAGCATACCCATGTTTGAGGAGAGGATGCCTCACGAGGGTGCAATCAAGTCTGCCACGCTGTGTCACAAGTGGCCTATGGTGCTTCCATCACGTTCATCATTGATTACATTGATGAGAACATAATGGACAACAACTGTTCCAGGAGTGCAGCGCATATCTAGTGTTCTCAGACGAGCAACTTGTTGCACATGTCAACATTGAAATCATTAATACAAGTTTAAGATAAATTTAAGTTCAAGCAATTGCAATTGCGCAAGTTTCATTTCAGGAAACAGTCATAATTTCCAAGGCTGATGACAGGAAAATCACACACTGAGAGAATGTTTACCAATTTATGTCCACGCATGTCAATATCATATGCATGATGCTCGATATAAGAGGAGCATCATGCAGGTGTTTGCGTCAGATGCTCCTTTGGCACTGACACTCACAGCTCCCATGCATACAGCATGGCGTGTCAAACGTTCACTAATATGTCTTAAGACTGGAAAACAGCTGCCCTTGTCAGGTGCTCCACATAGTTGGTGATCCTCAGAATCAAGGTGCACTGTGTCTGGTCTTCCGCAGCTTTGAAGGTCGCCTCCCTGACTCAATCGTTGCCTTGATGGACAGCGCTGCTTTGGCGGCGGCTGCGCGAGTGGGCCGCCCTGTTGCAGCCCCTGCATCCTGTACCTGCAGGCTGCCAAGACCTCAACTCTGATTGTTGGTCTCCGCAGCAGGCGGCCTCACACCTGGGACACGGCGCCAAGCAAGACAGACTGCAGCCACTCTGCGCGCCGCACACTGCACGCCTTGTGCCGTGCTGGGTACAGGCAGTTGACGCACTGCCCGCAGCGCTCAGACCTTCTGATTCGCAGGTGCACCTGCCTGCGTCGTGGTGTTGCTCTGATGCCCAACGGGTGCCTCTGCATGTGTTGAAACAGCTGAGTGCAGGTCCAACTTAACAGGTCTGCTGCTTGAGTGCAATTGCTATGTGCTGTGCATGCTACACCGCGCTCATGAATCTTCACTGACAAGGAGTACATGAGATCAAGGGACTCATCAAGCTTCGTGCATACCCAGAACATCTAGAAGGTCACCGACCTGCATGGAGATGGCTTCCAGTGCTGGCTGACCTCCCAAGGCAGCTGCACTGTCCTCAACTGGGCTGCCAAACAGCACCGCCTGCCCTGGTACTCTTGCAGCGGCGTTGTGCACATCTCCTGCCAGCACGAGCGCTTGCTGCACGCTCGCTCCCAGAGGCCCTGACACTGCTGCGTTGCCGCGCCATAAGGCTGTGGCGACTGGGACCTTACTCTTCCTCTTGGTGTACTTGCGCTTCACCCTCAGGCTGGAGGGAATTGCAGGCATGACGGTGCCAGTGACGCCAGGATCCACAGCCACGAGCGCATTTGAAGGCACTTCCACAGCCGTCATTTGTCGAGCCTTTTCCAGTGCACCACCAATCATGCGCATGGCGGCCTGGTCAGGTCTTGGGCGCTTGCCCTTTGCCCTTTCTGCGGCCGGCGGCGTGCCGGGGGCCTTGGGTGCTTTGCCGGGCAGCGTCCAGCTGGGCAGCGGGCAGGGGAATCCTGTGCAACACAGCATGCCCCTCACATCAGCTCTACCCTGAAGACCACCCTCTCCTACATTCCCCATTGTCCTGTTGAATCTACCATGTGTCAAAGTTGTTGCATGTGCTCCTCACAAGTCCGACATGGACTGCTGTAGAGCAGCAGAAAATGTTGCATTGCGACACTTCTCTGTGCAGTATGCGGTGCATGTGGCTGCTCTTGTGAGAAAGACTGCTGCGTCCCAGGGCCTGGTGATCACACCGCATTGTGCAGCCTGTTAAACATCATGGGGAAAAGAAGCAGGAGAGGCATGCACAGCAGGGACCGGGGTGGCTCACTTGTGATGGGGTCAAAGGCGCGGACGCACAGGAGGCCGTCCGAGAAGAAGCGGGTGACCTCAGCCTGCCGCATGCCCCGGCACACGCCCACCACCGAAAGGCCAAAGTAAACAGGCCGCCGCACCCATGTGCCCACCACCTCAGCAGCCACCTGTGCATAAGGCAAGGCATGTTAGCATGGACATGAAAATTAGGAGAAATCAGGAAGGGCTGCCTTCTTTGAAGGGTTCCGAAAGCGGAATGACAACACCCATTTCACCATGCAGATGGTACGACATTTGGTTCAACGTGCACATGCACTATATCAAATCGACACGCTCGTGCATGTTTGAGATGTGACTACTGCATAGCTTCCTCTAGATCTGCGGATGTCATGCATGCTGCGCAGCACTGCCAGGCAGAACAGGAGGAAGCCAAACCTGGATGGGGCAGCGAAGCGAGGAGTCATCCAGGAACATTTCATTGACCTGGAAGTAGGTGCCATTAAGCGGGAAGCGGCCGCGCATGGCGGTGCGGCAGGGCACCAGCAGCGCATACCCCGGCTGCTGACCTGCTGAGTCACAGGAGCCAGCTGCTCCCATCACAGCATCCTCCACATCCTCTGCACTGGGCTGACAGCCTGGCAAGGTTTTCATGCCAGGAGCCTCTACGGGGGCATGTGCTGCAGCTGCAACAATATTTTGTGCTGGAGCAGCGTCGGTTGTGTCTGCCGGAGCGGTGTCATTGGTTTGCATGCACGGCTCGGGCAACTGAGCAGTCTCACTATCGGCAGCCTTGCTGGCGGGGACGGCCACAGACACTGGCACTGCCGGCAGTGGCAAAAGCAGCAGCGGGAGGTCATCTGAGGTCTGGTGCTCTGTCACCGTGGCTTTCAGCAGGTCGATGTAAGAGTCCGGGACCTCATACGCCTGCGCATGAGCAGCAGTCCTGTGCCGTGAGATGGCCAGAAGAGCTCTAAAGTGTGCAAGTGCTGTTTATGACAGCATATGGCATAAAGCTGCATCCAATGGCACATGCACACAGGGGAGTGCACTCCTGCACGTCAAGTTTGGCTTATGCATCACTGGGTGAGATTCACTATGAGGTGCATGCAACTTGATGGATGCTCTACCTGTAGCTGCACATGTTGGCCTCCACGTGCGCCCCCATGTGCAGCAAAACCGGGCAACTCCCCTTCCTCGCCGCCCCTGGTGCCATCCTGCTGGGGGTTGACATGCTTCACCAGAATCTCTTGCGCCAGCAGCAAGTGCTCAAATGCCTGCCAGAACACATGAAGTATTCAGCACTGGGAGCACCACATCTGTGGAAATGTCTTCTCTTATTGAGGAGGCCTACAGTGGCTTGATCGACGTGGGCTTTCTTTGCCTGCATCTGCAATCTGTCTCATGCAAGTCAGCATGTGTCAAGCGCATAGATTGCATGCCAACATAAAGCATTGGTTGAAAAATGGTCCCAGAAAGTCTGGAATGCATATGCGCAACAGCATGCATGTGCGATGGTCTGCACGCTGATGCGTACCTGCCGTGCTCCTGGAAGCATGCACTTGTCCGGATGCACTACAACAGATAGTTCTCTGAAGCGACGGCGGATTCCCAACGTGTCATAGTCCTGCAACCTGGCCAGGATATCCCCTGCACCTGTGGTGCTCTGTGCAGGGGAAATATCCAACACTGCAGCGGCAGCCTCCACAGATCTGCATCACACAGATTGCATCAGTTGATCTTTCCCAAGTGGATTCATCCTTCCACCCACTAAAAGAGAGTCTGAGGCCAAAGAAGCATGCTATACCAGGTGGAACTGACCTCAGATTGGCAACTTCAGGAGGGCCACCAGGTGGTCTTTCATCCACAGCCTTCCTGAACTCTTCTCCCCTGTCCAGGATGCGTGCCAGCTCTGCGCTCTGTGTCCTTGGTGCCTTGCTTGGGACACAAGTTCCTCCGAGGTCCTCAACATCCGGCAATGCCTCGTCCTCATTGGCAGCACTCTCGCTTGAACCAGGGCTGTCAGGTGCAGCACTCCCGACAAGTCTGGCTGTTCTCGCCCCAGATTCTTCTGTCGCTGGAAAGTCTAGATGTCTGTCATCCAGTGGCCCAAACAGGCTCTTCTGCTCTTTGCGGGCAGCACATGTGGGAGTGCTCCTTTGGGCCTTAGGGGTGTTTGGTCCTTCTAGAGGATCACTTCCCTCACTGCTGCCAGCTTCTGCAACCAGCTGCTCATGGCCTCCTGCAACTGCTGACTTAGAGAGCTGACCATATGCACCATCCTGCCCCTTCCTGACCTTGGATTCTGAAGCTTCTGAGGTGGAAGTATCACTCTGATGAGGGGCTTCGGCTGCCTGAGGGGTAGCAGGTTGAGCTTGGACATGATCTGCCTCTGGGACGGCTGCAGTTGAGGGAGCTGTTTTCTTTTGGAAGTGGCGACCATTTGCCTGTGCATATTCACACTGGGGCCGAAGGGGGCATGCGCTGCAGTTGGGGTCCCTCTTGCTGCAGAATACCTGCATGCCCAGTGGGAAGAGGATCTTAGTTAACAAGTCCAAAAAACAGCATGACAGGTCAAGGTGAACATGCAACAACATGTTTGAATCTGACACTCAAAGAATGGACCAGGAAACAACTCACCTTGCCCAGAGTGATCATCTGGTAGTGCAGCTCATAGAGAGTGTCCAAGTCAAAATGCATGAGCCTGCAGGCAAAAATGGCCTCGTTTCTGGGCATGATGAGCTGAGCAATGTCTTATACTCCTGTTGTGCTCAACCAAGGCTGTGAAAGGGGTGTCATGAACCTCACCTTGAGTGAAGGTACTTGTGAACCTCTGGTTCAGGGGCATAGCGATCCATGTCCTGCATATATTGCACAATTGAAAATTCGAATGACATCAAATGGAACTTAACTTCAGCACCAGTCAATGTTGGATGCTAATAAGGTTCTATCTGGTATCAAGGCATCACAACCTCGAGGGCCTCCTCAGCGTCCAATGGGATCCAGCCAAGCCGGGCGCAGATCCTGCCAACATTGGTGTCCACAGGGAAGTCGTGTTTGCTCAGCGCAAGCAGCAGCACGCATGCCACACTCTTCCTGCCCAGCCCTGCAGGATTTGGCTCAGCTCCTCATCTCCGTCAAAATGCAGATGAAGGTTTGATGATGAGTCTCAATCAAGTCTCAATCATGTCAATATGCAACTTTGTGTATCAGCATGCCACTGGCATGCTTCATATGCGTATATCACCACAATGCCCGGGCAGTAGAAGAATAAATTAGCTGGGCAGTCAGTTCCAAGGGAGAATGAAAGGGGGCGTACCTGTGACACCCATGAGGTACTGCCGTGCATCCTCTACTGTGAGGTCCCTCAGCCACTCCAGTGTCATTGGATGCACAATGCCCTCCTCTACTGCCCTGTCCTGCTCACTTTCCATGGGCTCCTTATCAAGCTGCAGGATTGGGGCGCTGCCATTGGGCACCCTCTCTGGGTCCCCTGGTTTCCATGCCTCTACCATATCAACATCCTGCTCTCTGTGTGCTCTGCCCCTCAGGTTTTCATTCGCAGGGCAGTCGTTGCCCACACGGTCCAGCATTATGGCATCCTCATCCTCCATCACTAAAGAGCCATTTTGCTCGGCTGCTAGGCATGCCATGGGCAGCTCCATGTCTGGAATCGCCCGCATCCCTTCTCCTCTGCTCATGACATTGCCTGCCGCTACTCTCTGCTGCGCTGACTGTTCTTCATGTGTGACCTGTTCGGCTGCGCAGCATGGGGCATTTGCCAGACTAGAGGCCTGGTGTCCAGGAGTTAGCTCTGCAGCTGGGGCATCATTTTTTGCCATTGGGGCACTTGTGCAGGTGCTGTCTGGTGCTGCATCAGCAGCGTGCTTTTCAGTGGACTTTGACTCTCCTGGACCCGCTTCTGAGCGCTGTTCCTGTAGCAAATGCGGAATCGCAATGAACAATAAGATGTGGGAGGCATCAACAGGAGATGCGACCACAGAGCGCATAGAAAAATTCAGGAAAAAGTTGCAAAAGCACAATTTAGATGGTCTACGTTGCAGTACCTCTGCCGCGCTGCTCTTCTGATTATCCTTGACACCCGCTCGCAAGCCTGGGCCTAGCGTTGTAATCTCATTGAGAAGGACCTGTGGACGAACAAACAGCACTGACTGTAACTTCGACTGTGCTTATGTGCTTATACAATTCTTGGCACATCAAGCATCACTCACAGAAACCATGACACACTGGGCACCTGAAGCCTTGCTGCCAGGACGTTGTGCATGCCACGGCACTTGATGGCTTCTGCCACCTGCACAGTGTCATGACACGTTACTTTCCAAAAATGGACCAGAATTTTGCACAGGCACCTACCACCTATTAGGACTGTGCAATCTGGGGTGTCGCACTAACCTGCTCTGTGGGAGCTACACGCACGGCTTCCCAGTCAACGCTATCTGCTGTATCTTTGTCGCAGCATTGAAGATGCACTGCTTGTCTCATGGCAGCTGAGCTCCCAATTCCCTCCTGCAAATTCATGCCCTGTTCAGCATGTTGCTTCACTCCTGCTGACTGCCATTATGGCCCTTCCGCCGCTTGCCCCAGCAACAGGAGCCATATCCATATTTTGCAAGCAAGTTGAGGGGGATTGACTGGATTCCTGCGCCTAGTACGAGTCCACTCTCAAACAGAGACTCTCGTAATTCCATTGGGACAGCCGCGCACCTGTTCTAGGCCATTCATGGCAGTAAGAGGAAATGTGGCAGCGAGGGTCATCCAGGCCTTGGAAGACAGTGCATCAGATACATTCTGCGTCAGAAAAACTCCCACAACGCTGTCCAGCACAGAGCCCCCCCACTGGCCAGGGATACGCCGCCGGTTCCCAAGTACACCCCTGCGCATTCATGATATTTCCCTAATGATTCACTTACCATTTACTTTCACCAGGAGGTCTGCAGACAAGCCATGCGTCTTTCTTTGCATGCAAATGCAGATTGAATGTTTCGCACCGTGCAGCCTGGAGGAACATAGACACACGCATCTGCCACTTCAGCGCCTCGTCAGCACCATACATGATCATGGTTAACTGCCCGTCTTTCAGTATCCTCGCCCGGCGCACTGCAGAACAGATGCATGCATCTCTCAGTAGGTCAGTACAGCGCTTTGTCTGCTCGTTACGGTGCTGTTGACACGTACCTTCACAGGTGAAGACTGGTGCCAAGACAGTCATAACATGAGCAGCAACTCACCTTTCTTCTTTTGTGCGGTGGCTTCTGGATTGGGGACTGGCACGCCATTAAGAGGTGGAGATTCCTCCTCCCATTGAAGCATGGAAGATGGCTGGGGAGCAGGAAGAAGAGGTCTTCGCATAGTACGGCCAGGCCTTGAACGGGGAGCAGCATTCATGCGAGCTTCGTGCATGTGAGCTGATTCCATGGCATCTAGGTCGAAGTCGTGCTCATGAAGGACCTGTAAGGTAATGTCTGCCAGAGCTTCTGCTACTGTGTGCCCTGGGGAGCCGTGCTGCTCATACATGTCTTCCTTGCTTGCAAGCCGATGCATGCAGCACAGGCTGAGGTACAAGCTTCCTCCTACGCTGATTCCAGGCGTGGCACTGATGGCAGCACCTGACCAGTTCTGGCCACCTGCCAAATTCTGCCCTGATGACTCGTGCTGATCTGCCTGCAAAGCTACCAGAAGCTGCCATGCATTGTTGCTGGTGTCCTCGTCCATGTGCCCCAGTAATCCTGCCACAAAGCCTGGGCCCACAGGTCCAGTGCCCAAGGCTCCATCTGGGCCTGGATTGTTGGTTTGTTCCAGCCAGTCTGGCTGACTTTCAGTTCCTATGACTGAGCTGGTAAGCACTGAGTGGACTGACCCCTCGTGTTCTACAAGCTGTTGAGTGGAGGGGTTCATGCTGCACTTCCGAGCGGCCGCCTCTGACTGGCGCTGGCGGAGGAAGGCCTGGCAACCAGTGCCAATGCTGAAGGGAGCCAGAGAGGCATCCATGCCGGCAGTGTTGTTACACTGGCACAAACAGCGACAATCCTGGCCGCAAAACTTTCCTGCAAGGACCATGCATGGAGGCATTAATTAGTTACGTGCACAACAGGGTCGAAACTAGCTATATTTGTGAGCCATCATCCTGATAAACAATCTGAGTCAACCACGTGGCACTGTACATTTCTCGAGCTTACTTCACGCATATCATGAATGCGTGTACGCGTTAAGCTGGCAAGCGGTGACTTGTACCTTGCAGAAAGCAAGGACATAGTAGAGAAAGACAACCAAGCGACGAGCGTTGATGACAATTGCAGCCATTCCCATCTCCCATTATTTCAAGAAGTTTTGGAGACTTGTACCTGTGATTGTGTCAATCAGTCAAAAACGCTTTATCGGCTCTTCCGAATAACATGGGGGAGGGTTGTTGTGGTTCTTTCTGCCGCGAAATGCTCATAGTATTATTTACAGGGTACATTGATTAGTGGCGTTGATCAGTGGCGATGACCACACCCAGCTTTGTTCACCCATGAGGGTACGAGGAGAAGGATGGTCCGCCATCACGTTCTGGGAGTTCTAGTTTCTCCGGATTTCCTGGTGAGCGACTCAATCCATCGATGTATATTGGGATACTTTGAAGCAGCCCAACACAATATACAATATCCTTCTCGCTTGTCTACACGAGGTTGCTTTGACAATCAGTCGCGCTCCCGCAGAAGGGCTCATCGGCTCCCCCATTCGGCTTATCCAGGTTCTGCGGGTTCTGGTAGCTTCAGCACTGGTGCAATATTATTGGGGTGAGCATGCGAAGGAAAGGCACACTTTAGTTGTATTGCTTTCCCCCTTTATGTGATTTGTAATCTTCTTCTGATTCAACTTTCATATTATCTGCAAAGAAACCATGGGTTTACAAGCTAGAGTTTGCTTTATAAGTATCCCAGATAATTATCACAGATCTGCCAGAGGATCATTATCGCAGTGCGCAGAGGCCTCTAGGGCTACAGAACTGTACCCCTTTCAAGGCTGCCTTCCCCATCACCGTGGTGACCATCGCGGTATGATGGCATAACATGCAGTGCTATGCTAGTACAATGGCATCCAGTTAATAATCTTCCTGTGCCCGGGCACTAGCACATCTTTTCTGCATTGCATACATACACTGGCAGGCACTAGGAACATCAGACTAGTATCGATACAAGTAACTTCAGATGACTTGGCCATATGGCCCAGGTGCCACAGTGCGTAGCATGAAAAATTCCTGCAGTTCAATCATTCCTAGTGCAGTTCGTTTTTTTTCAAGCATGTGCATGAATTCAATTCAGTGAGTTACTCTGCATGAGGTCGCTCCAAATAGGCCCTGCTTCCCAGACCGGCTTCCAAGCGCCGGGACTGTCCTGTCAGCGATACTGTTGCATATATTGCTGTCGCACCCGCCAAGTACAGCCCAAGAAGGTATGAACAGATGACACTTATGCAGCCCAGTGTTGCCAGGGCAAAAAAGGCTATCATGGAAGGAAGACTGGCCTGCAAAATCACAAAAATCCATGGTAGCTGAGCCTCAGCGATGTGGAGAAGGACTGGGCCAGAAAGAGACTTGAATATACAACAGGATTGGTTGACAATCCAGTTTTCTGTACTGAAATGGAAATTCACCTGGTATGACATGACCAGCCAGGGAAGCTGGAAAATGAAGATGAAGACAGATGAAAGCATGCCAGCGGTGAAATTGACGATGGCCGTGCAGATCAGCTGCACAAAAGCTGTCACAAGATTACGATCCGCTTGGTTAGACGACAGTAGATTGAAGGCCGTGTCCCAAATAGTCTGCCTCCGCCCAAACACCTGCAGTAGGACACGTGTTCAGTTACCAGGTCTACCAGCATTCCTGCTCTAGAAATGGAGTTGTGTTCTGATCAGCCCATCAACACGCAGAAACTTACCTTGCCCGCCTGGAAAGACTTCCAGAACAGCTGTCTTCCTTCACTAACACCCAACTCCGACCAGAGTCCCAGCTCTGCCTTCGCTGCAGAGATCAACGACTCCAAATGCCGATCATGTTCCCGCACAACAGCATATGCAGCTCGCTCCTTCGCCTTCTTGTCCAATACCAGCTGCCTTTGCTCTGCTCTAAAGCGCCAAAACCAGGTCTTTGCTTCTCTTAGCTCCTGAAGTGCATTGTACCATGCCTGGACAGCAGCGAAAAGTCTGCATTGTAAACTCCTGAGCAATTGTTGTGACATCGTCAATGTGAGCAACGCCAAAAGTAGCATCAGCCGAACAAATGCTTCGCCACTTCAAGTACAATAGACACACCTGTGTGGAGTCCGCATGCTGCTTGCTGTACTCAGCCGCTTCATCCAGCCTTGCTTCATACTTTGCCAGCGCTTGTTCTGTAATTGGCGATGGAGCTGGAAAGATGAACATGCTGGCAAGTCCAAATACCCAGAGTGCTGCAAAGACGTAAAAGGAAGGCTTCTTGTGCAGCTTGAGGCTTCTAAATACCTGTGACAGCAGCCATGGGAGCCTTGGGGCATTGAACAAGCATGCGCTTGTCAGCAAATGCCCTAGCAAGATGTGCCAGAGTGCCACAAAGGAGAGATTTGTGCTCACAAGCAGGATTGAGAAAATGTGCAATCAGGAAGCGTACCTCGATGACTGCATTGCTACGCCTGGGCCGACCCCGGTGCTCAGTCAATGCACGGACTTCCGTGCCTGCATCGGTGTCCTCCATTAAAAGGAAATCCTGGTATTTTGTGCTGTCAAATTGTCACGTAAGTCAACTGTGGATCAGGTGTAAGGGTCATTTTACATGCACTCAGGAGATATCACACACAAGTTTTAGATCAGGTGATCAGGCCTTTGCTTGCAATTACTCAGAAGCACGAGATGCATATTTTTGGGAGACGGATGGTCACGGACAGTGAGAGACTGCTAGTTGAGTGTTCCAAGGCTCGCAAGCACGGCACGTGAGGACGTGCCGTCCAGCTCGAAGCCTCGAAGCCGAGATTGCTGGACGACACAGCCAGCCGGAAGGAACACCGCGTGGCGTGGATTACGAATGCTCCCACAATCCACCCTTGAGGTGTTTGCGCGTTCATCGCGCTTTTAAGCCATTCTGGAAGTCTCTGGTGCTTGCATAAGTGGGAGCTCCAGTAGAAAGAAGGTCTGACACCCGCCGGTGAGTGCTTAAGTCCTTGGGGCGTGTGGTTGGCAAGGCCCGTGGTTTGAACTGTGCGGACTGCTCGAGAGCCTCAGAGTCACATCGACAGAGCAAGCCTGTGCCGCTGCACTCTCTCAGCCGAGGAATGAAACCCGTTTAGTATGGAGGGTACAGGTAATCTCTGACCTTACCTGCATATCCCGGTTCTGTGTAGGGCAGTCGCAGATAATGCATGTTTCACATTATCCTATCAACCTCAGTCTGAATAGAAAAGCACCGATGGGAACTGTGAGCTGATCTTCTTTAGGTAGAGGGATTACTGCGTTATATCACCTGTTTGACGTCAAATACAGTTTGTTGCATTTAAGCTCACGGAAAGCACGGTTGAGCTGCAAAGTGAATGAGCAAGCCTTTCCAATATGTGTTGATGGGTATGTGATGAAGCAGCATTGGCTTGAGATTTGCTTTGGTGCCTTGTCACGTTGGCCCTGACAATGCAGGTGGGGATGCAGCAAACCCTCCTTCTGCCCAAGCTGCGAATGGAGCCAGCGAGGCAGAGGAGACCAAGGCCAAGCCGTCCAGGGCACAGAAAACTCCACTCCAGAAGGAAGCTCTTGAAGCTGCCTACAGCAGTAAGTACTACAGTTTCCAATGTGAAGCAATTGCAAAGATACTTCTTGTCCATTAGTGTGATCTGAAATTCTGCAGTAACAGTGTGTCCTCATAACTCCTGTCAATGAGTTGCTGCCTAGCGATGTCTGTTTTCCTGCCTCGTTCGATCAATTGAGATGCCTGTTGTGTGCTCCTGCGCAGTCAATCCCCTACCCTCAGATGAGGTCCGCAAGGCTCTTGGAGAAAGGATTGGCCTGACCGCGCACCAAGTCCAGGTACTTTTCCGCTGCGGAACTCGACTCCACTGGCCCCGGCCCCGGGTGAGGGAATGCTTTCCAGTGCATGGTGTACAGGTAGTCCATGGCATAGACTGGTTGTTGGTGCTGCAGATCTGGTTCTCTCATAGGAGGAGGAAGGACAAGACAGCTCTGCAGGCGGCGCAAGCCAGCGCAGCAGCCCCAGCTGCACCCCAGACAGCCGCCGCCTCCGCGCCCTCCCCAGCAATAGCCGATGCTGCGCCCAGGCCACCAGTGCCTTCACAGAGCGCTTCCCCAGTGCAACCGCCGGCTCAGACACCGCTGGGACAGCAGCTTGCAGCAGTTCAACAAGCTCGCCTTGCGCGCTCCACCCCATCCGTGCACTTTGCTGCCCCAGCAATCACCCCTGCGGCCCCCTCAGAAGGACCACAGCCACCATCGAGGCCCCTGGGGCCATCTGTTGCTGAGAGCGCCTCTAGAGCACCTGGGGTCGCTTTGGAGCGTCTTCCAAACATTGTCGCTCAAGTATGTCCTTCCTATCCAAGTTTCCATGCAATGAAGCTCCTTGGAATACCAAATGACCAGATCATGTGGGTGGTGCAATGGGGTTGTCAGATGTAGGCAAGCAGAACATAATCTATTGTCCGGAGTCGAATGTCAAAATTTCTTTTGCGCTTGTGCAGCCGGATCCAGTCGTGGCATCCGAGGAGGAGCTGCAGCAGCTGCTGGCGCTTGCACACGAGAGGCTGCCACAGGCTTACAGGGAGGACGGTCCACCACTGGGCATCTTCTTCGACCCCGTCCCTGCACCTGAAGCCCCTGGCAGCCATGCTGCAGAACCTGTCGGGGAGAAGCGCAAGCGGGTCATGATCGATGACTATGAGATGGAGGGCGGCGAAGGCGGCGATCTCAATGTCACTCGCATGGTACCTAGTCATGTCCAGATTCCCTTGTTCTTTAACCAGCTACTTCTAAATCGTGCGAGGCAACATCTCAGCATCTTGACTACTTGGTAGATACCGTAACACAAGAAATTTGCTGAATGCCAGCTTCTTCATGCAGTTTGGGGATGCAGCTGGTGGGGGATGGCGGTCTAGGGACGACGATGGGTGGGGCCAGGACAGGAAGCGGCAGGACGATCGACTTCTGCGCGAGAGAGACAAGGTGCCGGGCACTGTCAGATTCCAGATAGGAGGCATATTGCTGCACCTGCCTGACAGCTTGCCAATGATGCACGTGTCACTCCTACAGAGCCACGAGGCACCCATGGGGGATGCATGCAATCTGTGCTTCCGCCTGTCCGGAGGCAGCCAACAACAGGTCTGGGTTAGTACTGCTGACGGCCATCCATCATCAGGGGATGTATCTAATTGCAAGAAGTTGTGAGGCCTGGGGGTGACTGACCATGCTGGCGGTGCAGGAGATGGATAAGTTGACGCGGGAGCAGCGGCGGCTGGCTGACCGCGAGGAGCGCGAGCGGCGCAAAGCGGACGAGCTCAAGGCGAAGGAGGACGCGCGGCTGCGGCTGATGCAGGAGCGCGAGGCCAAGCGCATGAGGGACGTGGTCGAGAAGGAGCGCCGCGCGGCCGAGCGCAAGGAGAATGTCGAGCGCCGGAGGCGGTGAGGCTTCATCCTTGTGCCTCTCATTGCAGCAGCATTGGGCGGTCTTTTTGTGGCCCTCGCTCCGGCAAGGCCACGTTTCTTGCAGCAGCGCACGCCTGGACGAGAGTGTGTTTGTGGCGTTTTGGGATGGGCGTTTTTCAAAGTGTGTGGTAGGGCTCTCCCCCCCTGATGGCGCCCCTGCTGCCTGCCTGGCAGGGGGGGAGGGGCCACGGCGAGGAGACCTGGCCGTGCCAGCCCAGCGCCTGCTGCCAGCATGGCAGAGTTCCGCGACCTGCAGTTTGCATTTGCATCGCCCTTCAGCATTTTGCTGGCAATGAAGCGCGAGGCTCAAGAGGACGAGCAGCGAATGCTTCTGCTGAGAGGGTGTGAATATGGCTCCTTTCACGCTCTCTGATTTCAGCGGCATGTGCCGCAAACTTCACCTTTCTACTGGAGTGAAATGGGGAGCGGTCTGTCAGCAAGGCTGTTTCACAGTTGTCTTCTTGTCAGTTTCACACATGAGAGCTTTGTTTCCAGGCAGTTTCAGCTCAGATGCTCAGATGGCATTCTTCCTTTGCAGGGAGAAGGAGATGCTCAAGGCGCTGGCGCAACAGGAGAAGCAGGCGACCAGGCTTCGGCAGCGGGAAGCCAATGCTGGGCCGAGGGATGATCTGGACATCGAGTGGGATGCCCTCTTAGCTGCCCAGCAACAACAACAGCCACCACTCCGGTGCGCCCCACCCCCAACCCTTGGCAGTCTTCATTGTAGTCACGTACTCATACATGATGCAGAATATCCGCGAGTGGAAAGTGCCAACATGTTTCTCTTCGAGCAGAGAGGGAGAGACACGGCCAGCACTGCCACTACCGGAGCGGCCGCCCTTCCCACCAACAGAGCTGCAGCTGGCACCGGCGTTCCCTCCGGAGCTTGGGGATGCGCTGGGCAGCGAGTTGCTCATGGTGTGGGCATTCCTGCACTCCTTTGGCGAACTGCTGGGCCTGTGGCCTGCGACCGTGGACGAGCTGCTGACAGCCTTTGCACTGGGCGAGCGCAGCCGCCTGCTGGGCGAAATACATGTGGGCCTGCTGCGCCTGCTGCAGGCCGACATGGAGGAAGCTCATGCCAGCGGTGTCAGCCAGGTGTGTGTCCATTTTTCACTGACAGCGATACACATCACTCCAGCGGCAGCATTCTGTTATGATTTGTTCTGTGCTCTGCATGTCATCTGGCAATTGAAATGCAAGTGGGTCAGAGGGAGAAGTCCGCAAATTTGTCATTGCGTTTCAATCATGATGTGTGACTGACGGTACTTTGACTGGGTGCACAGGGTGGAGGGCCGACCAGCGGCCTGGACCGTGCAGTAGCCATGAGCGCAGGCTGGCTGGAGGAGGCCTGGGCTTGGGGCTTTGATGTGGACATATGGAGGGCGCACCTGAACGCCCTGACATGGCCAGAGGTGCGAGAGCCTCCCGGCGCTTCTCAGCTTGCTCTTTCTTTTGTGTTGTAGGGTAGATGCAAATAAATGTTGATCAAAGAGCCTCACCCAGCCTCTGTCGAGGTCAACATGTGACTCCCTCTGTGTTTTGATGGTAGGTGCTGCGAGAGTTTGCCATAGCCGCCGGCCTCGGGCGGAGGCGGCCAAAGCCGCGGAAGGAGGCGCGGCCCAAGATGGGCACAGAGGGCGAGGATGTTGTGGCTGACGAATCTGGCGGCCTCAAGCTGCGACTGCCCCAGCGCTTTGCCATCGGCACCGTCAAAGCTGCAGCCTGGCAGGTGTGCTTTTGCAACTGTCTTGACGCATATATGTTATTGCGCCTCAGCAGAGAGACTTTCCTGGGTTGAGATTTCAGCTGTAGTGCTGGCTGTGTCACATGTGTGGGTGTCACTTGCAGGTCTTGGCAGAGGCGGGTCCGGCTGGGCTGGGCATCTTAGAGATTGCTACCAGGATCCAGAAACAGGGCCTGCGAGACTTGAGGACCTCCAGGACTCCCGAGGTGGGTTGTTATGATGTGCTCACAACAACCAGAGCATCCTGTTACATCATATGCGATGCAGCTGTACTGTGCTGTTACTTGAGATCCACGCTGACCACACTGGCTGTGCAGGCATCTGTTGCAGCGGCCTTGTCACGCGATGTGGTCTTTGGACGAACAGCTCCCGCCACCTACGGCCTGCACTCGCTGATGAACAACATGAAGTGCGCTCCCAGCTCAGTGTCACCAATGCAAGCACTCCTACCCTCACCTGCTGCACCTTGCAAGAGAATAACACTCCGAGGTGGCCTCTGGGATAAGTGTGCATGACTTTGGGGGCTTGTTGCAGGTTAGCAGGATATCAGCCGCCAGTAGCGTCTGCAGAACCTGAGAAGAAAGAGCCTGCAGCAGATGCAGCAGGGGACACTAAGGCAGAGGTCAAAGCAGAGCCTGGAGCGGAGGTTAAGCAGGAGGGCGAGGTAAAGCAGGAGGGTGAGCCGCATGCGCACCATGACACTGATGAGGAGTCTGACTCCGAAGACGAGGAGGCCGAAGAGGAGGAGGTGATCCCTGCCTCTGCTTTCAAGCCTGCTGAAGCAAGTGCATGTGCCATGTGCACCTGCCCGATGCAAAGCAGGAGTGTGTCGAATCTGTTGGACGCAGACCTCATTACTCGCGCAGCCTTGCAAAGTGTGTGATGGCATTTGACAGCCTGCGCGTCTCAGCCGGCACTGGTGCACGATGTGTGTGTCTGAAAGAGATGTATGTATATACAATGCCGAATGGACATTGATGTGGCATGGAAAGGCATGGCTGATCGTTGTGTCCAAACTATACACCCCGGTCGTACCTGGGCGTTCATTATTCTCTGGCCATGTGCAGGTCCAGGGGGAACCTTGGGTGAGTGCCCTGGAGACGTGCGAGTATGGGGAGCTGAGCATGGACATGCGAGTGGCGGCAGTGGTTGCGCTGATGCACCTGGCACTGGATGGGCCCTCCGTGCGCACCTGCCTCGATGGCCGCCTGGAAGAGGCCCAGCGCGTCCGCAAGGCCATGTGGGATGAAGCCAAGGCAGGCTCTCTCTGCTCGTCCTTGCTCTCACCACTGTCAATCCTCTCGCATTCATATACCTGAATTCCATGCTTGGTATACAACAGTTGAGTGTCAAAGCAAGTCTCTTGTGCACATGTCCTAATTTCCCAAATACATGCGTTGGTTTTCATTCAGCCGGCTGGCAGAACAGGATGTCACTATATTTGTTCCATTGAAGGGTTTGGAATGTGGACCGCCTTACCAGCAAGTGGATATTGCATGTGCAGGCCGAGAAGAGGCAGAGGCAGGTAGAGGCGGCAGAGCGTGCAAAGCGCGCGGCCGCTGAGGCGCAGCGCCAGCTGGATCTCTTCAGGCAGCAGAACAACATGGCGCCGTCAACCACCCCTGAGGGAGAGCTCAATGCCAGCGCTGGGGCCAGCACCGCTGATACACAGGTGTAATTTTTGACACCTGCCATTATATGCCCTTTATGTTTGAGTCCCATCAATGGATGTACCGTGATGTTACACTGGGTAGAGCAGTACTTGCTTGGCCATCCATATCAGATGGATTGGTGTGTGGTGGTCAGGGAGGGAATGGTGCACAGAGCGCGCCCCAGGTGGAGGGCAGTGCAGAGCGGACTGGTCCTAGCAGCATCATAGAGGACGAGGTTTCCGCAGCCAACGCGGCAAAACTGCGGCAGCAGCAGAGGGCAGAGACCATCAGGTGCCATAAGCTGTCATGCAAGGACACACTGAGATTGGCAAGCTTTGTCCTCGACTGGTTGGAGTTATGGTCTGAGCAAATGGCGCGTTGTGCAGGAGAGCCGAGGAGGCAAATGCTGTGCGGTTAGAGCCACTAGGCCAGGACAGGCGGTATAATAGGTACTGGCGGCTCGCAGCCGGCAGCGAAGCAGGATCAGGCCGCATCTTCATCGACTTGCAGGTCCGTTTGGACCCTGATTTTATGGCTTCATCATGCTGTGACATTCGCCTGCCAGAGATTCCAGTTTCATTGTCAAGCGATATTTGTCTCGTGTAATCTCAAATACTTTCTTGGCGGTTGCAGGACACGCAGAGCTACAGGGTTTTGGGGGACCCTGACACGCTAGAGAAATTGATGGGTGCGCTGGAGAAGAGAGGCGCACGCGAAGGCGCACTCTACAACTCTTTGCTCCGCCATAGGGAGTCCATCCTGCAGGGCATGCCGGCAGGACCGCTCATGTGGGTTTCAGCATCACTCCCTCGCTATGGAATACTTGATTCAACATATCCCCTTTCCATACAGCTCTTTTCTTAACTAAACTGTTATGCATATTGGCCACTAGGAGAGTCTTAGGGGATTGCAATGCTCTATGGATTTTGGCATGTACTCAAGCCTTGTTTGCTGGTGCCAGGATGCCGGCGCTGTCTGAGGATGAGGGGGCACGAGTGGAAGCGGAGCATCGCGCGTGGGTGTACAGCATGCCCACACAGGCGCACGCGCGCGCCTCCGACGCGGCGGCCGCCGCGACCCTCGCGGCCACGGAGGCGGCCGAGCTGGAGCAGCAGGCGCAGCAGCAGCCGCGCCTGGCCAAGCTCAAGTGCGACCTGCTGCGCGTGCAGGCCGAGCTGCCCCCCGCTGCCCTGGTGGAGTCCTGGGATGCAGAAGCTTGGCGCGAGGTGCGCGCACCGTTCCCTGTACATTGCCATTCCCACGTTGCTTGATCACCCCGGGTTGGAGCATGTGGGCAAGCAAGTCTTTTCCGTCACTAAACCATCCAGTGGGTGCACTGCCCCTCTTTGTTGCCCTGTCACTGTTGAAGGGGTCACTTCTTTAGTAGGCGAAGACCGCAGTGACAGCTTTTTGAGGAGAGGTGCGAGTGGGGTGTATTCCTGGCGCAGCGGGTGCGCTCGGCTACGAGTGTATTGGAGGTGCGGACGGCGCTAGGACAGCTGGAGGCAAACCTGCACGAGGAGTATGTGTCGCCCCAGTTCAAGCGGAAGCCCGCCCCAGTCAAAGGCGCCTGGCTCACTACAGGTGCGCCCCGCCACTGTGCCCACCCTGATGTGCTTAGTTAAGTGGGGACTGCCCAAGTATCTGCATTTCCTGACCCAACATGCAGCTGCCGTTGAGTGAGTTGAAATGGGGAAGCAGGCAATGCAGCAAGAAGGCACAATCACATTTGCATCTTGCGCCAAGTTGCATGACAAGCTTTCTCAGGAAGCACACTATGTCTGAATCCATATCAGACAGTGCCCTTGTGTGCATCATTAAACGGGTATCGGGGGCGGGGCCACAGGCAAGGCAGCTGGAGGGCACAAGCAGGCGGCTGCAGAGGCTGGAGAAGGGGCGGAGGACCAGGCAGCCACTGCAGATGCGCAGGTGCTGGAGTGGCTGCCGGCCACTGTGGCGGCCGTAGGCCTACGCCTGAGCGCGCTTGATGCGGCGCTCATCTACAGCCCCGGCGTGCCCCCGGCCAGAGACACCCTGCAGGTGACCATTCCTTCCAAAACCTCCAGCCCTGGAATACTGCACAAATGCTCTTGCAGAGTGCTGCGAAGTACATTTGGTGCCACCAGCAGTGGGAACTCAGTCAGGCATGCAGGCATTGCGATATGAAGGTCCTCTCCTGAGCGCTGTATCAAGTGGTTGATCCAGGGCCAGTTGCTTACGTTCACACTTTCAATCTCAACAGGATGCTTGTTGATGATACTTAAAATGGCAGGCGTACAAGTACATCCAGCGGCCTGCACTGCCAGTGGAGCTGACGGAAGGTGGCATGGAGGCCCAGGCCAAGGGCAGCCGCGTAGTCTCGGGACACCCCATCGGCATCGGCGGCCGCTCGCGGCCCTCCTATTTCCCCCCGTTCCCGCAGGTGTGCCCTGCAACTCGCCTGCATGCTCAGTTTCAATGCCTCTCTTCAAGCAAGGAAATACGGGATTGCGCCGTAGTAAACACTGTTTGGGATGTTCAGCATCGCCCCAAGTTGTGTTTATTTGGGCTCATCCTTTATCTCCCTGCTTGCCCAATTACGTGCAGGGCCCATGAGAGGTTGCACCAGGGTTCTATTGCCATGCAATAATCCTGGCCCAGTCAAGTTTCACAGACCCACAACTTCATCTTGTGTGTGATTAAGGGGGTATGTAGGGAGCCTCACACTAAACGTCGTTGCTGGGAAATAGAAAAGCCAAAACAATATGGAGCGCAATCCAGAGGGGCACTGGATGTGTGCACAGGCGGTGCTACAGGGGGCGCCGCAGCCGTTTCAGCTGCCGGTTGAGGAGCTGCGCGCCGCGGTGGCGGCCGGCGAGCGGGAGGGAACGCAGGAGGCGCAGGGCTCTGAGCCTGTTTCCGCAACTCCCAGCATCGCCCGCTCAACGCCACCTGTCAGCAGGCATGGGCCTAGCCGTAACTTGCGTTGATGTCTGCTTCGAGCTTGTTCCTTATTTCTTGCCTTGTTCCAGCTGCGCTCTCGTTCAACTGATTTTGTCTTTCTGTCACCTGTTGGCAATCCCCGGCTACGCACGGCACAATCTCTTTGCTGGACAGCATTGCAATTCTGTTCTGCAAAGCAGCCTGTCTTAGTGCTCTGCGGCCAGCAACATCAGCAGCACATTTTTCTGTCAGAAAGATGGACTGGCACCTGGCATGATGTGCACATATGCGTGGTGTGCAGAGCCAAGCCCGAAAAGGGCAGGGGCTCTGGGAAGGCGGCACCGCGGGGCAAGAGCCTGTTGCGGCGCCAGCTGGATGCGATGGAGACGGACGATGATGCTGACGAGGACGATGGCGACAGCGCTGATGACATGGATATTGATGCGCGCGGCCTCACCAGCTCCAGGGCCACGCCCGCCTACTCCGAAGAGGGTGCGCCTCTGTTCCAAGCTTGAGGGTGGTTAGGCTGCAGGGTGGAAGGTCGTGCACATCCGAACAAGGGAATGAGGCCATGGCAAAATAAAGGTGTTGCAGAGGAGCTAGAACCAATGCCAAAGCTAGAGGCAGAGACGATTCTCAGGTATTTTGTTTGCCTTTGCGACGGCGTTAGCATTTGGCGGCCACCATTTCATGTGCGCCAACCATTTGCTTGTAATCTTGCATGCAGGTGTGTTAGCTGACTAGCTGAAGCATTCGAATGGGAGGTGGGTGACCTCTTGCATCAGAAGGATCAGAAAAGGGTTTTGTGCTGCTTTAACCTTCTGCTTTTCTGACGTGCGCAGGGCAAGAGGAGGAGGCAGAGAGCGACGAGGATCAGCCTGGCGGTGAAGAGGACCTAGAAATCAGCGATTGATCCAGAAAGAAGGGGCCCATTGATATCTGTCATACCGTGTGGACGTTGCGCTTTTGCCAGCCGTATGAAGTCCATACTATGAAAACTGCTAGGAAATGATATATGTAATGCTGCATGTTGCCAGCATGTTGTAATGTTGCAGAGTACTACTTGTGGAGATCAAGTCTGCCAGTCCGCAGTGCGTCGTCGATGAGCATCTCCTAGAACTATGAGCCCTTGAACACAAATGCTCTCGAAAGAAGCCGTCTATTATTCTATAGCCTGGGGCACTGCATGACATACTATCACAATCGAGATCTTGAATGTTCAAGATACTCATAGACTGCAGTACTCCATATTCAGGGTCAGATGGTAACGCTCATGGCCGATATCGATAGGCAATTATCTTTCTAGCACACAGTGCCAATCTTCCTAACTTGTGTGGAAAGTGTACGGATCTACTGACTCAGAAAAGATTCCTGAGAAAACCCTCTCTGATTCATGTACCAGACCAGACCGCTTTCAGCTTTCATTGAGAAGGTTCTCGAGGTGTTTGTACAGTACCCAAATCTCTACACCGAGACTTACTAGTCTACCCAGCATCAAGCCTCCTCCTACAAAGAAGGATGCCAGGAAGCTCGTGGGGAAGTGACTCCTTGCCCTGATCAACAGCTGGATGGTCAACTATTTGGTGGTCATTAATGGTTGTCAAATGGAGTATGGGTTCTCCGTTTTCTTCTGTGGGAACCGTCATAAATGTCTGACATCTTGGTAGGCAAGTTTACCAGAGCCACAGCGGCAAGCCCATGAGTCCAGAGATTGCTAGGATGCCAGCTGGTGTTCTGAATCCATTGTCCATGACTGCTTTCACCCAAGCTGGTGCCTGACTGAAGCAACCTGTTTTCCAGGCTGCACCACCGCCCTGATCCAAAGAGACCTTAACATGCCAAATCCCTGTCTTCATACTTGATCAGGAACGGTGCTAATTGCGCACCTTGTGAGTAGCCACAAAAGTCAAGAACTCGAGGGCGATGGGAAATGCAGCTGCTGGCCCTGGAAGAGTCCAAGCATACAGCACGCCTCTGCTTGTATTGTCAATGGCTACATCGAGCCAAGCCCCAAAAGCGGATGTCTGGTTTAACATTCGTGCAAGCAAACCATCGACGAAGTCCAGAGAAAAGTTGACGAGGAAAAGACAGAAGGTAACCCATGGAAATGCAGATCCAGTCCACAGTGCGGACACTAGCAAAGCAATCCGCAAATATCCTATCACATTTGGAACATATAACAGGACCTTTCTAGCACGTGCTTCCATTTTCAGCATGAAATTTTGCGGCCATAAAGAGAAAAAGACTATTATTGGCAGACCTCACCCCCACAAATAATGCGTAAGAACTGCAAACTCCAACGATATTCTTCACAAACTATAGATATAATCTAGGAACGCTTTTACGGTGTGTCTTTCGCACATCGAGTCGGCCAGCTCATGATCGTCACGAGAGACGTGTCGAGGAGGAAGCCGGGGAGAATGCATTGGGAGCCGGGGAGAATGTATTGGAAGCTGCAAGGAAGGCACTTCACTTGAGAACGCTGCAAACGCTGACAAAGCAGTAATGTAACGACCGCAATACACGTGTCCTCGAGGAGATAGTCGCACGATCAATGGTTGACTGACTTGCAAGACTTATGTTTGAGTGTGTCACCATCGTTCGCTGATTAATAATCTTCACCGCTGCATTCAATGTTTGCCGGGTGACATGCCGCATCTACTGCATCTCTTGATCTTATGCTGCAGAAAATTATTGTTTTCCGTCTCCCACTCGGAGTATATAGTGTCCCACTGCCACTATATACGCCCAATGGGCCTCGATGATTGCCATGAGCTGCAACCAGTACACGACAAGATATTGCAGTCACTGCTCCCTGGAGGGATCCGGCTCTGGCGCCAGCTCATGTTCCTGTCACTCGGAGGCATACCAGTGGCAATCACTACTTGTGAAGTTGTGAACTGCAGCACCACTCAAAGCCATGAGATATTCACTATAGAGGGAAGTCCACTGGTGCCAGCAGCAGAGGCTGGCAACTCTACTGGAAGAATGGACGATTTCCGATCAAGTCATGCAAGAACTCCAGAGGGCCGTCAGTGAGTACTCGCTCCCCAAACTTACAACAGACTTCTTCTTGACTGCCATGTGCAACATGCTGAGACATGGCCTGCACTCAGGGCAGTGTAGCTTGAACTCAGTGTATATTCCTGTAGCAATCAATTACCCTGCCGCCCCACATTATTGTGCAGTCTCCTCTGACTGACAGACTATCGGTAGGCTGATGGCATCTTCATTGTCTCCAACCTTACACATCAGCAATGGTCACCTCCACCTCCACACCAGGCTCGATGCTGCGCACCAATGACGGCTTCTTATCAGCACACAGATCATACTTGGGCGCATCAAAATTGACCAGCAAATGAGTAACTGGCAGCTTCAGCAATTGCGCAACTTCTAACGCACCTGATGGAAGTGATCTGCTTGACGACATCCGCAGGCGAGTGCAGGTCAATCAACCGCTTGTGGATCCTGCAGCACAACCACGGAACAAACGCTTCAAGCTGAGCATGGGCTTGTTGCATCCACCCGGGGCTGGCACTTACGAATGGACTGTACACAGCACGATGAGTGAGGGTTGTGGTGCACACCTCATCTCAAAGCGATCCCATGTGTTGGTACCCTCTCCACAGGGGGACTTCCTTGTCGTGATGTGCAGCACCTTGGTGGGCATGCGCACAGGTCCCTTCACCTTCAGCTGTTTGTCCTTGGCGCCACGGATCAGGTCGGAGCAGACTGCACATCAATTGCACAAGTAAACAACAGGGAGCTGCTCAAGCAAAGTGGGGCTGTGCCTGTACAGACGGGCGAAGAAGGTCCAACACTAGCAGCTCATACAATGCTGGGCAAACGATGATGGCATCAAAAGAACCTGCATACCCTTCTCAAGATTTTTCACGTTGCGTGATGTCAAGGTGATGCGGATGCGGTGGACTTGGGGCACATCCTCCTCCTGGCCTGGCTTGCCGATGGGCTTCACAGCTGACATCTGCAACATAAATGATACATTAGCAGAGTCAGAATTCACAGGGACTCTGGGTCCTATCATTATTCTGAGACCAATCAAGCTCTATGAGCACCGTGCTGTGCAGAAAGTTCACACAGGGGCCATCAGTCACCTTGCTTTGTTGTAGTTGAGCGTTCAAGACGTTGCGAATCCCCGACTTACACTGACGTTTCTGTCAGTGAGGCAAAGTGAGGGATTTAAGTCCTGCCTGCTTCTTCGATCAATGTTCAGGCGGCTGTAACAGGAACGCCAGTGGAGACCAAGGACGCGCTAAGGGTGTCGATAATGTTGTAAGAGTTGATGAGGTGACAGAACTGGATACCAGACAACCAAAATCTTTTCGATTGGTCGGCAGAGAAGGCGCGAGGTGGCCAGAATTAGTGTCCTTTATTTACGTCTGATAGCCTTCAACCATCTTTTCTGTCGGCACCTGTTGCTCGAAACTTGGCATGGGCGTGGGTATGGGACTGAACGTGGTCGCTGGGAGCTGGTTGGAAGGCACAAATCCGCTCGTGTCCACAGCAGTCGGAGCCTTGGCTTTTTGGGTGCTGGGAGCTGTCGTTGGGCTATGCGTACGTTTCTACTTTTTCCCTTCCCCTGCTGGATGCCAGTGTATCTGAAGTATACGTTGACGAGGTGTCCCTTCAAGCAACGACGGCTGAATCACCTTGGGTCTTTGCCGTGCAGCTGCCTCGGCCAAAATGGTTGGCTGCAGGGTCACCCTTCGCGACATCGACATTCTACAGTCCAGCTGGCCTGCTCGTGCGACGGCTGTCGTTGTGTTTTCAAGGCTTCTACATCGTCAGGTACAGCTTCCGCCTTCTGGTGGCCGATTTTGTGGTCAACTTGGCAGCCTTGCACTGCGTCTCATTGGGGTTGCAGTTGGGCACGTAATGGACACATGGCGACATTGTGCATCAGTGACTCGCTTGTTTTGAGAGAGTTGCTTATAGTGGTTGTTAGATCCTTCGAAATATTCTCAGGACTCAGTTGTGTGGTTGTCTACAGGGAGATATGGAATCATTTTACATCACCAGGCACTTTTCACGCCCTGATGTTGGCAATGCAAGGCCTTTTCTGTGGAAACGGCTGGCACTATATGCCACCCCAGAGGGCACACAAACTGCGCAAACTGCGCCACAAAAAGAGCTCTGATGGGCAGCATAAGTCGGGCGCCTCGGATGCTATCAGCTGGTAGGCCAGGTTACCTCTTGCATCTACAGAAAATTGCAGATATTGCTTCTGAAGCTATGGTGATTGCAAGCTTATAAGCCAGAAGGTGTCACATGTCATTGACATATTGATGTGGCCTCCTGAAAGGTATGTTGGTGAGGAAGATATGGAGTTCTTCAAGGAGAGGCTTGAACAGCCGAAGGGTGCTGGTCCCTGGGAGCACATGATGGCAAAAGACTTCGGCACTTTCACATATGAAGCATGGCGCCGAACCCTTGCGGTGGGCCCTCTGCCTCTTAACTTCTGGTCACCTATCCCAGATGCCTGTTGCGTAGAGGGCGCTGGGCTGTCAGTGTAACATGGCTGGGGACCAAGCATTGTGCTTGCCATCAGCAACACCTTCATATGTTGCTGTATTGAAATGTCTTGTGGGGCGATCAGGATGGCAAGACGGAGTACAAGAGTGTGACAGTGGCAGAGGATTCAACTGCTGAGGAGTTTATGGACTTCTATTTGGATGACCACACCCGCACAAAATGGGTGAGCTCCTGTGCTCTCTCAGGATGCCTCGCACACTTGAGCAAAGGCATGTGCCCTCTTCATGCTATTCATGCCTTTGCCACCCGTGTTTCTGACAGGTGCATGCTGGCTCATGAGTGCAGGACACAATGATTTCGGAGCACGAGAGCCTGGAGGTGGGTGATGGCAGGCAGCGCTGCCAGGTGGTGCGCTGGGTGCGCACATTCCCCTTCTCCTTCCTGTCCAAGCGCGAGTACATCATCGGCCGCCGCATGTGGCGCGGCCCCGACGGCTGCCTCTTTGGCATCACCAAGGTGCGCGTTCACCCCTCTTGGCTTCCGTGTAAGAGCTGCAACTCATGTGGGGATCTCTGGGCTGGGTGTGCAAACATGTAGTGCTCCTGGACAGCGCTGCGGAGGCATTTCAAGGAGATGTGGGATGTGAGCGAGTCTGTGGCTGTGCAGAGCATTGACCACCCGCGCGCACCGCCAGCCCGTGGCATCGTGCGCATGGATGTGTTCTGGTCCATGTGGCGATCGCGCACCATCCCCTGCCCGCACGGCAGCGGCCGCCCAGCCTGCGAGACTGTGCTCATCCACCACGAGCAATTCAAGATTCCTGAGAACCTGGCGCGCTTCGCCGTGCGCCATGGCATGAGCGGCTTCGTGAAGAAGATGGGCCCCGCCGTGTGCGAGTTCGTCGCCGAGCGCCGCAAGCGCATCTCGCCGGTGTGCCTTCTGTTGCCCTAACTGCTCTCGTGTGTGTTTGTGTCCAGTGCTTTCATGGTAGTTGTTTGTGTTGTGCAAATGTCAAGCCACAGCAGAGGCTTTTTTCGGCACCTACATCAAAGCCATCCTGGAATGTATCGCACATGTCAGTTTACCATTGGGGAAGCTTCTCTGTGAGGTGCTGTATCATGTGTTGAGGGAGGGAGTGCCAGGCAGATCTGAGCAGCTGTGTGGGTGTCTGCAGTTCGAGGACGATCCGGAGGCCTTTGGGGCAAGCGGTGTGCCCAACCCGCCCACACGCTCGGCCTCTGTGGCGTCATCGGAGTCTCTGTCAGACAGCGCCTCGGATGCGTCCTCCGAGACCAGCACAGCACCCAGCACGCCCTCCGGCATGCAGCAACGGCGCCAGCGGTGGAGGCGTGACGTCGACGGCGAGAGGCCGAGGAGGGGTCCCCTGGGCCGCATGCAGCAGGTCAACGCGGCGCTCATTGCTGCAGGGGTAGCGTTTGCCCTCGGCCGCTCCACTAGCCGTGGCCGCCTGTTGTGAGGCGTTCCTGGCTCGCGTGCTGGGCTGCGGAGGTCTGTGATATGTGCGGACTGTGTTCAGTTTCTCGATCATGCATGGCCAAAGTGCCATGCGTGGCCGTGGGTTGGTGAAGGCAGTGGGGTTGGTTTCAGCTCAAGGATGAGTTTTGATGATTTGCAGTATTGATTATGTTCGAGAGGGAGAGCGAGTGCAGAAATGATGATTACCAGCAGCTATCCTTGCGTACTATGCTGCTTTTTAACTTTCGCAGTAAGAGTCTGATGAGCTCTTATGTGAGCTTTCTCTGAATGGCATTTTTTGACGGGCAGAACTCAGGCGTATATGGCAAGGCAGGTCCGGCTGGTTGGGTTCTTCACTTGCCCAGTCGGCTCCGTTTTCAAATGTCTGGATCAGCAGGCGATTTTGGCGAAGGTGGTGACAATGTGTAAATACCACTTTTAAGGGGAACCATGAACGATGATGTGGTTCTCATCTTTGGGTGACATAGGATTACCAATTTTGTACAGCGTTTTAGGCATATCACATTGTCATCATCCACATGTGTTTGTTAGGAAGTAACTCCTATGTGTAGCATGCTATACTCAGGAGGCTGGCGTATGCTGTCAGCCAATTTTGCTGTGACCTAGGATCTCCTCCTACATGACAATTTTTGGTAAATTAGGACTGAAATCATGGGCAGTGCATGTGTTGGCCGCTTGTGAAGTGCTGGGGCTCTGTGATTGTGGGGCCAGCATTTTGCCTGAGGTGTTGATGCGCACGATCCATGGGTTCAAATTTTGGTTAGGGGGCTGCCAGTCCCCTTTTTTGTAGGTGTGTATTAGGATTTTTCACAAAAAAAAACCGTTTCCAGGGCCTTGCATGTGGGCTCTGGAACTGACCAGCCTGTTCATTAGAGGTGTATATATTCAGCGGAAGCAAACTTGAGAGCCCATCAGCCGGGCCCTGCCTTGACCTGAGGAAAAGACAGCCTGTTCTTGTTGCACCATTGGGGCAACAACTCAATGGAGCCTTGTGAATTTAGTGATGGGGCGAGATCAGGACTTTTAAAATTTGTGGTCAGGTGCCACTTGTGCCGGATGCATTACCGTATTGTGAGTTTTGAGATTGATTGCTCTGTGCACCAAAAAGAACAGGCAGTGTTTATGGTATCACGTTGTGCCAGGCATTGCGTCACAACTCATACGCTGTTACCTTGTAATGTGATGCAACATGTTGTACTCGAGCTCGTGACCTTCTGGTCCTCAAGTAATTATAAGTGAAGCAACTTGGCCAAATTATTCTCTCAAAGCTCCCCAAAGCTCACAGGTCCAGCCTAGAAGGTCCTGCTATTCCCTCTGATGCCTAAGTCTAGACAGCGGCAGTTTTTATCTCACAAACTCTGCATTGCTGCTGATGAACAAATATATAACCTGGAATCCTGCAAACATATGCAGCGGTCTTCCAACCTCCAGCACAGGAAGTGTGCTGGCCAGCCAACTGAGAAAGACTGGAGATCTCATCGTAACCTAATGCAGCATACTGCACATCTAAATACTGTCACACTCACTCAGAGGATACCTGATGCACACAAAATTGGGCCTCATTGAAAATTTTCAGTCTTCCGCTGAGCCTCTGGGCAAGCATGTACTCCTAAACGTCACCCCTAAAGCTAACATCATATGCAATCTAGCTCAAGACAATACTGTTCATTGGAAACAGTTACAGGATATCATAAGCTTCTGTATGAAGCCCGTGCCTGAGATAAACACAACTTCATTTTGCTGACCTAAATCTAGGCATCTGCGCTCTGGCAGTGTGCCAAATGCTCACAAAAATGCACATGCTGCGCTACAAGGCAATCCTGCAAAAGTGGTGATGGCCTCTCCTCAGTGGAAATGCACAAAATTGCGCTCGAAATGGGCAGAAAAGAAGGATGCCCTTGGAGAAATAAGGCCCTGCCCATGCACAGGGATCCTGTCCTCCGAACCCAAGGTTCCCAGAAATAGGCATGGCTGTGGGGCTCCATGTAGGCAACAATTATAGCCCACAATCATGGGGGATCCATCCGCAGAATATCAAATGCTCGTTACAAAATCTGATACAGTCTCGATGAACCGGTCAGGGCACTCCTCCATCGGCATGTGCCCACAGCAGGTGAACACCTGCAGGGATGCTCCCGGCAGCACCCCCGCCAGCCGCCGGCTGTTCCACAGGGGCACCAACGCATCCTGTTCCCCGTGGATAATGAGCACCTGCATGTGCACCCTCAGTCATTTCCCTTGTCTCATTCCCTAGAATCCTCGCTGCCACTAGGTGAACGAAGTGAAAGCTGTTTGTTCTGGTCACGGAGAGGCGACACAGCATTCCGGCTGAGGCAAAGGAACGTGGGCACTCTGAAGTGTGTCATGTTGCATGTATGAAATAGAGTATCTGATTCCTGCAGGTGCTGCCTTCCGGAAACAGACGACTGCAGAACAACAAACTTCCTGTATATGATCAGAGCAGGGGCTGGGTGAGAGTCTGGATGTTCTGTGGCCACAGGCGGCGCACGAGAGCATGGCAGGGTAGCCACCTTGATGTTGTGCTGGGCGACGGCATGCGAGAGGCGCTCGGCCTGGCCGCGCGTTGCCTGCGCATAGCCGCTCTGCAGCGCCTTCCACACGTTCTTGCCACCTGCATACCGCAGTGCCACACTGCGTCGGGGGGCACCCATGTACCAACTAAGAACAGTTGTAGCAAGTTCCCAAACCAAGCTTTCAAAAGCTTCAATGCTTGTGTATCCCATGTAGGACTACATCCATCTCATATTCCAAGCTGCATTGTGACAGGGCTGATGGTTAGAATGCAGTGCTATGGAGCATGGTGGTAACAGTCACCTGCCACACGGGCTCGCAGGAAGCGCAGCAGGCCCCACTCCCAGCCGCGCACCAGCTGTGGCAGCCGGTACGCGTCCACAATCTCCGCTGTCACGCCGTCCTTTGCATACCTGCGCACGCGTCCCATCATCCCCTCACTCTCCTGTCGCCAGCTCACAGGGTCCCATGTAGTGCCACCAGCAGGAGCTTCAGCGCCTAGTGGGTCTTGAGCTCAGCAAGGCTGACAGAACTGCTCAAGTGTCTTTAGAAATATGAACCCAGATTCAAGAGACACCTATGCGTCAAGCCCTTCTCCACAGCAATGCGCAGAACCACCCACCACAACCCCCTGGACCCAAATGAAGTGCTGGAGCACAGTAGTGCCACCGGCAAGTGTCGGGGGCGGCTGAATCAGTCAGTCATTTATACCTTCTCCAGCCATCTAGGGCTGATCAGATGTCTGACTCTGATCGTCAGAGTCAGCACCCAGCATCACGTCCAAACTTTCACAGATAAACTTGGGGATCATTCTGCCAAAAGAATTGTGTCATGGTTGGCAGCTCACCAGGCGCTGGCGAGGCCGCGTTCCCAGAAGGCGCGCGAGCGAACGGCCGAGCGCAGCCCCAGCACCAGCAGCGGCTGCGCCAACCATATCGTGCATCGCGCCACCGCCGCCGCCGCCTCTGCGGCCAGCACCTGCGCGCCCCCCAACCAGCCCCACCGCCCCCTGCACCCACATTTCAAGTCCCCTTCACATCCCTTTCAAGTCCCTCTAAGTCTCTCATATCCCCTGTTCAGCACGACAGGTGCAGGTCAGAGCATCACGAAACCTGCACAGGACATCAGCCCTCGAACAGGGGATGTAAGGAGTTGTGATCTGGAGCTTTGCGATGAGCATCACATGGAACTCTGGTTGCATGGCCCCTCAGCTGAAGACGTGTCAACATCTGGCCAATCTGGGGGGCCTCACCTGTGTTCCTGCTGGGATGGCCTAACAACCTCGTCCAGCTCAACCTCCGGTGGAGAGGAGTTGTTTGTGGGACTGGAGCAGCCGGATCTGCTGAACATGGGCGCCACGATTGCAGGTGCCACGAGGATCAGAGCCGCGATGCCCTGCGTTTTCACATCCTGTGAGCTCACCTCCTCATGCATGCACATCTAGAACGCATTTTCCTACGGCATGCACAGTGTTGCCGTAGGAAAATGTTCCCAGCTGGGCGGGCCCCAATGGTATGCACAGTGCATCTGTAACTGATGAAGTGTTGCAATCTATCTGTTCAAGATGGTGCACAGAACGTATGCATGCTGATGGAACACAGGAACAATCACTGCATGTCTTACTGCACTGCAAAAAGACTTGTGAGGCGACCCACCTCAGGGTGGTCAATGACCTCTGCAGCCGCACAGGCAGCGCCAAGGGAATGGCCGACCAGAATTCTGCGCACCCGACCGCTGCAATCCTGGCCGCCTGATCTGGCATCCGCAGCCACAGCATATGCCTCCCCTGATGCCTGCACAGCACAGCAACAATCAGTAGTGAACTTGAAGATTGCAACTGCCTCGACATGTGATGTGTTGACCAGCCTTGGAGCCCAGCACAGCGTCAGCACGAAGAGGTGCGGTGCATACCTCTGCCTTGGCCTGCTCTGGCCTGGGAGCGGCGATGAAACTGTTGGCAGCCAGTTCTGCGTCCAACACCATGCGGCCGATGCGACCATTGCTCTGAATGCTGTAGTCTTCTACATCTGGCGTCCTGCAACAGTGCAACAAGCGAATTGCTTTTTGAAACTTCTCTGTGTAATGCACGCCAGCGCATAAGCACAAAACACATACCGTGGAATGGCATTTTAGATGGCAACAGACTGACCTCTGCGTCAGACCAAAACCAGGCATGTCATGGGACACCACCAAAGCCTGCAGCTGCCTGGCCAGTTTGCGGTCAACAAAGGACCAGCTGAATGTGTTCGCGCCAAAGCCATGGTACATGGCAATGGCGGGGATGGCCCCGGAGTGCGTCTGTGTTGAGGCGTAGTTGGCTGCCTTGTAGTGCACAGTGACCCCGTTTACTGACCTGAACCGAGAATCTGCATCTGCCAGCTCAGCCTCAGGCACCTGGCAGGCCTGCAAGAATAGATCTAGTTACTACTACCACCGTACAATACGACCCTTCAATGTTATCTGGCTGCCCAATAAAGTGTGATATTTCCTTTCCACCTGTGGGTTTGCAAAAGCCAAAGGGCTCTGAGGCTTCCAAGCATACCTGGTAACGCTGCTCAAGGAAGGCTGCGCGCAGTGCAGCCACGAGCCAGGCGTACAGGGCAGCCATGCCGCCAGCCACAGCCAGACTCAGACTCGCTGGCCTTAGAGCTGTGTACAGACCAGCGCAGACGACTGCCGGCAGCAGTACGCAAAACAACACCTGCTCGGAACGACAGAACCATAAGAAAGTCTTGCTCAGCTGGAGAGTACCCTGCAATGGTAACGAAGCAAGGTGTGTTGCATGGGATATGACAGCACACCTGTATCGGCCGCAGGCCAGGCTTTGCGTCCAGCCGCTCCCTGATGCTTGCGGGAATGCTTTCCGGCAAGTCAGCTGGGGCGGCCCCCTCAGAGACTGGCGCCTGGGAAAGAGCATGGATCAGGATTAGCGTCTTTAAGGGTTGTGGAGCGCATAACTGCCTTGCACATGTCAGAATTTGCACATTTGCTGTCCAGGCCCACCTTGCAGGTAGTGTGGACAGGCTGATAGGAGTGTTTAGATTGCTGGGAGGGGAACAAGCCGGCCGATACTGCATTGACTGCTCCCCACAGCTCATTTGGTACCTTCCAGGTGAGTCTCAAGCCACCGGGCCTCAGAACGTTGTTTGCAATAGGAATAGAGGCTGTCAAGCCTGCATTACCAGCACAGTCGGTTTGATTGTCACATGAAAGTGTCATGTATCCGCAAGATCACTTCTTGTGCTGCAAATGGAGCAGGAAGCATTGAAACTCCTTCCAGCACCTCGGTTACACTCACCTTTGCCAGACTTCGAGCGATCCAACATGAAGACGCGATTATATTGCGCACAAACTTGCCTTATATTCGTTCTATTGAGCCGGCATTGTGAAACTGCTGTTCGGCACAGACAACTCGCTGCAAGGCATTGTGATCGTGACATTCAGTCGACTTCCATCTCGTCGGGTAACTATAAGGGGCAAACTTGCTGATTACACATTCCAAAACAACTTACTGACACAATCGTTACTTCTAGCTGTCCTTCTTGGGAATCCGAGAAAGTCGCCTTCAAGCCAATCCCATGTGACGAATCAGAAACCTTATCGCCACGTGGGGGCCACCTCTTCACCCATGCAAACTGACCTGGCATGTTCGGAGATGATGCTGATGTGTGGGCCATCTGAATTAATGAAATAAATGCATGGAAAGCGCAAAAACATCTCGATAGCGTGTTGGCCAACTATGGAAGAGGCCCTGGCAGGCCACTCTCGCGCGCGCGATCGTGAGTTTCGAGAAATAGGGAGTTTCAATGCATTGCGCAATGCTGGCAGCAGGCTGCCGGTCATGACTTCCTTTGGCAGAGTGCAGTGCATACCATGTGACAACAGTCTACAGCACCAGCAACTTATGATTGTGATATCTTTCATGTAGCAAGACAAGCAAGATATAGGCTAGCCAAGCTTTCACAAGCAATCGATGCACGGAGAATTTGCCAAATATACATGTAGCAAGCTGCCTCAAAGAATAAACCTGGAGATACTGACCAGTTTAAGTACTCCAAAAGAGCAATCTTGCTGGCAAGCTAGCACAGCTGCAGCCACATCACGGCCCACACCTGTTTACTAAACCTAAAAAGATATTCAGTGTCAGAAATTTCTGGAAGTTTAAACACGCAGGCTATCCCGGCCAAAACACCCCTATTGTGACATTTTGTCAAAAGAATTTCTGAATGTGAACTCCTCACGAGGCGGATCGTTCCCGCTTGTATGTAGCAGTGAGCTCAGCCTGGCGGTCTGCACTGACAGGCGCATGGCGAGCATACTCCATCGTGAACTCACCCTTGCCTTGCGTCATGGAGCGCAGTCCCGTGCTGTACCCAAACATCTCATTCAGCGGCACCTGTCGCCACAGCACACAAGCACACGCGGTCAGAGACTTAGTGGCAATATCCCTCCACAACCTTCTGGCTTGAGCCATATGCGCCGATTCAATTACAGTAACTGTTTCAATTAGCAGCAATTCATGATCTGGCATAAACGCCCGGCATGAATTGCAATGCATTATTGCATTGACAGACGCTCGCTCAGGGAGCAGAAAAGAGAAGGGTACAGCCAGCCAAATATGAGATCAACAGCACTGCGGGAATGGTCCACACTAATATAACCTTAAGAATAGCATCTCATCACACTCCAGCCAGAATCCGAGGAGAGCAAGCCCGCACAGGCAGCAATAATTTGCCGGAAATGTGGCTGCACAGTTATTCACTCAAGTCGAGACTTGTTGGGGTGCAGCTGACCTGGGCCTGCATGACGACATCATCGGCCTCGGCTTCGGAGTTGAGGATGATGCCCTTGCGGCGGTTGAGGTCGCCGATGATGGCGCCCTGGAACTCGCTGGGTGCGCGCACGTCCACCGCCATTACGGGCTCCAGGATTACGGGCGCCGCGCGCATGAACGCCTCCCGGAATGCATACTGGCACGCCAGCTTGAACGCCATCTCACTACTGTCCACAGCATGCGCCGCTCCATCCGTCAGCGCCACCCGCACGCCCTGTGCACAAGCCCACACTCAACAACTGAGCTGTTGCATCGCCATGGCGCCACTCGAGGCTTCAGACACAACATGAGGCGGAGAATTTGTGTCTACAAAGTTTTCAACCTTTGCCAGCACTGCAGAAGCAAGCACTTTCACTGACAGAACAAGTTTCGAACTTCACTTCACATCCAGTTGCCATGGTGAAAACCATCACAAGCATGCCTTCAACCATGCAGTAAGCTGGCGGCACCCTGGGCTTGTGATCAGGGGTGAGGACCAAAGCAGTGGCTAATAGCAATGATAAGAGGTGAGGCGCACCTGCACGGGGTGGCCGGTGAGGCCGCCGCAGTTGGCCGCCTCGCGGAAGCCCTTCTCACAGGCTGGCAGGAAGCTGGGCGAGATGGCGTTGCCAATGATCTCCCTTGAGAACACCACCCTCTCCGGCTCATCCTCAGGCAGCGGCTCCATGTAGCCTATCACCCGCCCGTACTGCCCCTGGCCACCTGGTCATCATAAATGCGCAGGACCCACTCAGATTGTCGCAATCTGTGTCAAGATATCTGAGATGTACTCTGTCAACTGCAATGTTTGCGTTCCTTCTGGACATGCAACCTGCACACCTGTCTGTTTCTTGTGGAGGTAGTCAAAGTCCACCCGCTTTGTGATGGCCTCCAGGTAATTCACCCGAGGCTTGCCCACCTCGGCCTCCACCTGACAGTCCGCAACACCAGCCAAAATCGCATGGCTTTCATCTGTAGCAAAGCTGTGACTGCAGGCAAGGCAATATACTGCCGGCATATATGCCAAAACCCCACAAGCCTCACCTCGTATTCCCTCTTCATGCGCTCCACATAGATGTCAAGGTGGAGCTCGCCCATGCCGCTGATGATGGTCTGGCCTGTGTCAGCGTCTGTACTGACCTGCACACCCAGGCACACCTTGGTCCACCCCAATGTCCTACTTGGCAGTCCAGCATGATTTGACAAGTTCCGGAGCACAAGCTTGGCTGGGTCCAAAAGCTGCATGGTGACATTGAGCAAGCACCTTGAATGTGGGATCCTCCCTTTGAAAGCGACTGAGAGCCTTGGAGAAATTTCCAGCTGCCTGTCGCGTCTTAGGAGTGATGGCGAGACTCATGACCGGGTCTGGCACGTTCATGGATGTCATCGTGTACCTGCATGGACATGAGTTGAAGACTGAGCCACGGCAATAAGTACTACAGAGGCCTGATAAGAAGAGCTCTTGAGGTGGGTGGAAAGACAGTCAAACAACTTGTACAGAACGCGCATAACCTGACAGTGCCATCCGTGAAGGTGTCCCCAGTGGAGCACTCAATGCCAAACATGGCGACAATGTCCCCAGCGCCCGCCTCTGTGATGTCCTCCATGTCCTTGCTGTGCATGCGCACCAGCCTTGGCACCTGCCGACACAGGCTCAGGGCTTGGTGTCCAGACAAAGGCACGGTCCTGGACCACAACCCCAGCACCTCCTAGGTGCACGAGCCAGTGCCGCACATGGCACAGTGAACAGCTGCAGGGTCCTGACCTTGATGCGCTTGCCGGTGACAACATTGATGACATTGTCGCCCTTGCAGATGGTGCCAGAATAAATGCGCATGTAGGTCAGCTGCCCGAACTTCCCCTCCTCCAGCTTGAATGCCAGCGCCACCAGGGGCCCACCTCTTGAGCTGGGCAGCTCCACAGGCTGCTCCCCATTTGCAGCATCCTGCGCCCATACATTGCCAGTGATGCCCTTGCCCGCCCCCTTACAAGCGGCCATAACGACAAGATGTTCTGCAAGCTGCTCAGGATGCCCCACTTCAGAAGTTCAGGGGGCAAGGACTGCCGAGCTCAAGTGAACAGCGGGTGCACTGATGACTGCACAGAAGCAGGGGCCAGAATATAAGTGCTGCTGAGGTTCATCAGGTTGGATATGAACCCCCAAGTCCACAGCCTGATCCAATAAGAGGACACCAGAAGGGCCCTCCACTCTTTGCGAGGGGGTGCACACCAGGGCAGTGTTGGTGACTTCGGTGGGAGAGGGCAGGTAGTCGGTGACGCCATCAAGCAACAGCTGGACGCCCTTGTTCTTGTAAGCACTGCCCATGAAGATGGGCACAAAGGCGAGGCTGGTGGTGGCGCGACGGATGGCGCCACGCAACATGTCCTCATCGATGGGCTCCTCCATCAAGAAGAGCTCGCCAAGCTGCTCGTCCACGTCGGCCAGTTTCTCTATCAGCTCCTTACGCTTCTCTGCCGCCTGTGCAGTCTGTTCTGCTGACATGGGCACCTGTACAGAGCATGTGGGAGGGTGTCTGGTACTGCCAAGGGCTGCCAGATTCAACACTAAGGTCAAACAGCACACAGGCGCATTGTTGCTCATAGAAAATTCAAAAAACCTATTTACCCAGCATCCAACACACCTCTATGATGTTCTCCCCATTATCACCCTCGAAGGTAAAAGCTTTCATCTTTACGAGGTCGATCAACCCCTTATGGTCCTCCTCCAGACCAATCGGCAGTTGCACAGGAGCGCAATTTAGCCGCAACTTCTCCTGCATCTGACCAATGACCTGTGCCGCAGCGCCACGCAACAATTCTTACCAGAGCAAAATCCACACCACTCCATTGTGTGTGACAGGTAGCTAGATAGCAAAGCCAGTTGTTCTCGGAGACTCTCACTCACCTTCCATGGATCAGCGCCAGCACGATCACACTTGTTGATGAATGCCAGGCGAGGAACATCATACCTCCGCATCTGCCGGTCCACTGTAATGCTCTGACTCTGCAGCATGCACACCAGCAAAGGTCAGCAAACCATGTGTTGCCTATTGGTGTCAGAGCAGATTGAGGCCAACAGGAAAGCACAGTTCCATCCATTTTCCTGTTGACCTGCTTTCCAGAACCTCAAAAGCTCTTGATAACAAGGTAACATCAATTCCGATGATTCCAGATGCACTTACAGCCAAAAGCACTGAAGCTCATGCTAGTAGTAGCATACCTGGACACCACCTACAGAACAGAGGACAAGGACTGCCCCATCCAGCACCCTCAGCGCCCTCTCAACCTCAATGGTGAAATCGACGTGTCCGGGTGTATCAATGATATTGATTTCAGTATCCTTCCAGGTGCAGTAAGTGGCAGCTGACTGAATGGTGATGCCTTTCTCCCTCTCCAGATCCATGTGATCCATTTTTGCACCCACACCATCCTTTCCACGCACCTGCACAGCCCCACAGTGAACGCATTGTAACGCGCCATTCAAGGTCTTGGCCTGAGGCAGACAAACACAGGCATAGATTTCCTCACATTTATATCATAGATAAAATGATGCACTCACCTCATGGATTGCATGTATCCGCCCAGTGTAGAACAGAATGCGCTCCGTCAGGGTTGTCTTCCCAGAGTCAATGTGTGCAGATATTCCAATGTTTCGGATGTGCGAGAGCTCATCAGGGTCATCCACAGATGTTTGAGCAAGAGGCAGAGCGCTAAAATTCCTGCAAATAGAAGTAGCTACCCTCAGATCGCAAATACACACATAAGGTTTTGTACTCAAAACTTGATGCCCTGGCTCCTATGCTTAGCTGAGTCGATATGAAAGCCGCTGGAATGTTGATCGTAATAAAATAATGTTTTGCAAGTAATGCTTTGGCCAACCGCAACCGCTTGGGTGTGCACACAGGAATATGCTTGCTTCTCCAGAGCACATCAAGCCCATTTTCAGTTCTGCTGTAGCGATGTGTATTTCATGTCCCCATCAGAAAAGTACCTGAGGACTATAAGCTGCTGCGAAAACGAGCCGCCTAGATTAGGTCTGCTTGGTACGCATCCCGTTGCTGATTCAGCAGCTAGCAACTGTCGAAGTGCTAGACTTCCCGAGAAACTGCGACTAATTTCATCAACGCATTTAGTCACCAGATTAAGGCAACGACCCGCAAACAACGTCCTCATCCCTGCAAAACTGCAGTTGTCTTCGAAAGTAAAATTACATTAAATAAAATAATCGACAGCCTAGGGACAGATATTGAAAGCGTTATGGAGTAATTGATTCGTGCTAATAATCAGGTGGAAAGTTATTGCTCGATGCAACAGTCGCAGACCAGTGCCACGGTGGATGCCATGTTTGGCGGTGGACCTGACCTCCAGATATTTCACACACCCTAGGGCCCTGAACAGGGGGTACTAAGTTAGGTTAGATTTAGTACCCCCTGTGTCGAAAGGGGGGTCCAGACCATAAGATCAATCAAGAGAGACAGGAATATCAAGGGTGGACAGAGCATGTACCTTACGTTCCAGCTGAATTTGTAACATTCCTAGTCTTACAATCACTGATCACTGGCAGTGCTTCCAACATTCTTGGGGAAAGCCAAACTTTGAAGCATGAAGCACCAGCTGCAGCATGCACATTCTAATCTTGATCAACAGGCTTCAAAATATGCCCCTGCAGGGCCAACTAGGCTGAACTTGCAGCAGATCCAAGCCCAAGGGCAGGGGCCACACCGTGGCTTGCCTTTACTAGGGACCAAGCAGCACTTACAACTCCAGGTCACTGGGTCTCCACTCCAGCAGCTTCCATACTTTGATTTGAAGGAGTCCAAGTTCTGAGTCAGCCTTGGGCGGACATTGCAGCACATCGAGGCTGGCACATAAAGCCGCCCACAAAGCAGCCTCAACTGAGTATCACTTATTACTGTACACGACTTGGTCCTTGCGCGGCCGGTCCTGCACCGAACCGGGCTTCACCTTTGAAGCTTCATGGTGCGCCAGCTGCGATGGCACCGTCGCTCCGCTGTCCTCCAGCAGCCTCTTGAGGTCATAGAAGACCTCGGTGTCCTGCATCACAGAACAGACTCAGTCCACTCCGACAAGCTCTGCATGGACACTCTCAATAACTCCGTTAGGTGGCAAGCAGGATCCTCACACATGCAAGCTTCAAGCAGCAAGAGAACATCAAGCCAAGCACATGTAACACTCACCGACATGGTCAGGAAAGTCACGGCATAGCCGCTCTTGCCAGCGCGCCCTGTGCGACCGATGCGGTGGGTGTAGTTCTCGATGCTGTGGGGCATATCATAGTTGATGACTGCCGCCACATCCGGCACATCAATACCTCTGCCAGCGACATCCGTGGCCACCAGGACATTGTACTTGTCCTCCCTGAAGCCTGCCAGGCCGGCCTCACGCTGATCCTGCACGCACACAATGCCAAGGACGTCTGCACTTGCCTTGTGAACACTGGTGCTGCATGCAGCTCACAGCAGGAACCCAGCAGTGGGTTTCATCAGGACGACTCTCAGACCTTCGTATCTGGACAGTGTGCATGTTCATGATGTGAAGGTGGATATAGATGCCGACCTGGGTCTTGCCGCCGTGCAGGACAGTGCAGCGGTAGGCAAGATGGTCAAGGTGGCGTGACACCACATCACAGTGGGTCTTGGTGTTGACAAACACGATGACGCGCTTGTCCCCACACCGCGCCAGGTTGTCCTCCAGCAGCCGCAGCTTGTCGTTGTCCTTGCACACAACCACTTCCTGCACCACAAACTTCAGCACTGAAGCACCCACAATCAAACAATGCTTGTGAGCAGCAACATCCAGCACATGTGTGGCGCCAACAGCACAGAGCCCGACCTGTGTGACATTGTCGGTGGCCTTGCCGGCGCTGCCGATGTTGATGACGACAGGGCGGCGCATGTACTTGCGCGCCAGGCGCTCCACGGCGGGAGGCATGGTGGCGGAGAACATGTAGGTTGTCCGGTACACGCGATTCTCCTCCAGCTCCTCTTCCTCTTCCGGCTTCAGATTTGTGCTCGGCATCGCATCCAGGACTCCCCTCACCTGCACCGTAATTATCAACCATGGTCACAATGCTTGCACTGGTGAAATGTCAACGTTCCGCTCCTGGCATAGACATGCAAAGCGCAGACTGCTCTCGCCATAAATCTCTTGAGCCTATCAAGAATGGCGCCCACACAGATTCCAAGATGCACGGCACACCTCTCACAGGTAACAGGAGGGTACTCTTGTGGATTTATCCAGTCCACTGGGTAATCTCACGGGCTTGGACCTGTTCAGGCTCAAAGGCAAAACTTGTATGACGGGTGTGAAGAGGCGTCTGACCTGCGGCTCAAAGCCCATGTCAATCATGCGGTCGGCCTCATCCAGCACAACATAGTTGCACTGGTTGAGCACGGCATAGCGCTGCTCCAGGCAGTCCAGCAGGCGGCCGGGCGTGGCGATGACGATCTCACACCCCTTGCGCAGCTTGAACCCCTGGTCCTCGATGCTCTGCCCGCCCACCACGCTCACCATGCGGAACTCCGTGAACTGCGCCAGTTTCTGCGTCTCCTCCTGTACCATGCCCCCAAAAGCTGTCACACAATTGGCCTAGCCAGAGCAGGAACTCCTTTGACGACCCAATGACTTGATCCACATGGTTTGAGCGTCCAGGGGGATGCTGCAGCCGCTTACAAGGACATGATTAATAGAAGTGATGAGTGGTGGGGCACTAACCTCAATTTGCTGCGCAAGCTCGCGAGTGGGAGCCATGACAACGGCGTATGGGCCCTCTGCCGCAACCTCCTCCGTCATCTTGGGCTGCTTCATGATGTAAACCAGCATTGGAAAGACAAAGGCGGCCGTCTTGCCTGACCCTGTCTCTGCAACTCCGATGACATCGCGAAATTTGAGGCCCAGCGGGATGGCGGCCATCTGGATGGGTGACGGCTTCAGGTATTTCATCTTCACAATGGCCTGCACATGCACACTCATGTATTTCAATTCCCTAGAAAGCATATTCCCAGAATACAACGCATATCTTGCCATCATCATCAGCGTTCCTCATACAACAGAATTAAAACCGTTCTCCCTGGTTGAATGTGTCTCGGAAGATGCTGTCGAGGGATGTTTGTTTGACCCAATACAAGGGAGCAAACACACCTCCATAAGGGGCTGGGGCAGGCCAGCCTCCTCCCAGTTGCGGATGGGCAGCGTGGAGCCTGTGTTGCCCTTGTAGGCAATAGAGAAGTCCTCACGGAAGATGCGCCAGTCGCGCTCCGTCATCTCCTCCCTGCTCTTCTCCGTCCAGTGCTTCTCCACGCGCTTGTCAAAGTCATCGTACGTTTCCGCAGCAAGTTTGCGATCCCTGTCCCTCTGCCTGTCCTCCTTTGTCTCCACCACACCCTGCCCCACAAGCACTTGTCAGCGCTAACTCAATCTTATGCTCCCATCATGACTCTTGCAAAGGAAGGCTTGCCCTCTCATCCTGCAAAAGCTACCAGTCCTCTGCAAGTGCCAAGAGTCTGGTGGTAAGGCAAGCAAGCATTACTCGATCATTTTATCAAAGTTGAATCAATATTGTCTGGGCCGAAGTACGGCAGAGAAAGATGTTCAGGTAGGTGCACACCGCGCTCTGCCGCATCTTCTTCAGCACATCCTGTTGGTGAGCGGCAGCCGCCTTCATCTGCTCGCGCCGGTCCACGCCGGCGCGCAGGCCGCGGCCGAATAGCAGCGCAGCCTCGTGGGTGTTGTTGTACAGGGGGTTCAGGTCCTTGGAGGTGTCGTCCTGGGCCTCCCAGTCAAAGTTGAAGCGAAACTTCTCGCTGGGCTTCAGCGTCTTCTTGCGCACCTTCTCCGTCCCCAGATACTGCTGCTTGATCAGCAGCAACTCCTTCTCTCTTTCACGGTCCTGCTCGCACCAAGGCAGTGTCACTGACAAGTCCTTGAAAAGACCATGCACTTCCCTGATCCCCCTCGGCACCCACAACAGGACACATTACTGTCAGCAGTGCAATGTGCAATGCCGGCCTTGATCGCCAATTGGCAAGCGAATGGAGAAGAATGACACGGACCTCATTTCGACGTCTGCGATCTTCCTGAGCCTTTCGGTCTGCCTCGCGCTGCTTCTCCTTCTCAATGTTATCAACATATGCTAGGTGATTTTTCCTGAGCTCCTCCGCCCTGCAGGTGTCACCTGCTTCAGTTTTGTCCTGTGATGCAACAAGAAAGTATGAGGGTGCAGGGCTTGAGCAATACTTACTTTGCTTTTTGAAAAGCAGCCTCTTCCTGCCGGCGCTTCAACGCCAGCTCCTCACGTTGTTTCTTGGACAAGAACTTCGGCTGCAGTTACCACACACAGCAGTCAGCACTTTACTACAGCATGGCCCAAAATGGAAAGGTACATTTCTCTCCTTCACATAACAGCGAAGCCGGTACAAGAGAAGGGTAGATTGTGATCACCTTTGCCTCCGCTTCCTGTTCAATCTGCTTCTTCTTGAGGAGCTCCTCCAGTGATAGAGGCTGCAAGCATCACGAAACGCACTTTCAGGACCAGCTGCACTCAAGCTGGCAAGGATGAACATTGCATCACAACAGATCATCGACAAAAGATGGGGGCACACCTCCGCCTTCTGGTTCCCATTCATTGCTGCAGACGCTCTGCCGTTCGCCAAGTCTCCACCTCCTTGAGTCTCCTTGTCACCCGTGACAGAGCTGTCTTTTCTGCCTCTTTCTTCTTTACCTCCCTCTGCTTTCTTGGTGGCATTGCGATCCCTTTCCCTGTCCCGGTCTACCTCTCTGTCTCTTTCTCTGTCCCTGGCCCTGTCCTTCTCTCTATCCCTGTCTCGGTCCCTGTCCCTGTCTCTCCTGTCAGCAGCTTCCCTTTCCTTTCCCATATCCTGTCTTCTGCCACTATCCCTATTGCTTTCCCAGTTGTCGGGGCGCCTTGCTCTTTCCCTGCTCCTGCTGCGTGCCTTCTCCAGCTTCCTGTCAGGACTTGTGCTTCTGCGCCTCTTGGCGTCCCTGTCATCCGCTCTGCCATTCCTAGACACAGGACTGCGCTCTCGTTTGCGCACATCTCTATCCTTGTCTCTATAGCCATCACGGTGCCTGTCTGACTTGTCGTCAGGAGATCTTGATCGTGGCATCACTATCCAGAAGCAGATCGAACCACAATGAGGACTCGATTCAATCTCCCTAATTTAATACTGATAAACTTGAGTTTCTTATTATCAATAACACGACTGTCAAATGGGAGGGTTTTCCTTTCCAACAGACTTTCAGTCAACAAACTTGAAGAGCACGATCTAGCTGCACAGTAGCAATCAGCAAGATACTTTCCCAGGACGCACAATGTGTGGCAAAGTGCTTTTCTGGGCAAAGTCTGCAATGTTAAAGACATGCCAGCACCTGTCGACGGCCAGGAACGCCTCACACTTGCCGAAAGCACAGAAAGCTCAAGTACTGCTGCTCAGCACTATCGAGCCTGGCATAGCGCTGAATAAATTGGCAACATCTGGTTGTCAGGGTGTGCTGTTGCTCGTTGCCAGGCAGTGGTCACAGAAAAGTCAAACATCATGTCCATCTTATCAAATGTAGACTGGCAGAAACAGGGCAGCGAGGCCTTTACCTACCTCAAGGGTCTCGGGAACAAAGTGAAACAAATGGCACTGCAGCTGACCGAGGTTGAAATCAAGGTTGAAGACGCTACAAACAACCAACCTTGGGGGCCTCACGGGAAGGACATGGCCGGTAAGATCAATATACAAGGGGTTTGCTCAATGCAAGTCTGAGAGACGATTCGTGGCCTAGATTGAATGCATGGGACAGCAATGTTCAGGGTATGTTATTGATGTTGGAACCCAACACAGCATCCTCTTCTGCTCTCCACTCCCCCAAAGTTCTTGGGGTTCTTCGAACTCAGATTTCCTGTTAAACTTCGTGAGGTTAATCTTAACAAAGGACAATCGACTGACATCTATCATGGAAGTTTGTACTGCAGCACTGCAGGTCAGAGTTCGTTCTCAGTATATTTTTACCCACCTGATGATGATAGCCTCCTGAGGAAGCTCCCGTGGTGCACACGCAGAAATCACAAAAGCCTCGTATGATATCGAGAGCTATAAGCAGATAATGGGCGTGTTGGCTCGGCGCCTGCAAGATCAGGGGGAGGACTGGCGACATGTGTACAAGTCTCTGCTTCTCCTCGAATACATGGCGAAGCACGGGCCCCAGAAGGTAGGGTCACTATCCCAGGTGTTGATTGTACCTATGTTCCTGTCCGCTCGGCCATGTGCAACCCAATGTGTGCAGGTGGATGTGACCATATTTTTTCACCTCCCAGGTGGTGGAGGAGCTGGTGTCCAACTTGGGTGTCATTGAGAAGCTGACTTTCTTTGAGCACAAGGACGCTAATGGAAAGGATTGGGGTCTCAACGTCCGCCAGAGAGCAAAGGAACTGGTTGCCTTGGTGAATGACCCTGAGCGGATGCGCGCTGAGCGTCAGAAGGTCAGATACTTTCAGAAAGTGTCCTCCAGACACGGCAATAGTGCTTATTAAGAAGAATTCTGTAAAGCTGAAATCGCACAGCATGGTCAAAGTATATCAATGGCAGTGTTTCCTCCAATGGTCTTTTTTCCCGCAGCGATAGTGACCCTTTGACTCACTGCAGGCCAAGGCAAATGAGGCAAAGTACACAGGAGTTTCATCAGAAGACCTGCGAAGTGGCGGCTTCGGCGCTAAATCTTCAACTGGGTTTGGCTCGGGAAGCCTCGGAGGTTTATCTGCTGGCAGTTCCACCAAGTATCGGGCTGGTGGTGGCTTGGGTGGCTCAGGCTTCGGGTCTGACAGCCGCAGTACCCTCTACGATGACTACGATGACCCCTCTCGCAGCGCTGAAACTGACAAGGTGCTGTCCCACTCGTCCCATACTTGCTATCAGTGGACCCATTGCTCTGCAGGACGGCTCACATGTACGCCATGTGGTGCAGGATCTTTTGCACCCACAAATTGTTGGTTCCTTTGCACCATGTCACACTGCCATGGCTCAGTGTCCTGGCATTGCATTCGTTTCGTTCATTTGTACGAGCTCTTGCATAAGCGTGTTGTTCATGCTGAGGCTGATGGGCTACAGAAGGATCCAAAGGAGGCGACGCGCGAGCGCATCGAGCGGCTAAAGCGGGAGGGTGTTGTGGACCCCGATGACCCCGGCGCCATTCCCCCGGCGCGTACTCCCGCCCTCAAGCCCGGCCGCATCGCCGTTTCAGAGGTGCTTCCTGTCATCCATTGGTCCACGACTGTGGCCCACCCATGTAACTGTTCAGAGCGCAGACATGAACACAGCTGTCTCCAGACTAATGTTGGTGGCATAAAAGGGTGTGGGCTGCTGGCAGGCCAAGGCAGAGGAGCCGCGCGGCCCAAAGAAACTGTCGGACGTGAAGGTGAATCCCAGCATTGCAGCCTCCCTGGGGCAGCTGCCGGTGCCCACTGCTAAGAGCACCAACAGCACGGCTCCGGCCGCGCAGTCCACACCAACCCCCGCTGCGGCTGACCTGCTCCTCCAGCTGGACGGCCCCGCCCCAGGTTAGCCACCTGATTGCAGATTTGAAGTTTGTGGTTGTGCAGGGCGTGGGAATCTCTCAAGGGACATAGGCATGCTGCCAAGCTGTCAGTGCGTCAACAGGTTTTTATTGTTGATTGTGGCAGGGAATTAGGGAGCCCAGGGGTCCTGTTGGCATTGGGCATCAAATCACACCAAATCTGATTTGCTGCTTGCAGGGGGTGCGGCGGAGGATAGCTCGTGGAACGCATTTGAAGGGCCCCAGCAAACGGCGGCCGACAAGGACTGGCTGTCCTTCGAGGGGGCTCCCTCCTCCAGTGGCACCGCTGGCACCAGCGCAACAGCTGCTGACCCCTTTGCGCAGCTATCTGCGCCCGCTCCCCCGGCAAGCAGAGCTTCCAATCCGGTGAGGCTCATTTCTACAGCTCCTGGATGTGATTAACTGCATTGCAGACGAGCATGATCAAGCAATGCACTGAATGCTTTGGGCTGTTGCGCAGGTGGTTGATCCCTTTGCACAGCTTTCTTCAGGCCCCACATCCAGCATCTTGGTGAGTCCGCAGAACACCAGTGCTCTGTGCTCGGTGCTCGCAGCCGTTGGCAATCTTGGTCTTACAAGGGGTCGGTCCAGCTCATCGGCCTTGCACCTGTGGGAACAGGGATCGTCAGCTCAGGTGGCAGACCCTTTCAACACAGCAAAGCCGGCACAAGGAGCAGCTAAGGCGGCTTCGCAGGCTCTGCCAGAGGACTTCTTTGGAGTGGGACAGCCGCAGCCTGCACCCAGCATGGGCATGGCCTTGCACCAGCAGCCGCAGGTGCCTCCTCCTGCCTGTCCTTGGAGCTTTTCTGTTATTTGTCATACTGCTCTCCACACCCCTCAAGACATCGTCTCGAGTGGGTGCTGTTGTATCCATTACCAGCTCAGCTGCCGTGTACAAAGCTGTACGAAGGTATTTGGTATTTGCAGGGGCTTGCAGGCAATTTCAGCCAGCCTCAGCAGGCAGGGTCTGGGCTGGGAGCCTTTGCACAGCAGCCCGTGCAGGGCTTTGCCAGCTTCGCACAGTCATCTGGGCACTCGCCCACCTGGCAGCAGCAGCAGCAACAGGGCTTTGGCGCGTTCCAACAGCCGTCCTCAGGATTTGGTCAGACTTCTTCAGGGAATCTGGGCTATGGTGGCCAGTTCCTCGGTACATCCAGTCAGCCCAAGCTTGGAGGGCAGGTGAGTGCCGTCACCTCTCAACCTTGCATCAGTGCAAGCTCAAGCTAGGCATGGGGACCAGCATCCTGTGGCGATGTCTGCAACAGATTGTGGGTACTCGTTGCATGCATCTATCAGGATTGCCCAGAATGGCTAGATTTGAAGTTTGCAGATTGAATATGCGCATGCTTTCCATCAGGCAATAATCACCATCCAAGTGAAGAATGTATGGCATCAGCAGGGAACTTCGAGTCTGGCTGTTGGTACAAGTGCACCGTTGAATCCTGCAGCACAGCCGCTCGGTCCCTCATCCAAAGCGAAGGATCCCTTTGCAGACTTGGCGGCTTTTTGAAAATTTTGAGTGACTGGCAATAATTGGCAGTTTGACCCGGGACCATTATTATAGATGTACTATAGACAGTCTGCAATAATGGAGGTAGGGACAGTCACTACTTGCTGGATCATCACAGTAGCTGCATGGATGCCATCCTGAGTATCGTTCGTGTTTGTGCTGGTGCTCTATGGCATGCATGTTTGCTGTGGTGGGTTGACCAACTGCTGCAATCCTGCATGCTGTTGATCAGATAAGCCACAGCTGTAGTGCATCATTAGGTGGATGCCATCAGTGAGATGTGAGTCAGCAGGCGCTCTAAACCCAATTTCTCTACTGGCAAGTCACCCCTTCAAGGGCCTTGCAAGCCATTGCATTGAGCAATCTTTTTTACATTTTACGGCTGAACTCAACAATTTACGGTTGAATTTCGAAATGTGGTTCGTGTCTAGGTCACCATCCCGCTTGGCCGAACACCATGATATATAGTGATTCCACATCACTGATGGCATATGCCAGCATTGACAACTAATCCCAACAGTGTGAACTTAGATGTTGTAAACTAAATTACAATATCTGCAACGGTTCACTGTCACCAGCATGCGACAAATCAGTGGTTACACACATGAAAGCACTATCCAGCAATTGCAGGGCAGACGCTGCAAAAAATCTTTGTGCATTCAACAAACATCAGCGCTATCTGCACAACATTCAAGTAGGCGTTCATCAAAATCTCAGGGAAGAAAAAACACAGCATCATAATCTAGTCTAGTGAGCCAGTAGCAGATCATTTGTAGCCCCGGTCAGAGGAAATAAGCGCGTGTCAGGGCCTTGGACAGCCTAAAATGAGCAGCAAGTCCTTGTTCTAGAGGTATATGCGAGTTCCAAGTTCTACTGAGTTGTCAACAACTGTTGTGGCCAGCTGGCCATGCAAAGCTACCTTAACGCCATGTGCTGATCTACAGAATGAGGAGCAACAGAGAATGAAAAGAAAGGTACAAGCCAATATCGACACGCTGCAGATGGGCATAACAAGTGGAAGTCTACACTGCAGCACTGCGTGGCTGATTTGCTGGCAGCATCACTTCAGGTGAAGTAGTGGGCTGCCTGTTGGCCCCATCTGACAGACTCTCATAACAGAACATGGGGTGCTGTGCCACTGTACCGTTCTTGATACTCAATCCCAGCTCAGCAGACGTGTACAGCATCCAGATCCCAACCTGCATGCAGACAACATATATCGTATGGAGGAACAGTAAGGTAAACGCAGCAGCAACATGCAGCTGCAGAAATGCACCCAACAACAGGGAATGCTTCAAACACAGAAACACCAAAGTTTGATCGTTGGACCCACCGCGACAGTGAGAATTGCCACTTCAATGATGCCCCATGCAATGAGGGCGCCAGCGACGGCTACAGCTAGCACCACCGTGACGATTGCAGCAACTCTGACATTAACGCCACACATCAGAAGGAGATCCGCAAATATTCTCCCCCCATCCAGTGGATATGCTGGCAGTAGGAGGTTGAACGCCATCAGATATATGTTCAACTACAGCGTAGAGAAGTGAGTCAATAAAAATACTTGATAGCAGCCCTTCACATGCAGTGGCAGGGCACTCAACAACATCCTAAGCAAGAACAACATACTAGCTGAATGCAGTGAGCATGACGCAGATGGTGTGAGTCTCCGCAGCAGTGAGGAGGAAAGTTTCGAAGTCACTGACAAGCTCCCAGACATACCCACAGGGGCTGATGGCTCACCTGAGAGGCACCGGCGCAGAGGGCGAGCCAGAAGTGCTGCCGAGGATCAGGCACAGCCAGGGATGGGCTCCAACCATGATACACCACATGGGAAGAGATTGCCAGGATTGCAAACCAGATCAAGAACTGAGGGATGTGCGTCAATGGTCCCGAGATGGACACGAAGGCATCCTTCTTGGGGGTGGTAGTGTGCCCCACAAAAGCAAGACCGCCGAGCGGCCAAAGGAGGATGCCGTGCACTTCAGCACCCACCTGCACAAAGATGGCTCTGAATAACAGCAAACAAATGGTGCATATTCTTCACACAAACTGCAACAGTGCATGTTGTTGTTGCAGGGTATGTACCTTGCGCGAGGCCCAGCAATGACCAAGCTCGTGAATATAGACGGTCAGCAGCAGAATGGGACCAAACAGTAGTACAGCCCATCCGACTGACTGCGCTGAGACGTATGCTTGGCTTAGAATGGCTAGGAAGAGGGTAAGTATGAACAAGACTGCAACAGCCAATAAGTTGCGCTCAGATTGTTCACGCATCTTGACAAGCAATAACTCGCTCGTGCATAAGGGAATCATATGTCAACAGACGTGTGGAGATCCCAAAAACCAAGGATTCCAAACGCGGCATCAATCAATCAAGTATCGGTTACACCCTGAGACCTGTCACCTTCAGGCTTGACTCATCGAGCAGAGGACTTACGATGAAGACGCACAGGAATACCAAAGAGGCTACCCAATGGGATGCTACATGCTGTGAAGAAGTTGTCAGCCATGTGTAATAAGTTCGTCGAGGGACCTTCAGATCTGATCAACAATTCTTCCGGGCTTCATGTGAGCTGCAACAAGTCTTGTCGTCTACTTGCCAGAAAATTCAGCTCTTTGAGCTCATATTAGCTCTTGCCCCAAAAACAATGCCCGCTTGATCAGCTTTGATGGGCACCCAGTCGGGCCCCTGTTGCCAAATCTGGAACATGAGGGCTGGCATGCTTATGGGCATTTGGTTTGGTTTTCATGCATGGAAGTCCTGGTAGATTATGATCCTAATATTTACATCAAGGCGCCACTGGCGCTGGGTATGATACAAAGAGTGTGACTGATTGACTGACTGAATGGCAGTGTTGGCGCAAATTTGCATGTCAAACTTGTTGAACTGGCCATCTCAACATGTAAACTCCCATATGTCATCATGCCTGCAAATCATGCTGCAAGCAATTTGCCACACCCCATGGTATGCATTGGGTTTGCTCCACTCTTGCGCAGCTTCAGGCAGCTCAATGCCTGTACCAAGCGCGCGGTGGCCAGTCTGCGAGGCCCGAATCTGTATGTGATCGAGACAGACAGGTCCAAGCTCTCTGTGTAGTGGGCCCATCGTGGCGGGAAGAACAGCGTGTCCCCTGGCTCCAGGATGGCTTCCATTGCTGTCAACTGCTATGCAACACCACCACATCATACAGTCGCTTCTGACCATGTCAAGCATGTGCGGCAAGCCCAACCTGTCACGATGGAATCTGCAAGTCGATTGTCACTGCACAGCATTTTTACACTTCATCTGTCATCGCACCAGCCAGGACTGCGCACCAAGAGGGCCACCCTGCACCTTTGGGAGTTCTTTGTGATGAGCCTATGGTGAACGCACCTGGTGAAAGTAAGGAAACCGCTTCAGGTCGGGCTTTGCTGGGTCCAGCCTGCAGCGGCGCCGCAGTATGTGCCAGCTCGGATATGGCTGTAGCCTGTCCAAGTCGCTGGGTGGAAACAACAAGAGCCTCTTCCTCCCTCTGATCTGCCCCCATGAGCATGCACACTCAGCCTATGCCAAGAGGCTGCAGGAGCATCTCACACACTCGACCATGCCACATATGTGGTCGTCACCTGCGTGAGAAAGCTTGTGTGGCCGTCGTAATGCAGAGGGCTCACAGCTCCCTGAGGCGAAAGCCACATCCTTGCCACTTGCCGCACTGCCATCCCCTCTTCAGGGTCACTCTCATCTGCAAAGCATATGCACTCATGGTTCCCTGACAGCCTTGCACCAGTGCATGCCTGCTGAGCTTGTCAATTTGTGCAGCAGAATTGAGTGAGCCATCAGCAGGGCTGGGAGTTACCGGGCTGCAAGATGCAATTGAAAGGGGGTCCAGTGAGATCCACATCCTGCAGAATCTCTGGCCACAGTGGTGACTGCATGTAGTAAAACTCCTCAGGGTAGATAAGAGGCGGCAGCTTGCAGCCAGACTGCATGCGCAGCGCGAACTCGCGCAGTGGCATTCCGGGAACAAGCATGCTTGGCGCAGACCGCTGGGACCAGAAGGCTAGGTAGATCGGCATCAGCCGTGGCTCCACAAATGTGAAGCGCAAGCTTGGTGCTACCCTCACTTTCACTGTATTGGCGCCAACAGCAACTTTCAGAAACCTCACTGGTCTTGTGATGAAGGGAATGGATGCATAGACTCTGAATGCTGGCGATATTCATGCATCCACTTATCTTTGGTGACCATGCGTCCTTGCCAGCCAGTCCAGTGTCCACTTCTCTAACGCTGGCCAATGGCGCATTGGTCCTTTGATCAATACAGGTGCTGCATCGTTTCCCGAGGTCTGAGCAGCATATTGCCTGAGGCGCCTCTGCGCCTCTCTCTTCTCTTCTTGATCTAGCCAATTTAATATCTCGACTGATCCGCTGACACTGTGGGACAGCCCCATCCGTGTCAGAACAGCAACAAGACAGTCTGTAGACCAGTTCCTGTGTGAAACCAGTCAGACCGCAGCAACAATATGGAGATGCAAAGATGAACATCATACAAACACGGTAGCGGCAGAACTGTACCTGCAATATGTTTCAGGAAGACGTCCACTCACAGCACTTTCATCCAGGGGTTTATTTGGAGTATCACCCGCTGACGCTTGCATTGACATTGACAACAGCTGTCTGAGCTATCTATGTCGCAATAAGTTACACTACAACAGTCATAGCTTACTACCTCTGCAGTCTAAGTCTGTTTTATTGCCTTTTGGAAGATGCTGCACTCAGAGGGAGTGTTGCGACACCTCTACCTGCAGGACACCTGCCACGTGCCCAGAATTGCAGACACTGCAGCATGAAAATGCGGCATTTTAAATGCCCACGAACATGGCCACAGGTTGTGGCTACTTCATTGACCAATATACCAGTTTGTATCACAAGACGAATATCTGTCAAGCAGACAGCCAGCACCGGGTGACCACTGGCCCAGTCCTGCCGCGGCCGCCGCCGGCCGGGCAGGACTCCTCGAGCTCGGAGGCGCCGCCGGGGGCCTCGGAAGCAAACCTCTGATGTGCAAGTACCCATGGCTACCATGCAGCAATGAATCTAATCCAACTCTGTCGGAGGCGAAGTAATTAATTGTGCGTTTAGATTCCAAACAGTTATCAGAATATTCCATTTTTAAGGCATGTCTCATGTCTCAAGGCTTGGCAGATGCAGTACAATTCCTACTTCTGCTCTGTTCTGCTTTCTGCCAGCCCTGCATATCAATCCTAGAGTTTATGAGAGTCATATCAGTTGCACAATTGTGCATGCAGGAGTGTTGATTGCATGAGGCACGCCCTTTGCCATGGTGCTTGCTCTGCCTCGTATGCGCCATCACCCTTGTGATCAGATGCATCAGATCCATATGGTCAGTTGTGTTTAGGCGCCAAGCTTGTGTTCACAACAAAAGGCCCGGTCCGTCATTTTGTTAGCTGGCCTTGTGTTCTGCATGCAAGAGCCTTGCGTAGTGCGTCCACACTCCAACAACAACAACTCATAACCTCAACCCAATGCCTCACTCATGCCCTACTATACACCATGTACTCCCCTTGCAAGAGCACTCATGTAAACCAAGTAAATCAAGTCTTGACCATCAATTAATCATCAAGACACGCAGCCCAGGATACTTATTTCCAAGGTCGATGCATGTGGTACCAGTCAATCGCTCTGGCCACGAGCATGAGTCATGAGTAATGACAGTGACTTGTTCCTGCGCAGTTGATGACCAACACTTGCACAAGACAAGCAGTGCTAGCAGCAGGAGCTCCGCGGCATCTGCTTCTCAAAGGCTGGGATTGCAGGAGTGGGTGATGATGGTGAGGCAGGGTGTCTGGCGGGGTATCTGAACTCCTGCGCCCTGATGCTAGGCGATGTGGGCCGCACTTCTGGCGACCACTGCCGCTGCTCCGGTGACACGCCCGCCATGTCCTCTGCGACTGTCTGGAACAGAGCATGCACCCCGATGCCTAGACAACAGCACACCGGCACATGTCAACGACCACGAAATGCTTGATGTACACAAGAATCTGTGCACGCTAAAGTACTCAGCTAAGCTTGTGGATGAGCTGTGTGGGTGTGCTCTGCTGTTGTATGTCAGTGTCTACATGAGACAAGCCGAAGTTGCCAAGGGATAGTGAGACCCACACACCCTGTTTTGCTGACGTGACAAACACACGAGGAGCGCCATAGTGCGGCACTACTAGCTGCTTTGCATACTCGGCCACATCCTCATCGCTGACTTCGCGCCTGCCAGACGTCGAGGTGATGGAGGATGCAGAGAGTTGCCTGGACCGTGTTGAACTGGCTCCACCTGGCCCACAACAGCATGGATTTGCACCCCTTTACTCTTGTTATCTTACTTATGCCACACGACACTGCATGGTCTCACAGGCCAAGGCCAATCTGGTAACGCAACACCATTTGACCGGACAGATTCTGGTAATGCAGTCCCCACTACCATCAACACAGCAGACAACAGGACACTCCACAGCCACCAAACTTCACCAAACAGTGGTGAACGGTAACCCATCCACCAGTTAGGATGGTAACCTAATCAGCTCAGTTAGATTGGAATTTCTACAATCTCTCTTCTCCATAGTACGAGAGACTGCCCACCATTGGTGGAATCGTCACCGTCCACCTCAGGATCGGGCTGCACCGTGCCTACACTGGGCAACTCTTCTAGCTGATCGCACTTTGTGAGAGCTATGTATATCCTGCAGTCTGGCTGCGTCTCCCTCACTTCCTCCACCTGCGCCAGGACAGCAGATAGTGGACCCTCTCCCACTAATTGAGCACTCTGGGATGCACGGCTGTCATGGGGTCTTGATCTATTGCAGAGCTGCAACTTGGCAAGCTCCTTGTTGCAGGTGCCGTACCCAGAATTTGAGCTTGTCGAAGCTCTTGCGGTCACACGGATCAAAGCACAGAATTGCTGCCTTTGCCCCTGCAGTGCATGTATCGCGAGTTGGCGCTCGTGCTGAGAAAATGCACCGATAGAGTTACCCTTTTAGAGACTTTTAAGTTTTTTTCAAGGAGTATCAAGAAAGAGTTCATGATGGCTGGACAACAGGGTGAAGGACTCACCGTTGTAATACATTCGACTGAGGCTCTCAAACCGTTCTGCACCAGCCGTATCCCATATTCCAAGAGACACAACTCGGCCACTGTGCACCTTAATCTGCAACACAACACCTGAGTTTCAACGTTTTGAAGCAAATCTAGCAGTGGGTAAGATCAGGAAAAAGATGCAAACAACCACCTAGCTATCACAGTACTAGGCTTAGTCCAGCCATGGGGCAGACCTTCTTGGCTGCAAACGCGGCACCAATGGTGTTTTTAGGAGTCAATTCGAAGATACTGTTGATGTATCTGTCCACAAGGCAAGACTTTCCTGCAAGACACAGCCCCCACCAATATAACCAGACGACTTCCAGAGACAGACCAATCTTAAATGAGGCCACGCCTATGACAGAAAATATTGCTGAAATCAATGCAGTTATGCAAATCTGATTTTACGACTCTATTTGCTGAGCTCACTTATGAACTGGATGTGTGCTCATCATGGATTCTAACCTACCTACACTCTGCTGCCCCAGGAGAACAACCTTGACATCGACCTTCGCCATTACTGTCAGCGATCATGTTCTACTTGTGTAAGTGAGTGACAACCCTCACAGCCATTTGTCGTTCCTCAGGCGGATGCCTTTCAGTACGAAATCACAAACAGGGTGCTGTGGTTTGTCCGATGAGCGCTAGGAGGAACGAAGGTGATGATCTAATTTGAAGAAGTCAGTCCGTGGTGCAGATGGCAGCATAGTGTGCAACATCGTGCATCTAGCGTTCCAAGGGTTTGCCCAAGTGGCGAGATGGGGAATTAAAAGGGGGCTGCCCCCGTTTCCGATTGAGCAGCTGCCTTTCGAGCGCCACCAGGAGCGCAATAGTTGTCCTCGACGAGGATTGTCATGACATTGCTGGCATGCTGGCCAGGTCCATGTACATGCATGTCACTGCCTAAGCACGATAAAACGGTTGCCTGAGCCAGGCGGAACCTCCTCAAGCTTGGCCACCTTCTTGACCAGCTTGGTAAACTCCTTCTTCTGCTCGGCATTTGTTCCTTTGAAGTGCGACTTGAATCTGGCTGTCAGCTCGCTGGAGGCAATAGGCCCAGACGCCTTGAGGAAGTCTACAATCTCCTGCTCAGTCACACCGCCGGCGCTGGTGGCCCCAGCTGCGCTCTCCTGTGGCTGCAGAGTACAGGGCACAAGCAGTAAGAGACGACTGATATACATCCACTCTCTGTTTTCCCACAGTCCATAAGAAGTGCACAAGTATAATGTAGGCGGCATCCATTACACATACCTTCTTCACGCCGTCTAGCTCTGCATCATCAGCTTTTCGCTTTGTAGGCCGGCTTTCCACATTCGGCTCAGCCTGCTTGGACGTCGATGGTGCCGCTGTAGGGGTGGGAGTGGGCCTTCGTCCCGTTTCAGCAGTGCCATCCTGCTATTGCACAAGTTGATCCCTCAAAATTCTCTTTCACACACAACAAAAAGAACATCCTCATTTTGCCAAGATGACCCACTCATATTCTGTCAAGAATCATGCTGAGAGAACCACCGTTTTAAGGCCTGCAACAGGGGCATCCAGGTCCTCGTCATCCAGATCATCCTCGTCGTCATCATCATCCTCGTCCTCTGACTCAGATTCGAGGCCGGCATCCTTCAGTCTGCCCTGTATGGAAATGCCAGCCGCCCGTCGCCTGTCCTCATCACTGTCACTGCCAGCCCTCACAGCCCTGCACAACAAGCCAGTCCTGTCTGAGATCAAATCACTTGACAGCCCTAGCATTGATCTAACCAAGACCTGCACATGGCTAGGGAAACATGCATGTTACATACAGGAGGCAATCAAGTGTGGTGGGGTCTGACTTTGGAGGGGTTGGAGTGCCGTCAGCATCCTCGCCGTCGTCGCCCATGTCCACATCATCATCCGCTCGTTCCTCCTCATGCTCCCAGTCTTCCCCCTTGCCATCCTTGTCAACCTGCATGCATACCATAACCTCATCAATTCTGTGCAGCAGATGGTTGACTAGAACGACATGGTAAATCTTAGGTGCAATTTTCTACGTGGGCACAATTCCATAGACTAATGTGACCAGCAGAGTCAAGGGACCCCTCCTTTAAATAATAAGGGGGGACGTCTGGAGTGCTGAAGATTGATCACACTGGACAAAATGGGAGAGGGCATCTCGAAGATAGGCTTACAGCAACATCTGCTCCCTCGTCTGCTTGCCCTTTGGGCAGTCCATTTGGCCCAGGACCCGCCCCTGCCCCACCACGGCGTCCCCTTGACATGAAGTCCTCCTCATCCTCTTCCTCCCTGTCTGAGCCTGATGCTGCCTCATCCCCCTCTGCACCGCCCTTCTCGTCCGCTGATTGCCGTTACCAGAGATCCAATGTCAGGCGACCTTGGTTGACACTTTGAACTAAATCTCTCGTACGTTCAACAAAATCACTCACACACTGGTGATTTTAACCTGGTGGGGCTGACCTTGGGCCATCAAAGCAGCCAATCGGGAAGTTGTTGCTCCAGTGAAAATAGTCCTTTGCCGACTTTCCATCTGCCTCTCTGCCTCCTCCAAACTGTTGACCTTGAACCTATCGCACAATTGGGTACACCGTCAGATTGCCAGAATATATCTAAGATGCTTTGATTCTTGGCACATTGCACATATGGCATTTTCTGGTCCCTTGGGATGTGGCAGCGCAAAGGAGCCCTTACTTCTGGGTAGGCCTGAAGGTGTAGAAGTCATCAATTGGGAGTGCCGTGAAGTTCTCGCCCTCTTTGATGAGAACGAAATAGCCAGCACTGGATGCACTACCAGACAATCCCCCTTCTGGGAGGCCTCTGTGACTCACACTTCTTGGACTATCCATCAGTTGCCATGGTCGTGCCCTGGTCGCAGCAAGCAACAAGCTGATGACTGGTAACAGGGCTCACGACAACCCGGACAGGACACTGCTCGACGTAGCAGCAGCAGGGCATGATAATGACCTATCAGCCTCCATCATGCTCCTGGATGTGTCGATATCTTCGTCTCGCTGCAAATGCCAGTTGGCGTGCTTCTTCCTGGCTAAGCCTGGGTCCCCCTGAGCAAGGAAATTCATCAAGACCCGCTGTGATATCTGCTACTCGATATGAACGCATTATGGCCATGCAGGCGACAAATATTCTGGTGAATATGCCATAATCCCGTGGATCATGCAACAACTGCCTGAAGCGTGCATACCCCGGGAAACATGCCCAGGAAATATTTCGTGACTCTATGCTCAGGTCCAGGAGCGCGTAGGACGTACTCCTGCAACACAGATTTACGCATCAACCAGTGCATCCAGCATTTGCTTCAACAAAGGCAATCCTTCTTCAACAAGTGGCATTCACACCTGTGCGCCATCTGCTGCGGCACGATCGCCCATAAAAGATTTCTAATTGTGCAATAAGCAAAAGACAGTAGAAAAGCTGTTGCACAGGCCTTTCCTAAGGAACAGGATCAGGATGTTTCGGCGGTCAAGGCCTATGCAATGCGTGCTGACATTGTCTATAGCGCTGAATCCATTAAGGTATCTTGAATCACAACTCGAACGTCTAAAGAAGGTTTTGTTTTGAGATCAAACATGCCAGCTCTGGACGACGGACACACCCCTTGATTAACCCCAGTATTGTGGGTGAATTAGAAGGGTCGCCCTTTACGGAAGCCTTCACGCAATTGTCTTGAATATAATTAGGACAATACAAAAGTGTCTTAATCGAGCGGTAAAAAAGGTACTTTCTTCGGTTGACACACTTTGTGGTGCCGCGCTTGATCCGTGACATTATGGGAAAAGATGAGCGATTCGACTTGCCTGACTTTAACGGTGGTCCATTGGACCTGCACGCGACAACAGGACTCTTATCCCTTGATTGGTCGAAGGAGCTCATCGGAGCACCAGGAACAATGCCGGTGCTGACGGCTGGCGCGCTTGTTGGTGGCGATTCCGAACTGCCACCCGACCACCTGGTACGTGTTTTGACGTAGCCAGATATGAGATCTTAATACACAGATGGATCTTTAACGGTCATTTATGCTCTTGGCAGTTCAGTACGCTCTTGCAGACAGGTTTGCTGCATGATATGCTCTGCCTTTACAACTCAGAACAGCGCCAATTTCACACCCTCGTCACCCTCGGCCCCAACGTTTGTGGGCATCCGAGGATCACCCATGGAGGTATACAGCACATCGTTTCTGTGATTTACGATCCAGTCCTGCAGGCTGTGACAAGGCATCTTGGTGTTCCAAATCTGGTGGTTCACTAACAAAAATTCCCGCTTGCTCAGGGATGACTGCTGCAATTATTGATGAGACCCTGGGTGGACTTAATTATGTCCTCAAACGGGAGGGCATCGTGCCGCATGGACCATCATTCACTGTGCACCTCGAGGTGCAAACTCTGCCAGTGTTGTTGCCCACTTCATCAACCTGCAACCATAGCTGTCTTCATCTTCACTCGATTGGTCTAAGGCATGTTCCTCACTTGGTTCCCAGGTGGCCTACAAGGCACCAGTGCCTGCGTCGACATCACTGCTTTGCACGGCGAGCTTGCAGTCCCTTGAAGGCCGCAAGGCTTGGGTGCTTGCCGAAGTACTGGACAGGCCAGGCGGCACGCTGTATGCCACTGGCAAGGCGCTGTTTGTGATCCCGAAAGACAAAATGTTGCCAGCCTCGAAGGCCTCGGAAAGCGAGGCATTTGCCAACGGCAGTGCTCAGGCTGCCAACCCTGAGACGGAGACAGAGGTGGAGCGATTGAGCCTTAAGCAGTGACAAGAGAGCAAAGCACAACTCTGCCCGCTTGGCATTGAAAGCTGCAACAAACCTGAAATGTCCCGCATTGCCACATCAAATATTTGGAACAGCAAATGCAAGCTGTCGAGCTGGGTACCTACATGTTTACATGGCTTGCAAGCAATTGAATTGAACACGCAATTTCCAGCTATGGCGTGCAATCAACGAGAAGAACTGCTGGAATGCCTTCTACAGAGACATTGTACAGCTTGCTAGGTTTTGAGGTGATTAGCTGAACGGAAACTCAAATTGATGGCAAGAGCAACACCGGTATTGTGCTTACACATAGCCAGGCGACAGTCTTGGACTTGCTTCAGCTGTCTCAGATCTATAACAGCAATTCTTTCCAGGTCAATGTCATGCATGGTGCTGTACACTTCATTCAGTAGCCTAGAATTTAGCTCAAACTTGCCTAATGTCGAATTAATCACTGTTCAGTTCTATATCAGCCGGTTGCCATGACTCATGATCATGATGACAGTTCCCCATATGAGGAGTAGCCATGCAACGATGGGTGAGCATCTAATAAATGCCTGAAGCCACAGGAATAGTGCATTGTTTGCGGTGCCCAATGGTGGACGGGTTGTCAGGATGCTGCACCATACTAGCAATGATGGTGGGGTCCTAGAGGGATGCTGACACGGTTGAATTGAGCCTGGGAACCATTCTGTAAGCAATACCGCCATCATAGTTGCAGCACCAGATTCCTGTGATGTGGGCCATCCTTTTCCAGAAGCCATCCGCGGCGTTCTTCTCTGCAAAGCCACGAAAGATGCCTGTCACGTTCTTCACCATCAGCACCTGCGGCAGCATTGTTAGTTTGGTCAGATGATTTGGATGTCGTTCACCAATGGGATTCCCTTATGGGAAGTCAGCGTGATCTTCAAGGTCCTTGCTGGCGTACAACCACAATGCCTACCTTGATGTCATCATATGGCTCCAGTGTTTTCCTCAGATCTGCATCTGACAGGTCACGAGGAATGGCCAGCTGGTTGCCCGTTTTCTGAGCAGAGCTCAAGTTCTCGCCTGCTGCCACTTCCACCTGGTTGTCCTGCATGCAGGGATGGATCCGTTAAATGTGACGCCCTGCTGTGTCCCAGGCAGCACTGTGCACGTGTGCAGGCGATGCTGAGATCCGGGCAAGCTGTCAACATACCTTGAGCTCTGCAGGTGTGTCAGGATGGTCCCAGAAGGAGTGCTCTCGGAATGCTATGGGTGGCCCATAAAGGGAGGGGTCATCGCCAAAGTGGGATGGCCGCAGGATGTGATCCAAGGGACACACAAAGGGCAGCTGTGTGCGCATCGCTCCAGGAGCTCGGCACCTCTCCAGCGGACTCCTGCACAGCCAGCGCCAAACGTGTGCCCTCTGTACCTTCATTGCAGGGGCTGCTGAGCCAATATGCAGGAGCTCATTGCATCACATATTGCTTGGGCACGATGATTTTAAGAAAGTTTCTGTGATGCTGACTTACCAGAAGCGGTCACAGAAGCAGACCAGCCGGGGCATGACCAGTGTGCGGTTCAGTGTCATCGCCATCGCAAAGCCCACCACCAGCTGTGCACAGCAGCCAACCTAAATCATTCTACACTCAACTTTCCAGAATAATTGTAGGATCAGCGCGATCGGCACATGCAGAATCTCACCAGCCTCAGGAACTCGTGCATAATGCCAGAATGGTTGCATGTCATACTTGGATGCAGGCTAGGGCACCTGGTCAAGCTGATGCTGCATGAGCTTGAGGTGCAGCTCCACCATGTAGTCATTCTTCAGGCGCTCGAAGTTGTCGGGGATGGCCGGCACATGGATGTCCAGCGTCAGCAGCCGCTTCTGGTCATAGTACTCGGGATCATCCAGCCAGATCTGCTCCTCACGCAGCCGGTTGCGCTTGGCCGCCACGCCCCCAAACACATAGCTCATGTGTACCGCGTACGGTGACACCCGCATCACCTGCTCATGGCACCTCGGTCATTGTTGTGCTGAACAGGGCACTTGAAGGTGCAGCGTGTTTGGGTCGCATTCTACATTGCATGGAGTCATTGCGCGATGCAAGGCTTGAGTCAACCTGGTAAAGGAACACAGCTACAGACAGGAGAAGACTGTTACTGGGGGTCATGCGTGTGAGCCACCCAATGACATGAAGAAAAGAAAACAGGAGGGCGCAGTACCTCGTAAAGGCGCTGCACAAAGTAGGAGTGGCCGTTGGCGAAGCCAGAGGCGGGGAGGATGCCGAAGGTGACGGTGCGGCCCATGCCATAGAACACACGCCAGTTGTCCGGGTGAGTTTTGAGCGGCTTGAGGCCCGCGCGCGCGACGGCGTTGAATGCCTCCTGCTCTGTGCGGCTGGTGTTGCGCCGCAGCGAGCTGTCCCAGGCGTCCAGGAAGTTGCGCGAACCGCGGCCGTGCCGTAAGAACACAATGGCTGCGCATCAACATGGCGAGCACTTCAGCCAAGAGCAGCGCTGTTGAGAATGATGTACACCAGTGCAATACTCACGCTCATCCACAGATGACAAAACAGCAGCATGCCAGGGGCATCAACAATGCAGCAGATTATGCACCCTTGATCCAGATGGGTGACAGATGCTTGAAGCTGCAGGGTGTGAGGACCACCTGTGCTCATCTGACTGCGCAGTCCAGCTTCTGGGCTCTCCAACCCATCATCATCCTTGGCGTTTGCTACGCCGAGCCCATCCGTTGCCACCAGGATGTCAGCCTCCTCCAGCCTGGGATTCGACAAGATTGAGTCAGACACCAAAATGCCATTAGTTTCGACACAAGGAGGTCTGCACCTTGTAGCATGCTCAAGGACATCATCTCAGAATATGACCATAGCACAAGCAAGCACTAGTTAGATGCCCACCCTGAGAAGAAGTCTGATGGATCTCGGAGCCAGACAACATCCGCATCGCACAGCAGTGCATTCAGCCCAAACGTGGTCAGTGTCTGAGCTACACCGATCTTGTTGAACGCCAACATGCGCGCCTCTTTGGTGGGCTTCATCAAATGACCTGTAGCATTCCCATTGCCCCTGAGCTGAATGATTCCTGCTCAGTCCTAGTAAAACAAGGATGACGCCTGGCAGGTTCACAAGAACATGCAAGATAGTGCATTGTTACCTTGCATTTGTGAATACATGGCTGCTTGCATATCAAAATACGGGATGTTCTCCCGCCGGAGATACTCCGCCACTACGCCATCCATAGCCCCTGCAAGAGGAGAAACATCCACTCAACCTTGCATGCAATTCACATCCCTTTGCGGATAAGCAGCGCTGCAGCCACTCTACCTTACAGAACAGGTGAAGGGCGAAGGCAAAGAGCGCACCTATGAGGAAGTTCTCCACCTCCAGCAGGGTCAGGTGGTGCACCCAGTTGCGCAGGAAGTCCAGGTAGGCAGCGCTGGCCCATGTGACAATGACGACGCCATCGCGGCTGCGGCTTTTTGCCAGCGCGGCTGTGAGCTGGGCGACAAGGGGCCTGTCATGCTGCCCCTGAAGCGCCGCGCCCAGAGCTACGGGAATCGCCACATCCTGCTTGTACAGCTCCTCCTCACCCTCCAGCATCTCCCACGTCAGATTGAAGCCCAGCAGCGCTGGTCGAAACGTAGCAGTCTTGTTCTTTGCAGCCTTGGCCACGCCTTTGCCGACACCGGCTGAGTGGCTCCTTCCTGTCTTTCCTGTAGCAGTTGCACCTGCTCTCTGCGTTTTGGGTTGCTGCTTGATCTTGCCGGCAGCACTGCTGGCCTGCTGCAAGGTCTCTTTCACCCTGCTGCCTGCCTGCTTTGGCTGGCTCAGAGAGCCCTTCCTGTCAGCCTGGCCTCGTCCACTGACGCTTGCTTGGCTCAATCGTGGCAGATCTCCCTCTTCCTGATCATCTTCATCACCTTCAGCGCCTGCACTTGCATCCTCCACAACTGTATCCTCTGCTGCATCCTCGTCATCTTCCGCCCCCGCAGCTGACAAGTGTACACTATCGCTCTCTCTGAGGTTCCCATTGCGGCCGCTCTTCGAATTCATCTTATCACGAGCCGCCCCATGCTCAGAGCTGTCCTCAAGCTCATCACCTTTTCCGCGTCCTGAATCTTCATCAAGGTCGCCATCCTCCTCACCCCCTAGTCCGGAGTCAGCCTCCTCTGCAGCCATTTCTGCATCCTCTGCAACCTCATCACCCACCTCCTCATCGTCTGCTGCATCCTCATCATCATTACCTGAGGTCCATTCTCTCCTGGTGACTTGCTCTGTCCAGTCTGCTCCCCTCTTGTGACGCTGCACAGTCTGCTCAGGAAGCCTGTGCTGATTGCTCTCTTCCTTCAGCAAGTCTGTCCAGGTGACTGCCTTCTGTTTGCTGATATCTCCCCCGGGCCTTCCAATATCATATTCCTCGTTCTCTTGCCCTAGGGGATCTGATGGACGCTTATGAGGTCCTGCGCGCTTCTGGAAGCGGACTCGCATTCTGACCTCTTCATTTGGTGGGTTTTTGAAGAGCTCTGTGTTCTGAGCCAAAGCAGACTGGCTCTTAACGTTTTTATTCGTGGGTAGGATGGGCTGGGGGACGTCATGTCCTGTCCCTGCATGCATCCATAAGGAACATTCAGACAGTGAGGTGCCTGGCCTTAGCACACTGGAGCTGCTTTTCAGAAAACACGGGAGAGGTCAAATTTAAATATTGGGAGTTCGGTGACCTGGCAGGCCATCTGAAGGGTGCCGACGCAGACTGGCAGAAAGATCCGCCTCCTGCGGTGCGACACAATCAAGTTCAATCGCAAAATATACAAATACGGCTTTCAACAGGTCAAAACCGCAGAGGCGCTGTCGCATGCATGTGCAGCCTTTGATCGCTAGGATATGCTACATGACAGATCCCATACCTGTGACAGGTAAGAATATGCCAATCCCAAGACAAGTCCAGTCGAGATGACTGCAAAGATTTTCCACAGCTTCATGGACCCATACTTGTCGGGACCAGATTCTCTAAGACTTATGGTTAGAACTCATATGTGTTGTCTTTTCAAGGAGGCGCCATGAGGAGAGAACTGTCAAGCATTGAGACTAGAAGCCTTCTTTGCGCGGGTCAAGAAGTGATGACAGCGAGTCAGTGGCCGCGATCACATTTATAAGATAATGAACTGAACATGTTTTGAACGAGCTAGACGCATGGAACGTTTTGGAGAATTTAGATAGATCATCTGAAGCTTCAGCTTTCAAAGCAGGCCGTTGCCAAATTTGTCTCCCAAAGAATGCAAGACCAATCGAGCAACATGTCGACTCCACAATGATGACAGAAGGCCCGCGATCATGCCTGGACAGTGTTGAGTGAGCACTTGATTATTCTAGAAGTCAGACAGGTTTCCTGCGGACTTCGTGATGAAGCCCATGCCCATCGACGATGCCTTGACGGCTTTGCACATGCGACTTTCAATTTCTAAATCTGTGGTTGGAAGATAAAAGTGCACCAATGCGTTGCGATCAAGCCATTCCTTCGTGATGTCGCAGCAATCTGTAGAACTGTGGAAATCTGACATCTTGCGCTGGCGGGGTTTTGGTATTGCTGCGTATGAGAGCATTTTGCTCTCATCAGTATCATTCTTGACTATACTGATCGGTGTTATTTCCTGGACTTTGCCGATCTGGGATGCAGCGCATATTCTGATCAACCCGTGGATCTGGTGTCTCTTCCTCTTGGAACTAGTCCTGCTCACAGGCACGCTGATAGGTAAGCCCTTTCGTGAAGTGCCAATTGCATATCGTTGATGATGAGGATAAGTCATCTTACATATTGGGAACTGTTTCCTACACAGGGATATGGTTTATACAAAGGCACTCTGCTGATAAGAGCTCGGCGAGCTGTGCTATCAATAAATCCTTATATTGTTCATGCAGCCCAGCTACACTTGCTCAAGCTCCAGGAGCCTCAGCAGCCGCATTGGCTGCGCTCGGGACTGAAGCTGCCTAAGTGGTTTGTGCGCCCAGTGGCTAATGTGCTTCAGCATTCGCGAACACTAGGCCGCCTGATAGATTTATCACTCTACTATGCAGCATCCACCATTGCAGGGGCCGCCACTGTGTACTACTTCACCTTACTTCTTGGCTCGAAGGGTGAGCTTCAGGGTCAAGCTGCCAGCACATCGCACAATAAGTACGCATGTGAGATTATTTGAACATTGTCATACTTAAGTTCAGAAAGCATCTGCATGCTGCAGGAGCTGGTGGGTCATGGTTGTATGGCCTTGTGCTCGGAGGCCTCCATGCACTAGTAGTCATTGCTGGGTAATCCCCAGAATTGTCCTCCTTCCATTTGTAAGTGGCAGAGCGATGCTTGTTAAACTTACAGACTCCTCATTTGCAGGGGAAGAAACACTCTGGTCTTCCCCATCATTCACCAACAGCGCGTGTTTGCTTTCAAGAAGGAGTTGCCCAAAGGTGTGCACTCTGGAGCTCCCAATCTATCAAACTGGCCTCTGGAACTTCTTGTTAGGGAAGATTGACGTGTTCTGAATGCCTGCTGCATACTGTACGACCTGTGTGCTACAAAGTTTGGGGATTCGCATGGGCGTTGACTGGTGCTATGATGCTGTGCAGCTGTGCCTGTTGCAGCTGTTTTGCCCCTCATTGCCGTCGCTGTCACAGCGGTGCTGCGCTTCACGCTTATGAGCGGCCATGTGTCACAATGGGCCCTGCGTGATCTGATGGTATCGCTGGTGGCTGGCTGTTTCACAGTCTTTTGTTTCTACATGGGTAGGACCCTCGACAGAAGTTTCCCATGTCGTCCAATGTTGCATGAATCTGACTGTTGGGGATTGTCATTGCAATTCCTGAAATGGGTGGAATCATCCTGTATGCAGGCACCTCTCTGCTGGGCATTGTCATGACAGAGCACCTGCACTTTGCTCTCCCTGGCGACAGTGACCCCAATGGGAAACTCTATGCAATCCTGCAAAATGACAAGGTGTGCACACTCACTGTAATGTGATTCGTGTTGATCCCAGCTGGTGACCGCAGCTGCTTTTCTAGATCACAAGTGGCCTCACTTTTGGGTTTTCACCGCTGCCCTGCAGGATCCGGTGTGGCAATCCCTTGCCCTTCAGGACCTGTCATTCTTGTCCCAGCAAGGGCCCTCAGAGCATTGGCGGCGAGCTGCAATTTTCAGCGATGTGTCAGGGAATGCCTGGAAGGTTCCTGTGCAATTCTGCTTGACAGAGGTGCTCCTTCCTGCCCCAGTGCAAATTCCTGCTGCATTGATACGGGGATTGTACCTCGTAATGAACCAGCAGTCTGAGTGTCAGTCTTTTGTTGGTGTCCCTGTGAAAAGTTTTGGCAGTACTGGTGGCTTGCTTGGTCATGCCGTCTCAAATGAGCTTGTTTGGGTTGCGGCTCGTGTCACAGGTGGAGAGTCTGGCAAAAAAGGTGGCAGCAGTGCTCCCACAGACTGGGGCACAGCCAGGGGAGGCTCGGCCTGAGTCACATGCAGCACCAAAATGGAATGTGCACCCAACATCAACCAAGGTGACTGTCGTTCACATACCTTTGGTCTCCTTAGTGCTGCTGTGGAGGCTAGCAGGGCAAGACATCTGACACTGTTATGGTAACCGCAGCCATTGGGGACAGTAGGCCATGCACAGGAGGAGGCAGCTTGGTACATCAGGTCAAAGTGCTGGCGGACTCTGCAGTGCATACGAGTGCTGGCATCGCTGAGTATAGCATCGCAGTCTGAAGACCGGCTTGGCACCGCTCAGCTGTCACAGCCAAACATAGGTGAGATCATTGGTTCATCATTAGGACTGGCAAGCTTGACTCCTCCATGCATGCAACAGCCAATGCGGCTGTCCACCTGCCCTGAGTACTGGTAGGCAGCAAGCGCAGCATATAGCAGTATTTGACTCATTCCGTTATCTGTGCAGGGGCTGTCACAGCTACGCTGGGAAGTACAGTGTTGGCGCTGCAGGCATATGCAAAGACGTGCATGGCGGCCGCTCCCAGGGGAAGCGCTCTCACACAGCAGTCCATGGGCCCAGATGCACCAGGTCCCACCTCAGCACACTTCTCATGCACACGGCATGAATCCATGCAGTTTTCTTTTTTGCACATATATGATATGCCACCTCAGTAGGATGACATGTTGGGACACATTAATGCCAATATTAAGGCTGTGAACCTCCTTTGTTGTAGGTAGAAAGGGCAGCCGGAATGCGGGAGCTCCAGGGTTTGCTTTGCATGATGCAGCATTGGCAGCCCTGTATGGCATACTCGGAGCGTTTGGAAGTGAAGTGATTCCTGTCGTGAAAAGCAGCAAGACTCAGCTACCTTTTGGGACAACAGCTGATGTGGTGGCCTTGCTGAACAGATGCAGCACATACAGCGAGTGATGCAGTTTCCTTTGGTGATGAAACATTGATGCATACTGTATTTTAAAATTTTAAAATTTTAAAAGTGAAATTTCACTATGAGTACTCGAGCAAAAATGATGCCTTATCACCACATGGCCACCTCTAAGGACATGCCCTGCAGCTGCTGAAGTGCAAATATTTCACGATGAGCAACTCCAGGCTATTTCAATGGGCAGACCTTTATATTCTCTAGCGTGTCAGCGATGGCCAGCGACACCAGGCGCGGCAGAATGGTTCAGGAAGCTCCAAAAGGATACGCTTTGGATTCCAGAGTTTGGAAGCTTCCTCACATGCTTCAAGCTTCAACTTCACTTTGACCTGGATCTGGCAAACCAAACATCATTTCAAATTCATCGTGTGCCCAAATGGTATGATCGTATGGATGACCCGGCTGACTTCCACAAAGGCTCGTTGATGTTCACGAAGTGCCGGGGGCTTTGATGCCTACAACGTCATGGATCAAAGAGGGTCTTCACCAGGTTTCCCTAAGGAGCTGTGTGATCCGATAACCGAAGACCTATACGACGATCCTGTCTTGCTTGTGGAATCGGGTCAAACATACTCTAGGCGATCCATAGAGGAGTGGTTCGAGAAAGGTCACCGGACATGTCCTCTAACTGGGAAATCTCTGGCCTCCACTCAACTAGTGCCAAATTATGTTGTGAGAGGTCTTGTACATTCTTGGAGAGAACGGCAGCCCGCAAATGGCACTCACGCTGGTCAGCAGGCAGCAGGCAGCACAGGTGATCAGCCACAGTATCCGCCTGTCTTTGATGGGGGACCTCAAGACAAGATCTCTCAGGCAGCTGAAATTCTGAGGCACATCGAATCACCAAGCATGGAGGTCGCAGCGTACAGAAACGGATGCACGTACAAGATCTGGCAGCTGCAAGGCTTAGCCAAGGACCGTGCCTGCCGAGAATACCTGTTGCGAGAGGGCGCAGTGGGAATAGCAGCACAGCTGCTGTCAGATCAGCAATTGGGGGAAAACAGTGCAGGACTGCTCCGCTGCCTTGCTTCTCCAGAGGGCAGCCAGAAGCTCATCGAGGCCGGTATGGATTCCCCTCGCTTGTGCAGAGTGCATTGCCTACCTTTCTGGAGAGTTCTCCACAATGAACGCCAGGGAATGGATTCATTATTAGTGAGTGTACTGTTGCATGCTTCTTCATGGCCTCTTTGTGCTGGAACAGGTGGCTTGGACAGGCTCGTGAAGCTCCTCAGCGCAGACTCTGCCAAGACAAGAGAGGCAGCAGCACTTGCACTGTACCATATGTCTGCAGCCAGCCCGACCTTCTGCAATGAAGTCTTCACCAGCATGTGCAAGGCCATGCTGGAGAAGAGGGGCGATGCGCTTGTGCTAGCTGCCCTTGAGCCGCTGTACCATGGGGAAGCTGAAGAGGGAGCAGCTGCAGCCTACCTGCTCAATGTAAGGCTTCCCGCAGGAAAGTGGGTCGCATGCTCGAAATTGAAATTGCCTGCTCGAACGGTTTTTTCTACAACAAGTTTGCCAACTTGCTGATTTGAGAGTGGTCCTGGCAGGTGCTCACAGCAGGACCTGCACAGCAGTGGTCGGACTACTTCATTTGCGCAGGCACGAACGCAGTGGTCTGTCTGATGCAGCAGTTGACAATGGACAGCAGCAGAATAGCAGAAGTTTACGCAGCCACCTGTGCCCTTACCTGTCTCGCAGCGCTGCCGGTCAATCAGCCTACCATCGTTCAGGTGCACCTGGCTGGCTGTCAGCCTCTGTCCATAAAATGATTGCATTGCTTCAAAATCATGCTTTCTCCAAGCAGTTGTTCGAACACTAAGCTGGCGGCATTCTTTGTTGGTGCAGGAGCTTTTGAGCGCGCTGCAGAGGGGGAATGAGTCTGGGAAGCAGCAGGCAGGACTACTGCTGTGGCAGCTGCTGAACGCAGCTGCCACAGCCAGCACCAACCCTGCTGTGGCAGCTCAGTGCGTGGCGTCTGATAATCTTGTGCCTGGGATCAGCTGGACATTGCATGCCCAATCCTGGGCAGCAGCCGGCATTGTGCAAGCGCTCACGTATGATGGCCATCGGTGGGTGAACCACCAGTCTCAAACATGTCTGCAAGGTAGATGAAGAGAAAATTCTGTCTGTTGGACTTCATCAAAACTTTAGTGGAAGTGGGTTTCAAAGGATACGAGCTGTTTCACTGCCGCAGGGTGACCAACAGTGTGACCAAGGGCCCTGACTCTGACGCCATCAGACTCCGCATTGTTGCTCCCGAAGCGAATGTGATTCCACAGCTCATCATTCTGTTGGGCAGCCAAGGTGAATGAAGACTGTTGTGAGCATGCACAGGTCGTTCCCCAATGTTTACACTGAAACTGGAAGGGCACTGCGTACATATGCACACTGCTGTGTGACTTATGTCTTTGTCTGCAGACATGCATGCCCAGGCAGCGGCTGCCCATGCGCTGGCCAACCTCACAGCTTACAGGTCCGGCAGCTGCGAAGCCTGCTCCAAGGCACAGCGGATTGGCAACTTTGCACCCTTCACGCAGCAGCGTGGTCAAGTACAAAACGCGGGCTGTCCCTTGCAAATGTCAATGCTTTGCCAGCCTTTTAATAGCTTGTAGGAGTCAAGCAAGCCATGGTAGACTCGTAGTGGAACTGGTCTTTTATGTTTGTGGGTTTAGGAGACTCCTGTCAGAGGCCAACTGTTACAAGAACACCATGGTACCAGTGCTGTAGAACCCTGCAAGGAAAGCTGCAGTACATGGGTCTCCCAGGACTGTTGCCAGCCATGCGCATGCTACAGGGATCCAGTCCTCATAATGTGAAGCCACCATGCCCTGACAGCTGATGGTGTGTAACCAGGCTGCCTGCCCGCACCAGCCACAGGGGCGGGTGTTAACAAGCACGGCACCTTGTGAAGTGCTGCGCCTGCTGATGGCCTCCAGCGACTCATCTGTTGTGTCGGCTTGTGTGGCCGCCATCAGCAATCTGTGCGCCACAGAAGAAGGCCAGAACCGTGTCCTCGATGAGGCCAAACGAGCGCCAGTGGTGCGGGTCATGCCTCATGCATGGATGATTTGCCTACTGGGCAGCCTGCATGCATCACTGCAACCGTCTCTCCCACCGCCTTGCACAGCCTTGAAAGGACGATGACCTTGTTTGAACGTGGTAACTCGCGTTGTCACGAAATCTAAGTCAGCTCCAGTGCTACAATGGTTTTAATGCAGCCCCCCACCCTTGAAGTGATTGGGATGCTGAGCATTCAACATCTGCAGTGAGTTGATGGCATTCCTTCTGGTGAAGGGTATGGAGGGTGTGAAGATGCGGCTGCTGCAGCTGGTGTCGGGGAAGGTGCTGTCAGTGAGGTGCCAGGATGCGGCCAGGAATGTGCTGGTGCGGCTGGAGAGCCACAACCGGAAGGCGCCGCCCATCTCTCTCATGACTCTGCTGCTGCAGCCGCCCTCTCCAGTGCCTGCCTTCCCAGAACCGTGACCGGCGCTCATGCCAGCGCTGTAAGACTCATGATGCAAAGACATGCAGCACTGTGAGGCTATGTACTTGTCATGAGCACCTAAGAGACATGTTGATGCACTGTGCCTGTCTTATAAGCAGGCGGTGATGCCCACAGCAATTTCTAATGCAGACAGATGTCCTCTGTCTGGTAATAAAGATTGTGGTTTTCAAACATGCTTGCAATTAGGAGGATACATTTCTACTGGTACTGCTCATTGTGGCCTCACATCCTCTACTTCAATGCAAAAGATATTGAGACTGTAAATGCATAGGTATTGAGCCATAGTGTGCATGCACTGGCAGTGTGTGAGTTGAATGGGTTGAGGGTGATGAGATTCATGCGATTGCCGCAATAGCACAGTCTGGCATTCTGCAGTGCAGCCCTCACAAACATGTTGGTATGAGTGCACATTTTCGTTACCTGGCTTATGCTGTCCGATCAAAGGTCACGTAGTGTGACATAACTAGAAAGAGACCTGCTGCAACCTTGGCATATCTTGCATAACTGACATTAGCCTCACTTGAGAATCTGTATATATTACAACAACGTTGCACTGCAAAAGTGTGATTGAGATGCGCTGAAATCAAGTCAAACTATGCCAACTTGCAAATAGATATGCACTCAAACAGAATCACATAACAAGAAACCTCATCAAACAATGTGGAAGCAAACCCCAATGAAATATGAAAAGGTGCAGGGTCAAGAGTCAGTTACAATTCGGCTTCACCCAGCACCTGTGCGGCAATATTACAGGCAAGCTACATGTACACACAGATATATCACTTCCATGCTTTCACCACGCCATCATGGCTGGCTGTGAGCAGGATGCGGTCGGTGACATCCAACGAGGTCATGTGCAGGATGCCGTCTTGGTGGCAGATCGCTGCTGCGCGATCCAGCCAAGTATGCTGCTTCTCCGACTCTGGAATCTGTGCACGCCATCATGTGTCAGCAAACACCCTGTTGACAACCCTGGACATTGTACCCCAGCTGCCTGACACCCGGGCTGGATGATAAAACACAAAGACAGACCTGGTGTGGTCTCTCTCAAGAGGTCAACAGTGCACAGCAGTGAGAGCTGAGCCACACTTGAGGAGGAGCTGCATCACCTGCACCCAAGCAGGATCCACAAAAGATGCACATCAACACTTGAGGTACTTGAAATGGACTGTACAGCAGACAGGGATCAAGGAGGGTAGGTGAGGGCAGCACCGCCTGCAGGTCGGTGGAGCGGGTGATGCAGGACTCCTCCACAACACCCACGCCCAGCATGGTCTTGTGGCTGTACACGTAGGTGACTGGCAGAGGGGCGCGCGCGCCGCGGCCCAGTTGCGAGGCGGCCTCGTGCGCGGCGGCCGGAGAGGCCGGCACCTGCGGCGGGCCGCACACCATGAAGCTGGCATCGGGGCGCGCCGCGTCCCAGAAGCGCACGCACCCGTCGCTGCTGCCGCTGAGCAGTGGCCCTGCCCCTGTCGGCAGCAGTGCGCGACAGCCTGCCGGCCGTTGCGGGGGAGCCTGTACGGTACAGCCTACCCGCTTACAGAAGTGCATTGTTTGTTCCACTGTAGATGCATCAAGGGACACTCCAGATATTGCTAAAATAGCCATCGCTGTGAAGGGCGGCGTGTCTGGGGCAAGTGCTGTGATCACTCCATGTTGGTCTTCGAGACCATCACCACAAGACAACCCAATGGATGAACTGCAGTGGGGATGACATGGGCACATACGGTCCTAATCTTTCGAGTCTTGTTCCTTACTCTCCTCAAGAGGCACAGAAAGCTGTAGGGATGAGAGCAGATTGTGCCAAGCCACCTGCAGCTCTGCGACGGACAGGTGTTTGGCGAGGCCGGCGGCGTCCATGGCGGGCGGCAGGGCCTTCTGCGCGCGCCTAATGGCATGCGGAGGCTCAGCGCGCACAGAGTCGGGCTCTTCCTTCCCGATCACCCTCAGCACCTGGGCAGCCGGTTGTAGTGACATTGCGGATCGCGGATGTGCAGCCCTCAAGCAAGTGCACCAGGTACCCCACTCCAAGCCTGCCATGTTTACAAACTATGACCTGAACTGAGGGGAAATGGGGTGAATACCTGGTGGCATTTGCCCTGCTCGACGTCCCAGAGGCCAATCTCCTGGGGCCCGGCAGCCACGTACACGAGGGGCACAGCGAGAGAGGTCTCCTGCAGGCCCAGCCGAGCCGGTGGCGCTAGCGCTGGTGCCAGGGCCTCAATGGGAAACCCCTGATCGTGAAATCAAATACTCAGCTGTAGTTGTATGCCAGAAAGTGTCCCTCAATCATCCATCGTACCACAATCGGCACGAGTCATGGGCGCCCCTGGGTATCAATCCAGCGTATCAACATGCCTCTTCTCTGCTTGATAGCAAGCCCTGCATACGCTGCTGTTGCAGGGTTCTATGGGAGAGACGGTGCGCGCCTGCGGCTGCTGGAAGGAGTTGACAGCCAGCTGAAAGCGCATGTCCCACAGGGTGAGGTGGCCACGGCTGCTCCCTGTCAGCAGCCAGGCCGGCCCACTTGCGTCCACCGCCAGCCGCTCCAGCACCCCCTGTACTCCACAAGCCAACCCATCTGCACATTCCTTATCGCCAAGCACTGGGCGTACATCCGCGGGCATGAAATGCCACCAGGACACTCCAATGCCCCACACTTATGTTGGCGCAAGGGAAGCTTGACAGTCCAGTCCAAATGCTTCGTGACATTTCAGGACTTTCAGCAAGCAATCATCGGATGGTTGGTCAATCCCCGTTTCCACTAGGCATAGGAGGGTGGATTCACGGAGGGGGGGAAGGCGTGCCTGGTTTGAGGTGCAGGGCAGGGTCCAGGCGTTGGTGTCGGCGCGCAGGTCCCAGGCATGGATGCCGCCGCGCTGCGTCGCATAGAGCAGCAGGTTGCCCCACTGCATCACCTCCATCACCGGCCCCTCCCCGGGTGCTGCCACCCGCTTGCCTGTGCGCCCCAACAGCGCTCTCACCCTCGCCAAAACACCACTCATGCTGCAGTATCATTGTCTACTGCTGCAGCCCATGGTGATGTTGGCACAGGGCCTGCATGTGTCTCAGACTGTGCTATATCTTGTCTGCGGTCAAGAGCGCCATAGGTGTCAGCAGAGCATGCCTATGATGCCGGTGTAGCGGTCGGGTGCGCCCCCAGAGCGGCTGGTGTACTCCACGCGCCACACGTGCACGCTGCCGTTGCTGGACGCGGATGCAACGCTCTGGCTCTCCTCGCACGCTGCTACTGCCAAAACCTTCCCACCCTGCACATCCGGTACCACCTTTTGCACGCCCTCCCACATGATGCTCATGCCAGTGGCACTGGCAATCTCTAAGAACAGTGCTCGTCTCCATTTTTAACTTCTTCTCCCGATCAATGGTGCAGTTCTAAGCCAGATCAAGGGTTTGGGCATGCCTGGGACGCATATGTAAGCTTGGAGCGGAAGGAGATGTCCTTCTCGAGACGGCGGGAGTCCCAGATCTTGCATGTCTCGTCGTTGGAGGCGGTCACGAAGAAGGCACCGTTGGGCGCGACCGCAATGCGGTTGACGGCCCTCTTGTGCTCTGCCAGATGCGCCACCAACACACCCCGCGGCTGCCATGGCGTGCTGCTTGCCAGGTTGGCTGGCCACACGCACACATGCATGCACACCCTCAGTGACAGCGTTCTTGCGAAATATTCTAACTTCCTCGTGCTGCTCAAGTCTTCATGCGTCACATAGGGCTCCACTTAGTTGGCCAGCAGCTTGGCCCAGCATCAACGGGAAAAAGTTTTCAGGCATGACTGCACCTAATCTTGGTGATGAGCGACAATATCGCACCTCCTATGAGTTGGGAGATCAAGATACATGGTCAGATATTCCACGTTTGGAAAGCTGAGGCACCTGCATAGGGGTGGGCGGGGAGATCAGTGTGGATGGCGGCATCAATGGCGTCGGAGATGCCGCGCGAAGCACCGCCCGGCTGGAAGCTGAGCGGGCTCTCGCTGCTGAGGTGGATGCTGCGCACGCCCGCCGCCAGCCGCCCAGACACGCTCGCCTGCACCACCAAGCCACTCTTACCAACACAGTCACCAAGTGTACGATCTTCTTCAGGTCGTGCACTAGCTAGCACAGCCTCCAACTCCCGCCGTAGCTGCTGGCAGTACACACTGCACCCGCCGGGTGAGTTTCTTGCCTCCAAGCCCAAGATCAGAATATCTCAGGGCCAACATTAGCCATCAAGCTTCAAAGACATGACAGCAAGTTGGGAAAGAGTAGCTGAGACAGTGCACCATCTCGGCGATGGGCTTGTTGAGGCGCTTGGCGTGCGCCACCAGCCGAGCGACGTCCGCGGCATGCTGCGGGGGTGGCGCGTTATCCAACTGAGTAGCGCGGCGCGCGGAGGGCCCGCTCTCGGCGCGCGCAATAATGTGGCCGTCCTGGCCGGACGCATTGAGGCCCTCCAGCGCTGCTGTCAACCGCGACGCGCCCGGCCGCAGGAACTTGGGGTCCTGTGTTTGCGCACCCAGCTCTCATTCCACATCTCCAAACCATGAGTGTATGATTGCAGAGGACAAGTCCTCCTTGCAAGAGGCAGCGGGAAGGGGAGAGCAGCGCACAATGGTCACGGTGTACAGGGGCGCGGAGGGCAGTTGCTGGAGGAGGGTGCCAGTGCGGCCAGTGCTGCTGCTGCTGGGGCGGCTGCTCAAAGGTGGCCGGCCACCGTATCGCGGCGTGCCTCTCGTCGGCCCCTCATGCAAGCCATTTGATACTGCAGGCACAGCATTGCTACACAGTTGCACACGCTGCACCAGATGATTCCATCTCACAGGCATCTTGTATACTGACTTGACCTCGGCAGACAGCTATCAATGCAGACAGTAACAAAGAATCAAGCAAGCAAGTGTAGCAGGGTTTGACTGCCACACCATGCCGAAGGCAGGCCGAGACAGAGCGGGGTTCGGTCATGAGGACTGGCTCTGAGGCCATGGCTGGCATGACCAGCGGCGTCAGCAGCGCGTATGTCTCGGCGGGGGACAGTGAGCGGGCGGCGGCTGCAATGAAGTCAGACGCCGCCGCACGCACGGCTGTGGAGCTGCTGTGCTGCAGCTTGGCGACCACTCGCGCCGTGGCCGCGAGCAGCGAGCGCTTCCGCATGTGCCGGCCCTCGACCACACGCGTCAGGAACCCAATTGCCTCTGCGATCACCGCCTCTGACTCGTCTGCCAGTGCCTGCGCCACAGCCGCATGCCATTCTGAGTTGCTCTCGAGATCGGAGTGATCAGCAGAGTGCCTTCCCAGGCCATCACAAAGCTCAAGGGAGACCTGTGGCTGGACAAACTGGAGGCTGCAAGAAGGGGCCTTGTGGAAGAGGGCTCCAGGAGTGGGCGTGCCTGCTCAACGCAGGGTAGCAGGAAGGCCTCCATGCCGGAGAAGCCGGCTTGGGACGCGATGCAGGAGACGTCACGAAAGAAAGCGGCACGTGTCTGCCAATCGCGGTCATTCAGGAATGTGATCATTGTGGGCAGCAGGAAGTCGTTGCTCAGCCTGCACAGTGGCAGATCCCAGAATAAATCCACCCACCCAAGATTCCTATCACTGGGAGTCCTGACAGAGGGTGAAGTGCGACCGAGAATGGCAGATGATGGAAAAGGGCGCTCACTTGCGGCCGAGCACGGAGGCGAGATGGGGCAGGTGGGGGAGGATGGCGCGGCGTGAGAAGGGCGTAGAGCGCGGGGACACCACCAGGTCCTGGAACACGCCTGTGAAAGCGCTGCGCAGCGCGCCCATCTGCTCCTCGTACCGCACCACCGCTGCGCCGCCCGCCTGCCGCACGCGCACCACCCTTCAATCTACCGGATCAACCTACCCCATGTGTCTACCCTACATATGGCGACAAGTGATGGTGTAGGATGTGCATGGTGTACAGCACCGGCCGCTTTGCTGCCTGCCTGCCTCGCCCGCACCATCCCTGATACCCGATCAAATCAAATGGTGCACGCTCTGCACACTTGGCTGCAATGATGGCTCGATCAGCCTGGCAACTTGCGTGAGGCGTTGGGGTGATTGTACCTGCTGCTGGGTGGGTGTGACGGGCATCTGCAAGCGCATTAGGAATCGACGGGCAGTTGCAGCCAGCTGCGCCAGGATGCCAGCGTACTCCACGCGAACAGACTCCTCCGCCTCTGCTGGTATTAGCGATAAGGCCGGCAGTATGTACCTGCATTAATCAGCTCCATGAATTGTCTCTGACAAGTGGGTAGATTTAAGTTTACACTCGACGTACTAACCCCTGAGCATGCCTACGACTGACAGCCAGTCTTCTCCTCGAGCAAAATGACACAAATTCAGAAATAACAGGGAAGAAGCGCACTCATTGAAGATCTTTGCATCACTGTTGGGGACAGTATCGATGGTGCTCAGCACATGGCTCAAACTGCGCAGAGCTGCACACTGCACGCTGGCCGGCGCCTCACCCTTGAGCATCATTGACTGCATGCCCACACAGGCGCTCAGCAGGCATCCCAGATTTGGGGACACATGTAGCAGTGGCAGTTGACAGTGTGTCATTGATGGTGAGTGGTAAGCAGGAGAACCAGTACTGTACGTGTGGGGCAGGGATCTGACCAGCAAGTAGGGCACCACTCGTTGCAAACGAGTGTCGTCATCGCACATCGCTGCTGCTCTGCTCAGCAGGGCCACTGCCCGAGTCTGCAGTGGACCAGCCACAACTCTCAGGGTAAAGAGAGAACAAGGCTTGCGCTGAGCACCGCAAATGGACCCCAAAGCGCATCATGTGTTGCATTTACTGTAGGATTGCCCACCTTTGCTTCCTGCAGTTTAGCTCCTCGGACGAGGGTGCATAGGAGCACCGTGATAAGCACCATACCATCAGATGCAGACTCCGTACCCTGATATCCAGCGGCCAAAGTGCTCCCATCCAACGCCTGCATGCGACCCATGGAAGCTCCGTAAATGCCCCACTTCCCACAGCAGTCCACCATCAGCGTGGGCAAAGCTCAACATAACATCACCATCATTGCACGACTTTCCAGCCAATTTCAGACGGGTACACTTCACTGCAATGGTTTAGGAAAGCTCTTCATTAATCCCTGCTCAAGCAAAATGTGGGTACTCGAAACAGCCGCCTGGCGAGAGGGGGAGAGGTGTGATCACATGCAGCCTCCTGCGGCGATGCCGGACCCAGCGCCGCCTGCGCCAGGTGCAATTGGGGCCGCTGTGCGCGCTCCAGCCCTGTTCGCCCAAAGGGTTGGCCGGCCGCGCCTCTGCAGCCCCGCTGCTGCTCGGCTCTCGATACTGCCATCCTTCGCTGTCACTGCTGCTGCCCACCTGGTTTTCAACCTGCACAGCAAGTCATATAGCAACACGTCAGTGCTGATGCGCCCAAGTACGACGCCCTGCCAGTACTTCAAATAGGCACAAGAAAACCAGACCAACACAATGCTTGCAGCGCCTTCTCAGTGTATCCAGGTAAGGAAAGGAATAGCGAGATTTCTCAATATACTAAGTTCAGATGGCAAGAAGGAGTGCTACCTGCCAGTTGCTGGTCCATAGCCAGCCCCCTTCAGACGGCAGTAGGACGTCCTCTTTCCTGGCTGCAGCATGACCACCCCAGCTTCGGCTACCTGCTCTCCCAAGCAGCCGCTCGCAGAAGGGGCCATCTTCCTCTTCCCGAAACTGCACATCAATCCCCCACATACACACTCACTCATCCACCCTCTGCACCCTGGTTTCAGGAGGCACATGCATGGCTCACCAACACAAAGTGCTGAGCCATGAACCCAGCTCCCAGTGTTCCTGCGGCACTAGAGTACAAGCCACACTCTTGAGAGACTGCGAGGAAGACTGACAGAGACAGTAAGAGAGGGGCTCATACCTGAAACTCATACACTTCATCAGTTGCCACCTCATCAGCAGGCTGTGCTGGCTGGGCAGAGCTGGGCGCTGAATCTGGGGAAGGTGAAGCCTGGCGCCCTGGGGAGGTGCTGGGATCGGCTGCGAAGAAGTCACCATCATCGGCGTCAGCCGCATCGCCGTCCTGCAGCCGCGTCAGCAGCGACTGTGTGTCTGCCAGCAGTGCCCCCACATTTGCCAGCAGATCCACCTGCGCCACCGAGGTCCCATTTATAATGGCAGAGGTGGCTGCCCTGACACTGCAGTGATTATTAGCTGACAATTTTTAGGATGTTGAGCTGATGAAGCCCAATTCCCAGTGTGCAGAAGTTGTGTCGTTGTCGATAAATTCAACCCCTCTACCTCAATGCGGTGAATAACAAGCTGCCTGCCGCTGCCCCAATTGCAGCCTGCATACAGCATGGACCACAGCTGCCCTGCACTCTTGACAATTTTTAAGTACTGGCAAAAACCCTGCCCATACCCCATAAAAGGTGTTCAAATGAGAAGTTACTATGAGAGATCACAGCTGGATGGTGCAATGGACGTACTGACCTGCATGGCTGGCCCCGCCACAGAGGACAGCTGGGTCCCCAGGCCGCCCGCTATGCCACCGGGGTCAACCACTGACCGGTCCAGGCTGCCGGGCCCCTCACTGGCATCCTTGCTGCTCTGGCTCATGTGCCCCTCTGCCGCGCCAGGGCTAGCAGCTGTCTCTGGTCTTCGCGGGGAGGTGCGCCCGTGCGGCGGCTGCATGAACAGCGCAAATTGGGGGAAAGATGACAGCATGGCTGCCACCCGTTCGTCGGCATCCATCGGCAGCAGTGCTGTGAAGAACGGGTGCAGCACTGCCTCAAAGTATGGCGGGAAGAGGCGAGGACCCCACTGCTCCAGGTATGCTGCCGGTGATAACCTCTTGCCTGCACGGATGGCACAGTTTTGGCCCTGTCATAGGTTCCCTTGAGACCATGCAACACATCATCTTGCTCCAAGACGCATCAGGCCTCCACAGTGGTGCAGTACCTGGCTCCAGCTGGATCATGTGCAGGATGAGCTTCCGGATGGGAGCCTCCACCTGCCGATCACCACCTCTGTCAAACTTCACCTCCAATGAGCTCCTATAATGCGCCTAGGTGATCTGTGCAAGACTAAGACCCAGGCAACCAGTCCAGTTTTGTTTACCTGGGAGACGTTGCTGGAAGGATCATACTCTCCTCTCCTATAGGACAACAGCTGCAGGGCAAGCAACAGGTCAGCTGGAAGGTAGATAGGAGTGACCAAAAAATGCTGCATCTGGACACTTACTCCCATGTATACATACCTTTGACAGGTCAAACAGTGCCTTGCCCTCCATGAAGAGCTCGGCGATGACGCAACCCATTGAAAACACATCCTGCGGCCAGTCACACACAGCCCATCCCATTATCATCTTTGTATCGGGCTCCTTGCAATCACTGTGTCCCCATTCCTGAGCAATGTATGGTGCTGGACTCACCATTTCTGGCAGCAGCCTTTGCATGGCCAGCTGGCCAGGATCCGATGTGCCAGACTCATAGAACCGCTCGGGAGCTATGTAACACCGCCTCCGACCTCCCGTGTCAAAGTAAAAGGAAAAATCCGCCTGTCCAAAGAGTGAAGCAAGTTTGACATTCGTTGCAGCGTCTGCTGCATGATGGTCACATTGCACATATATTGCACACATGGTGCCAATTTCACTCACTGTCCTCCATGACCGGTTCATTGTGTTGATGGAATATAATGCTCACCGGGTTGTCAACAGGAAGGTATGTGGGTTTATAAGATGCAAAGTCTGCCAGGTACACCCAGTTCCATGAAGTCACCAATGCATTCTCACACTTGATGTCCCCGTGGCACACCCCACGCTCATGCACTTGTGCCAGCGCATGCAGCAGCTGGAACGCTATCCATCTCTGTGGCACACATACATGGCATGTAAATGCGCACCCCCATCATTGCATGATGAAACAAAAGATCAGCAGCGTCCAACATATGCCCCATGCCAATCATGTGCAGGAGTCAGCCTGAGAGGAGTGGCCTGGGTTTTGACAGAGCATGTCACTACCTTCTCAATGCTGCTCAGAAACGGCCTGGTGCTCAGGCGATGGTACAAGTCTGCAAAGATGTATGGCCGAATGAGGTAAGCTGCCCGATCAGATTCCAGGAATGCCTGGAAGGGAAGCACATGCACGCATGCTGGCCCTGAGAGGCGCTCCCTGTCCATCGATTGCATATTTCAGTAGAGGAGCACACGTCCATCAATGCCAACGCATGCATGCCTATTTGTGGCACTTCACCCCAGTGTACTAATTAATGGCACTTGGGCAAGCAAATATGTGTGCACCTGATCTCCAGAAGCCTGGCTTCATAAACACGCAGGTCAGGAACATCGTCTCGTTTGTAGTACACCTGTCATACAGCAGCAAGCGGTGTCAAAACCAGAGTCATTATTAGCTTGTTGTAGAGACGATTTCACGAGGTGAGGGGAGATTATCCGCACCTTAACAACAACCAAACCTCCATCGTCATGTAAACACAGCAGTGTCTTCAGAAAACGCCCACCACCTGCAGCATCAAGAGCCATTGGACCCTAGTGATGGAGTCATTTGAGGGTATATACTGCTAGTGCGTGTTTCGAGTGCCCTGGGGAACACATCCTCAGTCATCATCAACGTTGAGTTACCCTGCAACATCCGTCTGAGCCTCACCAAGGTTCTCTTTCAGTACTACTTTGGGTACTTCAGCCAGGTGTTCGGGCTGCAACTTCTGGGGTTGGGACAGTTGATTTCCCATCTTGCACTATCTCAGCATGCTGCTGAACACATGCTCCCCTGTCTGCCTGCTTTGTGAGTAATTTGGTCCTGCAAAGCAATTTCTTGGCATAGGGTTTATTCACCCCTCTCTTCTTTAGGGCTTGCTTCATGTCCTCCATGAGCACAGGACGTGCGCTGACACGATTTCGGAAAGCAGCGATAGTGGTTGTAAGACATTGAATGTGTAACACTCAAAATCGTCCTCGGTTGACGAGCGTCCTTTTGCTCCTGGCAAGTTGTATCATAACGTTGGACTCGTGTGCAGTGAGTTTGGACGTTTCTTTCGATGGCATACAAGCACAAATGGCGTTAAATAAATTGAGAAAAAGCACTGGATTGACGATCCCCATCGCTTGGCTCCATCTTTGCTTCAAACTCGATGGCCAATGGCTCAGTTCACAGTGATAGTGGCTCCGATCTAGCGGCCCTTTTGGAACAAGAGTTGGACTCTATATCATTGCCTGGATCTCCACGAGACAACTTGGAGGTCGACTCGGTCGAGGAACCAAGGCAAACGAAAAGGTGATGCCGTACTAGACATCTTGCCTATCTAGCGAATGAGAACGGCGCAAGTCCCTATCGACAATCTCGATGTTCATTGGGACTGTGTGTATTGAGATGAATTAGAGTGCCTCATGCAACTGGTGATTTGCTCATTGCAGGCAGTCAGCACTACGTGTTGAAGAGAAAAGGTCCCTGAAACGTCCCAAATCAGGCGAGATGTAGGCGAAGGCAGTCCATTTTATTTCCTGTACTACAGTAACATGAGATAAATGCAATTTTCAAGCCATTAAGGCCAACAGTACGGCAAGGCTTCTCTTTCAGTGCAGGAATCCTCACAAATGGTGGATCAGAAAGTGTCTGTCCACCGCATCCTGGCTTTATGTACGGCATGTGCATCAGATGTGGCACCCAAGCAGATGAGGCAGAGGCAGATGGAGATGCAATTGCTCTCAGGCAAGGCACAGATGTCTCATCGTTGCTGAGGGTCCTCAGTGCCCATGGCATGTGTGTGTGAGGAGCCAATGCAGCTAGATTGCTAGATTGGAGCTGTTTCAATGCTAAGCTTGACATTTCATTTTGCGTGGCACAGGTACATCCATTCAGGACTGAAGCTCAGCGCCTCCGAAGCAGAGCGTGTGAGGTGGATACAGGCCTACTCCACACAGAAAATATGTCGATGTGCTATTGATTTCCTGACCTTGTTCCCCCAAGCCTGACTGCCACATCTGCATTTTCTGCAGGCAGCAGAGCCTCAAGAGAGTGATCAGTGACAAGAAGTTGCTGCTGGTGCTGGACCTGGATCACACCCTGCTGAACTCCACACGTTTTGAGGAGGTAGGGCATCATACATGTCACAACAAGTAATGATGGCACATTGTATTTTTTCGAAAGACTTACAAGGTGTCCACGCAGGCAGTTGGATTTGAGGAGCAACTTGCTGCCATACAGCAAGCTAGATCAGAGGACCAGCCTGAGTCCCTGTACCATTTGGAACATATGCATCTGTGGACAAAACTGCGGCCATATGTCAGGGTGATATCTCATCAAACCACGGTTCTTGCTCTGGCAATCCTTGTGACCTTACATGTCAAAAATTTGCATGTCCTGGCGATAAAGATGCAGCCTGCTAGACGGGGATCTCAGCAGGTCCTGATAACAGCGCTGTGCGATGTGCAGGAATTTCTTGAGAAAGCTCACGAGGTTTCTGAGATGCATATCTACACGCATGGCAACGCGGAATACGCTGCAGAGATGGCCAAATTGCTAGACCCCACCAAGCGGTTTTTTGCCGAGCGTATCATCTCTCAGGTGCAACCTGGTTTTACTGGCTTTGGCAACCGTGTTATGGTCTTGACTGTAAATGTAATGCAATCATCTGCGCACGTGCATGGCTGTCAGACTGGCATTCTGTGCAGGGGGACAGCACAGTGAAGCATGTCAAAGACCTCGACGTTGTCTTAGGCGCAGAAAAGGCAGTTGTCATTCTCGATGACACGGCTGGAGTCTGGCCTGCTCACCAGCGAAACCTTCTTCAGGTGCTTCAGGATCTTGCTTGCAGTCTCTATCAATAAATTGATCATCCTTGTTGTATGAGGGTTGGATGGTGCCTTTGTGGATGCACAGCAGGGGATGAAACTGCGGGAGATAAATGGTGCTGCTGGTGCCTACGCAGGTGGAGCGGTATGTGTTCTTCCCGGCGTGCGCTCGCCGCTTTGAGCTGGAGACGAGCTCCCTGCTGGAACAAGGCAGGGACGAGGATGAGCAGGAGGGGATGCTCGCATCTGCGCTGCGTGTCCTGCAGCAGGTCAGCCACCGTTTCCACCATGCGTGCCATTTCCACCAACAGTTCTTGCAAATGGCTTGGAGCAGGACCCCCTCGAGGCAATTTTGTCGCCGGAACTGCAAAGATGTCATGTAGTCTTGCTTTCATAATCTGAGGACAAAGGAGCAGGGGTGTGCAGTCAGGGCGACGCTGCTGCATGCATGATGCAGGTGCACGAGCGCTTTTTTGCTGCTGGGGCTGACGCCAGCGAGCAGGATGTGAGGGAGCACCTGCAGGCGTTGCGAGGGGCGGTGCTGTCAGGCTGCCGCATCTGCTTCAGCCGCATCATCCCCCAGGGCGACCCCATGCCTGAAGCTCACCATCTGTGGCAGCAGGCCCAACAGGTTGCCCATGCATTCCATGGCTGGATCTTGTGTCTGCGACAATTGCAAATACACCAGCATGTGAGTCAGCCAGTCAGGCACATACAGACAGCGCCTTTTGAATGTGATTTTGGGGAACAAAGCCATCTGACAGGGATGTAGCCTATCAGATACAGTCATGGCAATGGCAATCTATGGCTTGCCTAACATGGGCAGGCTTGTGTGATGCAGTTGGGCGCAGTGGTGACACTGGGAGTGGATGAGGACACCACGCATGTGGTGGCTGCAGCCAAAAATACAGATAAAGTGCACTGGGCTGCAGATCACAACCGCCACATTGTCTCGCCGGCCTGGCTGCATGCGTGCGGTCAGTACCTCCCATTTCCTGTTCCCAATTGGCCTGCTTGGAGGGGCAGGCACTACCGTACTTGGCTGACGAGAATTAATGGGCAGTCAAGGAGAAGAGCGGGATTGTTTGACATAGAACGGAGATTCAAGACATGATTAGATGAGCGCAGAGCCCACCACTCTCATTGGTCTTGCTGTGCATGCAGCTTGCCTGTGGCGGAGGATGGATGAGGGGCAATTCCCTGTGGGTGCTGCACCAGTGTTTGAGACAAAAGGAGCCCTGTCAGCTGAGGAGGACACGAAGGCAGCCTTGGCTGGCGCCGGAGGTGGTGTAGCAACCAGCTGACAGATGAAACATTGGGAAACAAGCAGCCTTAGAGAGTGAGAGTTGTGGGACTCGAGTGAGGGTCAATTTGAGCCACTGTTGTACAGTAGCGGCTGTACCTCGGTGCAATTGGGACCCCTGTTGCCTTGCCTACTTCAAGTAAGTCGTTTCGCCCGCTGCTCCACGGTGGATTTCTGTGGTGGTGGCGCTGACAGCTATAGTCATTTGGCGCAGCATGACATGCTCGTCAGGCTATGACATGTACTGTACATGAAATTTTAATTTGGAAAGCAGGCCTCGAGAGCGAGTTCTGGTCCGTATGGCAATGCAGAGATCCCCTAATGCAGCTGCAGGTGCTGGGTGAAGCTGAAGTGTAAATGAATTTTGAACCTGCACCTGTTCACGTTTCATTGGAATTTGCTTCCACATTGTTTGATGAGGTTTCTTCTGATGTGAGTCTGTCTGTCTGTACACACAGCTGCATGGAAGTTAGCATAGTCCGCTTTGATCTCAGCGCGTGTTACTCACAGCTGTATGATGCAACATCATTGCAATGCAATTTCTCATAATGAGTAAGAGGCTAGTGTGGGTTATGCAAGATATGCCAAGGTTGCAGCGGTTCTCTTTCTAATTATGTCACATTACATGGCCTTTGATCAGACAGCAACAGCACTCACACCACCATGCTTGTGAGGATTGCATGATGCCAGTCTAGCGGCAACTGCATAGATCCTTTCAGCGCCAACTGATCCAACTCACCGTGACACACCATCAGATCCATGATATGTTCTTAAGCGGTACACTGGAGTCACTGTGGCTTTTCATCCACGCTTGCAAGTCTTCAGTTGCATTCCAAATGCATCATATGCACGCAACAGGCTGCCAAAACCGTCACCCTGTCTCTTTTTCCAGAAGAGGAAGAAGCCGGGCAACTCCAATACAGCCCTGGATCTTGCGGTCTTCTATCGTTCTGTGGGAACTCTTTGAGACAATCAGTTCCTTGGTCACCTGAGCACTTCCAACCAGGTGCACAAAGACTATCTGGTATGTGCTGCTAACAAGCAAAGGACATCGCGTACTGGCACACCGCAGCAGTAAATGCTGTGGCTTCGACGCCAGCCGCTGCCACAAGCTGCAGCGGAAGCCTGATGCATGCGAATGTCCTGGGTTGCACCCAGCGGTGCGCGGATGCGGCCTGCAGATGACTGCAGGCATGCAGCGCCAGAGCTGCGGGACAGCTGCAGGTTGGGGCGGCAGGAGGTGCTGTGATGAGCTCCTGGGCCGACGGCAGACCCTGCACAGCCACACAACAGCACTTGAGTACCCCATGTGTCTGTCCACATCAGCACTGACTCAGCAGGGGCGTCGTGCATCCTTGACAGCAACGGATAATACAGGAGAGGGCAAGTCTGCGCAGGGCTCAGCAGGAATCGGTACGGCTGGGCAGTTGAACAGATCGATGAGCAGCTGAGAAGTCGGCAGTCCAACACATGAGGTCCAACTTTCCTTGGACTTGTGGGCGTCCGGCTGCTCCTCCTTGCCCGGCACCCTTTGCACAAGTGCTCCCTGCTTTGCACCCTCCTTGTCGACGGCTGTGGCCGCATGTGCCTGCTGTGCCACCAGAGAGCCGACTGGAGCTCGGTCGCTGGCGTCAGCTGCATCGCTGGCGCGCGGTGGCCGCAACTGCGCCCTGTCGCGCAGTGTCATGTCGGCTTCCGCCGTGGCAGTGAGAAAGTCGCAAGTCCAAAGGTCGGGACCGGTGCACATCTCGTCGACCTCGGCAAATACCTGCAGCCAGCTCATAGCACTCCGTGCATGCACAATATCTTTGAGACACGGCAAGAAGCGATGCACTGATGCACTGATGCACATGTTGCAGTGCGCAGAGCCTTCTGGCAAAGGACATCTTGTGACTGGGCTTCATGAAGTGTGCTTCATGCAATGCATGCACGAGTGCATCTGCGACTCTGCAACATTCACCTGCTGCATTGGACAATACTGCGCAGGAGTAAGAGGGAGACCATACCTGCGCCTCTAAGTTGCCCAGATCAGGGGGTGGGAGTTTGACAGCAGTTCCTTCTGCTGCAGCTGCCACCTGTGTCGAGGCTGGAAGCAGATCCAGCAGGCACTTTGAGGGCTCGATGGTCGCAGAGTCCTTCCTGGCGGTGGGCAGCAGCTCAGCGAGGCTTGCTTCGCATAGTGCCATGTTGGGTGAAGAGTCGAAGGTCCACACGCCCAAACATATGCAGCCCTCTTCAGCCTCTACACGTGCCTGCAGCCACGATCAGTGTTCGCAGCCAGCACTGAAGGTTCCAGGATAATTTGCGAGTTCAGGTTGCAGCGTTCGGATGCACTTGCTGAATGTGGCAGAGGCAAATGCAGCAACACCTGGGGTCAGGCTACATGTACATCAAGCAGGGGTCGTGACATTTGGCTGTGCAGGATGTGCCATGCTGGATGGAAGACAAACACCTGTCTGGCAGTGCAAGAGAATATAAAAGTACCTAGGCCTCGGGTGATAGCTCCCAGGTGTGTTCGTTGTGGACGAGCAATGGCTCTTCTGCTGCAGGGTGGTCTGTCATCGTGATGGCCACATCCATTCTGGACGTTGTAGCGCACTCTGTGATGAGCTTTGCGGCCTCCTCAGCCACGCTTGGAATGTTGAGGGTCTCCTGCATCACACAGAACAGTCTGCTGTCAGACATGAAGCTGGCTCGAGTATTGACACCAACTTCTGCTGTGCACCCTAGGAAGAATGTACATGCGCTTGAGATACAGGACATGCCGCCTGTTGCGAGGCCTCCTACAGCTGGAACAAGCTGACAACTTTCAGCACTGTACAAGGCAAGCGGCTTCAGGCACTGCACCTGAGACCCTTGGTCGCGAAGAGGATCTTCGAGGTCGCCCAAGGTCTCTTCTTGGCTGCAGCTGGCCTCCGATGGTGCTGACCCCTCGTCGTCTGACGTCGAGCAGGCACAGGAAGCTGCTCCGTCCGTCTCGAATGATCTAGTCGGTTTCAACACCCCGCTCGGGATGGCGGGAACGAGCTCCGGGGTTGGAGGGTTGCAGTCTGAGATGTAGCCGTCCGACAAACAGTCTGGGATCGAGCTACTGTCGTTGTCGACAGCGGCCTTTGCTGGTTTGGGTACGGTGACCACATCATGGGGCTTGGCCTGGGACTTAATCGTAGCGGCTGCGTCTTGCAGCTCCTCAGCAGTCTTGTTGCCGATATCACGCTGCATCGAGCAACAGATAGGGCTCAGAAAACATGCTTCCCGGAATGACTTGACTAAAGTGATGAGTGAATCGACCATGGCGATGAAGGTTCCTGACTCTCAGCATGCAGCAATTCCCTTTTCATCGGGCACGCAATGCAGCAAAAAGTCAGTGAGAAATATCAGAAGGAACACCTGGAGCCCAGCGCGCTTTCGGGCGGCCTTGGTGGAGGATCTCTTGGAGTTCTTAGCCATTATGCTGTTGTCTTGTTGGCGTTGCCTTGTCTATCCTTGGGGCTTGTCTGCCTTTGCAAGGTGCTTGGAAGGGCGGCGACTCTACCGTGGTCTGTCTGTTGATCGACAAAATTATGAGATGGCAGGAAGGATGCAAGCCTTTATATAGGGCCACAGCAGTGCTAAACAGGCAACACGAATGGACAGCAAAAAGTGCAGGGCAGGCCACATTCCCGCAATGGGCACGCTGTTGATTTGGCATTTTATTTTCAACTTGCTGCAGAAATTCAGGGCCTCTTTACATTGGCTGCGAATGACGGTCCCCCCGCCGGGTGAATGACGAAACGTATTTACATTGCGCAATTTGACAGCGTTATCTGTAATCAAATCTCAAACCTGCCCCAGACTACAATTGAGCAGTCCATGTGCGCAATTGAGGGGTCACGTGGACCCGGACTCTGACCAAGCAACCTCCTCAACTTCAAGCAACAGTGGCCGATGGGCGAGTAACTGCTCCGTGGGATTATAGTAAGGGAGGTTTGCCTTCTGGCGGCTCAAGGCAGACATTTCCTGCGTTTGTTATTGGCACGGCCAGCCCAACGCCAGACCTCCGCGCAACATAGGCTCTGAATCGAGGCTTCCCAGCGGGCGATCAGCAGCTCTATGGTTGGCAGCATTTTTTGCAGACAGGCGGCTTATCTGCCACAGCTCTTGGCTCTGATCCTCGTGTATTTGCCCAGCAAGTTGAAGCAACCCCGAAGCATCAACCCCGAAGCATTCGTCATCACTTGCAGCGACTATGGTGGCAAATTGGCAATGTAAACGACAAAACGTTGTTTTTACCGGATTACCACCCAATTGGCAATTCGATGGTATTCTCAATGTAAAGAGGCCCTCAGAATTGCAGCGCTATTTTGAAGGACCATGCATGAGTCATGGTCCATGACAACATATACTCATTATAAGCTCTTAAGTGTGCAGCATGATGCCGATCAAGTACGTTACACTGCTGGACAATGGTTATTTCAAATGAAGTCATTTACACCAAGCAGCATCATGGGCTATACAGTGGTCCCCCAGGAGTAAGGTGGAATCCATCTTTGGACACCATAATACTGAATGAATTGCTCATCCCAAAGAGAGCGCAAGCAACTATCAAGAAAGCTAAAACCATCCAAAGTGAGAAGCCTGCGGCTGGGCTGGGTATCGTCTGAAGCATCTTGTGTCACGCCCTTGCATCTCATTGCTGAAGGAATTCCTTCGAACAGCTGTTCCCTATAAGAAGTACCATCAGCAGAAAGAGTAAAAGAAGAATATCTCATGCGTGGCCTGTCTTGAAAAGTCTTGAAAAGTCTCATGTTGATTGTCTTGAGCGGTGCCTCAGGCTGGCACCTGGGGGATCTGTGACACTTCCCTCATGTCAAAAGGGCTGTGGAGACCAGGGAAGCCTCTGTCATCAGTGACACTGCCACATAGCCCTCGTCCACAATCGTCCCATTCACTGGGTCTGTGAAGCACGGACGCTGGCGACCCCTGGACACCCACAACACACAACTCAGAACATCTACAAAACGCCTCTTGCAGGAATGCATGTGTGTTCGACTGTGTGAGAAAATTTCATGCCCACATCCAAAACACACTGTTCAGAAGCTTGTAGCCACTACACTGCCAGTGCCATGATGATTGCCTTTGCCATGCGACCAGGCATGGATGCACACACGACATGTAGCGCATACGATACTATGTAGCTAGTAGCCCTGGTCTTAATCCTCATATGCATAAGCACTCGGCCAGTCAGACTGGAGCGGTTTACAGAGGGTTAGAAGTGAGTTTGCTGTGGCGCACCGGTAGTCCTCCCATCCGTAGTAGAAGAAATCGCCGGGCAGGTCCCACACCTGTTGCTCCTCGCATGTGCTGGGGACCGGCTGCGCGCTCACCGCATAGCCGTCTGTTGCCCACGCCCAGTTGTCGATAGGAGTCTGCGAATGATTCCCCCCATGACTCCTCATCAAACGGTCTACAGACGGACTACCAAAGCCCTGTAGCTGTGGAGTATGTGCAGAGCTTTCACAATCATGACTCTCCCGCACAAATCTGCCATCATGGCAACCTATGCCATTGCAAACTTGCAAGCTCGAGCGACCTCTCAGCCTTCAGGGCATTATGAGCCACCAAAAACAGCGGTGAGATTATGTGCTACTGCAATTGAATTGGTGTGCTCACCGCACGGGCGCTGCTGTAAGTTGCGGCACAAGTTGAGGAGCCGTAGAGGCTGCCACTGGGAGTGGGGATGGCGCTCCATGCAACACTGTTAATGGCCGCCACTGTGGTGTGCAGCACTCCGTCCACTGTGCATGGCCTCAGCAGCGGCAGCGCGCACTCCGGCTGGCTGGCCCTGCAGGGAACGTTCCACAGTTAAAAGCCCGACAACAGTGACAGACTACTCACAGCCTCTTACTTCCCAGGCTTAGCCAAACGATGGAGAACAAAAAAGTTTGCTGATTGCGGCACACAGCTGGCGGGTCAGATAGGTAGCCAGGGAGAATGGAACAAACTGCACACAGCCACTTATAAAGGAGCCCAAAGCCGGTCAGCACCCAGTGCATAAGGGTGACTGCCAACTGAAGCACTTGGCTTGCATGCATTCCCCTTGATCACATGATCGCAGCAATACCGTAGTAATCACATAAACCCCGCAGCAACCAAAAAATGGATTATTAAACGGGTTCGCGCAGGATGTCCGCGCAGCCGTCGAAATCATTTTTTTCGGCCGCGCAGCGACGCTTTTTCGTTTTTTTCACTAAGGAATTGCGGATTTTCCCGAAAATCGTATTAATAAAGCTCCGCGCAGGGCGTTCGCGCAGCCGAACAAAGTAATATTAAAGTAACCGCGCAAGCGGAAAAGTAATTATTTTCCGCGGGGTTTATCGTGATTACTACGGTATACACTACTGTGACATGCCAAACTTCAGCAGGTGGAGTGCTGCCTGGTGAAGGTGTTTTGCATGTTGAACATGAGTATCATGCTGGGGATGAAATGCTGGTCGCACCTCTTGGCCTCAAGGTCCATTGTGATGATGCCCTGGGGAGGGATGTCGTTGGTCTTGTAGTTGATGATGTACCGGAAATTGGAGGAGGTGATTGTGTCAAACATGGGGTAGTACGAGCTGTTCACATAACGGTCTGCGTGGAAGGTGACACTGAGGCACTGCGGGCGCACAGTCACCGGCTCGCTGCACATCAGCCACGCCTCCACCCCCGGCCTGTCTGTCATCAGCCCTGCAGCACCCGGCAGCTTGCCTTCAGGTCTAACATGATTGTGCTTATCATGAATGCAAGGCAGACAACCGTGGTTCAGCAAATAGGAGCTGACATTGCTCTGCATGCATGCTGCAAAATGCAGTCACTAAGAATGCGAGGCTGTGGAATGTAAAGGAAGCTTTGTGATGGTGATGGATTCGCGCACCCATGTTGCTGTTGCAGCACATCACATCGCGCAGGTAGAAGCGGCAGAAAGGCCTGCAGTAATGGGCGTTGTGCTTTTGTCAGGGGAGCACTGTGAGCACGGCCTTGCAACAGAGCATCTGCAGATGAAGCTTGACCATGCTGGATTCGTTGGGATGGGATGCAAATTAAACCAAGTGAGGAGTGATATACTGGAAGAGCAGTGTGAAAGGGTGACTCACACTCTGTTGTTGCGGCAGACCGGCGGCGGAATGGGTGCCTACAAGAGCAGCATATATGTCAGTAGATATTCTCAAGGCAGCCATTGCCGGAAGGCCTTGGATGCAGACAGGAATAAGAAATGGAAATGTACATTCTAAGTGGTTGCAGCCAGCAGACACACAGGACTTCTGACGACATCTGTGCATGATGCAGCAGCCTAACCTTGGGGGCAGGGGCAGGCGCAGGGATGATGTTTGCAAAGGCAGGGCCCGGGGCAGGAGCAGGGACTGGCTCAGCTGCCGGTGTGGGCACGCGCGCCTTGTGCGGCTCGCCCGGAGCGCCCCCCTGGACTGCCGCCCTCTTCACCGCCGCATGTGCAGGTGCTGACTCACTCTGGACAGGGTGCTCGGGCGCTGGAGATGGCGCCAGGATTGGCGCTAAGCCCTCCACAGGCGCTGGGGCAGGTGCCAAAACTGGCGCATGGTTCTCCGCGGGTGCCGGGGCTGGTGCCAGAACTGGCGCAAAGCCCTGCTCGGTCGCAGGTGCCGGCACATGCGCGTGGACCGGTGCAGGAGCAGGGGCCTCGATCAGCACACGCGGGGCCGGAGCAGGCGCCGTCTGGTGCTTTGCCGCGGGCTCCGCCTTGTGCTGCTCGGATTGGGGCCCTCGCAGCACCGCGGCAGTTGTGACAGTCTCCTTTGCGAGGGGAGCGGGTGCCGCAGAGTGGTGGATGACGCGGCCTATGAGCGGAGCGGGGGCGGAGATCGGCGCCATGAACCCCTGGATGGGTGCGGGTGCTGGGGCTGGCAGCCAATGCCCCTGGGCCGGTGTGGGGGCAGGGGCCTTCTCGGCTTCTGCCTCTGGTTCCTCGGGCATGGGAGCCTGCGTACTTGCCACAGCAACCCCCTTGTGCACGTGCAGTGGTTGAGCGTGCTTCTTCGCTGCATTCCGCTTGGGCAGCATGTGGGACGGCGCTGGCGCGTGCGCAACTCTGTCGGCAGCAGGCTTCTCCGCTGCCGGGCTCGGCGCAAGCTTTGGGACCTTTGCAGGGGCCGGCGCGGGAGCCACTTCTGGTGCCTTGGTTGGTGCCTTTGACGGAGCGACCTCTGAGTGCTTGGGCTTTGGCCCCTCAGCCGCTGCGACGGCTGCCGGCTCCTTGCGTGCTGCCGCATGCATTGGCGCCTTCGGCGCAAGTGCAGGTGCCTTTTCTGGCTCCTCTGTTCTGGGTCCATGAGCGGCCTTTGTGTGCCTGGGCTTTCCCGGAGCAGGTGCTGGTGCCTCCTTTGACTCTGTTGCTTCAGGGGCATGAGCGACCTCAGCGTGCCTTGGCTGTTCAGGAGCTGGTGCAGGTGCCTTTTCTGGCTCCTGTGCTCTGGGTGCATGTGTGGCCGCCGCGTGCCTCAGCTCTTCCGGAGCTGGTGCAGGTGCCTCCTTTGGCTCTGTTGCTTCAGGCGCATGAGCGGCGGCGGCGTGTCTTGGCTGTTCGGGAGCTGGCGCAGGTGCCTTTCCTGTCTCCTCTGCTCTGGGTGCATGAGCGGCCGCCGCATGGCTTCGCTCTTCCGGAGCCGGTGCTGATGCCTGCTTTGGCTCTGTTGCTTCAGGCGCGTGAGCGGCCGCATTGTGGATTGGCAGTTCGGGAGCTGGTGCAGGCGCCTTTCCTGGCTCCTCTGCTTTGTGCGCCTCAGTGGCCGCAGCGGGGGCAGGGGCGCGTGCCTCTTCGGTCTGGTCCTGTGCCTTGCGTTCTGCCGGCTTGGCCGGCCGCGCCTCTGTGGCGTGCGCCGGGGGGTTTGCAGCAAGCTCAGCAGCCCTGGTGCGCATGAGAGCCTCCATGGCTTCGGCGAGTTCAGCGCTGGCGGGTGTGGGTGCAATAGCCGGCTGTTTCTCGGGGGCTTCGGCAGCGACTGCTTGAGCTGGAGCTCGGGCCCTGGCGGCTCGAGGCGCATGGTCGGCGTCGGGGGCGGCCGCGCGAGGTGCAATTGCGGCCTTCTCCTTGGCGCGTGCAGGCGCTGTCGCGCGAGGCGGTTCGGTGATGTGCGGTGCAGCAGCGGGGCTGTGCGGCTCTGGTCGATTCTCTGCCGCAGGCTCCTTTGCCTGTGGAGCAGGTGCGTCGGCAGCCGTTTTCTCTGCTGGTGGAGGCGCCATAGCAGCCTCTCTCTCAGGAGCGGGCACCACTGCACCAGATACACAGTGGTGTCAACCTCCTAATTGAGCGCCACCATTTCTTATTGCAGTGAGATGCCGGCGTGTCATGACATTCAGTCATTCGACTGCTCTTGCAATTGTGTGCAAGCACTTCAAAAAGACAGCACATGAGGCAGGCAATCAGGCGACGAGACAACACGGTAGGTGAGTTTGCCAAAGAAAGCCGCCACCTTCTTCAGGAGTTTTGGAGGCTGCCGGTGCTTTCTTGGGAGCCAGCTGTAATGCATGCGGAGCGCCGTCCTCAGGAAATTTTAAGACAGCTGGCATGCTTGGGCCCCTTGCAATATTTTGGCGCTCAGTCTCGGTTTTTATTTTATGGACAACTGCAGGGCCCAGTGCTACTGTATGGTCACTGATCTCTACTACAGCCTGTGCAGGTTCACATGGCTCATCAGTACTCGGACCAAAGAGGGTAAATACATGTGCCTGGCAGAGAGAAGCATAGCGCCCTAAACGACTTCATCGACCAGCCGCAGTCGGTGTTGACAACATTTGCACACCGACTTATTTTCAAGGCAACCTGGATCTTAGTTCATCAGGAAAAATCTTGTGATAGAGAAAAGGGACGAGGGGTCACACCTTTCCTGGCGTAGGAGCTCGGGCAATTGGAGCCTTGATAAACTCGTCAGGCGGAAGGGTGTCATTGCGGGAAGGGTCAGGCAGCAGATCTAACTCCTTGGTGGCATTGGCTCCAGGCGTTGCAGCAGCCAAGAAGGCGTTCACCGGATAGCCATTTAGAACCGGGATGAAGGCCTGTTGATCTGGCACCGCCTGTGCGTCAGCACCCTGGTCCTTGCCCATGACGCCTGCTGGCCAAGAGCATACACAGACACCGTTTTACGGACTCCACAAAACACTTTCATTCCTGCAAAGGTGGGACTTTGTCCTTTCAATGGAGACGACCGACTGTTCCGAAGGCATTGAAAAGGACCGACTGCATGCAGTGACGTACCTGAAGCGAGCATCAGCGACAAGACGCTGATGACGACGTTTCTCCGTCCAGCCATCTTCTTTTATCAAGCCTCAACACCTGCGTCGGTCCCAATCCTGCTATTTGGAATAATCGGGGTCGTCGGTCAGGCGCCAGTGACAAGACTAAAGTAGTGGTAGATGAATCAAGTATCACATATAGAGCTATTTTACAGTATACAGCATCGGTTCGGGTCCACACGAATCTCCAGATACTACTGTGTGTCGGCAACCCATCAGGAGTTGACAAAGGTTTTCTCTATACACGGAAGCGCCTCGTCAATGATGATAACTCAACATTGCATCAATTATAATAAGTAGAATCATAGTTTGGGCACTTTATTGGTGCATTTGAGTGAAGTAGACGTCCACTGAGCTCGAGGCCAAGAGCACCTTCTAGACGGTTGTCGCGCGCGACAGGGCGGGAAGCTCGCATGAACAGCTTCTTGGATGTCGTTGTATTGGATACAACTTTTATCCGCTCGTCGCGGCCGCGAGGGACCAAGAAAGCGCAGATGCGCGCGGCGGCTGAAGTGAAATGCTCAGCTGTCTTGTGGCGACCTGAATTTGTAGCAAAGGAAGGAACGCCATTCAACAGATGAGAGTCTGGCTTCTTTCTTGTGCTCGGTGATGTGCCTGGTGCAATTCTCTTTTTGCAGATGTTTACAATGATCTGAAGATTGGGATGGAATTTGGACCTCGGAGATGCAAAAATTGCATGCTCTTGAATGTAAAAGATGCCAGCCCATCAACACATGTCGACAGCATGTTCTGAAAAGACTGCAGGGCAGAAGCGGGCTATTCAGTTTGCAATCAGTTCGTGTTTCGTCTCTATCCGTTGATGGCATTAGACGAGTGCCGGGCAGTCGCGGCTGTACACGGTGTACTTCGAAATCCTTTCGCTGCCTAGCCCAAGGGCGACCAGCAGGTGCGAGTCGCAAGCCATATTGATTTGATCCTCCCCAGTTGATTCTATCATGTATAAGATGACGCAAGCCTAGACTCAAGATTACAAGTCTCTTTGCAGGTCTGAGCAGTGCAAAGGAGCCCATTGAAGCCCGGGTTCTCTCATCCTTCCTGACTCTCACCAGCGTCCCATACAGGCGGGTTCTGTAAGAAATACCAGTGCTGGATATGGCAAGTCCCATAGTTGCACGTAGCATTGAGAGTAGCCTGAGTGTACTGCGTTTGTCTGCAGCTCCTATGTGCCCAGCCCGAAGACATTCCTTCACGACATCCATGCGGCAATAAAACAGGTATCATGTGACAGCTTTGGGGAACCACACAACTCACAGAGCTTCATGACTCTGAACCCCAAGCCCACCCATGCCCAATAACAGTGCACGGGATGGGAACTAAGATGTGCTTTGCATGTGGCTCAGCTATGGTTGCTGGTGCTCCTTGTGGTCATGGCACGGGCGTCTGCGACCGCGCGCCTGTCCCTGTCGCTAGGACTTGCAGCAATCACAGCAGCTGCCCTTCCCAGGAAGCTGTGGCAGCCGCAGCTCAGGCGCCTCGGCACGCTTGGCCTCATCATATTCGTCTTCACAGCCATCGGCGCAGGCATGCTGCCCTGATCTTCCACCCACTTGCCCTGTGTTGATATGCGCATGCTTTGCCTATGACAACATGCTGCTGCTCTTTGCCACTCATGTGAGAGCTACTGCTGTACAGAAATGGAGCGAAGTCATTGAGGTGACTGTTTGGTGTGGGGCAGATGGTGTGCCGCCTGTGCTTCAAACACGGGGCGTGCCTCCAGCAGCAGAGGGCCTGCCGTCCAGTGTTAGCGCGCCGGGCAGCTATCGCTATGTGCTATTCCACTTTTGGTTCATCACCATCACGAGGCGCTCCTTGTCTCTGGCTGTGGCAGCCAGCTGCCTGACCTTTGTAGCATTGCAGGTGAGCCTGCAGCTCCCCATCCTGTTCCTGCGGCCTCAAAACTACACAGTAGCAGTGTCACTACTGGACATGATGCTGGTCAAGGTTGCAGGTTGATCAATGTCGCATGGAATTCTGATGTCTCAGGCATCGAGGCATGCTCCTCAGCCCGTTGAAGACTGCATGGGTTTCTCCTCTGCTGTGGCACCTTCACGTTAGCACAGGGTCTCCACTTGTCTGAGGGGAAGGGGAAAAACCAACTGTCCGGTGAGATCCAAAATCTTATCCTGCGCTGGTGACTCTCTAATGGCGATGCCTGGATGTGGCGGGGGCAGAGCGCCAGCCTGAGCCTGACAACAACACCAGCAGAGGAGATGGCGCTGGGGCTTCGGCTGTGGCTTGCGCCGTTGCGGCTGCTGCGCGTGCCGGTGGACGAGATCGCGCTGACGCTGCTGCTGTCGCTGCGCTTCATGGCGCTGGTCACCGAGGTGCTCCTCGCTGATTCACATGGGGTTTCACGTGTCCCATGCTACTCAGGATGAGAAACACATACCAGGGCCTAGGCCTGAAAGGTCTCTTAAGGACTATTGAACAACTTATGCCATTTTCCCGGCTCTGTTGGTAGAAGGCGAAAAGTTGGTGTTGCTTGACCTTCCAGGAGATGCGCAACCTGAGCCTCGGCCTGGCGGCACGCGCAGTGCCCTGGAAGCGGCTGCCCCCGGGAGGCGGTGTGCAGGTGCGTGCCCATGCTCTGGCCCATGTCTGGAAACACATAATTCCTCTCATGCCAGACTCTGGTATTGTGCAGACAGCACAAAATTTGGACAAAATGATGGCTGTATACACATAAGCATGGGGCAGCTTTACATGGATTTGTGGTGGATAACACCAGGATCACCAAATGTCCTGTGTGGCTGGCACACCTTAGTAGCCACATGCTGAGGCATGATATCTCTGACATGGTCACAGTAGGGTTGTGTGCACAGCATGGCCCACCCTCGGCAGTGCATTGTCGTCCCTATGAATGCGTGCCTGTCTGGAGGTGACCAGGCTCTAATCAGGACAAAACGACAGCCTGTGCGGCTGCTTACCTGCCGATAAGACAACTGCAATGTTGTTTCTGGAAGCCTCTACCAGCACACATGTCTTACCACAGAGCTCATGGATGGCTGAGATGGACATGTGTTGTGCAGGTGCTCTTACGCTTGGGTGGGCGCCTGTTCTCCAACCTCATGCAGCGCAGCGAAAATATTGCCCTTGCGATGCAAGCCAGGGATTTTGCCGGTCCTGTAAGGCACCATGTGCATTTGGCTGCCAAGGAGCATGTCCCCATTATTCCTAATATTATGGCGGTGCTCTTGCTCTCGGCTATTGTCATTGGTGGACAGCAGTTCCGACTGTTCACACAATTTCGATATCCCAGTCGCCAACTTTGCCCTTGAATATGAAAGGGCACTGGCGGAGGATGCGTGCACTTAGGGGATAGACATGTCTGGACAGAGAATCTCTTGAAGTATCTTGGTTTAATGAAACGTTTCATTTGCTGGTCTTCGCTCATACCCATAAGCTGGCCAGTTAATATTAATTGGTGCACTTGCAAGTTGCTATTGTGAGTTGTTATTAATTAATGCTATTAGTAGCTACTGCTATAGCCTCCTGAGGAACTGGCCAGAAGTGGACCAGGATATCTGAAATGCAGCAAAACGGTCCAGTGAAGATGGTCAACCTCTGAGGTTCTGCAGTTTTTGTCGTATTGCAGTGCGAGTTGATCGACGGAAACGGTTGGCATGGAAATAATTCTGCTAATTTCCAAGGTTTCCAAGTCTGGCTGGTGAGGTAATCCCTGGAAGTTTAGGCAGTTGCCCACACCGTCATAAAGAAGCACAAAAGCAAGACAGTAAGCGCTGGTCTCCACGAGATCTCAACATCCAATTTGCTGATTGCTGACTTCACATATCATCGCTGCGTTGCACCAACAGTAGGGTTTGATCAACAACTTGAAGCTCTTCATTATGAGCAAGGAATTCTCCTTGAACGAGTTATCACAGTACGACGGTATCAAGCGAGAAGAAATTTACATTAGCGTCAGGGGGAAAGTCTATGACATGACGCCTGGGAAGGATTTCTACGGTCCAGGTATGAGATCTCCCCAACAAAATGGTAGCTTTTCCTGAGTGGCTTTAGCCGTCCATCAGCCAGTCGTAGAATTACCGCATCATGATACGCCTTCTTGATGTCCACAGGTGCTGGCTACCATGTCTTTGCAGGGAAGGAGTGCAGCAGGGCACTAGCCAAGATGTCCCTCTCCGCGGAAGATTGCACTGGCCAACTCGACGATCTCGATGAGAAGCAACTGAAAGTATTGGATGATTGGCAGAAGAGATTTGATGAGAAGTATACATTTGTGGGTAGACTGGCTTGAAAGGGATCACAGACTAAGCTGAGCACGTTTGCGAAAAAGCTTAGCATATGGCGCTGACAACAGTGTGGCCACAGTTCGTTTCCAGTCAAGGAATTCTCTCGTGCAACGCCGCCTCCTTCAGGCCTTTCCCTGTTCAATCTGCACGATGCTAGATCATAGCGTGTGCGACCTGGGTTACTCAGTGCTTAGTCAGTAACGCTCTCTAATCTTGGACTTCTTGGAGCCTTCTTCAGACTCGGCAAGCCGTTGACGATCGCTGGAAGTCATAGTACGCATTTATAGATTTGTTTGTATTTCTACCTGTACCATCTTGACCTGTAAGTGCTCTTTGTGGGAACGCTATTGTTTCAGACGGGTACTGCCGTGCCAAAGTCGCGGCAATATGATTCATCCTTCGCAGGGGCTGATTTATACCTTGTCTAGTATGATTTAGATTGTACTAAGCAATGAGGTTCGCTGCAATTGCCCTCACAGCAACGGTTCTGGGCCAGGCCGTTTTGGGTGCAGTTACCCCGATCTCCATCGTGGACTCGACGGGGTCGAAGCTGCAAATCACAGCAGCCCATATTGTTGGTCTGTATGCAGAAACAGATGCTGACAATAGTCAACATAAAGGCGAGCGAATAGCTGGAACTTTGGGGGTCAACACCACGGACAGGAGTGGATGCATGCACTCCCAGTGGACCTGTGGCCCCTGTTCAGGCATCGATGACGACTTGCTTGCATTGATAAATGAAAAACGTTGCTTCAAGCCAGTCAGCACAGACTCATATGTCTGTGACGGCCAGCGAATCAGCCTTGCCTTGGTCACAGCAGTTGAAACCGGAACCTGTGTGGAGACCTGCAGCCCCCGAGCCAAGCCTCTGCGTTGCTCAAAAAGGGAGGTTAAAGGTGAAAATCGTGCTCTCCTGCTGCTGCCATTGCCCTGAACACAGCAGAAACCGGGTCAAAGCCAGACCAAAAGACAGGCAGGCGCAGAGGCAGGCCATCAATTGACGTCACATGTTCCTTGATATCCGCAGGAGCCCCAGGGGTGCACAGCAGGCAGTTGCTCGCTCAAGATATGCCGGCTCTGTCAGCATGCGCAAATCCCAGCTGGCAGTGCCACGTCAACTCCACGCAGGCCAGCGTTCTCCCGGAGGTATACAACCTGGTCAAGGCCGCGCCCCAGAACTGCACCAGCCTCAGCAACACCATGCTGTGCGGCAGCTACTTGCTGGACTTGGGACTCTACACCGCCATCAAGGCTGATGCATGCCAGCTGGGTTGCCTCAGCTCGGCAGCCCCGGGCTGTGCAGGTCCCCCCACTGCGGCCCTGCCGTATGCTAACTTCAAGGCAGTCCTCCCGGCAGCACAGCCTACCTTGGCACCCGCGCCTGTATCAGCACTCTCGCCAGTTCTGGCACCTGCACCTGCCCGTGCACAGGCGTGCCCTCCGCAGCCGCAGCCGGGCTGCTCCAGGTGGGAGTACGTGTGCGGGGCCCAGCGGCAGTACAGGATCTCTGATGCCCAGTACAACGCGCTGCATGCCGCCCACAGCTGCGCGGCTGACCTGGATGTCTCTTTCTGCTTCGTGGGCAGGTGAGTCTGTCACAGCCTCTTGCTAGCCTTCTTTTCAGCCACCCAGGGCTGGTAAGTTTTATTGGCTCCAGTAATCAGAGTTCCTCGACCACTCACCACCTGAATTGACATTCATTCGACTCCATGCAGAGCTGTTACAACATGGATGTGGTATTGAACATGCCTCCCTGATGCTGCACTGTCTTGCACAGAAATTATGAAAATTGCTGGACTACCTGACTGGTGTGGTGTGCTGTGCTTCCTGCAGGTTTGTTTTGGAGGCGCTGGTGTTTGATGCGGTGAAGGGAGAGACGTGCACACGGGAGTGCTTGGAAGGGGTCTCTCTGCCCACCTGCCCCGCTGCGGGCCCTGTTGTATCGCCAGATCTGGCCCCTGTGGAGGCCCCAGCACTCGGCCCAGCATTCAGCCTCTATGGCGCACCTGCACCAGCCAGCATCACATCTAAGAGCATTGCCTACCGCCAGGCCCAGGTGGCTACAACCCAGTCTGAGGTAAGCCTGTCACTCCTGTGGCATGCATCCACTGTTACCACACAGGTAATCTTTTCAATGCAGCATTCAGAAGTCTTGTTTTTCAGCAACAACACCAAACTGGCAAAATTTCACGCCTGTGACAATGAATGACTGGAGTTACTTAACAGTAGCTATGGGAACAAACGATGTCTTGAAATCAAACCATTCTGCACTACAACTGACCACTGACTTGTGCAGCCGCTCAGAGGCAAATACCTTTGTGTCCAGGCTGGGGGGGACTTCAGAAAATTGGAAGAGCTGCAGTGTCTGTGTAGGACTTCACAGTCTGACACGACCCTGTGCATGCAGGTTGGGCCCGGGCTCACTCCAAGGTACAAGGTGCAAGTCGGGCCCTTGGGAGAGTGCTCTGCCACATGCGGCAGCGGTCTGGCGCAGCGATCCCTCTCATGCATCGATGCTACCCTGGGCCTCCCGGTGGAACTGTCCATGTGTCAGTTGGACCCCAGCACCCTGAGCAACCTCACCGAGTCCTGCAACACTCAGCCGTCAGTCACTCTCCCCCCTCCTTCATCCCTGATCATCACTGCTTCACCATCTCCCTCTGATGTCCATCGCTACTAAGAAGCTGATCAAGGTGCTGTTCAGATCGACATGCTCAGTGGGCTTTCTGAAAGCTGCTGCAGGCTGTCAGCAAGGATGGCTGACGACTCCTTTGATGTGCTGACTCTGACAATCAATGTCATACATCTGATCAGCTTTAGGTGGCTGGAAAGGTGTAGTAGACTGACTGACTGATGTGTACAGGTGTGGTGCATGCGAGTGGGTGGCCGGAGAGTGGAGAACCTGCAGAGCCACATGCGGCACAGGGACGGCCACACGCACCGTCCAGTGCATGAGCGGCGGCCTGGCCGTAGCCCCGGGCTCCGCGCAGTGCGGCGGCTCTTGCTCGGCGGCCGCTGCGCCGGCTGCCTCCAAGCCGTGCGCTGCGGCAGCGGCTTGCCCGGCCGTGATGTGGCAGACGGGGCCGTGGTCAGTCTGCCAAAGCGGCAGCGCCACCCGCAGCGTCACCTGCATCGATGGACAAGGCAGTCTCGCTGCTTCTGAGGTGTGTCAAGCTTCTGTGGCTGTGCTTCGTCGACTGACGCACATGGCAGTGCCTGTAAACATGAATTCCTCTCCATTCTTCTGACTTCCAGGCTGCTGCACATGGCACAAAAGCCTCGTCTCTCAGCACCACCTAAGCAACGGCCATTTCTCCCTAGGTGAAACTGCCACGATATTTGCAGAACTCAATCAAAACTGAAGAAACGGTCACACTACTCCAGCAAATATCACCCTCACTACCATAGTTGAGTAAAAACTAATGGTACACCGATGAATAGATCATCGCTGAATGATTACAGGAGTGCGCGCGGGCGCTGGGAGATGCACCGGAGGCCGTGCGCATGTGCGGCCTGTCGGGCTGCACAAGCAACGCTGCCTGCCTCAACGGGGGGACCTGCAATGCGACCGCTGCGGCATGCGCGTGCCGACCGGGCTTTGCCGGCCCCACCTGCTCCATCTCTCTGAGCGGCTGCACCAGCGAGAATGCCTCTCCGCTGTTGGGGGCCCTGAATGCCAGCTCGCCGCTGTGCTGCGCGACCGGCGTTGTAGACAAGCAGGGTGCCTGCTGCACCTCAGGTGCTCGACTGCCCCGACCATACTGCACATCTGCAAGTTCTCTCCAGCAGAGTTATCCTCCAGCACCATGATAATCTCCTTTTTTTCTCAGCCGCTGTACCATAGGTGATCTGCAGGCTATTTGACAGGATCCATCGCAACATGTATCACCTGCAAGGGATTGGGCATCGGTCTCTTGTCATTGTAAGAGTCCCGGGGGGCGTAGGGGTGGTGAGCGATGGCGGCATCTGCTGCGCGGCATCGCCTGGAGCCGCAGCAACACTGGACCGGGTCGGGCAGTGCTGCACTGCTGGCCGGCTGGATGCGTGCGGCACATGCGGCGGCAACGCGACCACCGTCGACATCGTGGGTGCGTGCTGTGCGGGCAGCCTCGATGCGGGCGGCCGCTGCTGCCCGGCCCCGGCCGCGCTCGACGAGTTGGGCGTGTGCGCCGGCCGCTCGTCCTCCGGCGTCCTGGCACTCAACCTCGCCACAACCACTAATAGCACCCAAGGTGAGATGAGATACGTATGACATGCCAGAGCCTGTGACGCGAGAGTGTGCTCTGCAGGCATGTCAAATGTCTTGAGCAGTAACTTCACTGCAGGGTGAGCAGATGAACAGTGAAGTAGAAGTACAGGACAGCAGTTTCACCACCACAAAAATCATTTCCAGTAGCCAAAGTTGCTCTGCATGCTTTGCATGCCTTGTTGAAGCATGCTGCAGAGCCGGGCCAGTCAGTGGATCTTCTGCTTTGTGCCCAGCAGGACTTGGCGACAGCAGTTCGCCTGGGTATGCCGCCTACAGTCAGGGTTTTCTCACTGACCTTGGAGCAAGGCTGGGCGTCAATGCCACACAGATCTCTCTGAAGGCCATCACACTTCCTGGCACACCCTCGAGGCACCTCCTTTCCAGCGACGTAAGCCCCCGTGACAGAGCATTCTTCCATATTTCAATCAAAAAGTGCTGTGGTTGCTGTCCATTCCAGCTGGCCACAAGTGCTGTTCCTGAGTGGACATTCCATTGCAAGAACATGGTCCTGTGCTTCCATGCAGATACCTATTGTTGATGGCATTGTTGAGGCGGCAGCAGTAGCGCACCCGAGCAGGATAGCGCACCCGAGTAGGATGCTGGATGCCCAGAACTTCGCATTCGTGGCAGTTCTGGGTGCAGCAGGGAGCGAACATCCGGCCCACGCGATTGTGCCCCCCTCCCATCTGGTGCGGCATCTAATTCATTCCAGTCTTAAGCCCGTGGCCGTGCGTACAGCCGAGCTATCAATGTGGACACCCACTGCTGCCATACAATCATGCTCCAGAAGAGATTTCAAATTGTTGTTGCCTCACACTGTGCATGGCATGACTGCGAAGGCGCATGGGAGGGCTCTGGCACAGGACTCTTCTGCAGCAGCAGCAGCAGTAGACGCCAGCGTGTGGGTCATTCCCCCGTACGGGCCGCTGACATACGCGCAGCTGCTCCTGCTGCTCAATGGCACCTCATCCGAGAATGGTTCTGCTGTGAGCCTGACCGGCGTCCGTGGCTTCAGCAAGAGCGGCCTCGCAGGAAATGGCCTCTGTGAACTTGGAGAGCTGCCCACCGCTGAGTCGCCAGGCAAGCCCAGCAACACTGTTGCTTGAAATTTGCCACATCCCACGAAATCTTGAGAGGACCGCCTCCAGAACCCGGTGGAACGCATCAGGCATGCTGGAGGTCTGCCACCCTCGCTTGTGTGCAAGATATCATTAAAGGGTCTACGATGCATTTCCTACTGTTGAACACACATGATTGGGAACAGGCTGGCTTTGTGTTGCACTCAAACAAACTTGCGGCGGGGCTGGTACCTCCGTATCTTTTCTCACACAATAATGTCAACCAAGTTGCACATTGAAGGTGTGAGAGTTGAGGTTCTGTACCTCCTTATCAGGCAGCTGCTCCAGAGTGCAAATTGCACCTTGACTGATTGAGGCAGTGTCTGGCATGCAGGAGTGCCGTCGGACTGCCCGCTGAGGTACCAAGCAGTGCCGGCCGACGCCAGCGGGTCGGCGTGCAGCGGCCGCGGCGTGCCGGTGGCGGCGCAGGGCGTGTGCCAATGCTACGTTGGCTATGACGGCCCGGCGTGCAGCAGCTGCGAGGACGGGTACTGGCCGAGCGGCGGGCTGTGCCAGCGCACGCTGAGCAGCTTCCAGGCGGAGGCCGCGCTGGCCGGCCGCAACGCGCTGCTCCTCCCCTCCTCCGCACCCGCTCCTGCCCCAGCCGCTGCCGCCAAGGTGCCTCCTTCACTCCTCATCGTGCTGCTGAAACGTGTCATCCGTCATTCGCCATGACTCCGTCATTCGTCATCCGTCACCCGTCATCTCTGTCATGATCCGTCATCCGTCATGACTGGTCCGTCATGACGGATCAGAATGCGTCAGAAACGGTGGTTCAAAGACATACCTGGTGCTACCTGACAACTACCCTCCTGGGGCTGCCTCTGTGTAAATTTGTCCCAGTGGATTGCAGTTTCCACAAAGGCAGCAACTTATAGCCTGCTGGCTCAGCGCTAGCGGGCTACTGTGCCACCGACCTCATCTTCTGCGTCTCCTTGTTGAATTCGATCGTTTAAAGCCATACCAAGGGGTGTTACTACGAAAGAGCACATGCATGGAGCGCTACTTGTGCTTGTTTGTAATTCAAAGACATGTTATGCATGGCTTTGACCGGGGAAATGTGGCCGGAGCGCAGAATGCGGCGGCATCACTGGCAGCGCCCTTGATAGCATCGCTGCTGGGGGCGTTCCTGGTACTGGCTCTGGTGGCCATCATCTGGGTACTTGTGTCGCGCCGCCGCAAGCGCAGAGCAGCAGAGCTGCCTGTGAAGACACCCGCCGTTGAGGGCAGCAAGGGCTCCCTCCAAGACCCCGAAAAGGGCAACACCGCCGCTGCTGCCTCCCAGGTGCCCATCAACTTCAGTAAACTTCAGCTGAACCCCCGCTTTGATGCAGAATGCTTTTGCAGGTGCCCAAGAAACTGCGCACTCATCTCAGGGAAGAGATGGACGAGATAAAGGTTGGACTGTATCACTTTTGTTGCGATGCAGGTGGGTGGCACAGAGGCAAAGAAGAGCCTGCAGGGGCATGCCATCAGCATGGTGTCCGACAGCACTACTGCCCATGTGCGCCCTTCCGCTTTGCAGCTCCCCTTCAACCTTCATTTTCAACCCTCCACACATGTCTTGGCTGCTGGAGCTCCACTCACAGAGCCTTGTGTGCTGCAGGTTGCTCCTGCCCCGCAGATGCAGCGCGCCAGCCTCTTCGGCTTTTTCGGCAGGCAACCTCAGCCGAGCATGCAGCCGGACGCCAGCCATGTGTCAGTGAGTCCAAAGACCACCTTGACGGGATGTTAAACACCCCAAATTACAACTCAATATCACCGGACCCCAAGATAGATGCCCAATAACCCCAGGGTAGCTGCAACAGATAGCAAAAGACAAGCCTGGATCGGTATGTGGGGTTGTCAGCACATCTGAACATTGCAAGACAGTGCTTAGGCAGGTGGTCAGGAACTTCCAGTATCTGCACCCAAGCAGGGATGATTGGGTGTAGTCCTTTTGAGTCATTGCTGATGTGGCACCCAACACTGCGCAGGACTCGAGCTCAGCAGGCTCGGTGTCATCAGTGACGTCAGCACGCCGCCGCTCGCATGCGATGGGCTCCATGACCTTTGCTAGTTCCAGCGATGCACATGGCCTTCCCACCAGCGCCTCCCGGAGGCAAGGCTCCCCTCCTTCTGGCATGCATGCTAGCACTGTCTGTTGGTTGTCATGAAGACATCTCTGATAGCATCCTTGTATGAAGAGACAGTGCAGGATGTAATTGTCACACATCTGCAGCCACAGTATGCTGGAGGTCTGATGTTGTTCACGCTGAGCAGTGCAAGCGGACTTCTGCTCTGTACCCCCGAGTGTTGCACGCATGTGTGCATAGCACCATCAGGATGGAGTTGTCACCGAGTCATATGATGAAATGCAGGAATACCTTCTCTTATGTTCAAGACTGTGAGGCCAGTGGCACTGTCAAGAGCCACCCCCTGCGCCAGTCCAGCAGCCCCAGAAGTCTGCACTCCGGGGACAGCCAGAACACTTTTGCCACTCAGGTGTGTCCTGCACTGCTCCATTTCTTTTGTACATTGAGTGACAGGATGATTATCGACATGAAGGGTGCAAGGAATGAAAAGGGCTGCCCTGCTCGAGGAGCACTGTCATATGACAGTAGTCTCAGGCACAGGGTCTAGGTGCACATGCAAAATCCTGCTGATTTCCTTTCCTGCCCGTTCATATCATGAGGTGATACTGTGGCCCTGTGCTGGATTGATGTCCTGCAATCGCTGCGCAGACTTTGCGCCAGTCTGGAAGTTTTGGGTCTGGGCCATCTCGCGCCGACAAGGGGAAGGCCCCGATGCAGCACAGGGACATTTTTTCACACCATGTCACGCTGACAGACTCATCAGAGGTGTCCAGCAACATGTCATCGCCCATGAGCGCCACCCGCCCAGCCAGCTTCGCATCTGACCAGTGATCGATCATGACATCCGGATCCGGGTAGGCCCACCAGGCGCCAATGTGCAGGATTCAAGGTGCATGTTTTGATGACTAGTCTGCACAGGGAGTTTTTCGGCTCCAAATTTGACATTCCTGCATGCAAGTTGATTTGCCAGTTATTTCAATGATGATAACTTGATGCAGTGGGTGTTGCCGTGCCGCAGGCAAACAAAAAAATAAGGATTCCAGCTTCCATTTGGATTTGCAATATTACAACCGTGTACACGATCAGCACCTGGACAAGGAAGGCGCATGCGGGCATACTCGCCCTGCAACAGAGCAGGGTATCTGGACAATCACTGTCCAGGGCACCAACCTAACGGACAAATTGAGTGCAACAAACCCGTGTCATTGACACGAACGACGGCTGAATGTGCTGCACCGAACAATGCTGGAAATGAGGAAGTCAGGCATGAACTCTGATCAGCACTCGAGAGGTTTTTGCACACATGCAGGAAGTCAAACTACAATGGGGCGAAATTGAGCCCTCACAGTGTGACAATTCTATTCCGCTGAGTTCGCACCAACAAGCAGCATTGAATCTCGTCAACAGAACAAGCAAGGGCACCACTTTCCCCCGCTTGCAGCAAAAGTAACTCTGCACACTGCTGCTTGAAGAACTGTGAAAAGCTTTTATATGCATACTGTATGTTTGCCATGCTCAGCCCACGTATAAAGTGTTTGGGGCAATGTAATGAATACTTGAACAGAGACAGACTACGAACAGCTAGTTTGAATAGATATTGATGACTTCTTGTTTAAGTCCAAAGCCAGGGGAGCTTAGTACCAGCCTGTCCCGACAGGAAAGAGGTCAGGCCACCGCTGTCAAGGGGCCCAACTGCAAGCCTCCAAAAGTCTAGCAAGATCGTCACCAGCATGCCAGCTGCCAGAGAGTCTGATGCGGCACGCGCCAAACTCCATTTGCGCAAGGACTCATCCATGATGAAGAATGCAGGGAAGGACACAAAGAAATAGATGGCATAGAACAGAGAGCCCACTGTGTACATCCTCGAGCGGTCCTGCACATGTTGCATGCAGTCTTGTCCACTCCTTCTCTTTTCTTGTTGACATGTCAGGAATGTCAACAGTGAAGATGACAGCAGCCCAACCTTGCATGCATGCAGCACTTTTGTGCTGGGGAAGATTACCTTGAATCTGTAGTACGGAAAGTGAGCGATAGTAAGCGTCTCCATATAGGCCGTGGCATAAGCCAGCAGGAACACCACCAAAGCAGTAGCAGCATTCTGCACATTTCTGCCATACTTTGCTGTGGCGTGCCGCGCCCGCCTTAGTACCACATTGGACAGTGCATGATAGAAGCAGAAGTAGGCGTGTGTCATGAAGTACAGAGGTATTGGTACCTGTGGCGCCACAGTATCCTCATCAGCACTGCAAAAATTGCCGGCTGCTCATGGTAGAAAGTTACATGAGCAGGGTCTTGGAGCAGCACATGACGAGGACTGCTCTCAGTATGCTACCTTGTTGAGCTGCCAGGAAGGAAATGTGTATCCTGCTCCCAGCAAATCATAGAAGTAGTGTGTCCAAAAGTAGTTGCCAATGAAGGAGAATATAGCAATCCACACGTTCGCCTTGACCCAGTACTGCTGGGCCAACGGCTTGCCCTTCTCCACACTGCCGCTTAGAAGTGGTGGTAACAGGACACAAGGCAGAGCAGCCGCCAGACAGATGGCCATGTATCCGACCTCATCAAGCTTCTGCGGCAACAACAGAGCATCCAGGAACCGTCGGGTGCTACACCAGCAAGCAACTGTGCGAACCACACGAATCGACAGCGTCACACGCACTGCACCTCGTACAGCTTGAATGGCACAAGGATACCCAGCGCCCAAATGATCCAGAAAGGGCTGTAAATGAGGAAGAAGAGCTCAGTCCACCTCTTCCCAGGGCTAGTGGCTGTCCAAAGACGCTGAACTTTTGGCGCTGCAAGGAGGGAAAGAAACTGAAATCAGCTCCTTAAGGAGGTTCTTGAGATTGCTGTCTTTGAGGAATATGGAAAAATAAAATGCCTGTTTTGCCAAAAACCGAACGTGCTGCATAAGCAGGTGATGAAAGAGGCACCCATCGCCAATGTCCACTTGAAATAGATACTATTGTCGTAGGACGATGGACTTGTTGCTCTATCAATGGTACATTCGCGTCTGCTCCACCAGATCACAACGTCAAATCACATGCAAGGCCACGCATTGAGTCAAGTCTACGATCGAAAGGGCACTTGTGCCCATACATAAAATATGTAGCCTTATCATGTAGCTTTGATACAATGTGCAGACAATGCAAGTTCAAGCAACCTTTCGACTCTGTCCGAGAAGGAAAACTGAATCCATCCAACGCCGCCTGATAGCCGTGGCATTCCGGTGTGCTGGGCTTCTTGTGCATCTCAAAGCATCTCACAGCTTCCAAAATTTTAGACTTGTTGAGTGATCTAAGAGATTACATTTGTCCGGGTATATACCTAGTTAAACGGTGCTTGATAACTCATTGACTGCTAGGTGTTTGCAATTGAACACTACTGCCACCTTGTTCTCAGGTGGCATCGAGATTTAGATGATGCATTAAGTGCTAGCAAAATCTGAGGAAGATGGCGGATAGAAGTGCGCGCCAGGCTCCTGGCAGTGGCGCAGAAGCGTATGCACGCTCACGCCAGTATGATTATCGTGCAGTAAGTTGTTTTTCTCCTGTTCTAAAGTCTTTATTATTGCAATGACGTCGTAGCTGGGAACCGTGATTGGATCTATCCTGACAACGCGGAAATTGTCATGCCCTGAAGTACTGCTGGATAGCACAAATCGTGCTTTCCACAAGTGACGATCTGTAGCGTTCCTGTCTCACGCTTGCAAACACTGATGCAGCCAGAAGTCGTCATTTATTTACATAATTCGTAGTGCACCTCAGCATGCCCTTCCATTGAGGCTCAGTTCTGTGTTTCTGCAGAACTCCAATCTTGTGCTCACAGCCGAGACAAGAACACGGGAGGCTGCAGAGCCAAGCGGGGAGCCCGAAACGCTATGGGGTCGAATGCGGGGCAAAATGGGCGACCGTGTGCAGTTTAACAAGCCTGAGGGCCTGAGTGAGAAGAAGGCCAAGCAAAAGAAGAAGTATGCCCTCCATGCCAACAGCGGAGTGCACAAATGTTCACATGGCTCAGCTAAAGATACTGAAACGCTTGGCAAAACTTTTACTCAAAGTTCGGAAATCTGGCTTGCAGGCGCGATGCTATATTGGCAGGGCAGGACCCAGATATCGATGCACCCAAGCGTCGGAAGGTGAGTTGGCGTGTAGTGCACAGCTTCTGCTTTCCATTTCCTCAAAGCGCCAACTAGACATCCTGCGTTCCCCAGGCACCTGTCCTTTCAATGGCGTTATGTTGTCGGTTGCAGACTGGGCCAGGCACAGTGCTAGAGTTGGATGCGGCTGGGTCGTACCGGCCAGCCACCAAGGAGACTCGAGCGGCTTATGAGGCCCTCCTGGATCTGGTGCGGAGCCAGTTCGGGGACCAGCCGGCTGATGTGCTCAGAGGGGCTGCGGAGGAGATTCTGGCTGTGCTGAAAAATGACAACATGAAGGTCAGCCAACAATCTCATCAAGATTGCTGTGCATGTGCTGTGGTGCCAAAGTTTTCTTGCAGAGCAGATCATCAACACCACCCGCGTGAAGTGCTGCTCATGGAGTTTGTGTATGCTGGCAGGATCCGGACAAGCACAAGGAAGTCAATGGCCTGCTGGGCGATATCAGCGACGGCAAGTTTGCAGACGTGGTAGCGCTGGGGAAGATGATGACAGACTACTCCGTGGATGGGGGGGCAGAGGATGCTGGCGCAGGAGACATCCTGGACAATGACATTGGAGTGGCGGTAGAGTTTGAGGGAGACGAGGATGAGGATGATGACGATGAAATGACCGAGCTTGTGGTGCGCTGCTCTCCCCCTGCGGTGCCTTATGTCATGTCCTTGACGTCAAGGCCTTCGCTGCAGTCTCCACAGGAGGATGCCAGACTAGCCATGAACAAAGGTCCTTCGTACCTGGACAGCTTTCTGTGACATTGGGTGAAATTGTTCTCACCTGCATGCTTTGTTTGCAGGATGACGAGGAGGAGGGTGAGGATGAGCTTGGAAGGTCTGGTGAGGTGCAGACAGGCAGGGATGTGGATGCCGGCGAGGATGAGAGGGAAGAAGGGTTACACCCACAGGAGATTGATGCCTACTGGCTGCAGCGGCGGATAGCCCGGGCTTTCACAAATATTGATGCTGATGCGAGTCAGAAGCTGGCAGAGGAGGTCCTCTCCACACTGCAGGTGCATCTCTTCTCATTTCGTATTTTTGGTTTTGTGTTGCCCCAAATTGTATCAAGTCCCCAACAACTTGCATAGCAACTTGCCATGATCTTGTCTATCAAGCCTCTTCTGTTATTGAGGTTGCATGTGACAATTGGCAGAGTGGCGATGACGATCGGGACGTGGAGACCCAGCTTGTGCAGCAGCTGGATTTCGACAAGTTTGAGCTCATCAAGGAGCTGCTGAAGAACCGGATCAAGATAGTGTGGTGCACTCGGCTCCAGCGCGCGCAAGCCGAGGATGAGAAGGCTCGCATTGAGGTGATCTTTCGCCTTTTGCATGCCCTTGTGCGCCCTAAAGCAGTGTCATGTGCATCGGTGCCAGTCTTACTCATACACCTGTCTCCACTATCTTTTGGTCCTTTGATGTTGACAATTTTGTGGCAACAGATGGAGATGGCAGGCCGCCCAGAGACAGCAGTGATTTTGGATGCCCTGAATGCCACACGCGCCAGTGCACGCGAGCGCCAGGATGAGCTGGAGCGCAAGATCAGGGACGAAGCGCGCAAGCTGCGGCAGGGCGTTGCAGACGGTGAGCCCGACGGCAAGCTTGTTTGCTGTGTTGATCCTCACAAGCCATGCCCTGAGGATACCACATGCGCCCATGTGTTACCTGCATGGTAATCTCACTGTGAGGTCTGCTTGCAGGGGCTGGAGCGGATGGCAGTGGGGCGGCGGCAGCTGGCAGGACAACTGTGGACTTTGATTCGCTGGCCTTTGTTCAGGAGGGCCACTTCATGTCCAACAAGAAGTGTGACCTCCCCAAGGGGTCTCACCGCACAGCCTTCAAGGCGCGCAGCTTTACCTTGCCTCGTGAACTCACAGCAACTCGATCTTTCTTCACGCACTTTGAAGTCACAATCACTGGGTAATAACAGTGTCTTCCTGCTGGTGCTGTGCAGGGATACGAGGAGGTGCATGTGCCTGCACTAAAGGCCAAGCCTTTTGAGAAAGATGAGCGGCTGATAGACATCAGCGAGCTCAAGGAGTGGATGCATCCTGCCTTTACTGGCATGAAGAGCCTGAACCGCATCCAGAGCAGGGTGTGCAACACGGCGCTCTACACCAGCGAAAACATCCTCATGTGTGCTCCAACTGGCGCTGGCAAGACCAATGTCGCCATGCTCACCATCCTTCACGAGGTATGCTTCATCCTTATTGTAGCTATGAGAGCAGTCTACCAGCTGTTTAATAGAGTAGTATTACCAGAATTGCCTTTGGTGGTCATGCACACTTGACAGAGGTGGTAATGACAGCACTGAGAAATGCAGTTGTGGCACAGATGGGTCTGCACATGAGGAGTGATGGCTCCATCGACACAAACGCCTTCAAGATTGTGTACGTGGCTCCCATGAAAGCGCTGGTCGCCGAAATGGTTGGCAATTTCAGCAAGCGGCTGGAGAGCTACGGCATCCAGGTGCCATATCTTGCCTCTTGAACTTCCAGCCCTTGCTTCTGTCAGCCAATGCTTCAAGCTGCGCCGGTGTCTGGAGTGGTTCATCTGTGCATCATTAAAAAGAATTACCACTGCTGTTGCAGGTCAGGGAGCTGACCGGAGACATGAACCTGACCAAGGGCGAGATTGACGCCACCCAGATCATCGTGACAACCCCAGAGAAGTGGGACATCATCACTCGCAAGAGCGGAGAGCGCACCTACACCCAGCTTGTGCGGCTGCTCATCATTGATGAGATCCACTTGCTGCACGATGGCAGAGGTCCGGTGCTGGAGTCCATCGTGGCTCGTACTGTTCGCCAGATCGAGGTGAGAGATACTGATACAGCATGCCTGCAAGCCCCTTCCTCCGCACATGCATTGATAGCTTTCCCCTGCAGGTGGGAACATGAAGTAGATTTGTGCAATTGGACATGTGCATGTTGCTGGGTGGTAATGGGCTTGTGCTGTGTGGGCGTGCAGGCGACACAGGAGATGACACGGTTGGTGGGACTGAGTGCCACGCTGCCCAATTACCAGGATGTAGCATCGTTCCTGCGTGTGAAGCCAGACGTCGGTCTCTTCTACTTTGACACCTCCTACCGGCCCTGCCCACTGGCCCAGCAGTACATCGGCATCAACATCAAGAAGCCACTGCAGCGCTTCCAGCTCATGAACGAAATTTGCTACAACAAGGTAATCACAGCTTCCCCTCTCTCATGCTTCCTGCTCCTCGCTGAGCTGTGGATTTTTTACCAGATCTGAACTTCAGGACTTCCGCATGCATCATTTGTGCCAGTGTGTCAGCTCATGGTTGCTGTGTGGCCAGGTGCTGGACTCAGCAGGCAAGCACCAGGTGCTCATATTCGTGCACAGCCGCAAGGAGACGGCAAAGACGGCACGCTTCCTCAAGGAGGAAGCCCTGCGTGAGGACAAGCTCGCCCAGTTCATGCGGGTAAGACTTCCTGTCATGCACTTGCTGTAAAATAATCTCTGAGAACAGGTCACAGAAGTGGTTCCATTGAAAAGCTCTCAGATGCTTGCTTCCGGTCACAACATTAGGGAAGGGTTGAAAAAGTGCTGAGTGGTGCTGTGGGTGCGGGTGCGCAGGAGGGGTCCGCCAGTCGTGAGGTGCTGCAGACAGAAGCGGAGTCGTGCAAGAACACAGACCTGCGCGATCTGCTGCCCTACGGTTTCGCCATTCACCATGCTGGCATGGCACGCGCTGACCGTACCCTCGTGGAGGATCTTTTTGCTGACGGCCACGTCCAGGTATCGACTCCCTGCTGACACCTGTCGTATTGTCAGAGAGGCCCTGTGGACGGCCCTGTTGGTTCCAGATGTTGTGTACATGATGATCGCGCATAGGTTGACAGCTGTCTGTGGCTGCCTGAACAGGTGCTGGTGTCAACAGCAACGCTGGCGTGGGGAGTGAATCTGCCGGCGCACACGGTCATCATCAAGGGCACGCAGGTGTACAACCCAGAGAAGGGCGCCTGGGGGGAGCTGTCGCCGCTGGATGTCATGCAGATGTTTGGCCGCGCTGGCCGGCCCCAGTATGACTCCTTCGGGGAGGGCATCATCATCACTGGTAGGCCCTGCAGAAATGCTGCATTGTCTCATCGACTGTCCCGGTCACAAAGCGTTTGACCCTTCTGAAACAAGGATGGAAGTTCAGGATGAACGCAGTGGGTGACAAGGTTTTGTTCTGTCATGCAGGGCACAGCGAGCTGCAGTTTTACCTGTCACTGTTCAATGCCCAGCTGCCCATCGAGAGCCAGTACGTGGCCACCATCGCCGACAACCTGAACGCAGAGATTGTCCTGGGCACCGTCCAGAACCTGCAGGACGCTGCGCAATGGCTGGGCTACACCTATCTTTATGTCCGCATGCTGTGCGACCCTGTGGTACGTCACCTGCACCAGCAGTCTGCTTAATGTAATACAGCAATATTCTTTAGATACCAGTACAGGACGTCTTGTTGTTGCTGCGTTCTGGCATAGTGTGCGAGTGTGTCTGCGCTAATGCATGTGGTGCTCGTGTGCACAGCTGTATGGAGTGCCGAAGGATGACTTGGACAGAGACCCGCGCCTGCTGGAGCGTCGCCTGGACCTGGCCCACTCCGCAGCTGTCATACTGGACAAGAACAACCTTGTCAAGTACGACCGCCGCAGCGGCAACTTTCAGGTGGGAAGCCACGCATGCATCGCTATGCTTTCTTGGCCGACTACACCCAGCAAGCAAGTTGGGCAGTTTCAGAGCTCTATGCCGATTTTGTGAACCGGAATATTTTTAAATTGTTCCAGTTCATGCATTGTTGGCAAAGTTGGCATTCTGCATGCAGGCGACGGATCTGGGCCGCATCGCCAGCCACTACTATGTAAAGTACCACTCACTGGCGACCTACAATGAGCACCTGAAGCAGACGATGGGGGACATTGAGCTGCTGCGCCTGTTTGCGATGAGCGACGAGTTCCGCTTCCTGGTGGTGCGCGAGGAGGAGAAGCTGGAGCTGGTCAAGCTGCTGGAGCGCGTGCCCATCCCCGTCAAGGAAGCCATGGATGAGCCTGCCGCTAAGATCAATGTCCTCCTGCAGGTTCCGCCTCGACACTCTTATGGGGCTCATAGACAATCATGACGACACACCTGTCCATCTGCATGTACTGGAAAGTAAGTTGAGTTGTGTCCGAGAGGAGTCGTGGGGATCTCTATTTTGCCCGTGTGCTTAGGCTACGATGGCCTTCAGCGTCGTTGCATTTTATTGTTGTATTTGGCTGCTGTTGATGTGCGGGGTTGTGGTGCTGCAGGCGTACATTTCCCGCCTGAAGCTGGAGGGGCTGTCACTGGGCAGTGACATGCAGTACATCCGCGACAGCGCGGGCCGCCTCATGCGCTGCCTGTTTGAGATCTGCCTCAAGCGCGGCTGGGCAAACCTCACTGAGAAGGCCCTGGGCCTCTGCAAAATGGTGTCCAGACGCATGTGGGGCAGCCAGGTCAGCCGTTTCCGCTACCCTGCTGTCCTGCCTTACAGCTTACCTGCACATGTTGACTGTCAGAGCCACTTGATAGCAATCCTAACCCACTGGATAGCATGCATGCAGAAAATCCTCTACTGGTAAAAACAGAAGATAATCAGAAGACATGTTTGTTGGAGAGCAAAGGCCGAGCACATCTTTTCTGGGATGGTATTGTGCCACTTGTGTGGCCGTGTTGTGCTGCTGCAAGTGCTGAGAACTTGAGGGTTGTGGTGTTGCAGACACCGCTGCGGCAGTTCAAGGGCATTCCCATGGAGGTGCTGACGCGCATAGAGAAGAAGGAGCTGGCGTGGGAGCGCTACTACGATCTCAGCGCGCAGGAGCTGGGCGAGCTCATCCGCCTGCCCAAGATGGGCAAGCTCGTGCATCGCTTTGTTCACCAGTTCCCCCGCCTGGAATTGGCCGCCCACGTTCAGCCAATCACCCGCTCCGTCCTCAAGGTCTGCCCCTGCATCTGCAAACTCCTGGCTGCCTGTTGTGTGGGACTGACTTTTCATGCAGCTTTCTAGTGACAAGTACAAAGGGCCCATCTTTCTCTCGGCCAGGGATCTATGTGTAGGAATAAGTTAATTCTTGCTTTGGAACATCACCAACTTGCAGCTTGCATGGTCTGTGCATTAGTGCAGCAGCATGTGTTGTGACATTCACATGGCTGAAGTGCTCCTGCAGGATACCATCAATCAATTTTTATGAGATGGTGCTTTTGACTGCAGATGGACCTGACCATCACGCCGGACTTCCAGTGGGACGAGAAGGTGCACGGCTTCGTGGAGCCTTTCTGGATCATCGTGGAAGACAGCGACAGCGAAACCATCCTGCACCACCAGTACTTCCTGCTCAAGAAGCCCTATGCCGAAGACGACCACACAGTCACCTTCACTGTCCCCATTTCCGAGCCCCTGCCACCCCAGTACTTTGTCAAGGTCAGGCTTCAAACCAATGCCTAGTGGTCTTATCAGTCCTCATCCACCAACCCAATCACTATTGGTACATCTTGGCCGAGTTGCCAGCTAGTTCTGGGTGTGGTCCATTCCTGCAAGTCTGCGCATGGAGCATACGTTAGGTGCCTGCTTACTGAAGATGAGTATCCATACAACATACACACAAAGCATATGTTTAGTCCTCCACACACAACACGCATTTTTGTATGATCAGCAGAGTCCACCATTGTCGTGGTGTTAGTAAAACTAATAAAATTGCACTGGTTGATGCTATACAGGTGGTGTCGGACAAGTGGCTGAATTGCGAGGCGGTGCTGCCGGTGTCGTTCCGGCACCTGATCCTACCGGAGAAATACCCGCCCCCCACAGAGCTGCTGGACCTGCAGCCGCTGCCAGTCAGCGCTCTGCGCAACCCCCAGTTCGAAGCCCTCTACAAGAACTTCAAGACCTTCAACCCCATCCAGACCCAGGTGAGACACCAGGAGGGAGCATTCGACAGTCTTGACTGCTTGTGGACCATGAAACAATTGTTGTGCACTTTCAGTAATTTGCCTGACAGTGCATGCTGAGGATGGCGTTCATTGTGACATGTTGAGCTGGAAGCGAGAAAGGTATAATTTGCATGCAGGTCTTCAATGCGCTGTACAACTTGGATGACAACTGCCTTGTGGCGGCACCCACCGGCTCAGGCAAGACGGCTTGCGCGGAGTTTGCCGTGCTGCGCATGATCCAGAAGGCCTCCCAGGACAAGGACGTCGCTCGATGTGTCTACATCGCGCCCCTTCCTGCCCTCGCGCGCGAGCGGCTGGCTGACTGGACCACGAAGGTAGCCAATCACACTTGTGTACCTGTGGAGACACTGTCCAGGTCTTGAATCTGGATTCAATTATTGCTAGTGTATTAAGCAGCCCTTTTGGGCCAGATGGCGTTGCAAAGTTCTTTAGAGGGCCAATTGGACGGGTCCTGCTCCTGCTTTTGCATCTCGGCTCGCCAATGAGGGTGCGAGGCTTGGCGCAGTTTGGGCCGGATGGGCTGGGCCTTAATGTGGTGGAGCTGATTGGGGAGACGGCGGCGGACACCAAGGCGCTGGAGAGGGGCAACATCATCATCTCCACCCCCGAGAAGTGGGACATGCTGAGCCGCCGCTGGAAGCAGCGCAAGAATGTGCAGAACATCGCACTGTTTATCGTGGATGAGCTCCATCTCATTGGTGGCCGCAGCGGCCCTGTCATTGAGGTGCGAACTAGTGCCAGTTTTCACACCTCTTGCGCACTTGTAAACGTTTTGCACAGTGCCAACGAGTAACATGTGCTTAAGCTGTCAGGATTTGCCTGTTGTAGACTCTGTATATTGTACTGAGTGTGGGTTGCGGTTGAGTGTCACACCGGTGCGGCTACCATGTGCAGGTGATCACTTCCAGGATGCGGTACATCAGCAACCAGCGGGAGTCGCCCATCCGCATCGTTGGCCTCAGCACCTCCCTGGCCAATGCCAAAGACCTGGGCGAGTGGATTGGTGCCACTAGCCACGGCCTGTTCAACTTCCCTCCAGGTCATCTCTTGCCCGAGATGTCTTGCTCATGCTGTGCTGTTGGATCCAGGTGGCTTGGCACCCTGGCCGAGCAGACAGTCTCTCCTTTTTGTTAATGAAGGTTTTTGACAAGGAAGGGCTCAAAGACCCGGGATGTCCCACTTCAGTCGGCTGAGCTCATCGACACAGCGCGGCAGATGTCTACTGTTGCCGGCTTTGTTGACGAGCTACGACGGCTGAAATGTGACATCCCGGGCCTATCTGATTTGGAGCTGCGCTCCTCCAGCACGTGTCCCGATCCATGGCTGACATGTTCTTGCTGGCGCGCAGGTGTGCGGCCAGTACCACTGGAAATTGTGATCCAGTCGTTCGACATTGCCAGCCTGGAGGCGCGCATGCAAGCCATGGCGCGGCCGGCCTACACAGCGGTGTCGGCGCATGCGCGCGAGGGCAAGCCAGCCATTCTGTTTGTGCCCACGCGCCGCCAGGCCCGCCTCACCGCCCTCGACCTCCTCACATATGCCGCTGCTGACGGCCAGCCCAAGAAGTTCCTGCAGGCATGCTTCCTGCCCCCACCACCTTCTCTGTGTGCATTCCTGAAAGCTTGCTACAGAGTTGCGTACCTCTATTGTTGGTGTCCCCCATCGCATCAAATATCCGGCACTCCCATGCAAACTCTTCAGCAAGACTTTTACCTTTGGTTGCAACGGTTGTGCAAGCAATTACCCTCTCCTGTGACAAAAGTTTTTGGTCAGTGCTCAGTGTCATCACCCACTGAGGTGCGCCTGTGCGATGTGCAGCTGAGCGAGGAGGATTTGGCGCCGTACCTGGCCAAGGTGGGCGACCGGGCGCTGCGGCACGCGCTGGAGTATGGCGTTGCGTTCCTGCACGAGACGCAGCCGCCCGCTGAGCAGGAGGTCGTCAACCTCCTCTTCAACACCGGTGCCATCCAGGTAGGCCGCCCTCCCTGCATGTTATTCATGCATGACCTTATCCCACTCTTCACCTTGCAAGATAGCCTTGCAATGGGAGACGGCCTGCTGCACTACATGTCATAAACAGCACAGGAGAACCACTCTGTGTCCTCCCAGTTCGGTTGATGCGAGATAGTGAAGTGGATTCCTGTGCTGAGCACATTAAGGTGTCCAGCTCGAGCTGACTCTCGTGGCGCATTGAAGCTCCGTAATCGCCTCAATATGAATGTACTGCGGTTGAGAACAGCACTACAGGATCTGGGCTTTTTTACATGAGATGTCTGTGGTGGATGCACAGGTGATGGTCGCAACGGCGCCGATGTGCTGGGGCATGACAGCGGCTGCGGCGCTGGTGGTCATCCTGGGCACCCAGTACTACGACAGCAGCGGTGCCACGGGCGGCCAGGACTACCCCGTCACCGACCTCCTCCAAATGATGGGCCGCGCCTCCCGCCCCGACCTTGACCAGTCTGGCCGGTGCGCGCTCTTCCCCCTAGTCAACTCCTTCATACACACCCCCCATTCCTGGTATTTCAGGGCTCTAGACATTAAGGCGACGTATGGAGCTCCTTGTCATATTACCTTCTGCAGACTGGGATGGGTGCTGTTCTAGATGAACAGGACGGGATGCTCTGAACGCTTTCTGACAGCACACAGTAGAGTTGCGGCAATAGACTTGCTCAGAAGCATAGCATGCTATCTATTTTGCCTCGAGCTTTTCCTCATGCGGCTCTCTAACAGCTGGTGACATTCTCTTGTGACAGGTGTGTGTTGATGTGCCACGCGCCGCGCAAGGAGTACTACAAGAAGTTTTTGTACGAGGCGTTCCCCGTGGAGAGCCACCTGGACCACGCGCTGGCGGACCACATGGCGGCCGAGATTGTGACGCGCACCATCACCACCAAGCAGGAGGCCGTCGATTACCTCACCTGGACCTTCTTCTACCGCCGTCTCGCCCAAAACCCCAACTACTACAACCTGCAGGCACGCCCAGCCGCCCACAACTTCCTTTTCTTTCCCATCATTGATATACCCTTGAACCAGGACGTTGCAGCAACCCCCAGGAAGGTTGGTATGAGGGGTACGCCTAGCATGTCATGGCTGCAGCACTGATGGTGTGCCATGCACAGGGCGTGAGCCACCGGCATCTGAGCGATCACTTGTCGGACCTGGTGGAGAGCGTACTGTCAGACCTGGAGAACAGCAAGGTCATTGCCATCGAGGATGACATGGACCTGGAGCCTCTCAACTTGGGCATGATTGCCGCCTACTACTACATCGCCTACACCACCATCGAGCTCCTGTCCTCCTCCCTCACTGCCAAGACCAAGCTCAAGGGCCTGCTGGAAATCCTGGCCAGCGCCAGCGAGTTTGATGACCTGCCCATGCGGCCTGGTAACCACCCCAACTCCATGCATGTCCTTCCTTGCAGCATACACGACTCGACCCAGCACTGCCATTCTCCTCTTTCTATATCATTGAGCGCGACACAGGGGTGTGTGTTTACCACATATCTCATGGACCTTCTTGTTGCTAGGCTCGCTGTCAAACAAGGCATCAGACGTGTTCTTATCTCCATCTGTGTTGGTCGCCTTGCAGGCGACGAGGATTCAGTACGGAAGCTGCTCCTGCATGCGCCGCTGGCGGTGGAGGCGCCCAAGTGGACGGACCCCCACACCAAGGCCAATGCACTGCTGCAGGCCCACTTCTCGCGCACCGCCCTCGCCGGTGACCTGGCCGCCGACCAGCGCACTGTCGTGCCTCAGGCCACCCGCCTACTCCAGGTGCGCGCCCAAATTCCCCCCACGCCCTCACCAGGAACCCAATGTTGGCTGTGCTGGTAGCTCTCCGCAAATTGAATGCGTCCCTACACTACTACTATTGTTGTTGTAACCTCTGGTGCGCCACCTGGGGCTCAATTGTCTCTCACATTCCACTATGGATTCTCAACTTTCGGCCGCCACTCGCCCTAGACAACGTTATATAGAATTGAGGTGCTAGGCCCATATCTGCCGTCTTCACATGAGCTAGCTGTGAGGTGCTCAATGGTGGCATGAGTCACAATGGCATGCTGTCCCAATTTGCCCTGATAGGGCTCCTATCAGAGTTTTGTTGGCTGCGAGTTTTCAAAACGAAGACGTTGGGGGCATGTGCAGGCCACGGTGGACGTGATAAGCAGCAACGGGTGGCTGAATCCAGCGCTGGCGGCGATGGAGATGAGCCAGATGGTGAGCCAGGCGCTGTGGGAGCGCGACAGCGTCCTCATGCAGCTGCCGCACTTCACCAAGGACTTGGCTGCCAAGTGCGCCGCTGCCGGCATCGAGTCCATCTTCGACCTGCAGGAGATGGAGGTGCAGCCCCTCATCTGTCTTCCTCCCGACCAAAAGCAACACCTGCACATGTTGCTGGTGTGGAGAGCCCTGTGCCAATGTACACCGTTAGAAAATTGCCTCAGAAGGGCTGAGAGAGGTAGCACATGCTGACAGACTGCCCTGTGAAACGTGATCGCGCACAAGAAAGTGTGCTGAGCGCGGTGGGGTTTGATGCGAAGGAGGATGCACGGCAAGAGCTGCTGCAGATGAGCGCGGGGCAGCTGGAGGACGTGGCACGGGTGTGCAACCGCTACCCAGACATCCAGCTCACCTACCAGCTGCCCACCGGCACCTCCACCGCAGCCGGCGAGCAGGTCACCCTCGTGGCGGAGCTGGAGCGCGAGCTGGAGGGCGACCTCCGCCCCGTCGATGCCCCCAGGTGCACTTTTGTTCTTGTCTTCCATGCATGCCACGCACCAGTGTGTTGCCAGCAAGTGAGTCTCTCACTGGATGCCACGGCATGACGCTGCCTTGCTGGGGGATTTGTTCGCTGCCCGGCACCATTCATAGCACTCGAATAGGATCTGCCAGTGCCTCGCCTTGGCGAGTGTGGATGCTGTGATGAGCATCCATGGTTGCCATGATATGATGCTCGCAGCACATACCTGCTGGAGCATGCAGGGGGTGATGCAAAAATGGGGAATACACAGCAGCTGCAGGAGGGCACCTTAGGATGGTATTGTGTTGATCTGCAGGTATCCAGGGCGTAAGGATGAGAACTGGTGGCTGGTGGTGGGCGATTCCAAGGCCAACACGCTGCTGGCCATCAAGCGCGTGGCCCTGCAGCGCAAGGCGCGTGTCAAGCTCGACTTTGTGGCGCCTTCTGCCCAGGGCAACCACCACCTCACCCTCTACTTCATGTGTGACTCCTACATGGGCTGCGACCAGGTGCTTCCCCAGCCTCCTCGAAGCACTGCTCATTGTCACTGTTATTACATGTTTTCTAGTCCTGATGGACTAGGTACGTCTAACAGCATCTTTATGGCATTTCATGGGATGCAATGCCTCTCATAATCAAGTTTGCACCTTGATGCAGCAGCGGTGCGGCTGTTCTTTTTGGGGGTGCATCTGCTGGGATTCCCTTGTGTTGCAGGGTGCGTACTGTGCTGGGGCTCTTGTTGACGGTCTGATATTGGTTTTGCAGGAGTATGAGTTTGACCTGGAAGTCACCGAGGCAGAGGGAGATGATGAGGGCGACGATGCAATGGAGCAAGACTAAGCTCTGCAGGGGTGGCACCCATGGGTGTCGCTGTGCATAGGCATCTTGCTCACTGTACAATACACTTGTTTTGCACTCTGTTAGAGGCTTTTCTAAGGCAGTGTTTCCAGTCTGCCTCAACGACAATCCTAGGATTTGACAATTCAGGCCTGACAACTGATTGGGAGTAAGCTAGATTTTGTGTGCGAGCTTCCTGCATTCCTTGACGCAGCCATACCAAGCCTGACAAATCGCAGAATGCTGAATGACCAGTGATCATTCTGACGTAGTATGCTGTATGCTATTCAAATAGTCGTCACGAGGTCATGTTGAATAAATGGGCACTCCGGAGGATCCTCATTTTCAGTCAATTTTATCAACAACTTATCACGCAGGTTAGTTCGTGGTGATTTTTCTTTTCCTCTGCGGCCGCTCTCCTGCTTTGGGCGCAGCTGTCACTTCGCCCTCCATCAACTGCTGCACCTGTGTCAGCTGTGCTGCGGCAGCAAGTTTTGTGGCTGAAGGCGCAGTTTTCTTGGCGCCTTTGCCGCCCTTCCAGGTGTCCTCTGCAATGTTCCATTCCTTGGAAACCTTGTCTACACGTTCTGGGCTTGGAAGATTGATGTCTGCCGGCCGATTGACATCCCAGTTCTCTCCCTCATCTTCATCATCATTCGCAGCAGGTCCTTCATCCTATGCCCCCATCAATATGATGTCAAGACCTTACGTAAGACGCAATGAGCGCTACAGCTGTTTTGAAGGGCTGCCTCGCAGTCTGAACACCATGTAGCACACCAAATTCTGCCAGCCAGAAAGGTGACTTTGCATACATGCAGCCACGGTTGCCCCGCACATAGGATTTCATCCTCAATCATTACGAGGGCGGACACCAATATGCATGGCACAAAGCAGAACGCACCTGTTGCACAGTGGGTGTTGCCGGGTTGCCGGGCCTCAAGCGCGAGGGGCGGGCCTTGCTGCTGGTGCGCACTCGCGGAACAGACATGCTGGGAGTGCCGCCACCTGCGCTCACTCCCGGGCTCTGCATACTGCCATTCGGTTGGCGCTGTGATCCCGGCGTCTTGAAGTCTGCGGGGCTGTATCGTCCACGTGAGGCTGGTGTCCTCCCTAACGCCAACCCAGCCGAAGCAGGCGTGCTCACCATTGTCTGCATCTGCCATGCACCACATGGGCCTCAGCAATATGAGCCTCCATTGAAACATGCCTCCTCGTCCTGGAGTGCCATGGGTCCTGCACTTCCGGCACATAACCACTGCAGCATGCAAACATTTATATGCATCCCAGTATGGTGCCGAAAGGCAACAGGAATGGGAAAAATAAGATTATAAGGGATGCTGCACCGGCTGCCTGTCGGGGCCAGTTTGGGGATGCCCTGGCCTCTGGGCAGACGCAGGCGTCCTGCCAGGCCCCGGGGTGGTGTGCGGCAGCATGCCACCAGGTGGCCGGGCTGGCCGCCCTGCCGAGGCGCCTGCGGCAGCCGCCGGTGTCGCAGAGCTCCTTAGGACCTCGGCGGCAACCGGTGTGCTCGCATGCACTCCCGCAGGCAAACCCTCTGTCAGCACAGCAACGAGAAGCTTATGGCCATCCTTATGTGCCTTTTTTTCAAGGGGCCTCCTTAAAAACATGTCTGATGAATACTTAAGAAGCGGGAATGCACTGTAGTCCTCAAATGTCCCATTACATTGATAAGTTGCCCTGGGAAAATTGCCCATTGTTTCAGAACCTGGGGGCATTGTAACAATGCCAACATTTTACCCCAAAGAGCTGTTCTCACAATTTCCAGTGGCAAGGAAAGCGTGGACCACAGTGCAGAACAACAGCACTGCAGAACACTGCAGAACAGCAGTGCAGAACAACAGCCAGTCAAACAGTTTAAGCAGCATCATCGGTGCGGAGCAACAGTGCAACGTATTTTCTGGTTTGGAAGGCGGACTGTGCCTTGGGGTGCAGGAGTGCCGAAGGACTGCTGCGCGAGCCGCGACGCGCCCCTCTGTTGGCGCACTGGCCGCTGAGCAGCCTCTGCCACTCGCTGCCTCGGGCTCTCTGCCGCAGCCCCTGCCAGCAACGCGCACACTTTCAGCTACTTGCCAACCAAATGGTACGCACATACAGTGTACAACGCATCTGCTGCTGAGGCATGGACCTCAAATTGGCTGAGAGAGGATGGTGGCTGTCACCTGCAGGCTTGGTGGCCGCGGCGGCGGCGGGGGGATCATGCTTGAGGTCGTACAGAATCTCCTGCGCCAGCTGCTTGTCGTCCCCTAGGATGTCCTGGATCTGCAGGCCCCAGCCAACACACACTCACAGCTGATCTCAAATTGGTAAGGAACCTGACAACACATGTGAATAGATATGAGACAGGCTTCCTCGCATGCATCCACTGTCAAGGTGTCCCTAGCTCACGAGGTGGGCAGTGAACGACTCTGTCGTGCTCATCTTGCATGCCAGGTGCTGCACATACACAGAGTCCTGCAGCACGCTCTTTCTTTCATAAATGCATATTCAAAGACTTTTGGGAAACCATGGCTGCAACCAGCAACCAAATCGTCAGTCTAAGTGCCATTCTGCTTCTTACTCACTCTGCTAATCCCATGCTTGCACTCTGTAATGGCAGGGCGCTTGCCTCGTTCTTGTGGTCGCGCAGGAGCGCACGGAAGGCGGCCAGCAGGTCGCCCAGCAGCGGGTGACGCGCGGCCTCCAGGCAGCGCTTGAGCTCCAGCAGCACGGGCACCATGCCCTCGCCCAAGTACTTCTTCATCATCGCCCCCACCAGCCGCCCCTTGGCCGCGCCCTCCGCGCGCACCGCTGCTCCCGGCCCCCCGCTCGCTTCCTCCTCCTCTGCAGCCGCTGCCCCGCGCGCACCCACCACCTGCCAGCGGCACCAATTATTCCTCAGACACTCTGCTCTACACCCCCCTACCTACTGGGGGTTTCTTTGGGTATGACATACTAAATCCACCATTGCATTCGGGAAGAAGATAAATGATTGTAAAGGCCCCTTTACCTGAATCCTCACCCCCAAATTTTCAACCCCAACCCCGACTCGAGTGCTTTCTGGAGAACGCATTCTGTGAGATTGTGCTGGAGCTGGGTGAGGCAGCTTGATGCGGACAGAGACGGGGCCTGTGAGGGAGTTGGGCCCCGGGTGCACCTTGATATCTTTGGAGGCGAGGATGTTGAGGGCGTCACGCAGCACCTCCGCCGCGCTGTCGAGCGGCAGCGTTCCCTCCGCAAACCCGCTCAGCACCTCGCTGCACAGCCGCGCCGCTGTTGCAAACTTGTGCTCTGGTGCCATGCGCCGCAGCAGCGCCCTGCACCCCTCACCACACAGTGTTTGAAATCATCAGCATCCTGATTTGGCCGACCTGCTCAGACAATGAACTGCCTGGCTGTGCCCCGGAAAAGCGCATGCCATGAGACGGGATGCGTGCGGCGCCACTTGGATATGGAGTGGGTTGCTAAACTGCGGTCCTGGGATGCATCTGAATGCATGCATGAGGTGATGGGAGGCCATGAACACATAGAGATTATTGCACGACTGTGGAGCAACAGGCCTTTTGGGTGAGGCATGGGTGAGGCATGCCGCTCGGGTGCAACCCACCGGTAGATGGTGTCGCGCTTGCCGCGGCTGGCTGGCCCGGCGAGGCTGAAGGCGCCAGCGGCTTCCTCGCTGCCGGGCGCCTGCGACAGGGGCTCCTCCAGCGGCCCGCTCGCTTGCAGCCCTGCTCGGCACTCGTTCAGCACAAACACCGCCTCCACAAAGTGGTTATACGCCAGCAGCGGCGCCTGCGCCTCCCACATGATCTCCATCAGTGACATGTGCAGCAGCCAATGAACGGACACTATCATGAAAAGTGCCATATCTTTGTCATTGCATCAACACCCCTCATGATCTGATCAGAGGGAGTCCTGACAAGCCTCCCACATGATGTCCATCAGGGACATGTGCAGCAGCAGTGAATGGCAACTTGGGACCGAGGGTGAAAGCTAGACATGTTGCGCACGGAGGAAGGGTGACCTTGGTGGAGAGTGTGTCGGCGAGCAGGTACTCGGCCAGGCTCCTGACGCGCGCGCTGTCGTCCACGAGAGCCCGCAGGAATCGGTGGAACAGGTGGCCCCGCCACTTCACATAGTCCTGCGCGAGCAGCAACCGCGATTGTTGAGACGATGTGACGTCATGGGCCGTCATGCATGCGCTGCAACCTTTCATGGTCAGTGTACTGTGTTGGCAGCTGATCGTCTACGGCACAGTGCATCCCTTGAAGGGAGCCCTAAGGGAATGAGCATACTGAACAGGAGTCAAGTCCTCGATGAGATGAACGGCTGGGGCACCCGGGACCCCTTAAACCGTAAATGAGGAAAAATAAAGTTAAAAGCCCTAAACCCTAAAAATAATCACCCGGGAGAGGAGGGAGGCGAGCAGGGCGAGCGTCTGGCGGCGCACAAGCTCGTGGGGGTCAGCCAGGCAGGCGGCCAGGCGCGGCACCTGCGCGTCCACCAGTGCTGTGTACTGCACTGTCAAGTCCGTCAGCGCCACCATTATGTTGTTGCGCACCTGCGCCCACATGGCCCCACATGTCAGTCACTCACTCCGGCCACCTGCACACTTGCTGAATCGCACTTGCACACACACACCAGGGACCTGGCTTTATATGTACGTGCATGGCAGCGTTTGCAATGATTGATTGTGAGATTCGAGAGTGATTCTCACCGCAGGGTTGGTGGCGCGGCCGAGCTCCTGGATGAAGCGGGGCAGGCACTTCTTGGCAGTGGCTTCGTCCGTGAGGCACACCTTTCCCAGGGCCACCCATGCATGGGCCTGTACAGCCACACCTGCTGCTTCACTCCCTTGTGGTGTGCAACACCCAATATCTGAAGTTGGCTTGGCGACAGTGCGTGATGAGGGCATGGCTTTGGTTGGAGGACTGCTGGAGGCACCTGGATTGGAGCAGGGACAGAGGAAGGGGTGGACTCGAGGGTGGCCAGCTTGGGCGCTGTCAGCGCTTGCACCAGCACCACCAGGCGCCCTGACGGCTTTGCCTGCCTCAGCAGGACCACCTGCACACACCCAGGACCCACATGAACATGACATTCAAGCAGGAAGACATTCCGCTCCAGCATCTGATACAGTACCCTTCCAGTGACACTGCAAATGCAGGCAGCCAGAGGTTCCCAACACGCTTGCAAGGCAGTTGTGGAACAGCGTTGCCGGGACATAAACCACACTATGAAGAAGACAACAACTTGGTGTGCCTGTCATGCTTCCTCGGTTGGCAGAAGCAGAGGCACACTCGCAGACCCACGCCGAAGGGCAGCACCCACCTCTCCGGCGGTGAAGATGGCGGTCATGGTCTGCCAGTCAGCAGACGCAGTGTCGTCCGAGGCGGCCACCTTTCCGTTGCCGCAGGCGTCCACGAAGCGGCCAAGGTGCTGCTCGCAGGCCGCCAGCACGCCCCTGGCCCAGCCGTCAGCGCGGCTTCCCGGGGAGCCGGCCGCACTCAGCTGGTCCAGCGCCAGCACATGCGCTGCTGCCAGCCCCGGCGACAGCGTGAACGCGCGCACAGCCTGCCGGCCGCACCACCCAACAAGTCACACCACTGCACCTGTGTCTGCAGGATATCGCGCATGCAGAGTCGCACGTGTTGCTGCGCTGCACACAGGGCTCTTCAGGCTTTCCTGTGGAGGCACCTTATCGGGTTAACAACAAGAAATATAGGGGCAGCTTGGAAGATACATATGTTGATGTTTGTGATGGTACGACAAGTGGCTAACAGACAAGAGCGGGTTTTGCTTGTGCAATGGTCGCACTGAAGGACCAAGCCGGGCTTGTTTGTGCATCCCTGTACTGTCAACCATTGTTTGCTAGGGTACCAGGCCAATGTGGACGCAGGTCCCCTGGACATCTTCAGATCAAGGACGGGGTCTTCCGGAGCTGGCAGCACACCTTGAGGAGGTCCCCCGCAAGAGCAGCGGCCTGCGCGGGTGGGAATCGGCCGGCTGCATGGGCAATAACGCGTAGCAGCAGCGCCCCATCTTTGTCGCGGCCGCCTTGTGCTCCGCCGGCCTTGACCCGCTCCCACGCGTCCTGTGGGCACCAGTCATAGTCTCTTAAGCCACAGCGTTTCAGATGCAATGAGCATGCCGTTGGGTTCCCAAGAGGAGGTCCCTTCGAACAAGCCGGGAGTCGAGACAACACCTGGAGGAACTCCCAGGATGGCGCACTGGGGTCCTGTGCCGACACCTCTGCCAGGAGCAGCCATGCGCCACTGACCGCCTCTGTTGCCATGCCTGCCCCACACCGCCAACTCCATCTCAGCTCAATTTTGCTTGCATCGAGACGTTCTTATGAAGGTTGCAGCCGCTGATGAAGAGTTGAGGGCAAGAGGGCTTTGTACCTTGTTGTGAGATGATGGTCTGCATGGCGGCTGCCACCTTGTCGGCCCTCAACCGCTTCTTCACCCGGAGCTGTGCGCATGCCCGACTGAGGCACACCCCAACTGCGCCCGAGTTCTCTGCCAGCGCTGCCAGCAGTGGCGCCAGCCGTGCTGCTGCCTCTGCATTCTTGCCCATCGCCACTGCAAGCACAACATGCAGGTCTGGTCTCTAAGAGTACTCGCTGCCCCCCCAAGTGGTTATGGCAAATGTCACAGACATGGTGCCGTGATAAGGTTTTTAAGGTACGATTTGGAGCTGCATCAGCGAAGATCTGTGCTGCTTTCTGCTTGATCTTGGAGCGCAGTCTTGCGGAGCTGCAAATGTGACACACTGAGGTGTACCTTGGCAGTAGTTCCCAGACTATCTGCATAGCTGCTGAGCGTGATCCTTGTGACACACATCTGAGTAGTCCAGATTCTTCCTGATGCTGCGCGCACCTGCAGGGGCGATGATGAACTCGTGGAAGCTGTCGAGCAGCTGCTCCTGCAGGGACGCCTCCACGTCGCGCACGAGCGGCAGCGCGGCCGCGACCCACAGCTGCGCCAGGGACGCCTCCTGCGGCAGCGCCCGCAGCAGCCCCGATGACACTCCCAGCGCCGCCTTGCGCACGCTCACCTGCACTCCACCTCTCATGGCATCTGCTGGCAGTCATGCTGAAGCGAGCTGTTTGCTCAAAGCCAGCTGAACTTCATGGTGATCAGAAGCTCTGCAAATGTCCCAGACCTAGGCGGCATGATTCTCAGATCCTTGCCGTGAGATGCTCTTCAGGACATGCTCATCCATCTTGCAGTGTGAGGTTCCACATAAGACATAAACTTACAGGCATATGAGGGACAGTTTGGCTAATTGAGAACAGCAGAAGGACACAAAAGGAGAAGGAGGTTAATCCATGCAGAAAAAGGGTGGTGGGATGGGGGCTTGCCAGGGAGTCGGCAGCGGCGGCCTGCACAACAGCCACGTCGGGCGGGGAGGGCAGCACGATGGGGGCACCACCGGCGCCGCTGGCACGGAGCAGCAGCAGGCCCTCCAGCAGCTGTGCGGCTGCCTTGCGCACGCCCGCCTTCTCATCGCTGCACCGTTTCCTCGCCAGCCCTGTGAGTGCCTTCACGTCCTGCCATGTGCATGCATGTCATGGCACCGGAGATGAGCTTTTGCATGAACAGCCATATCCTCAATTTCCTTTTGCACAACCAAATCCAAGGGCGCCTCTAAACCTACCTGCAATATATTGCCCACCGGATTCATGACCCGGTGACAGAGACATCACCAAGACATGACAAAGGAAACCGGTCGGCGGGTTCCTCGACCATCCAAACATGCTTAGGACAAAAATAACAAAAGGAGGTAATTAGGGTTCAGACACTCTGCCAGGGGGAAAAGGAACAGAGAACATCTTAAAAGAGCAGTACCAGGTCCAGCTGGGCTCCTTGGTTGGCAGCGGCGTGGAAGGCGCTTTCCAGGAGGGCGCGGTGCAGCCCGGCGCGCTTCTTCTGGACGAAGGGCGCCCCCGAAGCAGACACGCTGTTGGGCGGCTGCGGCGTGTCGGCCAGCGGCGTCGCGCCCGGCTCGTCGGCCGCCGCGGGTGTGACGGCGGGCGGCGTGATGATGGCGGGCGTGTTGCTGAGTGGGTGCTGCATGCGCACTGAGCTCGCCAGCACCAGTGCCTGCGCCGGACACAATATCTCACCACTTTCCCCCGGGCACCGAAATGCTTCGTCATGCAAGCCCTCGGCAAACATGTGTACCTTGCTCATCACAGCCAGCCTCTGGGTATGGAGCCTCTGTGCCTTTGCTGGATATCTCCAGAATTCTGTAGTGCTTCAGCCACCTCCAAACCTCAGGCAAAGCCAACAGGCTGACCAAGTGGACTGGAGAGTGAAGTGGAAAAGTGCTCAAAGTGAGGTGAGTTTGTGGGGTGTGCTCACCTGGCGGCAGTGCAGCATGGTGGTGGGGTCGGAGCCCTGTCGCGAGGACAGCATGTCGTGGACGACGGCAGCCAGGTTGGCGAGCGCCTTGGCGCGCACGGCGGCGGACTTGTCCGAGCAGCGCTGCAGAAGCAGGGCCACGCAAATCGTGCCGCAGGGGGCTGGACTAGCATCCTCTGCCAAACTTGGCGCTGCTGTGGCCGCCGTGTCCAGCAGCCCCCTGGACTCAGTTTGCTCCCCTGCTGTTGCTGTTGAAATCCCCAGCGAGCTGGCGGGCGTTGCAGCCGATGAGGCTGGTGTCCCCGGAAACTGGTTGCGCGCAGGGGTTCCCTGTGTCTCACAAGGCAGCACTCATTGCTGGTGTAAAGATATGTCTGCCTGGATTACTGGACCGACACTTTGCACAGGGATGTCTCAGGTGGTCCAGTGAGGTACCGAGGGGCCTTCTGACTGGGGGAGTGGCATGATCGCATTGGCGGGGTTGAATGGATCGGCGAAGCTTCTGATCAGGGCTGGTGCCAGCTCAACTGCCAGCATCCGGTGGACAACCTGCAGGGCCTCAGAAAAATCAGCTGCCGCTTGAGGCCCTTGCATCAGCACATTGCATGCCATGCAAATTCTGGAATTGATAGCGGACGCACCTTGGCAGTCCGTGACAAGCGTGCAGTGAATATCACAAAGTTGTTGCGGTCCGTGATGGGCAGGTCCGCCATCAGCTGTATGGCACAGTCCACTGCGCATGAGCGGTAGTCTGCCTTGTCCGGCGCCTTTAGCACCACATACCGCGCCAGCGCAGCCACTGCATCTCTGCATTCATCGCTGGCACTGCGCAAATCACACCAATATCAATGCAGCGCTTAATTTTACCTGACAGGCAGCAGCCATTGAATGCCTTGTGAAATCAGCGACTGGAACTGACACTGAACTGTCGCTGGAGTGCTTGGAGAAGTGCCGCTGGCAGACCTGATAGCAGCCTTGGCAAATCCTATGATGCCGGATCGAATGGCTGCTGCGCTGCGCTGTGCTGGGATGTTCCCACCATCTGCCCCCGGAACGGCCAGACCCAGGAGGCCAGGCATGAGTTGGCGCAGCACTGACGCAGCTGTTTCACGGACGTTGCCATGGGCTGGCAGCAGGAGCTCCAGCAAGGCTGAGTAAGCGGCTGATGCCGCGTGGCCTGTGCACAGAAAGAAATGTCCCCCTGGTGACACGTTGTTGCTTTGATCCTGTATTTGGTGAAAAGACACTGCAGTGAGAGGCGTGTGCATTAAAGGTCAAGAAACCCGCCTGATGCATAGGGCGAGCGCGCAACCTCTCCCAATACGTCAATCAGGGCAGCCACGATTTCGGCCTGCCCAGAAAAGCCATGCACATGCAGCAGCTTGGACAGGTTGCTCAGGATGACAGCACTGAGTTCCTGCTGCGCTCCGCGGTCAAAGTCCTGTGGACTCTCGGACGCCCCATCGGCCATATCAACTTCCTTCTGAGTGCTCAAGACGTTGCATTCTCTGATGAGCCTCAGCATCTGGGTCATTGTGACGCTGTCAATGAGACTCACTACCTGCATTAAAGGCAGTGAGTTTGGTTGCAGAGGAGCATGCCTATCAGAGCGAGAGTAACAACCATGCAACTTCCTGGTTCAGCATATCTTATGGCACGATCATACCGGGCAGCCGGGCATTGCCACTATGTGGGACAGGGCGGCCGCTGACCTCCAAGCCACCTCCTGTTGTTGGTGTTGCATTCCAGCAAGGAGGACCCTGCACAGACAAGCCACTTTCATGCACTAGAGAAACAAGCCAGAAAACACCAACAGAGCAAGAACATTCCCTTGTTATGAACCTTAAAAGCAGTACCACTCATTTACCTGCCAATGTTGCTGACGTTGATGTGAGCATCCAAAAGCTTTTCCCAAAAAGATGCTCCCATGTCCTCGTGGGACGCAACATCTCTAAGTGCTTGGACATCCGAGTCTGTTGTTGCAGCCTCAAGAAGTAAAACAGTCTGCCCATTTTCGTCTGCAACCTGTAGTGACCCTGCTTGTGCTAGTCGCTGCAACACTTCCATGGCCGCGGCGGTAGCGGTCATTATCTCTAGACTGTTGAGCACAATTATACTTTTTCTAGGTCAGAACATCGAGGACTGATTGGGATTGGATGTTTCATCATGAAACTTTCCTGTACAGCTGTTGAAAACCGTTTGAACGTTACGGAACACGGTCCATCAGAAAGGGTCACTGACGCAACGAAGCATGATAAGCTTGATCATAATCCCAAAGCTTATTGCAAGCAACTTGTGTGCAAGCATATGCGAAGTGCCTAATTGATCCATCGAAAACCTTTGAGCTGCGCGTTGTTTCACTGTTTAGAGAATGAGGGTCGTTTCTCACAGCGCGCTTCCTTCGAGGACAACTGTATTTGGGCAAGCCAGACTTGCTCAAAATGTCAGGCGCCCAAGCTCCAATGTCACACAACGATTTAGGTATTGTATTCGTGGAAACTTGCTACAACTAGCTACCCGCTGTAGCCCAGATATTGCCTGCTGCCATACATGACATGGGTACTGACCAACAATCAGTCGACCTGTCATTGCAGGAGACTGCAAGTGCAAGCGGTAAGCGACAGTGGTGGGTTGACGGAGACCGATGAGGATCTGGAAGCTGCCATGGAAGACTTCCTGCGGAAGCAGGCTGAGAAGGAGAGCGGTGAGTTGTCCACTTACTTCACCTTCGGCGCTTGGACGCCCTTGATTGTTTGCACTGGATCTATTGATCTTATGACCTTGGCTTGCTGGACTTCACTGCATTGGGAGACCACCACTGAAGTTGGCACATTTGCAGGGAGTCTCCTGGCACAGCCTGCAGCGCCAGTCACGGAGGTTGTGGGGTCTGACGTGGTGACAGACGAGGTGAGTGCAGAATACGTGGGTCCGTTTCAAGAGTCTTTATTAGCATGGGCAAGAGCAGCAATTATGTTTGCATGCATTTGCAGGAAGCCAAGCGGTATTGCCGGGAAGTTGTCCGTGTGCTAAAGGAGCTGAAGGAGACTCGTGACATGTCAGTAGCTGAGGTCAAGCTGACTCTGGCTATTGAGGATATGAGCGTGAGAGAGCAGAAGGAGTACATGGGGATTGAGGTTTGCTTTGCAAATCTCTTCACCCTGTTACCAAGTCTGCCTTTACAGGACCCCTCAGCATACAACACTGTATAGCCTGAAAAGGAGGAGGGGTGGATGCATTCAGGATGAGAGAGGGGCCTCTCGCGATGAGATGGCGGCGGCGCTAGTGGAAGTCGCGGATGGGCGTGTGCCAAAGGATCGCATTGCACTGCGTGAGCTGTATGCAGAAATGATCCAGTGGCCTTTTGTGGGATCCAACGAGGCTGCAAGCCCCTCTACCTCCTCGCCCGGCCCCTCACCATACGAAACCATCACCAAGACTGGCGCTGAAGGTGTGGGATCGGACATTCCATGCATGCATGTTCTTTTATGCTGACTCAGAGCTCCACTGGAGCTGACATCTTATGATGTAGCGGAATATGACCCGGTGGCTATCCATTTGCTCATTGACTTTGTGCATGTTGCAGGAACAAGTTTATCAGCGGCAGGTTGGCGGCCGGCTCAAGCTCGACCAAAGATGATGGGCAGAGACAAAAGTGAAGAGCCACAGTCACTCATAGATACCCTACCTGACTGGGTCGGCTATGGGCTTTTGTATTTCATATCCGTCATCCCTGTACTTATTGCAGGCAGTGTGATAGCTATTTTGTTCTTCAACTCGCTGCGGTGATTGTTCTCCCGCATCAATTTTGTTCCAGCCCTGCACGTAATTTTGCTTTTGTCCAGTTGAGGTGCTCAGCGCCCTGAGCTGGCCAGGGTCCTGATACATGAAGGGCCACCAACCTGGCCCTTGAAGGCTCCATGGCCAAGGCGCCACCAACGTTGAGGTGCCTGTTGCAACAAAATAAAGTAGAATGGCAGTAGCCACACTTCCAGCTTGGCTATGACAATGATCATCACAACCCGGCTGACAGGGTTCAAAGTTTTAACAAATGCTTCCAAAGGGAGGCATCATGATGTCATCTATGTCATCTAGATCTAGTAATAATTCCTAGTACTACCCTAGTAGGGGCTGCACAGGCCTGCACAGAAGGGAAGCAAAGGAATAAGCATATGCCATTCCAGCCATTCGCACCCGAACATGCTGCATGGGTTTGGGGGAACATGCGCACATTAGTGGTATGTGCAACGCAGCAGCCACCCAGTGGGGCCAGAGGGGGGAAGCTTCCATGTCTGGTGGCATGAGCAGAGAAGCTTCGTCATCCGTAGGCTTAGTCACAACACGGCTCGTTGAAAGATTGCCGTACTCTCAGCGACAAACGCTCCTAACCGTTCAACGTCCATTTTTCTAATCTATCTATGACGATTCACAGGTCAGCTGGCCTCCAATGAGCGAAACCCAAGCATCCCATATGGCAGCGGAGTCTACCGTTAAGAGTTTGCCACACATGGACCAGCAGGACCTTACTGATGTCATGCATTCCTTGCGTCTGAAGGCCTTAGAGGTTGAAGATCTTGTGAGAAAGGTGATTTGAGCTTGAATCAACTACCGTTTGCCAGACAAGTGGATAAAAACAACACTCCTGATGGGGATGAATTGGTAGCTTGCCCTGACAGTCATTGGTCAATTGTGCTCCCCTTTGCAGTAACGATTTTTCTGGATGCCCGTTATCGCAGGATGAAGAGACAAAGCTGGAGAAATGGTCGAAGGAGGTTCCTGAAGTGAAGAATTACATAGCTGCTCTGTCGGACGCCCGCAATCTCATGCGGAAGGAGTTGGACCGATTGCAAGCAGAGCAGAAAGCCAAATTAGCTGCTTCTTTGAAGAAGAAGGCTGCTGCGGCCAAAGAGGAGGCTGCACCAGGGGTCCCCTTGGGTTTCAACCCCATCAGGTCTCTTACAGTGCATTTTGAGTATTATATTGAGTGTCATTCAGCTGTGACCACTACCTTGATGTCCTTATTAACAAAGACAAGCCTTTCTGCTGCAGGTCCGTTAGTGGGCCAGGGGGAGAGCCCCTGCATGAGTCTGAGTTGCATGCAGAATTGGAACGAAAAGCGAAGGCCTTGACAGCCATCGATGCGTCTATTGAAGCTGCACGAGCTCAATTGGCAAATCCCAAAAAGGCTGGCGAACGGGAAGTGTGGGAAACCAATGTTGTCATTCTGCAGGTATATTACAGTCAGTCAGTCAGTCAGTCAGTTTGTGACACCCTTTCCAGCCACCCAGGGCTGATCTGACATCTGCCCAAACTAGAAGGCTCCAATGCCCGGATGGAAGCTGCTGTAACAGTTGCACTATGCTGAGTGCTGCCAACTGTTTTGCTCACTCAACAAAGCAGAATCAGCAAATATATCCACAAGCAGACTTTGCAAATGTCCCCTTCTGTGCAGGACACCAGGCGCATGCATGCAGAAGAAGCTGGTGCCATCCAGATGGAGCTAGAGGGCAGAGAACGCATGCGGCTGGAAGCCGAGGAAAGGGCACGAGCAGAGGAAAGCGGTGCTGTGGCAGCAGCTGGCATGGCGCAGCAAATTGCTTCCACTGAAGGCAGGCTGGATGCGCTGAAGCAGCGCCTCTACTTCCCTCCTGTCAAGGGCTACAGGTATTTTGAGCTGACACCAAATCAGTCTTATTTGAAAAACACACAAACTGAGGTGATTGTCATGCTTGAGCTGAGCAACATTTGTATGAGACTTGATGTGTTTGCAGCTTTGCGCAAGGGAGCAATGGGATCTACTTTGGAGCAAAGGACTTCCTGTTGTCAGAGGTATCAGGCAACTTCAGCATCTCAGCAGGAATGGTTCCCAACAAAGGCAAGGGCGGGGATGATCAGAAGTCTGCTCGCCTCAGCATTCGGGTTGGCTGTCCGTCAGCAACTGTCAAGTGAGTGGAAGTGCCTCACAACTGCACTTTTTCTCACCAAGAAAAGATCACGCTCACCGAGTGCATGCATTTCTCTTAGCACCAGTTTAACAATGCATCGTAACGCTCATGCTTCTGGCTTTGGTTTACAGGCCCAGCACTGAGAGCCAGCCAGGCAAGGGCTCAAAGGGCAGCGCTTTTCTACGGCGCGGTACGACAACAGCAACAGGAAAAGGGTCGGCTGGTGCTAATGGAGAGAGTGCCCCACAGCCTCCCAATACGGCGTCTATCAAAGATGGAAACATGAGTTCGGCAAACGATTGTGAAACGGATTCCATGCCGCCCCCAATCTCAACACCGCCCCCAAAGATCCAGGATCCACAGCCAGCGCAGTCCACGCCTTCAAGCATGCTAGGGAAACGGCTGTTCAGCAGAAACCTTGACAATGCGCAGCCTGCAGAGACAGCTGGGACTGCAGCATCCAACCCTGCAGCTGCAGCCAGGCTTGGCTCAAACCGCGAGGCCACCAGCAGTGGGCGCGTACCGGCCTTGTCCACCGCACAGAGCATGGCGCGCGACGCGATGCTGCCCAAGGCCACGAGCGGCAAGCGCATGGCGCTGGGCTTCCTGAGCAAGATCGGCGCGAAGGAGAAGTACACGAAGCGGCTGGCGCGGCTGGAGGCGACGGCCGCCGAGCGGGCGACTGCAGCGCCTGTTCAACCGGATGCGGCCGTCGGCTCGCAGCAGGAAGGCGGGCAGCGGCAGGGGCTGGCGGCTCGGCTGCTGCCGAAGCGGGGGACGGAGAGCAGGCTGATGTTCGGCAGCCACCGGCTGGGAAGCAGGCGGCACGAGTCGCACAAGAGCGTGCGCGCCCCCGAGCAGGCCTCGCTGCCCGAGGAAGCCGCCGAAGAGGAGCCCTGGCACGAGGAGGCGCCCGCGGAGCTGCCCAAGTATGTGTTCGCGGGCGCCAACCCGCACTCCTGCTCCAGCAAGTCTCGGACTTTGGCCCAGGCCAGCAGCATCGACTCCGACAAGCTTCTCTTCCAGAATCCCTTTGGGGGCAAGCACCCACCCCTGCCCAGCCCCATGCTGTACCGTCCCCAAATAGAGCAGCAGTTGGAGGATCCCCCACCGTCAGCGCATCGGCCCACCATCCTGGCTGAGCTGATTGACGAGAGGGACACCAACCCCTTTCTGGCCATGATGGCGGAACAGAGCGGTGCGGCGGCGGCCGCGCAGGATCCGCTTGAGGCCAGTGCCGAGGATGCAGACCAGGCGTACAGCGAAGGGGCTTCGGTCATCTTTGTGGACGACTCAGCAGAGGCGAGAGATGAAGATGATGATGATGATGAGAGGGACTCCTGGCGGGATGACACGCTGGATGATGAGTCGGTGCAGGAGATCGAATTAGATCCCGGCATGGGCCACCTCATCGCTGGCAGCTTCAGCAGCGGTGCCGAGACCCTCTGTGTCAATTCTGCGCCTGCCCCCAAGCCGCCCAAGCCGGTAGCAGGTGTGCCCCGGCTGGAGCCACCACACAGCCACAGAGCCAGTCCTCCTAACATCTTTGGGCCTTTGGGCATGACTATTGTTTGTAATCTGTATGCAGAGATTTTATTGCTGGCATGGGGAGGTCAAAATGTGATGTGCAACCTTGCATGCAGAAAGCAAGGGCAAAGGGGCGTCGACAGATCGAAGCTCTGAGGCGCAGGACGAAGCCAGCATGTCTGGCGTGTCATCGCGCTCCGGCATGTGGATTGTGGTTCAGTGCTCCGGGGTGGGCCTGTTTGGCGAGCGTGGCAGCAAGGTGCCGAGCGCTTCCATCGGCGAACTCTCCCTGGAGGTTGAGGTCTCCCTGGCCCTCGATTTCGAGTACAGCAGGTGCACTCCCCACTCACCTCTGCAGCTCGCAAACATGTACAGGCTCACTTAATCCATCATGCGATGAACAATGGTTGTTGAGGAGCTGAGGAGGTTGTGGGAACTGCAGTGCGACCGGCTGGCGCTCAGGAGGCAAGCCGAAGTTCGAGATCAAAGAGCTGCGGCGCACGCTGAAGGACAGCAACATACCTATGCCCAAGACACTGCTGCGCCTCATCCTGAACGCCACCCTGCCCAGGCTGATCCACCGGGGCCTCCTCACAGCACTCCCTCCAGAGCTGGGCCAGTACCTGCTCGAGTCTGCCCAGGAGCTAGATGTTGCTGGTGGGGCCTGACACGCAATGCTGGCTCATCCATGTTACCTGTCCAGTACACTTGTTGAGCCTTTGCGGAGCAGCAGCCGGGCACCAGGTGACACTGGGATTAATTACTGCAGGTGAGGTGGCTGTAGTGGGGCCAGCCATCAGCGCAGTGGATGCCGATGTCGGTGCTGCCCCGGACCCCAGTGCGACTCACAAGAACGCCGCCGAAGCAAAGCGCGCGGCCCAGCTCAGGGCAACTGCGCAAGAAGTCCGGTCCATGCTCGGTGCGGTGCCTCCATGTGCTTGCTCATCTGTGGCAGTGACATTGACACATGTGTGGGCACTTCCACTGTGTGTGCTTACCAAGCTACTTCTTGCAGCATGCAATTCAATTTAGAAGTGTTGGAATCCGCAGGCGTGACGCTGGAGCAAGCAGGGTTGCTGGCGAGCCTTTTCTGTGGGCCCGAGGCGTTGGTGGATCCGCCCAGGCCATGCACCATCAGCCAGCTGCAGGCCATGTACTCGCGATGTGCCAACATACCTCATGCATGGGAACCGCTAGCTGCCGTCTGGGACACTGCCCTGGTGAGCTCACACTTTTCATATCTACAGGAAAAGTTGTGATTATGGCTACACACCCTTTTCTTGGTTGTGGTATGATCTCTCCTCTGTCAATTGGTTTTGAGATGCCTGCTGTGTCACACAGCGTGCGCTGGGCAAGTTCAGGGGCGTGCCAGCCCCCAGCTTCCTGTCTGTCATGGACAACGTAGCCAACCTGCTGCGTAAACCCGTCCGAGCAAGGTCCTTCCTGGCCCAGCATTCCTCCTGACTAATGACAATCTCCACCTTTTGTGAACACTGAAACCCCTGCACGGCCAGTGCCCACCCTTCCTGCTAGACCATAAATACACAGCGCGCTTTGAGGTCAGAGGTCAAGCGAGAGGGCAATCTGTTCTGCTGGGATCCAAAACCTCGCGAGTGCATGGCGCAGGCTTGTGCTGTCGCGGATGGAGGTGGCGATCGGGGTGGATGCAGCGCTGGCAGCAATGCGCAACTACTTCGAGCGCGCAGCCCGAGAGCTGCACGCGCGCGGCGGCCGCATTCTGCCGCGCAACGGGGCGCCCCCGCCCAGCCTGCAGGAGCAGGAGGAGGCGCTGGCTGCCTGGTACACCTTCCTCGTCACCCGCCTCCGCGTCTTCAAGGTCCGCCCATCCTGCTGTCGCATGCTCACCATCCTAGCGAGCCCTGTCATGCCATGATATTTTGACAACAAGGCGCTAGAGGAAATGCTGGTGGACACTCAGGTACCTGAGCACAGGATAGTTCTGGGTGCACCATGGGGCCTTGAGAGGCTGAGGTGGGTGGGTGTGTGCAGGCCAAGTTCCGGGGGGCTGCGGTGATGCTGATGGCGGCAGCGGACTGCGGCAGCCTGAGCTTGGGGGTAGAGCAGGGGCACTATGAGGGGCCGCTGCGCGTGCGCATCCCCGTGCGCCTCAGCCGCGCGGCCGCAGCCGAGGGCGCCTGGTCCTTTGAAGTGCCGCTGCCTGACCCAGCCAGCCAGAAACTCCTCAGCAGGTGCGTCATGTCTCTCGGGTCACTGTTGTGGGCTGTTGTGACGGAGTAAGAAGGTTGTTCGTGGGGTTATACACCGTTGGAGCAATCAGGATTGCTGCCGATGTGCAGGTTCGTTGGCGGGCTTAAGGCTGCACTGGCCACACCTCCATCCATGCTCCGCTCCGCCAAGAAGCCTGTGCCCATCAAGCAGCAGATCCGGGGACCCTCTGAGATAGAGGTCCGCCCTCTCTTTCCAACAACCTTCATACAGAGCTGGACCCCTGCTGTGTTGTACTGAAAAGTTCAGTGTGGGTATGTTGTTCTCGGCTGAGAAGCTAAGGTCACGCTCTTTTTGCTCATCGCAGGGGCGGCGCTTGTCACTGGCCGTTCAATCGGCTGCTGCAGGTGCCCTGGGGACGCAGCCAAGCACAGAGCTGTCCTCGTCAGACTCTGCCAAAAGTGAAGCAATGCCAGAGGGGCAATCTCTGAGCTCAGCCGACAACAGCAAAGGCGCTGATGGACTGGCTGACACTCCTATCAGCTTGCTGGATCAGCCGCCAGCAGAATGGTTCGGCAAATCTGCAGGGGACAGCAATGGAGATGTGGGCCAACCCACAAAGCTGGGCAAGGTGCGCCGACTCAGTACTTCTGTCGGCCCTTCGCACACAACACATCGTCTTGATAAACCAAGCTTGAGAAGATTGTCTTCTGGCATGTATAAGCTTCTGGGGTTCATGCGTATCGAACATGCTTGGGCCAGCAGAACATTGAAAGGTGGGTGCATGATGAGGGATTATGGGTGGGGGCAGGTGTTGGTGAATGGCCTGCGAGTGCGTGTGCGGCTGGACGAGGCGCGCCTGACAGAGCTGCTGCGTAACGCCACTGACGCAGCCACCAGTGCTGGCCTGCTTGCCTGCCTCGGCGACCTCGCCACCATCTCCTTCGACCCCCACCTCTCCGGTGTGCCCAGATACCCCGCTCACCTGCCCATTATCTCAACTCAGAAGCCGGCATCATTCACTCTGAGCATGATGCTGATTGCTGAGAAGCATTCATGATGACCGTGCCTTACCGGGTGGTGTGGTACAAAGCAGAGGAGGAGGGACAGGAGGAGTATCTGCTGGCGCTGGAGTCCAGTGAGATGGCCAACCTGCGCGCGGATGTGGCCGCGGCCGGCTTTGTGTCAGGCGCGGCCATGTCGCCCGGCCGCCTGGTGCGCGTTGCCCACGCCCTCTCACGCGCCATTCTCATGACCTTCTCAGGTACGGCCCGTCAATCTGCCGGTCTACTGTTTGCTGCCCTTGCATTAGTGTGCCGTTAGCATGCTGTCGGATAGCTTACCTCTAAGGAGCCCTCCAAGCAGACCTCCATGTGAGGGCATAGGCTCCTGGGAAGGCTTGACAGCTCACCCACCAAACACAATGCTTCGTTCATGGCGGCATTGCAGGCTAAGTTCGGCCTTGGCCATTGCGAATACAATGCAAAATTCTGCAACAAGGAAAACCCCTGGCCTTTCACAGTCCAGAGGAGGTTGGGCCCCTGTCTCCACGAGAATGTCGACCACCAGTTGTGGAGAAGTATGGCTGAGTGGTGTGGAGGTGGTGCGCGCAGGCACAGAGGAGGAGGTGGCTCAGATGGACAGCCAGTTTGAGGCGGTGTACGAGCACCTGGTGCGTGAGGCGCTGGACGTGTCGGTGTGCCTGGAGGGCTCAGCAGCGCTGGAGGGCCCCAGCAAGGACATGGTGGTGCGGCTGCGGGGAGGCAGCGAAGACACCTGGCCCCTTTCGCTCACTAATGACCTGGACCTTGCCACCCTCTTTGCAGAGCCGCAGGCACCCAAGCCGAGCGGGAAGCCCAGATGAAGCCATCGAGGCCCCAGTGCATTACCAGAGGAATTTTCAGTGTGAGCTCTCCGGGTGTGGACCGTGTCGCTACAAGTTCAGCACCAATCAATTTTCATTCATTGCCCTGTCAGCTACCGTGTCTTTCAGGTTCAGAATGTGTTCGAAGTGTATGTAGAGGTGTCTAGCTTGTGCCTGCAATTGAGTCTGATTTCATCTGCTGTCCTGTACTGAACCCTCAATACAGTATTTCTCTCGCAGCAATCTGATTGTGTCCGAATTTCTTGCCAGCCCCAGTCCTATTCATTTGCCAATTTGACTGGATTCAGAAGTATGCAATCCCCTAGCAATTCCCTTGTGCATCTGTTGACATGTCAGCGTCTGTACAGCGCTGAAGCGCGAGGCTGATCAGTATGTTTACAACTCCAATGCATGAGATGTACATGTATATGTACATGCCCCAAGCTGCTTGTAATGGTCTGCTTCGACCAATCCAGTACACATGTAACCAAGCATTAAGGGCTGTCTGTTCAGTCGATCAGGCATGCTCCTACAGCACTCTGCCAATAGCATCAAGTCAGGAAAGATCATGAACAAGAAGAACAAGTAGATGTCTTGACACTCACAGTCTTGATCAAAGTAGCAGCCAATGACAGACAGAATGGAAACACCCATTTCGTCATTGAGAGGAGTACCTTCCCCGAACAGATGTTCAAAGTCAAAGCCTTTGCATGCACCCATTGGAATCCCATGCGATGACGTGCACACCACCTGTTCTTTTCGTTATCTTCACAAAATGTGCGCTCTGCATTGTAGCCATTAATAACAACTGGGCGAGAGCTGCTGCAGGCAGGGCCTCCGGTGGCATTACACGAGTGTCCAATAAAACACGATCTTTGTCCGACAAACTCTTGTGTGCTGCAACCATCCCGCATTCTAACAAGTCAGCGCTTTGAAGCTGTCTGCAATCCCATTCGCGTATGGCTTGGCTGGTGTCTGCAGCCTTCTGCGCCTGCTGAGGCCCTGCTTGAATGAGACTGACCGTGCCTTCGCCTGAAAGGCTGCAATCTCCTCCTCGGTCAGACCACCTGCAGCAATGCACCGGCACATACAAATGCTAGCAAAGGACACTGCTTTTCTCACCATCAAATGCTCTCGCGAAACATAGCATAGACTCAGCCTTGGGATATGAGAACACTGTAGGATGCGCGTGGCGCACCCTCATTGTGATCATCGCTCTCCTCCCATCCCAGCGAGCGCAGAAAGGCCTCCTCTTCGGCAGGGATGGAGAGTTTGGAGGCTGGGCTGCTATTGATGTGTGCTGACCCCTTGCTGCCACTGCCCCCAATCATGGATCCATTGGGCAGCGCATCATTCTCCCCGAGACTCTCAGGCTGCCCCTGGCTGGTGCCTTCAGCTGCGCTGGACGTCGCCTTGTCTGGGCTGGGATCTGATGCATCTGTGCTCTTCACACCTGTGCCAGCATCTGCGCAGTCATCCTCCCTCGAGGCGCTGCCCGCACTCTGGGGGCTGACGGGCTGGGCGGGAGTCCCAAGCATGGGGTGCTCCACGCTTGCGTCCGCCTCATCGGCCTTCCCGCGGGAAGAGCCCGGTGCTAAGGGCGAGGTCGGCATGCTCTTCCGGCGCAGTGAGTCGAAGAAATCATTGCGGTTGCGCTCGCGAGCCACCCCTGCAGAACAAAACCCACTGGTCTCACAGCTGGAGTTTGTCAACACAGAGCAGCATGATTTGAGTGCCTTGCACTCTTTGATTGGCTTTGTCATCTGCAATGCATGGAAGTGGTTGGGCATACCCTGCAGCCTTGCTGGGCTTCTGGGAGCAGCAGTGGTTGAAATAGCGGAAGGTGCGGTGCCAGCAGGAGTGGCAGCAGGCACATTGCGGCCAGCGGCTGCGGAGGCTGGCCTGTCGGCCAGGGAAGCCAGGTCCACCAGTGAAGAGCTGTTGCCTTCCTGCAGGGGCTGGCTGCCGGCTCGGCCGAGCGCCTCCAGGCTGCTTTTCTTGGACAGGCCTCCCCCGTTGAGGTGCACCATGGACTTGGCGCTCTGCTGCGCTGGGACGCCATTCATTCCGGCCTTGGGCTTGGCCTTGCTGGAGCCCGGAGACTGCGCTATGATGGGCACCAGCTGCTTGGACTGCCGCACCGCGGCCTGCTCCCGCCGCAGCACATCTGCTGCACTGGCCGCTGCACTTTCGCGAGCACCCTGTTCACAATGCGATCAACACATCACGTGCCACCATACCGAAGCGCTGTCATGCAGGCATGGCGTCTAATCTGATTGACTAGGGTCTCCAGGAAAGAGCGGCCTTGCAGCCCCGGTGCAAGCTTAGAAGCAGCCAGGGGTTGTGAGGGCTACGGACCTGCTGCACTGCGTCAGCCATACGGGGCGTGTGCGGGGCGGACGCCGAGGCGGCAATTGCGGCAGCACCCGTGCCGGTGGCAGGCAACAAGGGACTGACGGTTGCTGCGGTGGGGGGCACCACGTCCGCCAGCCGGGAGGTCCATTGCTCGGTGTCTGACCGGCCCGACGCTGGCTCCTGCACCGGGCTCTGCCAGTACTCCCTTCCAGGCGCCGGCCGCGGCCCCAGAGTCGAGTACTCCTTGTCAAAGGCACCCTGCGCATCACATCCGCTGTCTCAGGCCCACAAAGGCACAATACAAAAGAGTTGTAGTTGCTGCTGCAAGTGTGGCATTGTGTCTGGGTGAATATCAGGCGCTCAGGGCAGGCCAAGTAACCCACCCATGCACCACCAGCCCTGGCTGAGTCAGGCCTCACACGTCCGCCGCCAGCATCGCGGCGAGGCCCAGCGGAACGGTCTGTGCGCGGACCTGTGTGTTTCGGGGCTGGTTCTTCCCACTCTCTGCGCAGGCCAGCTCCTGGGGAGTCTAGACTGGTGGTACGATTTGGTTGTGGGCCCGAGAAACGTCCGCTGAAGTTAAGTCTGGCCTCGTCGTCCTCTTTGTATACGAGCTTCTCACGTGATGACCCGACGGTGTCAAGGCTGCTGGTCCGGAACGTCTGCCTGGCACCAACTCCCGGACTCCGACCTTTCCCGAGAGCCCCGCTACCGGCTGATGAAGGTGATGTCCAGCCACCGCCCTTCTCAGACGGCCTTCTGCTGCTTAAAGGTGTCCCTGGGCCGTCCTTTTCTATCGACGCAAAGCCGGAGCTTAAAGTAGTCCGTGAATCTGCGTCGATACGCCACAAAAGTTTAGGCTGCACCCGATCATTTGATAGCGAGATTTGCAGATGATCATCATTGATTGGAATACTCTGACAACCTCGATCCTTCCATGTACAGGAATAATGCGGAGGACAAACGAGCAGGCCCGTCAGTACAACTAGCAGCAGGATTTAGTGTTGATACCTTTCGAGTGTGATTGATTCCCAACTCCTGCTGCAAGCGATGCTTTTTGCGAGCTGGCTGCTCTTAACCACTGTGGTGCAAACGCTGGCAACCCGTCATCATCTGCTGGCATCTGGCGTACTGGCAATGTTGGGAGGCCCAGGAGCCTCAAAAGCCCGACTGCATGGAGGCTTTCGCCTCCCTCAACAATACATGCTGTATGATTTCAGCGACGATGCATTGACTGAAGTCCTGCCTGATGCGGAGGCTTGAGATTTATTTCTCTCCTGGGAGCCTCAAGCTTCAGCAGTTGACTGGCAACTGGATTCAGCGGACAGGACTTACTATCCCACTTTGTACGTTCGAAGTTATCCTCAAAGTTCGCTCAACTGCCGCGTACCAAAAGCGGTCAATATTTAATTGCAGCAAAGTTTGTTCTATCAGATCTGCAAGTGGACGGTAGTCAAACAGCGATATAGGGTTGAGCTTGTGACTGAGATAATTCTCTTTCCTAAGATCCGCTTTCTCCCACTTAACAGCACTTTAAGTCACTGATACTTCAGGTATCAAGCGTGACAACAAGAAATGTGCGTCTCTAGCATGCCTAGGGTTTCAGGGGTGTGCACACAGAAACTCAAGGGCCCTATATATATAGGGGAAATGCCCCAGTGCACTGCATTCTTTTTCGACCTACTGAGTTCTGTGAAGAAAGAGCAAGTTGTTGCCAACAAGCAACACTGAATTACCATCTTTAACATATTTCATAATTGTACGTGATCTCTAGCTTTTTCTCTCGCCTTTTTAGCAGACGCATGTGAGGCCATCATGCGGACTCTTTGATCGCTTTGCCCCATGTGGATGCAGCTTGTAGGCATAATTAGCACTGTATGTGCTACATCTGCATTCAGAGAGGCCGTCTATAACAGGATCCATTGTTAAAGACTGACTCAAAAAAGAGATGGCACACCAGGGAAGGCTCATAAAGCGAGCCTTCAGGACTCCAGAAGGCCGGTTTCAGATACACAGCGAGCGCCAGAATGCATGTAATTTCAACGCCGCCAGACCAACGAGGTTGACGCTTGTAAAGCTCGGGAGTGGCACCTACGTTGTCTTCAACGTGCAGGACTGTATACACATTTGTTCCTACGGTCACACGGACAAGGTATGCATGATGTTGCTTGCATTCTTCAAGCGCACCTTCTGTACGTGTTATGTGAATCCTCAAGCTCGCAGCACTGACGCTCCAGGGACCTCTCTGCTCAATAAGTTTCAACCTAGCGCCGAGCGGACCCCTGATGTTGCCGACCTGCCATGCGCATGCCTCTGCGCGGGATGGGTTCGACCTTTTAGTGGGTCTCTCCACCGGGGATGGTAAGCAGCTATACTCAGGCATGTTGCTTTGCGTTTCAGCAAATGACAATTGAGTGCCCCTTTGCCAGATGGTTTTCCCTTCTCATGCCTCATCTGTGTGTGTTGCTCCGTGTCAAACTCCCAGTGCTGTCTCACTTGCCGCTTGTGGGCTTGCAGTTGTGGTGGCATCCGTGCAAGCGCAGCTGCAGGCGGTGACAAACAACAAGCTCGTCAGCCAGCTCCACTTCAATTCAGACAGCTCCGTCGATGCAACAAGAGTGGTGGGAGTCGAGTGGGTGCCCCACACGAATGGCGACTTGTTTGTTGCTGCGCACAGTAGTGGATCTGTCTACACCTACAGCAAGGTGACTTCCTGGAACCATCTGAGCATGCACACGAGCAATGTATTCGTGCGAGTGGTTTTTGCCATACTGGTGAGGGCCTGCACTGCGGCTGAACACTCAGCTGTCTGCAATTCAGGGAAGCGTGAGCGGCACTGGCGGTGGCCATTTCAATGCCAAAACGAATGGGAACTTGGCACCTGTGTCGACGTTGATCGCCTGCCAGAAGGGCCTCAATGCCATGGCGCTTTCGCCCGATGGATCCAGGATCGCCACAGCCGGGAGGGATGGAGTTGTCCGTGTCCATGACTTGGGAAACGGCGCACTCCTCACAGGCTTCAGGGTGAGGGGGCAATATGGTCAAACTTGGATGATGTAAGCTGCCATTGAGGCTCCTACACATCAGCAGGATCCCAAACCGCTGATAGCACCATCTATCTGATTTGCCTGGGAAGCAATTCCTGCTGAATCTGTGTTTGCATGCCTCTGCAGACATACTACGGCAACCCTTTGAGCTGCACATGGAGCAACGACGGGCAATATATAGCTGCCGGGGGAGAAGATGACCTGGTGTCTGTGTTTGGCATGGAGGAGCAGAGGGTGGTGGCATGGGGAGAGGGGCACGGCTCCTGGGTGTCCGCAGTGTCTTTTGACCCATGGTACGACTGGTGTCCTCCATTCTGTACTTCTCTTTTCAATCCATCTTGCAGTCATTGTAGCCCACATAGGCAGGACTGTCTGGGCTTTAGTACATCAATTGTGCAGGGCGACGCGGCAGAACGAAGGCGAGCCAGCAGGTGCGCCATCAACGTCAAGCAGTGCCGAAGTGGACATGGACACGGCCACTGAGGGCACGAGGCCGGCTAGCGCTGGCACAAGCTACCGGCTCGGGTCGGTCGGCCAGGACTGCCAGCTCTGCCTGTGGGACCTCGTGGTGCCTCCGCAGCGGCATCGCCTCGCGCATGCATCCAGGTGCGTGTTCGCCCTGTGCAGCGCACCCCCTCTGCCATGCTACCTTCACAGTCCCGGTGCTCGGGATGCACCCATTACCAAGGCTTCTATTTCCTTCGCCGCTTGAGCCTGGGTGTGTCGACCAGCAGCAAGCATTCTGTCTTGATGCGGTACTGCTGGGTGATTCGGACCTTGAGGGGTGCTGCTGTGCGTGTAGTGCTGGGCAGGACCTGAATTCTCGGGCGCTGCAGCCGCCGGCGCGGCAGGAGCCGGCCAGGCGCGGCTGGGACAGCAGCAGTGTGAGAGAGGGCTCCCCCAAGCTGCTGGCCAAGCTCAGCAGCAGCCTGCACCGCGACTCATCCACCAGCACGCACCACCGCAGCGACAGCAGCTCCAGCAGCTGCCTGCCCCCGGAAATCGTGCCTGCCACCCCGCGCAAGCGCATGCACTTCATCCCTGCCATCGCTGCCATCAGGTGTGTTCCGTTTTGCATCCATCCAAACTTGCGAGTCCTCGACAGAAGCTTCGCCGACCATGGCCCCAAGACTACTACTGCGACCTGAGCATATGATGTCGTGCACATTTGATATCTGAGTATGTTGCTGAGTTGTCGAGAGCAGTAAAGATGGCAGCTTGCAGCCACTTTTGTTTGGGACGGACGCTGGTGCAATGCCGCAGGTGTGCGACAGAGCCAGCGTCTGACCTGCTGTTCACTCATGATGCACTCTTCACAGCATGCCACGGAGGCTCTGTGAGGGCCTGGGAGCGGCTAACACCACTGCCTCCTCCTCCTCCTGCTGCTGCAGATGAGGCCCACAGGCCAGACCCCGGCACGGAGCCGCCGCCTCAGAAGATGCAAGAAAGGCAAAAGGGGCCCCTTTGATGATGTCTTGGCAAGCTTCGTGTGTAATGCTTTTTTAGTAGTTGTGGTGATCTGTAGTCTTCATGTCGAATGTCCCTTGTATAATGGTGTGTACGCTTGCTTGCGCTGTGGCCGCTCAATTTCTTGTGACTTCACATAATGTTCATGCTCTCGACATTGGGGAATGTGTGGCATGTTTGCATCATCCGTTATATCTTATCCGTTATAGCTATCAAAGATTGCAATCAATTGACCACATGCCTGAGTGAGCCATTGCTACACTAGACTGCATAGAGTGTGAAGTTTTCTTGAAGAAACCATTAATTGTAAAGGAAGCCTTGCTCTCATTTCCTCTATCCCATATGCTGCTGTCGCGCTTGGCTGACATTTGCTTTATGACCATTCTTCTTTCTAGATCTCTGTCTCAGTTCTAAGTAGTTTCTGGGCTTCAGACACACTTCCACTGTGGAAGTTCCACAGGACCTAACCTTGATTACGATGAAAGAACCATGGAAGTCGCAGAGAAAGCTTTCCCAACCAAGGGGCGAGTGCAAATCTGCAGGATCACAGCATTTGATGCATGGAAAGCTCTCTTGCGTTCCGGGTTTGCTCATCATGTTGCAGACCAATGTCCTGGCTGCCAAGCTTTACAGGGGATGCAACCCCAGTCCCCTTCTTCATTCGCCGATTTGGAACAAGCCAAAGGATCCACCAAAAGCGTCCGTGCACGTCAAAAACCTCCTGTTGACATGGAAAGCTGTGAGCCATGGTGCAGCGCCTTCATCAGGCAAAATTCAGGCGAGCTTAATTCAGTGGTGATCAAGAACTCACATGCTTATCACGCAGTAACCAGGAATTGCATGCACCTGCCAATTAGCAACCGGCCCCAGGTTGTAGGGATTACACCATGTCTTTCCCTGCTGCTTCAATTCCCGCGCTGCACCCCACTTCTTCAAGAAGTCGATGGTGCTCTGCATGCAAGACACCGTATGACCCCACCCACCAAGCCAGAAACATTCAGCACATTTGGCAAATCTGAAGCAAAATTTTTCAAAAAAAGGCCCGAATATTACCTGAGCAGTCAATACCAGATAGACATGCCAGCACAACAGGACCCCAACTGAAAAGCATGCTGAGGTTGAGATAGCAAACGAAAAAATGAGCATAGGAAACGAGTGCATAACAGAATTCGCATCTGCCAGGCAGTTCCAAGCAGTAGTGGCCTGCGTGTGCGGGCAGCACAGGTCTTTACTGATGTATGATTATTCAGCCTGCAAAGACGGACCAGCTAGGTGAGGCAGCTACCGTGGGACTTTTAGAGCAAGGATCACTGCGTACCGCATATCCAGATCCCATAAAGAGGTAGAGCATGAACAGAATGAAATATCGATAATTGAAAAAGCCGATGCTGCAGCACACAATGTGACATGTGCTCAGGATCCACACAGAGAAGCACACGAATAACAGGCTAAGTGAAGGCATAGTGAAGGCTGAAAAGTGGGAAATACTTACGAACTCACCAGTTGTTCATCCATGGGCAATGATGGTCCATTTGCAACACACACCTGGCAGAAAACATGAGACTGAGTTTGACATTTTGGCAAAAGCAGCAAACAGCATTGGCATACGCATTATTTGCATGCCCTCAACCAAAGCACTCTACATCCTCACATGCATTTAGAACTCATAAATTAAGGAGCTTACGTATTGCAAATGCTGCAATGATGTGCGCGTGGTGGCTTTGCCCGGCGGCAGTGCTTGCAAAACCTGCAGCTATCCCGGCCTGCAGCTAGGTGATAACCCTGGTGCAAGGGAGGCTGTCAGTGGAACTGTCAGCATTGTTATTCAGCACAATCAATTTGATTGAATCAACATGTGCCACATGCCTGCAGTGTAGCAGATTGTCTGTCACGGACATGCCATGCAAGCCTCCATGGAACACCATATTTGACATGTGAAGCACCTCGTTGAGCAGCGCAGTTGTGCCAGGCTTGGTGACAATGCACATCCAGTAGTTGAACAGTATGTTACAGAACAGTACAGCGCCAAGGCCGAAGTGCAGTGCCCGGCAGAAGAGGTCTGGGTTGAGCGCAGGAAAAACAATGTAGAGGTAAGCATAAGCCACCATGAGGATGAGCCCAAAGCCTACAGCTATGTAGAGAGGGCCCCCATATTTCATGGAGGTTTCCGCCATGTAGGCCATTCCCAAAAGCAGCTGGTCAGTCCTGTACAGAGCAGCACGTTGTGAGGATACAGGAAGCGCCTCATGGCTTAAGTGTCCTTGGAACTCCTAAAATTACAGCCTTGCTATCAATTAAATTCAAATATCACATTGACGCCAAGCTGAGCCATCGTTTTCCGCTGCCAGTGTTGCCATGTATGCTGGAGCCAGACGATCTCTTCTTTTCCAACCAAGACAAGCGGCTTCTCAGAGGTAAAAGACACGCCATTGAAATCTTTTGCACATTTCAAAACCATTATTGCATCTAAAGAAAGGTTTGACGATCGAGAGAACCATTCTGATTCTGCTTGCTCCGTTCGGGTTCCGGAACTTCTTCCGGAACATTTTATGTTTGACGGTGTGCCAGTTTGGTTTCTGCCGTTGGTAAAACTTTTTCGTCCAAGTGGAAGATCACAAACCAAACATCGTACAGTGATGTATAGCCCCGTCAACGGAGGTCACATCACCTTGAATGGTTCTGCACACATCTCACACGCAGACTGTGATGTAGAGGAGGACCACAACACTTCAGCGATGACACAGAGGGATGTCAGTCAAGCCTTGGGTGAAAAAATGCTCCAAGGATGGACTCTTCTGGGAGATCAGTGTCCCCGGTGAGAGAGTGCATCCTTTGATTGCCTTTCAATGAACACCTCTAGAATCCACAATAGATACGCAGAGAGATTGGTGTTGTCTTCTTTCGTCTTACTTTAGACCTGAGCATTACAGCATGGTCGCATGATTTCAGGCCGCATGTTTGCAGGCGTTGAGCACAAATCGTGTCCTTCCGTCTCTTGCTGAAGTGATATGAAGCATCTCAGAAGTGGAAATCCCCAATCGAACATGTGCTTATAACAGCGGTGATCATCAGGTGCCTCACAATCTTGGTGAGGAACCGGGAGAGGGAGCTTTTCTGCGTCTCCTGCGATATGTTCCTGCGCGAAGAACCACCTGCAGAGAGGGAAGACTCCCTTCCTTCATCATCAGCTCACCCGCAGACGCTTGAGACAGAGCAGCAGCACACAGAGGCAGCAGGCACGCAGCCCCCACAGACAGGAGGTGGCGCAGCAGCACAGCCCAGCATTCTGGACAAGCAACATGATGTCGCTCAGGTGCTGCGTGAACGCCTGCTGGACAAGATGCTGGACATCAGCAAGGATCTGGCAACCGCAAGCAATGCTGCCGATTGTGAACAGCAATTGGCCTTGCTGAGGAGCTGCTGCCGCACCTATCACACTGTCGGAGAAGAGCTTGTGTAACGAAAAGACACCGAGGCAGACCCGCACTTTGTGAGCAGCAAAGATTGTGCAGTGTGCAACCACAAAACTGACTGTGACTGCCACAGCCATTTTTGAAATATTTTAGCAAGTGCATGAGAGCATGGGGGGAAATGTTATGCCGAGGGCGCAGTTGCAAGAAACATCACACCACCTCCTGCTTCAATGCAGGTCCTCCATCAACATGCTCTTATTTTCAATGACATTCTATATGGTTTATGGTTGCAACTACATCATGCACCCTCCATCTGCAGTCCAGCGGTCACTGCATGCTCCAGGATTGTCAATGTGTCCGCATCTTTGTTGATCGGATTCCTTGGCTCCGCCCTGCACCAATAGGAGTGCATCGTAAAATACCAGCACCTTGTATGGGCAGAAGGCAAAATTTGCAGTGTAACAGGGTGGGGAGTCCACTCACGTCACAAGATCCAACGCTGACTGGCCATTAGCATTTTCAGCAGCAGCTTGGGCCCCAGCTTCAAGCAGCTGCCTGACAAGCTGACTCCTCCCATAACCAGCTGCATAATGCAAAGGTGTGTTCTCCTTGGAGTCCTGTGCAAGCAACCGAGAATTGCTCTAGAGGTGCAACACAGAGGCAAAAGGAGTCTATGCAAGTAACAACAGAGTCACGCATCATTTGTGACTTGCCCGGGCCTCCAAGTCTGCGCCTGAGCTGATCAGTTCCTCAACTATGTCTCCGTGAGAGTAAGCGACGGCATAATGCAGCGCCGATCTCCCGTCCCCGTCACGTTCATTGACATCCTTGCCAATCGCCAGAAAGTCCTGCACAGCTTCAAGGTCGCCATGCCTGCAACATGGCACCATTGATCAACAACACTACCAGGTAGTTTTAGTTGCTTCAGTTTTTGCGTGTAGCCTGCCACTTGGGACTGCTTTATTCGTTTGCACTCTGCAGCATGTGACGACTCCGATTTTAATATCTTCCAGGCCCTACCCCTGGTCAGCAGGTCATTCACTCGTTTTCACTACACCCCACTTGTGGCGCCTCCCACTGCCGTGTCGATGCTTCTGCTCCTGCTTGTTTTGAAGGCTAAAGGACCCACTTTGCTGCATCCAGGAGGTTGTTGATCTCCGGCATGCTGGCTGCCGCTGCTGCCTGAGGCTGTGGGGCAGCAGCAGCGCCTTCGGCCACAGGTCCCATCCGCTCGCCTATCTTTGCGAGAGTTTTGGGGTCATTCCAGTACTTCATAAGAGCGCTCATTCCATTTTTCCTACAGCACACATTTGCAAAATCATATGTCCAAGCAGCGAGCCACCAGACCACGTCAGAGCAGGTAAAATATCTGTTGCACAGTGTACATCAAGCAGCGGTGCAAGGGATACGTACTGGATGTCTTCAAACATTCCCGCCAATTCCGGGTCGTCCTGTGCATGTATGACAGACGTGAGCAGGGAGTTTTTCAATAGTCTCCCCCTAAGAGCAAGAATTATATTGGGAGGCAGATGTGCCCCAGTTGACAAGTATCACCAAAAACTCACCTTCAGCTGCGCTATGCGCTCCTGTAACTGCTGGTCCTGCATAGCAGCTGTCATTTGCTCCACTTGGGCCGCTACCTCAGGCTTCTTCATAGCTTCCTGAATAGCTTGCATTTGTTGTGCAACCTGCAGTTTACAGCAAATCGTGAGTCTATCGTATCTGCTCGCATATGTTGGGCTAGATCACATCAAAATATTCTCACCCCTCACTTGCCTGTGGATCCTTGAGTGCTTGTTGCATAGCTTCCTGCATCTTTGCTGCTTCTTCTGGAGATGGCTGTGCTGCCGATCTTATTGATCTTGGCTTCTGTTTCTTGGTGAAGCGGGTGATCCGGCATTTTTGCACTTCTTTAAACGGACAAACTATATTGGCCCCAGAGCAGTGTTGACGACTCGAAAACATCCTTCAAATTTTTGTAATACCCTGCTAGTTTAATGTCCAATCTTTTGGCATGCTGTTGATGTTGACATCAGCATCAAAGGATTGCCACTTTATCCGATGGATAGGGCTGAAAGCTTTCCACCCCCTATTTAACTTATTGTTCTGGAATAGGGTACGTTCAAAATTCACGACGAAGTACTTGCGCGGCGCCTTTCAAGTCCATGAGGCACGTCGCAATCGCTTAAAGGAACCAGTGAGTGCTAATTTGGGCCAAGCGCAAGCTTCGAGCTTTGATATTGATCGTTGCCTACCTAGCGTGTAAACATCTTATTTCATACCCAAGGCATTTTCTCCGTGCAAGTGCTAAAAGATGACTTAGTGCGCTCCAAGTATAGTCAAAAAAGCCATTTTACTACTTCCATTATTCAACTGGGTGGTTCTTACGTGCGGTAGTGCAACATCCCGCTAAATTAAGAAGGTTCCTCCATTCGTTGCATACTCTGGAAAACAAACCAGGACGGGGTATCACCGTGATCCGTGGCAAAACAAGTGTTACAATAGTGGTTTAAAAGGTTTCTACATCCCGGTCGCATTGCTTAGAAGGCATCCTTTTCTGAGTGAGTGATCAGCAGTACACAGCAGACACAGCACCATTTATCTGACAACGCTGGCTAGAAGCGCCAAGTATCTGTCAAAGCTAGCCCCTTGTGCCATGCGGCAGAAGGAGATGACGGATGTAGTAGCCAAAGCAGATTTGAAGGGTGAAAAGGGTTCAAGGGACCATGAGGATGTTGTCGAGGCAGAAGTCATAAAAAAGCTAAATAGGAACTTGTTGCCGCTCTTCTTCCTGACGACCGTACTTTGCTATGTTGACCGCACCAATCTAGCTTTTGCCGCACTGCAGCTTAACAAAGACCTAGGTTTCACAGAGAAGGTCTATGGATTGGGCTCTGGTATATTTTTCATTGGCTACTCTCTGTTCCAGGTACGCTACTCTCCAAGGAACGGAGGCCAATCTTGGGGAAAAAAATCCCTTTCTGAAATCTCAAAAAGTGCATCTATTCCAAGTTGCTTCACAACTGCGCTGACAGTCTGCGTCTGAGTTGTCTTCTATCCCATATTGTGGCAGGTTCCCAGCAACATGATTCTTGTCCGGGTTGGGGCTCCACTCTGGCTGTCTGTCATTGTCATCTCGTGGGGATTCGTGGCAACTCTCTTTGCGGGTTTGAAGACTGCTCATGAGTTCTACATCCTTCGATTTCTGCTCGGTGTGGCCGAGTGCGGCACATTCCCGGGTGAGTGCAAGCTGCAGCATGACTGGCAGGAATGCTCAAGTTTGCAACATTAACAAAGAGATCCGTAGTCATAACAATGCTTGCTGATGTTCAGGTATGTGGTACTACTTGTCCACGTTCTATTCTGAGAAGGATATTGGGATGGCATACTCTTGGGTCATCACAGGGACCGCACTGTCCCAGGTGGGAGCCTGCCTGATCACTCACATGTGCAAAAACGGGCAACCAAAATTCAGGGCTAGAGCCAGATTGTTTGACATGTAAACGCCCAAATATATGACATCTGCAGATGGGCATTATTTTCAGGTACATGTTGAGAGCTGGCAGCAGCCTCGCAGAGCCGAGAATCAATGTGTGTCGCAGGTGATTGGTTCACCCATAGCAGCAGGTTTATTGGCGTTGGACGGCATGCTGGGGTTGAAGGGTTGGCAGTGGTTGTTTGTGGTGGAGGGGTTGCCCACGATCTTGCTGGGCTTCTACATCAGCCGTAATGTCTGCGACGGCCCAGCCAATGCAAAGTTCCTGACGCCTGCGGAGCGTGACTGGCTCATCCAGCGTAATGTAAGCTGTCACAAGCCACAGCCGCTTCTCCCACCACTTTGCTGTTGCCAAAGTTTCATTCCTGCTGTTGAGTGCTTCTGAGAGTAATCTTGACTTTGGCTGATGTACTACGAATGCTTCTGCACAGGCTGCAGCGAATGCAGCTAAGAGCAGCACGACTCAGACGAGTTACTGGGATTCAGTCTTTGATCTGAGGACGTACCACGTTGCAGCGATCTCTTTCTTAGAGGGCACCGTGAAGAATTCTCTTCTCTACTGGTGCCCCTTAATCATATACAGTCTGGTGAGTCACAACGCTGTTTGGACGCAGCACATCTCCTTTCATTTTTACACCACCGAGGCCCCTGCCGACCAACCTCAGCAACATGATTTCTGCAATTTGACGCATTCTGTGCATGTTTCAGGTGGGCACAAAGTCCTCGCCGGTGGCAAGGAAGCTGTCTGAGGTGATGCTGCCCCCTCCAGATGCAGAAGGGAATGCAGCACTAGTCGCCCTTCTCACAGCGTTGCCCTTCGGCTTGGCGGCGGGGTGGATGCTGCTGCTTGCAAAGAGTTCGCAGCGCTTTGGTGAGGGCCACGTACCTGTTTCAGTTTGGCACTGCTCAAGTCATATTTCAAGGAGTGACGCTTTTCTGGTGAAGGAAGGATGCCATGCTGCATGTAGCTGCAATATGGCGACCATGCTGGCATCTGTGATTTGTGGGCCGGTGAGATGATGTGTGCAAGGAGAACGAGAGTGCTGAATGTGTGTGCAGGGGAGCGTCGGCTGCACTCCTCCATTCCCTTCCTGGTGGGAGCAGCTGCGCTGACTACCATGGCATTCTTCATGGACAGCGACCCCTCTGCAGCATTTGTGTCACTGCTGGGTGCCACCATTGTGTGGGGCCCAGCGGGTGTGGTCTACAGCCTGCCTGCGACATTCCTGCAGGTAGGCTCCGTTTCATGTTGCTTGACCACATGGAGGACACTTCCAACTTTAGCTGTGCACGTTCTGATCTAACGGCCTTTGATAAAGACCGACTCCTCCTGCATGTGTTGACAGGGGCCTGCAGCGGCGACCGGAATTGCTTTGATCAATTCCCTGGCGAATGTTGGAGGCATGGTGGGCCCTACTATTACTGGTGCGCCCCCCAGCAAGTCTCCTGTGGCTACACTGTGTGACTGACACAAGCCACCCTGACCTTGCAGTCTAGACTGCTGGCCCACAGTGCTGCTTGCGAGTGCAGGGCATTTGAAGGCCGAAACAGGGAGTTATGAGTCCGCCGTTCTGTTCATGGCAATTGTCATGCTGGCAGCCAGCATGTTGGTGGCTGTGTTTCCCATTCCCGGGGCTGCTGAGACCTCAAAATCTCTCGGCAGTGGCAGCGGCAAAGCAGTGCTGCGCCTGCTGCGCATATTGCCTGCTGAGAACCATGACATTGAGAGAGCTGACAGAGACGTAGTATAGTGCGCCAGATCAATAAGAGGCTGATAGCTCACTGAGGTGAGTTTGATTGCCATGAGCAGCATTGACACTGCACATCAAGGAAAAGTGTCCCAACGCGACACTGCAGATGACCAGACATGCATCTGTATTGACTGACCAGACGTGTTACATGTTGCTACACCCAGCAATTTGAGCTGCCTCACCCGTGAGATAATTCATGCATGCCAATATGCAGACAGCAAATTGGGAAGCATAATCATTGACACTGTTTCCCTTGTTGTAACCCTACCTTTGCATTTGCTGCCCGGCAGCAAAGCGCCTGCATGATGCATCTACCATAGTTGATCTATGCCCCAGCCCATGTAAGCAAATAACCATACACTCCCAGCACTAGAATAAAATCTTCTTTTGGGGCCCTCCACATGGTGGATATGCGCAGCCCTCCTGCTCTACCAAAGGGCTCTTTGCAATGAAGAATGCACCTTGACATATAACCATGGCCAATATCCACTCAGAATCCCATCAAGCGACACCCATTACCCGCCCTGCCATCATGTAGGGATTTGTGAGTGCAATAAAACATCTGGTCAGAGGCATGGACAAACGAGAGCCATTGTTCGGGCCGGCACACGCCAGCTCCATTCACAACGCCTGAAGGAGGAACAGTCATCAACCGAGATGTGCTATCTTGAGTCAGGCAATAGGGGCCAGATCCAGGCAGCAGAGCCGGTCTGCCACCGTGCATGCATGCTTGAGTTTACTTGTCGGTGAGCTCGCGGTAGCCCTTCCAGGTGAAGGGGGCGGTGTAGTTGTGGAGGGCCATGAAGTCCAGCAGTGTGGTGGAGGGCCCGTCCTGCAGCGGCTGCCCCTGCAGCGTCTGCCGGATCCACTTGGTCTGCTCCAGCACCGCGCGCGCTTCCTCCCACGCCCCCGCTCTGTACGCTGCAAAACCCTGGCGCCCGACCACACCGGGGGACTTCAGGTCACGACAGGGGACTCTCAATCAAGCTCGCTGAAACTCCCGCGAGCACATTTGAATGGTTGAAACATGATCTGCTCCGGGCACCACTGCACTGCATCAATGAGCCGGCTGCATCACTCTGGTTGCCTGTGAGGTGGTGGGCGTATGAGAGCCACAAAAGCTGTCCATCAAATCATTCCATGTCCTTGTCAATGACTCTGCGTTTTTGAACGTGGAAAGATAGCTGATGCATGGTGAGGGAGCATGGATCCAGGCAGACGAGCACTTTGCAGCTGGACGATGTGCAACCGTGAGCGACGGCATGATGCGGCGAGGGGCACGCACCCGAGCAAAGAGGTCGAGGAAATATTGGTCCACGGCCCAAGTATTGGCGAGGTCAGGGTGGTCGCTGAACTCCCAGTTGTAGGCAGAGAGCGAGTATGAGACCGGATCGCCATCTATGGGCTCCGGGGCCGCGGCTGCGCCGGCACTGGCCGTGGTCGAGGCCAAGGACTCGCGGCGGCTGAGGCTGCTGGCCGCGGCGGCTGGCGATGCCCAGGAGCTTGGCCGATCAGGCGCAGCAATGCGCTCCAGGGTCACGTCGTAGGTGAACAGGCCCATCGGCCGGTTGCTGCCCTTCACCGTCACACAATCAATCTGCCGCACCCGCCGCCGCACCTGCGCCCCCACACCCTGTCAGCAGTGGCTCTTGTGTGCATCTTTCACTGTGATTGCTGTGACCAATATGGGGACGATCAGTCAATCTCCACTCTTGTCGTATCTTCCGAGGTCTTGCTACCCTCCCTTGCAGAAGAATCACAAGGTGTGGCTCTGTGGTGTCATGCAAAATTGCCAGAGCATTCAGTTGGAGTGATAGAGAGCAGGCAAGAGGGAAAGGCAGATGTAGCGCCGGGAGAGCCTGGGGCCAGCACCTGGGGCGACAGCATGCGCGCAAAGTCCTCAGACATGAGGATGGAGGTCCCAAACTGCTTCGTCGCGGCCTCCAGACGCGAGGCCATGTTGACATTGGGCGACAGGTACGACGCGTCAATCTTGTACTCCGACCCGATTGCGCCCTCGATCGCCCACCCCACATGCAGCCCAAATCCCATGCGCACCTGCACCCGATGAAACTCAGGCACATGAAATCACACCCCTGCCAAGGGATGCCTGCAGGCCGTTGTGCCTGTGGAGCACATCGACCACATTTACGATCCGGGAACCACTTGTGGCTGGGATTGTGGCACATGCACCTGGAAGTTTGGCATGCGCTTGTTGAGGTCCTCGCGCAGGGTGTAAACGTGCAGACGCCGCGAGCGCTTGAGGGCGGCCTGGATGATCACAAAGGAAGCCAGCGCCTTGTCCGCGAGGTCCCGCGCCTGCTCAAATCAGGCAGCAACCAAGCTGTCACCATGTGCATGACAAAAACATTGATGCCGTGCCATGGCATGTGATACAATGTCAAGATACTTAGGACATATTTCACGCATGTGAGAATACATGATTTGTCATCCACAACAGAAAGTTGATGTCGGAAATGGTACAGCATTCCATGAGCGATGAGCAGGTGCGGGACCTGTTGGAGGCTGAGCCATTTGGGGTCTTCTTTGCCGGGCAGCAGGAGGCTGGCTCTGCGGGCGCCGGTTCCTCTGCTGGAGAAGCTGTCCGCGGATGCGTCAGAGCGCTCCGACATGCGCGCCTTCTGCCCCGGCTCTGACGGCATTACCTCCCCTGGCAACCCCATCAACGGCTCCGGCTTTGCCTCAACATGCGCCTTGAGGTCGCGCACATTGAAGCCCTTGGGAAATTTCCACGCCTGCGCTTGGCATGGACAGCATCGCAGTCTTTGCAGACGCCCTTCGAGAGACTGTTGTCGCATGCGCACACACAGATGAATATGCCAGGATGAGTCACTGCAGTGAGCAGCCATGTAGTACCCTGACAGTGCGGCAGAGGCTCACCAGCAGGAAGGCATCCCCGATGTTCTTGTTGGGAAAGCCGCCATGCAGCGATGTCTCCATGTGCACAATCTTGGCTATCGTGTTGACAAATTCCATGACATCCTCCTGCAACACCTCTGTGGCATCTGTGAACTGGCGGATGTCACAGAACCCAAAAATGGCGCACACCTGCCACATGCAGCAGAAAAAATCTCATCGAATCCAGTTGCACCTGGAGCAGCACATAAGGGTATGCATGGACGTGAAATTTATGTTTGATATGAACAGTCTTCTTGACCCACCTTTTGCCCAGGAACCATGGCATTCAGATCGCCTCCATTCTTGATATTCTCAGCAATAACCTGCGGGCAAATACCAACATAGTGATTGGGCAGGCTATACCGTATTACCAAGCTGCAAACGGCAGCCATTCGCGACAGTCAAGGCATGCAAGATTTTTGCAACAGATATGCTCCAAACGATTTCTCACCTCCGCACCAGCATCTCCAAATCCAACAGCGAGAAGGCTGCAGATCTTATTAATGCTGGTCTCCAATATTCTGGTTTCCATCTGCGCCTCACCCTCCCTCTGTTCTCTGCTAAACTTTCCACCCTGCACGTTCACACCTCTTCAACCACATTACTAGGATGACTTTCTGCGCGCTCAGCAGGTACCATCAGGGACTGACATGCTGAGCAGACATGGCCAACCTGATGCAACAGACGTCTTGAGAATTTGCAATCAAACTTCCGCACAAAAAGGAGCATATGAGTTGAGGCTTGTTGGGAGGAGGCGCACACCTGCTTGATGGCGAGTGGATTCTCGCTGACATCTTTGACCTTCTTGAGCATGCGCTCAATGGGCTGCAGCACCAGCTTGCTGGCATCCCGGTTGAACACAAACACGCCAATCGCCAGAATGGCGCAGATGAACAGGGTGCGCAGCATGTTGAGCAGCGCATTGAACTGGCTGTACCACTTCCAGTCCAGGACCGCAATAGACTGATAACACGCTGTCCAATTGCCAGCCTGGCAGCCCTCACTGGCAATCCTGCACCCACCACCAGACATGGCATTACAAACATGATAAGACAGTATGCTATCATTTGCAGTCAAGCCACAAACAACATTTAAGACGCCCATGTCACTCTTTGTCATTCAAGACATAAACGTTAAATTTGGCATTGAGCTGCTGCATGGAGTGCAGCCGTTGATGAACGCACTGTCTGATGGCCAGCTCTGGGGTGCGGCGGGCATAGCCGATGTCGGGGCCCTCCCCGTAGCCGAGCGTGTTGTTGCAGATGATCAGGATGAGCAGGAAGCTGGTGTCCCTGTTCACCAGGGGGAACACCACGCCTTGGTGGTAGTCCTCCACTGCCTGCCATGCACATCCAGATGGGTAGCACTCCTCAAAATGATGCACGGCCTCTCCCATGCACCAGCCGAAAAGTGCTGGCCACATTCATTGTGCAGCTGCCAACAGATGCGCAGTAACTACAATCTGGCACTTTTCCAGCAGGGATGCAAGGTATCATGGGACGGAACCTGTTGGAAGCCAGTGGTGTTGCCGTCTGCCAGGTAGATGTCATGCAGCATCTTGAGGCCGCCATCGGAGATGTTGTTGTAGCCGCCGTAGAGGCCGCAGTTCCAGTTGAAGCCGGGGATGATGAGGAGCATGGTCAGGATGAGCACAATCACGCGCTGTGATGTCAAGTCCGAAAGTTTCTGGCCCACCCGGCTGCGCCGCGCATTAGGATTCCACCTGCGGACCACAGCAACCCGACCTCTCAAAATGAGGTCCATGCATAGCACACTCACAAAGAGGCGAGATACATGGAGGTGCGGTGTCACATCATGAGCTATGTGCGCACCACTTGTCATTCGAGGAGCTTTTAATACCGCTCTTTGCCTCAAACGCCTTGTTCTCACGCCACACCTGCCACCCCAGCCGCGCTTTCAGGGCATTTCTATCCCTAGCATCTTCTCCATGCCAGTCACAGCATTTCAAGTTGAAATTTTCAACCCAGAGCAACTGTACCAGGTCCTGTTGCCCCTGCGGAGGGCGGGGTAGTTGAGACATATGCTACCTCTTGCTGGAGCACACCCTGGGTTCCAACCATGTACAGGAAAGCTGTGCAAACACTTCCCAAGTATGTCGGGTTCTCTGGACTCATCCCCCTGCACTTTGCAGGGCTGGTAGGTGGACTGACCAGGTACTGGAGGTAAAGGCGGACGAGGCGCATGAGGCGGAAGATGCGGGTGACTCGCAGGATCTGGCGCATCCGCACGAGCACCTTGTTCTGGGGCCCGCGGTCGAGTGCGCTGGTGCCGGCCAGGCTGTTCCTCTGCTGAAACACCAAGTCCATGAGTGCTGTGATGTCCAGCAGCATGGAGATGGTCGCCGCAAGGTCTATCCAGAAGTAGATGCTGGCAAAGTAGCCCTTCCTCACCAGGCATGCCACCGTCAGCTCCACGCTGAAGAGCACCTGCCCGCATGCACCCCACACATGACCCCACTGTCGGTGCACCTTGCTCATATCATTGCAGCTGCATCAGGGTCTCTCCGGGAAGCCCAATGGGAATGAAGGTGGTGGGCCTTTTGCCAAATTGCCTAATACTGAAAATCTTTAGGCACGCCTTCCTTGCAGCTCTCCCCCACTCCTCCGCTCCGGGTCTGCATGCTTCATCCTTGTACTGTGGAAGCTGCTTGAGCTTGGCTGGACGCCAAGGGTGGGGTGCATGCCCTGTTCCATGGGGCTTGGGGAACACACCAGTATGAGGCCAGAGATGTATTCGCAGCTGACATCAAGCGAGGTGGGCAGCACTGCCAGGCGGAAGTCGTCAAGGAACAGCGCAAAGAAGACCACGACCGTGATGGCGATTGTGGCATAGATGCCCTCCAGCCAGGACGACACCTTGGCCTTCCAGGAGGCGCGGTCGTCGCTGTTCAGAAGGTCAAATATGGATCCGGCTGCACAGCAGGAAAGAGAAAACTGTCATTATATACTCAGATCCACCGCAGCAAGTCAGCTTTGCGCGTTCATTGCTGGCTTGAGAGCGCTGAGTGCATGGTGCTCCACAGTCAGTCCATGCAGCTGCACAGGGAAGAACATAATCAGTCCGGTGTGAGACGCACAGACTGACACTGTTGACAGCTCGCGTGAAGCCCGCAGCAAGTCGTCTCCCCCTGCCTGACTCCCCGAAGCCGACCTCCTCATGATTCGGGAGCGCAGCGTCGAGAACCGGTTGTTTGCTCTTCGCACTGCCGCCATGGTGGGCCGGAATCTGCTGTTCCTGCTGTTCAATCAGACAGACTTCCATCTCATTGCACATACCGGCCTCTGATCGCAGCTGTTGTAATCCGTTTGAGGAGAAGTTTTGAGTAGTAATGTCAGGAGTCCCGGCAGTCATGCTGCCTGAGGTCCTCACGTCGGGTATGGAGGATCAAGTGTGGTACTGCTGGTCGAAAAAGGATTGACTGGTATGTATCCAGGAACATCTACAATTTGCTGCTCCAAGCCATTGGTGACGTCCCTCTGCGATGGTTGGAGTGCAGGTATCCTTGGAGAGATGCTGGGTACAGGATACAGTTCATCTGCACCTCCTGGCTGTCTGACTGTTATACCTTCGAACTGCTCAGCTGTACTGCTACCTTGATTGATTATCGATCCAAAGGCTGTGAGCTTGACTGTAGAGTCCTGGGGGTATAAGGAATCCTGGCTATTAAGCTTATTTTCAGGCATCCTGAAGTGGAGCCCTTCCAGGCATCAGGAGACAGGAAAAGTTGAAAATGCCTTGAAGTGGAAAGTTAAACTAATTTCATTCTCCAGAACTCCGACGTGGCACAGCTCGCAAGTAAATTGCTCGTCCAAGGTAGCAAAACATTCCCTGTCGGCAACTTTCCGAGTGGACTAAAAAGAGTGCCCGAGGGGCGAAGGGCCTCTTTGGACGTGCTCTCGGTTCTGATCATCATATTCTACACACGATGTCTGCGCACAATTTTGGATCTCTTGCACTCATTAGGAGTGGAGTCAAAATGGCTGGCGTTCCAACCTAGTCTGACGACAATCACCCTTGCAACGCAGGGGATATAATCCCGGGGTTGTCGAGCTGGCAGGGAAGAAACGTCGTCACGGAACTTGGATCTGTGGTGATTTGTTTTCCTTCGAGTAGTGACTTTGCAGAGTGGGTGTAAGCAATGAAGCAAGGGTCTTTGATCTGGATGAACCATGCGTGATGCACACATGACCATCACATATAAGACCATGCATGCATGACCATGTTTCTTGCTCTTATGACCATATATGGCAATCATGATAAATTTACAAAAGCTCCCTGAGCTGATGATTCACGACACCCTGATGAGATGGTTACTCGAGACTCTGAGGATAGACATCTAGTATGATGAGCAAACCAGCTCGCAAGTGCATCCTGTAGCCTGCACTTGCTGGAATCTGCTAAAGCTACATCCACCAGCGGCAGCGCTGCCACATTCTGTTGTGATGTGGCAGCGCTGCCGCCTTCTAATGTGATGCCGCGTCCATAACACAAGACAAGATCCTGGACAGCCAGGCCAATAACTCCCTATCGTACAGACAGAAAGCAGGATCCTTGTGCGTCCAATTTCAGTACCTGTCCAAATGTGTTGAATGAATCGGCTGTTCCCCTCCTCCTCCGAGGAGTCCTGCCTGACACACGATGCTGCTGCTGTGGTAAAATGTGATAAAAGCTTGCCGCAAGCCCTTCTAGGAAAGGCTCTCCCCTTTTTCTATTGAATACAGGATGGAGGTTAAGAAACCTGAATAAAGGAAGAGCTCATTCATCAATAACATGGCATCGGGCTATTTGAGAAAAGCTACAGAACTCCCAGATTCCCGTGTATTGGTAATTGGGGCACTGCAGCTCCTACTCACACCGCTTGCATCTATAGAAAGAAGCGAGAAAATAGCAGGACTCTGCGCCAGAGACATGCATTTTTTGCGGCCTCTGGCATTGCGCCTGAAAACGTTCGCTGAGATGGCTTCCGCATCACTCCTACTGTAGATAGCAGGCAAATGGTCATGCAGCAAAAACCAGCCCTGCACTTATGCCTGATTTTCCTTGAACACTGCGCACATTTGCAGGACTGTGCCTCATGAAAGCCTTGCAGCATTGTGCTAGATAGACATCATGCTGTTGTGGTCTCTGGAGCAGGAAGAATGTCCTTTGTGTGCTTGCTGACTTCCTGGAATACTCTCTCAGCAATGTCGGGGTTGTCTAGAGGACTTGCGCATGTGAACCTGCATGCACAAGAGTGTGTCAAGAGCATGCAGGCACGACAGAACTTAGGGCAGCAGCATGAGTCAAGAAGTTCATGCATCGCATTTGGTCGAGGTGCAAACGGCAACCTCACCTGAAAGGCCGGCCCTCAAATTGCCCGTCATGCACAAAATGGTCCCAGATCTGCTCATCTGTCAGCGTTGCAGGCAAATCGCGGCTCTTGGCGCGGTACAGGTTGTAGTCGAAGCAGGAGTTGCCGCGCAACAGCATGGTGATTGCCCTGCCAAGCCGGAAGCTCATTCGCTTTGTGGCGTATACATTTACATTTGCAGCTCCTTCGGCCACCTGTAGCAGAAGGGATACTGAACATCAGCCAATGATGATGTGCGCGTATGTCATTGCTTGTTTTCATTCGCTGCTTGCTTTCATTTTCGAGAGACTGTTGAGAGTTCTGAATCACCTCGCTGGACAACCACCGGTCATATGTTAGGGCCAACTGTGCTGACAGCCATCCACCTTGCACTTGGAACCCCTTGACCTTGACAAAGATAACCTCCAAGGGGTTGAGCGCCAGCCCATCATATGAAAATTCCGCATAAGGATTTAACCTGGCCAAACACATGCAAAATGATTGTGCTGTGGTCATTCCCAACCCGATAAGGAGCATACTATGTGGTACCAAATTTGAACGACTTGAAACGAACTTCCTGTCGTGGACTTACCCTGCATTACAGTTCCAGTTTGTGGTGTTTGTCCAGTCCACATCCTGGTACTTCAGCATGAGGGAGTCAATGGTGTATCCCTGCTCAAGAATGATGCGGGAGGCTCCCACTTCCGCATTGTAGATTGTGTCTGCCATGTTGTCATAGCATGCAAAAACGCGCCCATCATCTTGCAGGGCCTTCAACCCCACCTGCGGGCAGATCAAGCCCGGATAGTCAGGCATCACTGCGCTGCATGAAGGGAGCGGGCTTTGGACTTCTAAGGAACAAACCCTCATGAGACAGGTCTTCTACCTGATCCGTTGCCATGACATAGGACTGGACATGTGCATTCTGCCGCTTCTCATTTGCTGTATTGCCTCCCTCCCAGGCTGGCTCGCAGCTAATGGTGCTGCCAACCAGCTTGACAGTGCTGCTCAGCCGCAGGGTCAACAATTTGCTCCAGTGCAGGCCCACCTGTTGAGGTACAGGGTCATTCACTCGATGCGAGCTGGCAGATCTAGGGGGAGCGCAGTGAGGATGTTGGTTCACAGGGATGCATGGCAGAGAATTGTGTGTTCTCACCGGGAAGTAGGGCGGCAGGAAGGGTCCTCGCACTGATGAATTCATGAAGATGATGCTCTTGTACAGGTCTGTGTTTATCTTGGTCTCATCAAATACCCAGCCAAATGTTCCCCAGTCATAGCACTTGTTCTCATGGAACAGGTAACGCGCATTGCGAGGCAGTTGCGGCAGGGACGCTGAGCCAAACAGGGCGGTGTCCTGCAGCCAAAAACCACTTCTCTCTGATACCTGTTGACTGCTCCTGAAGAATGCCTGTCCGACAGGACTATATTTAAGTGGCCAAGATGCAGAAAAACATGGGCCATGCATGTGCATGGGAGTGAGACCTGCTGGACAATGATGATGTAGTCGCAGCCATCGCCCTCCCACATGCCATTGCGAACAAAGAACTCCAGGTTGCGCTGATACTCTGTGTCGCTCTTTGAGTAGACATAGATGACCAGTGTGTCTGCGCGATGGCTGTCCGGAAGCAGCTCATCCAGCTTCTCATACAGGCCTCGCATGCGCACATGGTTGCGGAAGGGCCTGAGCAGGGCATGAGAAGATGTGATTCATCCTGTGTGTGTCAGTGTGCAAAGTCATGAACGGATGATGAATTTGCATGACGTTTGCTGCATGTCGTTTGAGACGAGGTGGATTTACTAGGGAAGCAAGCCAGTTGGAGACAAAGTCACAATCTGCTGGACCAGACTGAAGGTGTGCCATCACCTCGTCGGGAAGATGAAGGTGAACGACACCATCACACCAAGGATGAGTATTGTCCAGAGCAGCATGTTCCTGACACAGGAGGTGCCCAGAAGCGGCAGGCTGAACAGACTGGAACTTGCGGAAGTGGAGCGCCGCAGATGCTGCCTTGGTGGCCAGCGTGCATTCTGCTCAGCCTGGCTTTCCATGTGGACGTCTGGTGACCTGATCTCAACAAGTAGAGGCTCAGTGGTGCACCTTGACAAAGGAATTTACATCAAATGGCCCTGCAGAACCACTCCTTGGACACAGTATACAGAAGGGAATATTTGAAACGAAGGCAGGGGCCTGCTCCCATTGTCCCTCGTTTTTACAAGGTAAGTATCAGATCACCTTGCCAAACCGTCTTCGATGTCCCGCTTCACTCCCAGGCTGCCAACACTGTGAAGGCTCGGGTCTTGCATTTGGCTGTTGAGGATTTGAAGACTCTTCTGCTCGTCCAGCTGTGTTGCGGATCTCGTTCTAATCTGCAAAAGAAGTTAATATATCACTCGGTAGCTTGATCTGTAGCTCAGTAGTTTGGAGCTGCAGTGTTGACTTGTACCGGCTGATGTCAAGATTGCGGGATCAGAAGACTTGAAAGACGACACCAGAGCCCCGACCTACCATCTGAGGAGAGGGATATCCGTCCCGATGGGGAAATGTAAATTTTATCGAGGAAGGCATGCGTCCCCGCACGACGCTTCCCTAGTCAACGCCGGCACATTGACTTTGTACGACTGCTCGTGGCAGCACGGTCAGGGCGCCCAACAGGCAAAAGTGGCGCACCGCTTGACCCGTGCCAAACTTTTGCCAGCAACAAGAGACAGTAAGGCTCAAAACATTCCCAAATTCTGAACAGGGAGCACTTGAGTAAGGCGAGCTTGTCATGCCAGACTTGGCTGTTGCATGCTAGGGTCTCCGCCGGGAAACAACCCTACCTAGGCTTGTACTTGATCTCAAGACATCATATATTGAGAACTCAAGAATGGGAGTCTGTGTCTGCTGCAGACTCTGTAGCCCGATCTCTTTCCGGGACGCTCCTGTATATTACGATCAAGCAGAGACCCTCGCACACGCGATCTAGCACTAGACATTCCATGTTTAGAGCAGCTGGGCAGAGGACTGCATTGCACTCTCATTGTCAATGTTCTCATCTGTTTGGCAGTGCAAGGCAGTTCGCATCACATCTTTGGACGTCATTCGCTGCTTCCCATAATAAAGCAGTGCAGGTTGACAGCTCTGTCTGGCGTATTCTCTCTCCTGTAACTTGTTGCTAAATGAAGGCATTTTAACGTTGCAAATACAATGATAGAGTCACTCTTCTCTTCTGGTTACTCACCCAGTATGAAATCAGGATGTTCACTGTCTTCTGCAGGATAAAGTAGCAACTTCAACAAGCAGTGCTCTTGCTCAGCGGCACTTGTACACCACAGTTGGCCAGTCATGCAGTACTTTGCAACATGATAGGTTACCAGCATCACAAGTGAGGCAGATTGGCGCATTCTCTGCAGCACTCTCAGTCAGGTGGTTTTCCGGCTCAAAGCTCAAGCCAAAGCATGTGGGGGGCAAGCTGAAGGTGTACTCATCCTTCAAGGAGAGGTTCAAGCTCACGGCAAATGGGAAAATCAAGTACATGCCCCCCGGCCACAGGCATAAGAGAAGCGCAAAAACAGCGGATCAGAACAGGGCCCTGCGCAAGAGCAATGTGCTGTTCAGGTGAAGCACTGCATGCCAGACACGCACACACAATGAGTGATTTCTCTCATCATGAAAGCATGGGACTGGATCTCGTTCTGCTCAGCCCCCATATCTATATTTGTATGAGGTTCTTTTGCCAAGCGATCTTGTACAATAGACGTTGAGGCCTGTGAAAGTGGGAAAGATGTGTGTTGTGAGTACACTTTTAGACTCAAATGGAAACGACAATAGCAGCTGCTGGCCTCTGTGATCTGATTCGTTGATTGCTCCTGCAGCACGTATGCTAATACCATGAAACGGCTTGGCTTCCGGATGACCAGCTACTGACGGGACAAGAGCCTGCTCAACTCCTGCGAAACATGCTGGCGGACATATTGCTGCATGCCTAGATCGGGTGGGATGGGCGTCCCAACAATTCTACTGCAGAGCAGGTGCACATCAGCCTGTTCAAGGGACAGGTGTATGCTGCTGTTGCATACCATCGGCAGAGACTTGTGCCTGTGTTGACGAGACGCAAGTTTGAACTCTGGCAGTGGGCGCATCCTGCTGGTCTGCTGCTCCCTAGTGCGTGTGCTATGTGTTGTAAGCATGACTGCAAAGCGGGGACAAAAGTGACATTGAGGGCTTTCTGAACTCACAAAAAGCCATGAAAAATCATGAGTGTGATGCCAACCATTCGGTATGCATATTCCGCTTGGTGGTACAATAGATAAGTATTACTAGTACACTTACAGTGCACTCGGGCATATACAATGAAAGAGTTTGGACATTCACCTGCCTCATTCTGCCTAGTACTACATGACACCAGGCATTGACTGACTACCTGGCAGGTAGTACCTGCAACAAGAGGATGAGTCCCATCCCAACCTCCAGTACACACCAGTCATCTGCATGTGACCAAAAGGACAGCTGACATCATTCCCACTGCAACATGTAGATCAAGCGAGCCATTGGAAGACAATGTAATCCAGCGGACCGCGCTGACATGGCACAATTATTATGACCTCTGTAAATACAAGGCGGGACCATGTTTCTGAACTGTGTTCAGCACCCCATCTACTTCTGAGCACTTGCTTCATATCTACTCGGAAATGGAAATTTGCAGTACACTGCATGTGACCTAAGAAACTGATCAGGGAGCACATTGCTGCAATTGTGCTCTCTGTCTCTAAAGGAATTTGCCACTCAAAACCAAATTTCATTCTTAGAGGGGCAGAACATGGAAATAAGAAGACTGCTTCCCCATACGAGGATCGCAACTTTCCAAACTAGGGCTCACAGCACAAGGCATGTCGGGCAGTGTGGGCCAGCTCTGGGGGGCTCTCTCAAATTTGTCACAGGACACATATAGAAAAGGGATCGTTTACCAGGTGCAGCTTGGCCTCGTCATTGAACAGAGCACAGCTTCCCTGAGGCGCAGCAGAGCTGTGGCACCACTGTACTGGCCATCTGCATGTCTGGAATGTCTACAAGTGAGCGGCCCTCACAGTGTGTAGCTTGGCGCATTCCAATGCTCCCACGCTTTGCCACACTCAGGATACCAGCCCGCAGATCCAGGCCTGAAACAACAGGATCATCGGTTGGCAGTGTCCCACGGACAAGATGTCCCTAGCTCGTTCACATACTTCAAAAAAGGTCACAAGGTAAGTGGGAAACGTCCTTCAGATTGTCAGGTCCGTGAAGCACAATCTACAGCGGTACAGAAGCAGCGGAGCACTGATTGCAGCAGATGAGCAGGTGACAAGATAATCACCTGAGTGCAGGTGGCAGGTACACAGCCGGGTCCACGGTAGCTGCGGGCGCAGCGGCAGCGGTCTCCAGAGGCATGCGCTGCACGGCCTTGCCAAAGCGCTGGTGGCAGTAGCGGTTGAACTTGAACAGGAAGGGCGTCAGCAGGAACCACATGAGCGTGGCCTGGACATATGCCGCATTTGCCAGGAAGATGCAGCCTGCCAGCACACCACCCAGTGTCACCAATGTGCAGCAATTGTACGCGCACAGGTGCTGATGGCTCCCTGTTCAGAGAGAGCAAATCTGGAGAGTGGCGCACCGGTAAAGAATTCCAAAATGAAAAGGCACCAGCAGAGCTGGTCAAAGATGTTGTCCCATATGAGCCCGCCGCTCTCAAAGCAGCGCTCGCTCACATACAGCATATTGTAACGCCAGAAGATCCTGCACAAGCGCAGTCAATGCTGGTGGCGGGACCATTCCATCACCAACACACTGGGATCAGTGCAGAAAAGTCAGACACAGAGAATTTGGGCACACAGACAGTGTGATGGATGGTGAGCTGCATGGGTGTGGGAGAGAAGCATTGATTTTACCAGGTGGTGATAAAGTACAGGAGGGCGAAGGGCAGGATGATGGGGGAGGTGGCCGAGTAGGCGAGGCCCATGATGAAGATGAGCATGGTGGTGCCCACCTCGCGGCCATAGCGCACACTGTGCGGCCACACTGCCGCCATGTGCTGCCGCTCATGCACCGGCTCTGCACGGTACCACATCACACCAGCTCAACACCAGCGCCGTGCACTGCAGAACTCCTGCAGCTTCCTCAGGACTTTGCAAAGCCCCAACGCTTCAAATCCCGGGGAGCATAAAACATCATTTTGATGGGGATCGCGTCACTCACTGCAGTGGCCGCAGAGTCTGAACAGGCCCACCAAGGAGCCGATGTGAGGGTACATCAGCCTGAAGGTCTGCATCGCCAACCCCTGCAAACAGTCACACCAGTAATTTTTATCTTTCTGACCCCTCGAGTAAAGCTCATGCGGTTCAGCACAGCCAGAGCAGCATGCCGGTCATGATCACATGCACACAGTATGGTGATCGGCGGCCCACCTGGATGACGATGTAATTGATGAAGAAGTTGGAGGAGGTGGGCAGGGCGCCCCCGATGACGTTGGGGATGATGCCGGGGTTGTTGATGACGATGCCCAGCTGGCTGAAGGCGGAGCCGCCCAGCATGGCGCCCAGGAACACGTTCCAGGTGGACCAGTAGAAGAACAGCGAGCAGATGCGGCGGTCCAGGCTCGACAAGGATGGCCACTTGCCCTCCATCAGTGCAAACCTGACGCATGGACAGCATGCATCAGCTAATTGCACCGTTGTGATTCCGGTATGTCAAGCATGTCAATGGGGGATCATGACCGAGGCTCACTGAACATGAGAAAGCAAGTTCGCCCTGAAAGGTGATACGCTGGTACTGTCCTGAGACCATGTGAACTTGGCAGCGCAACTTTGACGACATGGGATGGCGATGCACACCGATAGAGGGCATTGGGCATGATGAGGTTCTGCCAAAGCATGAGGAGGATGGTGGGCAGGATGGAGGTGATAATGGAGCGGCCGATGGACTTGCGCTTGCAGTACCACTCGCTGTACAGCACGTTGGACGTGCTGGTGTTGCCGCAGATGGCCACCGTTGCCTGAGCCACCGCCCCTGCATAGCCCCCAGCATCCCTAATCAGGCAAGACCAGTCAAACACATGCCAGAACTATCCGGAGCACATCCACGTGCACGATGCGCTGTTGCAGGGGCGGGTTGTGACAGAGCCAAGAAGGAAGTCACTGGGAGGCACTGGCAGCAGCAGTGTACTGGGTGCTTGGAAGACTCTGGAGAAGTGTGTGAGACCTGAGAAGAGACCGATAGGCACGAGCATGATGCCGACAATAAGGGGCAGGACCAGGATTTCGCGCAGCTCCCTCTCCCGCCAGCTCATCCACAGCATCGGCCAATTAACCTGCATGCAACTCTCTGCGTCAGACGCCCCTTACAAGCGTGCATGAAACATGCCATAGCACGACAGTTGCTTGCACATGAATAGCACTTATAAGTAGCCTTTCCAAGGTGAAAATTGTCTGCCCTGCATTGCAGTACATCCCATTCTGTGCATGAAAAGTGCGATAACATGCTAAGTTGCATCCAAGAGCGAGGATGACGCCCATGCGGTGCAGACACAGCATGGTAACGGTTGGCATGAAAGGTTCCAGTGGTGCTCAGCACCTCTTCTGGTCCCGGAGCCTCAGTGACGCGGAAGGAGTTGCCATCCTCGGGGTGCAGATTGGTCTGCGCGGCGATGGCGGCGTCCTTTTGGCTGCTGAAGAACACGAAGAAGCTGGCGCAGGGAGGCGCCTCGAGCGCGCGCTGGCGGGCCGCCACTATGTTTGCCTCAAGCTCGCGTATCCTGCCCGCCCAGTAGTCGATACTGTCCACCTTCACGCCTGCCCACCAAGCAACCATGTAACGCTACTTGTCCAGGGCGCCATGCAGGACAAGCTTGGCAATCTGCGATGGCACCTGTCATTACAAAATGTCGATCATTGGACGTGTTGAGGCTGAACAGCAGATAAGGAAATGAAGGCTTCCTCACCCATGCATCCACAACACCCCAGGCGATGTGTGGGCCGTCTCTCGGACATGCTCTGTTCAAACCTGGCCTCTGCCTGGGCCAGCTTCTCCCATGCCTTGTCCCACTGCTGGAGAAGCAGATCCACCTCCTGTGAGCATCATGCAAAACTCTTCTCCTAATTAGATGCAGTCCAGGGCTAATCTCTTAATGCTGCCTTTCCAAATCTCAACGCAGCTGGCGTGTGCTGTGAAGGGCTTGCAACCTCTGCATTTGGCAAGCCTGCTCTCACAAGCAAGACATAGCTCTGCGATGAGTGCCTACCTTGTGCTTGTGCACGGGGAGAACGCCTTGGAAAGTGTCTGGGAACAGGCCCTGGAAGGTCTCAACAACCAAGTCATGGGCGTTGAGAAGTGGTGGCTCCTCCAGGCTGTCCTCAATCTCCTGCAGAACAACCCAAATTCCTCAGAAAGAGATCAGCAGAACTCCCTGATGCGGCCAACATGTGCTGCACAAACCCCAGCTCACAATCTACATGCAAAGCCCTAACTCGCGGTCGCAACAAAAATGGAAACCTTCTGCTGGTGGAAGAGCTTTTACCTCTTTTGCCGGCTGTTCAGGCTCAGCATCCATCGATGCGTCAGACAGGTTGGAGAGCTGAAGTGAAGGTCTCATGAAGGGGCTGGCCATTTGAATTGAGGCAGAAGGAATAGGGACAGTTGTAGCACCATCCTGCGAATGTCACAGGATGCCTTCAGCAGAGACACCAAGTTTCTGTGCCAGGATGTCTCCAAATGCAGCTCGAGGGGCAGGCACCATGAAGTGGCACAAGTGATATGGAAGTACCTGCTGGTTCAGCAGAGGCGCGTTGTCTGTGCTGCTTCTGTGGCTGTGCAAGGACACGTCCTGCTCCACACGGCCCATCTCAATGTCACCCACCCGGGCTGGCCGCTTGTTGGGCTCCCCCCCAATAGCAACCTTGATGTCCGCAACGGGTTTGGGCTGTGTGACAGGCGCTTTCGCTTGAATGTGCCGTCCCTCTGCCGGTGCTGCTGCATTTCTGCCGTTGCGCTCCCCTTTGGGCGCCGGTCTGCTGGGCTCCTTAGGAAGTGTTGCTGTTGTGGGGTCCGCCACCTTGCTTCGCATCAACACCTGCATACGTCCAGCTCATTCTAGCACGCCTCAATATAGGTACAGTGAAGATGGATTGCTCCTCACCAAGCACGCTTGTTTAGTTAGCAAGTGTGAGGAGATGGAGGTACCAACCCCAAAGAGGTATTGCTCCCCGTATGCTATAGTCAAGTGAGATGACAGACATGCAGACTCTGATAATGCAAGGGAGCCTGCTTACGTGCTTCTGGAAGCATACAGAGAAGAAGAACCACAGCTTCCACCACCATCGCCGCTGCCTGGCTTGCTGCATTAGCCTGGTCACATGCATACAAGCAATCAACCATCACATCTGGGACCACTCATGCAAGCTATGCTGCCTGTTGTGCACCCATTGCTAAGAACTACTAGGCATGATGAGGCAGAGGCCAGGTGCATCTTATGTGCTGACCACAGGAAAGACCAGAAAGGTTCAGTGGTGCATGACAGCTGGTGGCGCACTTCTCACGCTCGGCAATAAGGTCTGGAACATCAGTGACCAGTATGCAGTACTGCTGCGCATTGACTGCAACGATTCTGCCGTCATCAGCCTGCGTGTTGATGAGTTTGCGAAACAGAACGCTGGGCTTGCCCATGATCACATTCTCCGTCATGGACAGCTGCTTGGTGTGCCACCACCGATGCACCCTCTCACGCCCTGTCCCAGCAGCAGAGGAGCTTTTGGACCAATATTCTTGACTTTTTGTGGCTTTGCCCTGCAGCATGATGGCATTCTCCTGGCAAACCACGCCCAAGCCACTGTTGTGAATAAATCTCATCAACTTGGGCTCGGGCATATGGGTACTCTTATCAGTGGTATGTGATCACCTTCATCAGTTCCTTCCGGAGGATTCCTCTCGTACTTGCTGATCTTCCAGGAAGAGCTGCCAAGCTCCGTGGATGTGGACAGGGTGGACGCCCTTTCAATCGGCGAACCTATACCACTTGCACCAGGAGACAAATCCAGCCGGGATTCACTGCTTGACATCTGCTTCTGTGATGCGCTCGCAGGGCCGACCAGCTGGCTTGGTGCCTTGCCTGCATTCCAGCACATGCGGTGCGAAATTCAGCGAGGCTTTGCTGTACGCAGGTCACGAGATATATTTTGGGAGACTGCTGGAAGACTCCCGCACCAGGGAAAGCCGTGCCGCTGTCGAGCGAGGCTCTTGCCGAGGCACTCGTACTGGCGTCTGGTGATATGCATGCTGCACTGTCAGACTCCACCTGCAAAAGTCGGGCAAGACCACGCATTCAAAGGATCATCTGAAGGACAGTAATCAGGTGTCTTCGCACGAGCATGATTATCCATATCATGATTGTGTTCATTGTGCATCCAACAAAGATGGCAGCTATGTGTCAACCTCAGGCACTTGCGCCAGCCGCTCTCCAACGCCAAGGTCCAGCCGCAAGGCGTGCTCCCCCTCTTCATCCTGTTCCTCTGAGAAGCCCTGGTAGCAGTCTCCGCGCAGCCGCCGGTGCCGCTCTATGCTATTGCTGCGCACAGCCTCATCTTGGGTCCCATGGTCGGCGAGCTGAGAAGCTGCACCCACCGCCGCCGCCTTGCCCCGCCAGGAGTGCCGCCGCAGGAGGCTTGGCGCTGAGATGCCCAGTGATACAGGGGACATTGGAAGTGGCCCAGGCGAGTCCGGCCGGATGGATATTGGTGAGGTGACGCTGCCGTCATGCACAGCTGCGCATGGAGCAAGCCCTGAGGATCAGTTCATCGGATGACAGGTCATGGCCACATCACAACAAAGGGTCCATGCAAATGAAAGCTCTGAAAGCCCAGCATGCACAGAGCCAGCCTTGGTTCCAGAGGGCTGACTCACAGTTGTTCTGGACGTCGAGCACTTGCAAGTCTCCCGTGTTTATGGCCTTCAGCTGGCTGCTCATCTCCGGCACGACAGGGGCAGTGGTGGCCAACTGGTTGTTTGCCGCACAGAGGTGCGAGAGCTCTGCCCCTTGGCCTGCAGCACCTGCTCCAGCAGAACCAGCACGAGGGTGAACATGTGATGAGGTCAGGTATACTGATTGAGCAACCTCAAAATTGTGGGGCTGCAGGTGTCATGACATGCGAGGACTCAAGGGGTAGCATGCAGAGCACCTGAGCGCTGACTGAACACATTGAAGCCCTGGGTATGGGGGTAGGGGGTCGGTAGGTTCTGTCGGCCGCCGCCAGTCTGTGGAAGCCAGGGTGCCATGCCAGGCGTTGGCGGCCTTCTTGACCCAGCACTGCCACAAGCGCAATTCCGTCAAGACCAACAAATAAAATGAGGAGGACTATGACGTACTCCTGCCACTTTGTTGTGGGGTGTTCTGAGCAAGCCGTTCTTGCCAAGGATCAAATGGCACTTGCTGTGACATCGTGACAAGACTGCAACCTCACGGGGAAGATGGGTTACCTCTGCAGGTTCCTTCTAGACAAGGTTGACCTGGCTATAGCCGCTTGAGTGGATGCAGCTCCTTCTAGATCTCCCAGAATGCGGCCCATCTAGGCATTCCATCACAAATGTGCCCTCAGCCACTTGTCCATGAAAGACGTGGCCCCAGGATATACAGAATATGACAGCCACAGTGGGTCACTACATCCAGTGAGGACGAGTGAACACACCTGGTTAACATTGAGCATGCGCAGAACATTGGCAGCCTTGGGCTTGCGCTTCTCCAGAAACAGGCGATGCCATTCGTTGATCTGCTCCTCTCCCCCAGTCAGATAATGCTGGCGTAGAATCACATAGCTCTGTACAGGACGGTCATCGTAAGCACGACTGAAGCTCTCAAAGTTTGCCTCATGCATCTCAGTAATAAGAAGCAATAATCATCCAAGGGAAGCAATATGTACTATGTGTACATTGGGGGCTGGGTAGCTACTTGCCTGGTAGTATTTTACGAGCAGCCAGCACACATAAGCAATCACGATGAATACAAAGACGAATGCGAACCTGCAATGTTCACCATGAGCCTCAGCCAGTCCCTAGTGAACAACGAATGCACCATCATGTGTGCCACAGGACGTCAACATCAAACACGTTTGACTCCAAGACCTACCAATAATTGCTCGAGCCCTTCTGCAGGTTTGAGATCGTCAATCGCGCAAATGTAGAGGTTGTTGCTCTATTGCTGTGAGGGGTCAATTGGGGCTCGATGCGATTCCCAGCCAGATTGATGGGCAGCACTGCGCAGGAGATGCCTTTACTGAGCAACCCATCTCATGAGCCACTGGAAGACTTGCCAAAGGCCACCATTTAAGACATACAGCCTCAGAGGGAGTGCGCTTGGCAAGTAGGTGCATTATGCTGGGGGACTTACAGGCTCCCAAGCCCAGCACTGCAATTGGCAGGAAAATCTGCATGCCGATTGTGTTCAGCCAGTTGAGCATAAGCGAATCCAGACCAGCAGTGTGAAGCAGCTGCATGTCTGTCGTTGTCAACACAGGAAGCAGCCAAGACCTGCAATATCCAGAATATGCACAGTTGAGACAACACCTGCTGATGACCACAACACACGCAATGCAGAACCTGTGTTATAGTTTCCTGGGCCACACAGGAGACATCACACTTGCTCAGACACAGTCACATTAGACGCATCTTGCTCCAATAAAGCTGCAATCATACCACAAATGGTGAAAGCCGCCCACAGGCAGGGCGGGCGGGCGATTCCACACGCTTGGCAGGTCCTGCAGCAGAGGAGCCTTGATCAGCATCACCAAATGAAGTGGGACCAGCCAGGAGTTCCAAATTTGAAGGGAAGAGCTGTGGAGGAGCAGTGGGCCGCACCAGGCGAGTCCTGAAGACTCGGATTTTGCCTCGAAACGTCGCAAATACAAGAAGGAACAAGAAGCCGGCAAGAGCGGAGATCCACAATCTGCAGCATGTGTCAGGGAATGGTCTCACACAAAATGGAAGACAACAGCTCGGGTAGCGCCCAGGCAGTGGACAGAAAGGTACGCACGCTGTGATGATAGCATTGTCTGTGAGCTGGACGTTAAGGCAATCGAACTGTCCTTTGCGACACCTGCAAGCACGATACTCGTTTTGAAGACCTTGGCAGTGTCAACTGTAAGGAGGGCTACAGAACCTGACAGAACCTGACTGGAAACATACCATGGCAGTGGGTCTGGCCCAGGGGCAGCCATTGACGTGTCCTGGGTTCCATTGGTAGGTGCTGGCCAAGGTGCACCACTTGGACCCATAGAAGGGGCCAGAAGTTCATATGGCTCAACCGGCTCTTCCATCTCGCTCATATCTAGAGCTGATTGGCCAGGACAGAAGTCCTGCCAAAAGAGAGTTCCCTATTCACCAATCAAAGAAGATCATGTGCGACAAGACGACAGTATTCTCCCTGTAGATAGGAATTCTTTGCTCGCCTCGTGGCTTTGATGTATGACTGTGCCTGCGACTAAGGACTCCTGACAATCTACTTCACTGCTGTACAATTGAAATCAAGATTAAACCCACAAGTGGTTGCATGACTGATAGAGCAGAACACTCAATCTACTCTACAAGCAACCTCTTTGTCAAGGTGCAGGACAGGGTCGGCAGGACCGGTCAGCACTTGAAGCATCAAGATGATTTTGAAACGTGACCTTTGATGTGAACAGCACAAGAGATTGACACAAGATTTTCTGAATTGCTCTAATTGCTAGAGCCTAGCGACGTCGACAAAAAGCTGCAGGACTTCGAGTGGGAAAGTCTTGCATGGCTGCTTACATCCAAATTTGGCGTCGCTCCTGTCATGCAAATGTCCAAGAAATTTTAATTATCCCGGGATACTTTGCCGGTCTTTCTTCTTTCAGAGTCAGACATCTGATCAGCGAAAGGTGGCTGGAAAAGGTGTAATCGACTGACTGACTGACAGCCTCGGACGGCTGCAGTGAATTGCACCCGATAGAGTCTATGCATCTCCGTTTTCTTCTTTTGCACATTCAAGTGAGTTTGCCAACAGCAGTGCTAGTATATTTGTAGACTACAAGTTGTAGTGCACTGTAGTGGGCACGATGTAGCACGTGCTTCACCCAAGCTAGCTACAGATATGCAACGATTTGGGAAATCATGTCATAAGCAGCCCTGGCCCAGCCCATGGATTTGCAGAAGAAATGTATCATTCTCCCTCTCTCGCTTATCACCCTTCTTTGGCCCAAGTCTTCCCGGGGAACAATTCATGCCGAAGCCATTGCTTGCCATGGCAATCCTGTCCGATGACTTTGCCTTCTATGGTACTACCTTAATGGTTAGGCTTGTCTGCCAAGACTTGCAGCAAGCATGGGGGCACTCTGCAGCAAAGACATGGCAAAGAATGGATGGCACATTCAGCTCTGCATAAACTCCGGGCAGCTGTACAGCTGCTTGTACATCAAATCAGCACTGTCATCAACATCAGAAGACCATGGCACTCGACGTGCAGATGTGTGCATCCACTTCTTGTATCCGGCACGACTGTAGGCAGCCCTGGCCACCTGATTTTCATAGCCAGTCTTACCGTCAGTCCACCCTACACTGCAAAGCGCTTATGTGTTGCACAGATCACAATGACAGTTTCCAGCACTCAAGCATCAAGGCAGAATAGTGTATCTGAAAAGAAAACTGGGGAGAGGGGTCAATGCATCACCTTGTACTCCTCACAAAGCCAGCCTCCCAAAGGGGACTTGCTGTCTCTAGAGATGGTCGCTGCCTGAATGTAAATGTCCCAAAAATTGGCAGCTGCTGCCACTCCCTCACATGCGCGTACTAGTGCTTGCGCAACTCCTTTCCTGCACAGACATGCACGTCAATGCAGTGGCCTCGTGACCGGAAGCCTGTGCACCAAACAACTTGTGAGTGGGGCTTTGAGACACTGCCTTCTTCAGAACTGGAGGCATGCAGGCTCTTTCTGCCACTCATGTGCCCACTCATACAATCCTGCTATAAGATCTTCACAGTATACAAAATGCAAAGCAACAACTTGCAAGTACAGCGTCTGCACTGTCAAGCCACTCCAAGATCCCAAATGTCTGCTGTTTGCAGATCATGGGTCCCGAGGGAGCAAGTATGCCGTGGCTGAACACAGTGCTGCGGGGAGGGGCCCCACCGGCGCATTTTGTAGTGCACGCCGGTCCACCAGATGAAGGCAGCGCGGTTGACCTGGAGGCCTTCCGGGGGTGTGCGCGCCAGCCACAGCGAGAAGTTCAGCGCCACAGCCGGCAGCGGCGGCCGGAGCCGCAGCATTTTGCGGATGGACACGCTCCGGTCGTGAAACATCTGCGTCATGCAATCACCGCACACCCCCCCTCATGGAGACTCCCCAAGCAACACATCTGGGTTGATGAGCTACATGTCATTGTTGGGCCAGAAAGCAGGGGGCATGTTGCCCTGTTGTGCACTCATACCACGGGCATCTCACACCAGGACAGTGAAGATCAGAGCCACTGACTACTGCAGATCAGGTGAATTTACTGGCTGGACAGTGCGCACAATTTTCATAGAATGCAAATGAGGCATTTGGGGACACACCAGGGCAGTGGCGCCGATCACTCGGGAGTCCTGCCCGGCAGGCGCCAGTGAAGGGTCTGCATACACAGCCAACAGAGTGAGAGTGAACTTCCCTCCTGCACAGGAGACCTGCAACCCTGATGTCCCTAGTAGACTTAAGTTTTGCTAGAGAAGCACACAAGCAACTTTTGTCATAAAGACAAGGAACCACCGCTCACTTGGCCCTACCGTTGGGGACGAGCTCTGCCACAAGCCAGAGCCAGCGGCCCCACGCGTCCTCAGTCTGGATGCGGTACTGCTCAGCAGGCTCTGTGAAGAAGCTGCTGCAGGAGGACAAGTCAGTGGTACTGTCAGGGTCCAGGCCGGGATTGTGCGCTGTGATGGGCCTCGGGTCGAGCTCGTATTGCTGACAAACTCGCTGCAGGTCTGCTCTGCACGCCAAACAATGGCATGCGCCGCTCATTAATTGACAGCTATCAGAGTCGCACATGAAGCCGCCCTCTGTTTTTTTCTTTCATTCACAAAATTGATCTATGTGGTTGCGGCCAGAGCATGGAGACTGCCAATGTCGTTACCCTGCTCTGTAGCAATGGCAAGCAGGTACTGATGCAGGCAGGAGCCTCAAAGGTGTGACTCACATCATCCAGGGGAATGTGGGTGGATTCCTGTCGACAAGGAATGCTTCGGTCAGGAGCAGCGCGGTCTCAAAGATGTGCTCGCGGTGCATTGGCCGGATGACAATCCGCCCCATGTCACTGTGCACCTGCACAGCAATCGTGCCAGACCTTAATGCAGCCAAAGCTCTGCACATCAAGAGCATAGGGATTCTGTTCATATCCGTGGATGGTGATGAGAGTACCTGATGCACAGGCGCATAGCATGGGTCACTGTCCAGCTCTTCCTGCCGAATGCGGCGAATTTGCGTGGCAGGTATGCAGTCAACCTCAAGGTCCTGGCACTGATGACGGATGTGATCTTTGAATTTGCCCCGATCTGAGCATGGTTCGCCACAGTATGGGCACGCTGAGACACTTTCACCCCCCGAATGCCGTTTTCCGACCTGCAAGGATAGGGAGGGCATCTCACGAAAAATTGGCATGCAGCAAGGGCTGCATGAACCAGCAGTACTTCACACTGTTTATGCTGCTCCGCGAGCATTACCAAGTGTTCTGCCAGGTTTCCCCTAGTTGGAAAATCTGTCTCCATGCACAGGGCACAACGATGCCCTCTGGGAGCGCCGGGCAGCTGGTGCCATTGTGTTGCCTGTGCACTTCTGCTGATGAGCTTTGCTGCCAAGAGATCTGCTGCGACATTGGGCCTTTCTGCCGCAAGCCTGCAAGCTAGGGGCAGGGTGGTGTACTGTCTCTGTGGTCTCCATGCATGTAGGTGCCGCTTAAAGAATATGGGGTGTACTAATCTGCAAGCTGCCAGAATATGAGCATGAGGACTTCCCTCAGCAGAAGCCCAGTCAGGTAATCTTCCGCTAGCAAACATGCCAGTGCCAGTGTGCCAGTTGACGGCCTCAGTAAGGTTGCTTAGCTGGCATCAAAATGCCTAGAATAAGCTTAACTCATTGAATTCATGCAAACAGAATTCAAGTCAAATTTCTGCTGTAAAGTAGGTGCATCGAAGTCTATTGAAGCTCGAAGTGCACGCTTGGTACTTTTCAAAAGATGCTCCTCGCTGTCACTGTCAACGTGCATGCATGAAATTTGATCAACACAGAAAATGACTTCAGAAGCTATTGACTATATGAGTAGGGAGCGATGAGTACTTGGATTGACTTCCTACTCCAGTGGTCCACGTGGATCGTCTGTCACCCCAAGAGCATCATTCCATCAAAGTGCAATCCGCGATTCAGATTCTTCTCAGCGCCTTCAATCAGCGATCTACATTCCACAGTTTCCCACAACTATGGTGTCAGCAATGATGGCGCACCGGCAAGGCGCCACCCAGGTGGGTTGATGCTCTATCAATTTGGAGGTCTGTTTTCTATTTTGCTGCTCAACGTTCCTTGCTGGTTGTTCGTGCCCAGGCTGCCAATTGATCAACATTTTTCCACTGGTCAGGTACACGGATATCTTCATTTGCCTGGTCCAGTGCACAGACTCCTCCATGCGTATGGAAGAATACATGAGAGGGTAAGTTGCCAGCCCTCTGATGCATTTCACATATTTATTGTATGATTTTGACAGATGAGGATTTCCTTGAGATCACATTCTGACACCTACAATTTCTAGTGTCAGGGGCTATTGCTGAGGTATGGTCTGTCGCTTGTGGTCAGGATCTCTTTCAGCAAGCAAGCCTCATAGGAAGGAGACACCGCAAGCATCTTATTTGCAGCATGAGTGCTGAGCCAGACACAAAGAGCAAAGCGCCTACAAGCACTGAGGATGGTGATGAGGTTGAGGTGCTGCCCTGGCCTCGGCTGCACTGTCGCACTCTTCTGGTCAATGGAAGGAAGTGTATGCAATTGTGTATTGACACCAGTGCTGGCTGAACAGATCCCAGAGTCAGAGGCAGCTCAGAAGAAGGCAGAAGCAGACCGGTTGCGCGCAGCAGAAAAGTTTATGGTGGTGGGCACGGGGGAGGCCGTCTGCGCAGGCTGTGGCTACGAGTACATGCCCAAGAACGGGGACCCAGAGTATCCAATCACTCCAGGCACTTTATTTACGGTATGCTGTTCTGCAGAGCCCCTCAGCTTTTTTCTCACCACCCCATGATTTTGTTGTTGCACCTTTTCATGTCTGGGCACTGTGCATGAAGGGGGCTTCTCAATACTAAGAATGTGACATTTGCTGCTGTAGGATTTGCCAGACGATTGGAACTGTCCCATCTGTGGCGCTGAGAAGCAGACTTTCAAGTCCAAGGCAAGGGAGATTGCAGGATTTGCTGAAAATCAGAAGTACGGCCTTGGCACCAATTCCCTCACAGGCGGGCAGAAAAGTTTGCTCATCTTTGGAAGTCTCCTCCTGTTCTTCTTCCTATTCCTTGGCGGTTACTTCATTGAGTGATTATGGAGTTGCAAAAGTGCTGACAATACCATCCTGTCACGGATACCGAGTTTTTGCAGAGATTTTGAACATGCCCGAGCACGTGGATAGGAATGTATATGCAGCCTGCTGATGCTGATGAGATGGTCATGGGCACCCGATGCAGAGCACCTCACGATTAATGCATGGGGAACTTGAAGTGAATCAATGGTTCAATTGAATCATCTGAAGCAATTAACATTATAATTAATGATGACATATTGGAAAGTGCATGCATGCCTTGACTGTTCGCATGGACACTCCTGACAAAGAAAAAGTGTTACACACTCAAGACAGCAAGGTGCACACAAGCATGCCAGACATAAAAACATCAGGACCAACTTGACAGTCAGTTGTGACATGAAAAACAGAAATACTTTCCTGAGGAGCCTGCTGGCTTCCACTCAGACAACACGAAAACTTGACCAAATTGACTAAACTGCTACATGCATGCAACCTACACAAATGAGCCCATGACTGGTATGTTGGCATGGTACTCTCAAAGTTGGGACTCATACTTGTATGGCACATGGCTGTCCAGCTGACCACAAATAAGGGGGAGTATCAAGGAATATCCCCATATGGGTGCACACGAGTCACTCCCAAGAGTCCTTTTGAGCGCAAATCTCTGAATATGGTACACCAGCATGGTCAAGAAGGCGCGCACAACACATCTTCCTCCTGTCAGCAAGGAGAAGCATTGAAATATCATGAAGTTTTAATTGATATGTGTGCTGCCCTTGATTACCATCACGTAGTGATCATGATGCTTTCAGCACAATTTGCCTTGCCATTGCCTTTACTGGAGATAGACAAAAGTTCTTGCAATGCAAAACCACTTGAAAAGACCAGGCAATCCAATAAAGTTGTCCAGTCGGGATATGAGTGAGAGCATGGGTACAATGCCCATGAAGAGAGCCTTAGTCCAAGGCTGCCGCTCCTAGTTTCTGCTATGAGTAATCCCCACATTGCCAGAGGGCAAGAGGAGAACAGGGTCAATGTCCTCTGTGTTAGCCACCGGATATGCTGCGCAGCATGCTCCGCAGAGCAATCACTCTGACATGCTATCCTGAAAATCTGAGCAGACTGGCAGCTGCACTTGCAAGGAAAAGAATAGAGGGCAGTGCACACGTTGTACTTGTTCCAGCGTACCAGTTCCAGGTCATCACTGGATGGAACACTGGCCTAAATCCGACTTGGAGGCTGTACTGTCAGTACCAGGCTTAAGGCTCTCATCCTGAGAAGCTTCAGTGCCAAAAGCAGCCGCTGCAGTTTCCACACCCAAAGAGGCCAACTTTGCCTCGGGCTGACGGGGCAGACGGTACAGTTGGCCAGTCGCCTGCGATGCACAGAGGAAAAAATTGAGCAGTGCAAAACCCGGTCTCATCCCCACTGTGTCATTGCAAAAAACAAGATGCAAACCTGCGAACGGACTGGCGCATGCATCTGCGCATGTCCCATCCACCACAGAAAGGGAGGATCAGGCATACTATGAAGTGCAGACGTGATGCACTGGTGTCGTGTTCCGAGCAACAAAATTGTGAGTGGGCGCATGCATCTGCGCATGTTGCATCCCACTGCAGGAAGAGAGGATCATGACATGCAATGAATGCAAACTGGTGTCGTGTTCCGAGCAACAATAGTGTACATGGGCGCACTTGATGCGTCAAGTCGATGTGTTCTGTCTCTCCTATACAGTGCTCAGAAGGCCAGACAGGATTGAAAGGATCTCACCGTGTCGCGCCACAGCTGCACGCGAATGGGGCCTTGGGCGTCACCCGTCTCCGCCAGGATGCTCTGCGGAACGACAGCTGCTTCAGTGCTAGGCGCAGCTTGCGGAACTGTGGCTGCTAAGGGCTTCTGATGTGCAGCGACTTTGCTGTGCTTGCCTTGTGCATGCTCTTTTGAGAGCCGCATCTCTGGCTGGCCAGTACTTTTCTGACCTACTGCAGCGGTGGCGCCACTCCCGCGGCCAACCGTACTCAGTTTGCTGCCTGAGATACAACGAGTGAACATGAATTACAAACTGGAGAATGCCCGCTGCGTCACTGCGACTCTGCACCTGTGCTAGCGGAAAACATTGCTGGATGTCTCACTGGAAGGGACAACATGCCCATCAGGCCGCAAGATGCTTGCAGCATTGCGACTTCACCCAGCAGCCCCCATCTTCATTGCATTGCAAGCTTGGCACAAGGACAGAGGCAATACGCCGATCCATGGCAAGAACAGCTTGTACCCAAATGAGTGCTTAAAGTCAGGTATGTGGACGAGCAGGCCAATGAGACGCACCCAAGCCAGTGGTTTGGGGAGCCACCGGTGCTGAGGGCAGCACAGAAGCAGTCTGTGAGGAGGAGGCTGACTGCCTCAGGCCGCTCACAGCATTCACTGCATCGAGAAAGCCCTTTGGCCCGGCCCGCCTCCGCAAAGTCTCAAGGGTGCGTGACTGCACCGCTTCGGTGGTCTCCAGGCCGGAACCTGTGCCTGCAAACCATAATGATTGACTGTTTCATGGACAGCTTCCCTCCTCTATCGCCCACCCAATGTTGCAGCACGCAGCAGAACACGAATTTACCTTGATGTGTACATGTTCACAACAGTGCAGGCTGGTGGGACGCCAGACATCAGTGGCTCACCTGCCGGAGCGGCATGGCTTTCAAGGGGGTCCTGCACGTGAGCAAGGTTGGCCTCCACATGTGACGTGTGGCTGGGCTGTGAGGCCTCGTCATTTTCCGACAGGGACACATGCAGCGGCCAGCTGTCTTCAGGCACCGTCAGGCGCGCGACGGCATCGGCGGGCAGCTCTGCATCGGGCGGCAGCAGTGTGTACTGCTGCGGTCCGCACCACTCCGCGCTCCACAGCGAGCGCACGTCCGCAAAGGGGTTTGGCCCTCCCACCAGAGGGTCGTCGTTGCGCACACTCGACACTGCGTAGATCGCGTGTGAGCTCTGCACAGCACCCGAACAGTCAAACCACCTCCATTGGCATGCACTAGCCGCACAACATCGCCATGCTATGGCACAAGCCTGCCAGACTGCTTCCTGGCTGTCAGTGCCCGCTGGTGGCAAAGGGAGGCAATGATGAGATCAACGAGAATACGAAAACCTTATCATTATTTTCCAGCAGCAGTAGTGAGTGGAGGTTCCCGCAGACAGAGAGAAACCGGGAAAATTGTACCTGCATGCCAAGGTGGGCAGATGTGATGGGTGCCTTGATGCCCTGGGCCTCGGTGGTGTTCCTGACCTGGTACTCCATCTCGCCAGTGGACGCGGCGCTGAGTGCAGCCGCGTCGACGGCATTGTACCAGAATGGCGGCGCGCCGGACTGCGACGTTCCTGCCCCACTGCTGGAGGCCGGGGCCATCTGTGTATGCTGCCCCATCATGCGCGGCGACACTGACACATGCTGGTACATGGTGGTGGCCACTGCGCTGCCTGTAGAGCGCCAAGACAGAGGCCCCAATGTTGGACCTGCGCGATTGCGGGTGCCGGTGACCTGCTGATCTTAACTCTGCAACTTGTTGGCGAAGTACAGATCCACAGTACAACAGACTTATGGTGACATTTCCACAGGTCGGACGTCCAGCCAGGCTAATGCCTTACTACACTCTTCACCACGCCTAGGCTCGTTCACATCGCTCTCAGCAGGCAGCAATGGAAGAGGCAGCCCACCTGTGGTGTCCTCCTCTGATGTGGACTCGTGAGCAGCTGCTGGACTTTCGGTGCCGAAGCTGCTGTCAAACAACCCCTTGGGCTCCACTGCTGTTGGCTCCAACACAGTGCTGGGCCCCTGCACCGCCATACCTACTCGCAGATCCACCTGTGGCTGGGAGGGACCCGCCTCATCTGAGCTGAAGGGGACCAAAGACGCAGAGGTCTGATACAACGCCTCATCGTATTCAATGGCCTTCACCTTGCCCTTCTCCGCTGCAGTGTGACGCCTTGTGGTGTCCTTCTTCCCAAGTACTGTTCCTTTTCCTGTTTCAGCAGCACATCAGAAGTCAGGACCAAAAATGAGGCTGTGAAACACAAAGTGTCACAGTAAGGAAACATTAATCAATAGAGATTCAGGAGACCTTAAACGGAGAAGTTACACAAGGCAGCGGGTACCAGATGACCTTACCTTGGGTGTCCGTCCAGCTGGATCCGATCCCCTTTTGCACCGGCGCGCTGGCAAAGAGCCCAGAAGGGCGCTCAATCTCTGTGACCGTCGACAACTTGCGGCTGGATGTCGCATCTGCAAGCCCCTTGAAGGGGTTCAGCCTCTCGGCATCATGCTCAGAAGGGGTTGCAATGACACTTGGGTTCTCGGCCTGCGCCCCGCTGTCCTCCGCCGCGGCTGCGGTGCCGCCTGACTGCGCCGCTGCTGGGCTCGAGGCCGAGCGCTCTGCGGTTACTGCGGTCCGCGCTGCCGCCTTCCCGGCCGCAGCGGCAGCTGACACCAGCTCGGCCGCGGCGATGGCAGCCGCAGTTTCCTCGTCGTGCGGCCGCGGAAGATCGTTGTGGAACTGACGGTTCATCTGCTCCATGTGCTCGGGGTCGTTCAGGACAGACGTGGAGATGACCTGCAGCCGCCCCTGCACCGTGTTTGTCTGCTCGGGCATGCTCTTCACACCAGCGGCCGTGGCGTAGACAGGGCGGAAATAGGTGTCGGGACTGCCGATATTGATGCGCTGCCCCTTGTTCAGCAGCTGGTCTTGCATGAGCTCATGCATAACTCCCTCCTGCAGCGCTTCCTCAAGCGCCATGTCGCCGCTGCGTGCCTTGGCAGACGCCTCTGCACTGGTCATGACAGGGCTGTCTGGTTCGCTGACGCACTCCACGGCCTGCTGCTTCCCTGACAGGATCAGCCTCAAGGAGTGCTTCAGCTGCACCTCGCTCACAGCATCCCCTTCCCCACCGGCCTTACTGCTGTCCTGTGTCCCCACTGCACTCGAGGAGCCTTCCTCCCCAACCTTTGCAACCTGAACGCCCATCCCCTTGCCATCATTTAGAGGTATGAGGCCGGTCGTGCCACTCCCTGCATGCAAACGGCAACACTCAGCGCTTGGTCCATGTACAGTTTTTGCAAGGTGATGGAGCAGCCAGAATGTCCCGGGATTTACCTAGCAGCAGCAGGTCCAACTTCTCCACAGGCATGATGCCCATGATGGTGGGGATGCAGCCTCCAAAGGCGAGCAGCCCGGCAAATGTGTGGCCAGCAATGCGCCGGAGCGCTCGCGAGGGCCGGCCGGACACGGCGGGTGGCGGGCCCCATACCAGTGTGGGGATGTGCAACCGCTGCACGTCCTCCAGGAAACTCCCCTGCTCACATATAACAGTCTTCTATGCCATTGCCACGCTGCACTTAGCCATGTCCTCGACATGCACTTACACATGCCCTTCACGCCCTTCTCTTCTTGCTCTTCCAAGGGTTGAAAGCGGTTCTCACAAGAGCATCAAGAAAGAAGCGCAGATCCTGTGATTGCACACGATGGCATGGTGCTGTACATCAGCTATAGGCAAATGAGAAACACAGGGGGCTATGCAATGGTGGGGTGGGGCGCACGGAGGTGGGGCTGCCGCCGGAGACTAGGAACCAGTCGTGGGTGATGCGCATGGCGGCCATGCGCTGGCGAGGGGTGGGCAGGGGCAGGTCCTCGCCCTCCTTGACGCCCGGCCAGCAGCGCCAGTAGAGCGTCTCCAGGTCCAGCGTGAACGGTTTCATCTCCGCCAGCAGGCTCGCGCAGTAGCCGCCTACAACCACCAGCTCCTCGCGGCCAGTCACCGGCGAGCGCCGCACCTGCGCAGCCAACCACCCCTCAGCTCCCACCCATCACTGTTCCACTGATCCCCTTTTACAGCCCAAAGCAACGCTGGAAAGTAGCTCCAGCCCTAGAGCGATGTTCATTCCCCAGCAACTGGCTCTTCTGGCTTGTGAGATGGCGTCTGACTGCTACAAGCTGATGCATCAATGATACTAACCGTCAGCGTAGCCTGACCAGCGCACACTGACTCTGTTGTGCCATACACGAACAATGTGATAAGATATCGGGCAGATATCAGGGAGGGGGATGAGAGATTGCAAGGACGTACGGTGGTGACATGCAGGGAGCGGGTGCCGGGCGAGTGTTCCTCCACAGGCGAGTGGGTGATACAGCGCTGCCAGGTCAGATTGTCCACATCCAAGATGTACACGCATGGCGAGGGGCCCTCGCCTGCGTCGTCCAACCTGTATCCTTCTCCACCAAACACCACCACCTTCCTTCCATCTGCACACAATCACATCGATATGTGAATATTGTAACACTCTCACAAGCACACCATAACTGCCCCCATAGCACCAATGCAGCATTCTGTTTGTAGCTAACAGGAGCGCTCACCTTCAAAAGAATCGCTGCTGTGGTGAAAACGAGGGGAGGGAGGCTGTCCACTCGTCTTCACGGGTACCCAGACATATGCTGACCCATCATAAGCCGCCCAGAGCACCTACAAATCCACACCAAGACTCGAACAATGTGAATGATTGATGCCACATGGCATTAAGAGGATTGGGCGACCAAGCATGACAGCTCCTGCTTTGGAAGGGACCATGTAACAGAGGTCAGGGGCTTACAAAGGTGCTGTTGGCGCCAAACTCTTCCCCGATGGTGTTGTAGCCGCCAAAGCAGAAGAGCAGCTCGCCATCCTCAATGCGTTTGTCAGAACCCAAGGCATCAATGATCTGCACCTCCATTGAGGAGCCCGGGGTGGGCCGGATAGGTGCCAAGGTGTGCCGAAATCTAGTGGAGGGAGCTGTGCCCCCCATCGGAGGCCTGCAATCCACACACGCCCACTTGTTAATTATCTGGACATGCTTTGGTAACTACTTGTGCGCCAGCTGAGGTGCGCACATGTGCATGTCTGCTTCAACCACTTCAGAAGATGGAGCACAGAGGCGCCACCCACCTTGACACCTCCAGGGTTGCCAGGTTGACAACCACAATGTCCACGTAGAGCGAACCATCGCGCAAGATGCCCCCCGTGATGACCACCCTCGTGCCTATCAGGTTCGCTGTGTGCCCACTACGTGCTAGTTTAGATTTAAGCGTCTTTCCACCTGCGCACCACCAGTACGCGTACTACTCGAACACAAACTTCCTCCATCTTGTCCTGACCGACTGACCAGAGCCATCCAAGCAACTTCTCCAGGTTCAACAGCAAAAATAGCATTTTTGTAATCACCTTGGGCTGCTGCCGCTTCTGCCTCAGCGAGCACTGCATTTCGCCGCTCCTCCCCAAGGCCATCTGCATTGTCTGCTGCAATTTTGGATGCCTCCGCTTCCACAATCGCTCGGGTTTCAGCAGCTTCTACAGCATCAACCTGTCCAGACACACAGCAGCTTACAGCACTGGTCACAGGCCTTCATGGTAGAAGCACAACTTATCACCCAACAATGCCCCCATGAAGTGCGCAGTTTGACGAGTTGTGGACGCAGACACACCCTTTCAACACTGCTTTTGAGTTCCTGTGCGCCATGTCGCCACCACCGGACTCGGTCTAAGTTGTGACTCGCTAGAAAAAGATCCCGCCAGAATATTGCTCCAGCACGATACCCCGCAGGTAACGCTGCTTGATGCAGTGCCACCACTCCTGGCCCCAGCAAATCTGTGCACCAATATTTCCTGCACACACAACCATGCGCACGTTTCTTTAGATAACTTCATCCTGATCCTTCGAGAGTCACGTCGTCGATACCTTTGATGTGCAGCCCGTATTTTCTGGTGCAAATGGATAACTGTGTGCAGGCAGTTGTACTTCAGAGATTGGGATACTTACCACAAGCCTTCAGCGAAGGGTCCGTCATATACAGCCTGATAAAAGTAACGGCAGGATGCAGCGACGTTGGCGAGGTCCTTGGGTGCAAGCAGATTCAGCACCTGGACAGAACCTGATGTAAGAGATTATGTCTGAAAACCCAGCGACGGGAAGGAGTGTAAGGGACTCAAACCTTTGGCCTTTGCAGCCGCCGACTAGATTGTCACACTCCCGGTCGCAAGACTCACATGCACACCTTCTTCAGCACTATCAAAAATAAAATACCCCTCTGACAAACCTTATCGATCAAGCAGAGCTGTTGGCTTAGAAACAATTGTGTGCTGGCTCGTGTGACACGTCGGAAACGAAATCAGAGACTCTCGACCAAACTTTGCCTGCATTGATGCTCCTGCTGTTTGCAACGCTGCCTACCTTCTCGGGTGAACAGACCCAAAGACCGCAAACACCACCCTCGAGGGCACCTTGAGCGCAATATAGCTTCCCTGACTCTGCTTGAAGGCATGCCAGGCGGTATAAGCGAGCTAAACTGCACGCACCTGTCTGTGTGACTCAATATCCACATCCAGAAAGTCCATCTGGCCCGCCTCACCTCACGGCTACCGTCCCCCGGTCCGCTTCGGTGTTGTCATCAAGGAAGATTAGGCATCAGAGCACTCTGACCACAGAAGAGCCTCTTGGAAAACACGAGCGCCGCTTCCAATCCCACTTTCATTATGGGGTGCGCTTGGGAGGAACTTGCCCAGCAACGCCTTGCAGAACGGGGATCCTGAGTAAGAATTGTGGGCTCGGCCGCGTGGCCGGCCGATTTTCCTAGTTGGCCAACGCCTCCCTGACACACCTTTCATGATTGACTTTCGCAATCAGCATTTATCCATGCTAGATTTCATGTGGCAGGAAGATTTGGTGGGGGTTGCCAGATTTGTGATGGATTGTTTTGATGTCATAGCTGCTGAGGTTCTGATTCATCAGATCATATAAGGTCATGCATGAGGTCAACGCATGCACTGCAGACATATCTGGCACGTGTAGAATCTACACTGTAGATAATTTTCCTTCATCTCCTATGTGCACCTACATCTCCCAGTATTCGGAGTCGAGCCAGTCAGACCGGCGGAGCCAGTACGACATGTCATCCTTGTTCACCAATCCAGGCTGGTTCCCTAATGAATCTGATACATCACATCACCCATCATGGGAGTGTGACGTCGAATTTGCAGAGCACTACTGTGCTACACAGCTGTACGGTACGCCTGCGCAGCAGATGCACAACTGGAGCCACCTGAGGTACCGTGCCTTTTCTGATTGGACAATGTGACCTTGCACATCAGCCATGGCCCTGGGGCCCGAGCCTTATCACAGTTTATGCATGGGTTGGCACGATCGCCATGTAATCTTTCATGCTCATTGGCTACAGCCTGTTGATGAGCGCGTTTGCACTGTCATAGTGTCTTGTGTGTGAACTTCAAGCTTGCAGCAAAGCTTGGATTGCTGCCTTCAAAAGCATCACTATTCTCAGCTCATCCGACCGTCTCTGCTTGCGTTTGTGATCTGAGAATTTTCTGAATGTAAATGGATCACCGAGACATCTTCTGAGTTTCGCAATATATATTATTCTATCTTTCAGTTCTACCGGCCAACCATCTCGAGAGCTCAGTCATGTCTCAGCCTCATGCAGCGTCTGATTGATTTGGCTCCTTTTTGGATCTGATTGCTCCTGCTTCGGCCGCGTGCTCTTCCCCATGGTGGCACCTGAAGAGCCATGGGGATCAGCATTCAGCAAAGAGGACATTTTGACTCCATGGTTTGCAACAGAAGTCTGCTTGCAAAGTCACATAGGCCAGATTTCACCTAGAACAGAAGCTGACAAAAAAGTCTGGCTTCAGGTTTATTAACAACCAAGGTGTTGACACCTCCAGTGAATGGACCGATTGACGAAAGCTGCAAACCTTCTAGAAGGCCATCGGGGTCCAGTTCCTTTAGAATCTCAGCAACCCGCTCCTGGCCCTGCGCCTCTGCTTGCACCGCCATCTCTCCCTCAACATTGCTGGTCACCTCATCCATGGCCTCCACAACCTGGGCCGCACTGATGGTCAAACACCTGCTCATGCAAACGATCACACAACGCATGCATCACAGCATCCTGAGCAGACTTACCGCTCTCTTCTGATCCTCCAGGGCTTCACTTTCTGCCCTGAGAGCATCCACTGTGCGTCGCAGCTCTCTGAGCGTCAAAGCCTCTTCCTGCTGCCGCCTCTTCTTCTGAGCCTCCATCAGGAAGTCCACCTGGCTCTTCAGGTCCTCCGCAGAAGCTTTGAGCTGAGCCAGTTCCTGCGTTGCAGAACAGACAGCCTTCATTTTGGTGAGTGCAATGCCATCAAACTTCTAGCAGCTTGAAGGGCCCCGGAGCTTGTGCCCTTACCTCGTCCCCATAAGTACGCGCCTGTCTCCACAGGTCCCTGAGCGTCCGAAAAACCCCAGTTCGGGACATGAAGCCCGATGATTGGGTCTTGGGCACGATCAAGAATGCACCAGATCCCCTCAAACGTCAGGTGTGGCGTGGCCCTTAGGCACTGCTTCAGACCTCAGGGCACCTCTGATCCTCTCAAGTCTTGCCTGCTCACAACATAGTACGCCATCATCAGTTTCTAGGCGCACAATGCTGATCAAGCAATAGCAAACTGATCCCTCCGCCATAGCAACCATATGATCGGCATGTGCCTACCTCGAGGATTGTTAGCACTTCGCTGCAACGTCGAGCCCGTGTATGCAGCTTCTCAATCTTTTCAATGCAAGCAAGATCTTCAATTCCCTTTGCAGATCGCTGCGCTGCTTGGAGACCTAGGAGAGAACCCCAAAGCAGAGGCATCAATCTAGAAAATGTTCTTCAAATGCATATGACACCACAAAGGCATTACAGTGTGCATGACATACTTGGAATGCAGCTCCCGTGGGATTTGATACCTTCCAAAAGCTCCCTGATGGCGCTGAGAAGGAGGTGCTGGCTCTGGTGAACTGCAGCGACCTTCTCTTGGTAGTCGTGCGCGTGTTCGGTCAGGTTACGTATCCTCGACTGAGATTCTGCGTTCATTCCTACGGATGGAAGTCAAATGGATTCATGCTGCTCCATAAATGCAGGATATTAGGCATGCATGTAACCATCTCTGGCAGACAGCCTTGGCCCTAGGTTTGACTTCTGCCAGCTCACCCCAAACAAGAGCACATGGGGCTCTTTATAGGTAGCACTGATGTGTCGTCAGAGCTCGAAAATAAGCGATATTACAATGCCATACATACATTCCTCATCTCAATAGCCCAGGCCTGCATGCAAGCAGGTGCGCTTGCATGGCCGGCAGCATCAGTGCAGTACATCATGATATCACTGATGATCATGCATCGATGCACTGCACTGATGGCATCATATGATCAGTCATTGATCATGCATGATTGCGTCCGTTGCTTCCTTGATCAGGCTGCATGCATCACGGACAAGATGACACGTTTGGAGCTCACTGGAACTACAAGAAATACCCATCTTCATACACTGTCTTCAAACCATGATGCGCATGGGTCATGGTCGAGGTTGCCCGAGCGCATCCAAGCCGAATGTCCTGCAACTCCTTGCACATGTAAAGGTCCCCAGCAGAGAAGACTTTGTGCGATGCGCCCAACCGCTTAAGCATGTCCACCTGACATCCAGCAAAGTTCAAGGTCAAATGAGACATGCATTAAGCATGCTGCTTTGTCAATTGCTGTAGCAAGGTGCTTCTGACTCACAGGGGCTATGGGGGACAGGAGTGAACTGCAAAGTCAGGCTGACACCCTGTTGGGGAGTGCAGTGCACAACTGTCTACAAATTCTACAAGACATCCCCATGATCTGATGTAAGAATCGATGGGAGGACACACCGTCTCGGGATGCCCAGTCTCAAACACCAGGTGTAACGACTTGAGCCGGGCCACCGCTGGGGCTTCACAAGGGGGGATGCAGATATCTGCGCAAGCCAGCGACAAGTGCTCGTAGTGACCCACTCGCTCAATGAGCACATTTCTGCGCATCGCCTGCATTTCCACAATGCGCAGTGCAGGCAGCGCATGGAGCAAAGCCCACAGGCGCGTCACATCTGTGATGTCAGCGGGCTGATAGGTGGAAATGGGGCATGAGACTGTGGTATATGCCAAATGTACCACCAGCTCCTGTCAGACCAGTCAGATGAGACCTCAGAACATAGGTGTCGACCGCCACCAAACACTCATCAAGGAAACGTTGTCCATATCGACGCGGGGCAAAACGGTGTGGGCTTCAGGGAGGCTGATTGAGCAGGTACCTGAAGATTTGATAAGGATTCCAGGCACATGAAACGGGTCTCTTGCACTTCCACTGCATCTGAGAGGGTCAGGGACGCCAGCCTAGGGCAACTGCCTAGTTGCAACACCTCCTCCAGCGGAAATCCATGCCCCTAACGACCAGTGACGCAAAATTTTCTGTCAAAATTGGGTACGGAAAAACCCATTCTAGAATGGCAGCCAACATCATGAATGGACAAATACACTGGATGGGTGTAGGTCGCAAGCAGGCTTATAATGCTCTGAGAGTGCGATGGAAAGCAAAGTTTCGTCTACCTCGAGCCCTCGAATCTCCAGGCGGACGAGAGATGATGATTGCAGCAAAGCCCCCCGGTAGCTGCCTGAGACTGTAGCTGAAGAAAGTGATGGAAGGTGTTCAAGCCCGCCGAGAAATTGGTGCGATGGTCTGGCTGACAGCTGCAGAATCTCCAGCTTTTGCAACCTTGACAGCTCTGGAGAAAGAGAGTACCTGCCACCAAATGTGATCAATTTAAACTGGATGCCAAGGGTGCTTGCAAGTGGATACACTGCTAGTCTTCGCCACGAAAGCACACTGTATGCGGGCTTACCTCTTACTGTGTGTGGTGAAGCCAAGGTTCAACTCTTTGAGGCTTGTCAGCAGGCTGAACACCTCAAACGTGTCGTCCAGGCCACAGTCATAGTCGATAATTTCAAGAAATCCAAGAGTAGAGAGAGAATACTGAAGCGCCATGACTTCAGCTGGGTGAATCTTGCTGGATGGTTGGAGCTGCACAGACGCAGCTCCATCTTTCAACTCCCATATACCACAAACAAACACTTAGAGAACAGCCTCTTGCTAGCGTGCCAGAGTGCATGTGCACGCGCTATGAAAGGGCCTCACCCTGCAAAGCAGTCCCAGTGTCAACCTCGTCAGGGTTGTAATGCCCATCAGTGCCTCTGCACCCGATGGCACAGTGTCCAATCCAAGAACCTTTAGACTGGGGCAGGCTGGTGGACAGCTGTAGTGCAAGGCACCGCAGCAACATTGCAGGTAGGTGAGCATGGGTGCAACCAGACCCATCTGGACTTCTCCCGACGCCTTTCAAGGAGACACAGTGCGGGTAAGAAGTCAGTCATGAAAACAAAACACTCGCCAATGCATCCTGGCCTGCTTTACAGCCTCAGGCAGACGAGTCTACATGAGATCTTTTTTAAGCTGCATTACAAGACGGAGGAGTTCGTCACCCAGAGGTCTAGATGTTTCAGGTGACGCAACAGACTGCTAAGAGCACCGCCCTGCTGCTGCAGACTCCTCACTCCTTGTACCCGCAAGTTAGTAAGTTGAGACAGAGCCGAAAGTTCATCAGCGAGGTTTATCCGCGTCTGCTGCTGTGGAAAGCTCAAGTCCAGCTCCTTCAGACCTGCAGACAGAACGTCGAATTAGTTCACTCGGCTCAGGTTTGATCAGTAAACAGATAGGCAGCTAGTCAAATATTATCTCTCCAACTGCTGCCAGGTGTACAAAGCAGAGACTTGGAGCGCACCTGTGAGCCTCGCGAGCTCGGACAAAGTAGCAGCTTCATTGCTCTCAGCGACAGTGCAAGATGCCTTCAGGCTGTCAAGCTTTTGGAGGACAGACAGGTGCCCGAGGAAAGATGGTGACACAAGGAAGCGGCCTTCTGGGTCCAGCTCAAGGCGTCTCAAGCCTGCAAAGCGCGAGATGCAGGACAGGACCAATGACTGCACTATGGGCACACCCCCAATTGGATACCTTGATCCATGGATCACAAGCTCCTGTACGCAGGAAAGTATTGCTCAGTTGCATGAATGGCTGTCTGGTTCTGCAGTTTGCAAGGTTGAGAAGAGCGGGGTTCAACTTACCTTCAGAGCGTCCTTGTTTACCCTTTTCAGCCATGTGAGCTGCTTTGCCAGCTGTGGATCTTGCAAGGTGACGTTCGTCCACCCTCTCTCTATCCAGCTTTTCCAGAGCTTGCAAACAGTGGCCATTTGCGCACGCCGAGCCGTGCTCCATTGCTTTGTGATTTGCGCAAAAAGATCCTCTGTAAGCACGTCATTGATGGCCTGCGTGGCAGGTCGCATAGGTCAGGCGGATGACTACGGCAATCCTAGTTTCCACTCCACCGACAAGCGCACAAGACGTTGCCTTCATATAAGAGAAGGAGAAAGAAATAGCAGTCCTCCAGTAATCCCTGGAGAATGCATTTCCACCTCAGATAAGTGTGCTACCGGATTGGCGCACTCACCGTCAAGTCTGCATGCCGATCAGCTGTCGATTCTTCCGCTGATGCGTGACTGAGGCGAATGCCTGTCAGATTGTCATACGTATCACACATTTAGCTTCAAGCTAGCGCCCTAGTGACGCGAATAACCTGGTCCTGGAATCAGGTCCTAGAGTCTCCAACATTGTTTAGGGGTGATTAACTCACTCCGAGCAAGTGTGGTAGGGCAGCAGGGGTAAATAATCCTAGCATTGACGTAATCCCGCTTCCATTCGTTTCAAACGAATTGTGAGTTCAAAAGACGGCAGAGCGTCAGCCTGGGATAGATGTGGAGGTAGAAAGAATCTAAATTCGTACGAGTTTGTCGCCTTTTCTTGGAATCACCACCAGTGTTTATAGACTAGGGCTTTTTATTGACGGGAATGTTTAGTTTAGCTGCTGACCAGTACTCATTGACATCTTCAAAAATAGATGTCTGGTCAATGAGGTATTGCTGGCCAACAAGATGCATCCGAAACAGTGTCATATGCCAAGCGTCAACTGGCAGCAGGGATGTCTGCGTTCTTGGAGCAGGTGTGACAGGACCTGTCACGATCATAACTTCGATTCCGATGGAAAGATGTGACTATAATCACCTTGAGTACCTCCAAATGTAGAGGTCTCAGGCTCTAAGCAGAGCAAAGGTACACAACATGCAACTTATTACAAGACCGATCCTGGCAGGCATGCAAAGGACTTCTCTTGCATGCCAATGCAGGTGTGATGGGCCTTTCAGTAGCTCTCCAGATCCGACAGGTCTGCAGCCTTTGCAGATGCTAGCGAGCCTTACATGCCATGCATGCCTGCAGAGGCACTAGGACTCGAACAAAACAGTATTAATGTTTGCATAGGCACTTCCCGAACTTAACGTCACTATTGTTGCCGACCGTTTTGGCACTGAAACGACTAGCGATGGCGCCGCTGGCTTATGGGAGGTGGGTCTGGGTTTTTTCCTTTGTGATGCAAAGCGAACATCACACATATTCTGAGTGTCTGAGAAGTCCTTGCACATGACAGCCATACAAGTTGGACGAGACACCAGCAGACAAGATAAACGTGTGGGGTCAGGAGACATACGACTACCTGCAGGTATGTTTGCCTGTCCACCTACAGGCGCTGCTCTATGAATATATGATCTTTCTTTTATTCTGTTTTCTTACCCAGCCAGTCGCAAGTGCAGGACTTGTACTTCTCTGAACATGCTGCCGCAGCTGGAGTAACCACAGTGGCTGCTTATCAGCTTTGGTCAGAGTCACATGATGATCCTCCGTGGAAGGTGAGATGGCAACAGCTGTCGCAGGCAATTGATGAGGACTGCATGTGCTGCCAAAGTGCCTGGGTGCATGAAATAATCAGCTTCATATAATAACTGAACACAGTAAATTGGTATTGGTGTTATCTATGCCATGCAGGATGTTGTTCCACATTTCCGACATCTAGCTGCAAAGGAGTTGCAGCCATTTGAAGCAGCAGGTGACAGGCAGAGACCAATGCTTTTTGCAGGACAGAACTACTGCTGTCAGCAGGAATGTGAAGAAAAAGTGCTGCAGGTGGCTGTCAGTATGCACTCGGATGGTGCTTCACAACAATCATCTGTGAGCAGAGGATATACCTGTCTTGGCTCCTCGACAAGGTGCTGAGATCAGGGGTCACGCTCCAGCATGGCAGCATCAAGGCTTTGTCGGTAAGCACTTCAGAGTGCATGGGGCATGTAATGCATGGGCTCATGTGTCCTCTGTCTTTTGCAATGGCAACCTATGTGATGCGTATCTGCCTGGACCTGGCAACTTGATGTTGTGGGGCTTGATCAGGAACTGAGTGGATATAGCCTGGTGGTAAATTGCACCGGCATTGGTGCAGCGCGCCTCTTTGGGGACACAGAGATGTACCCTGTTCGTGGGCATGTCATACGAGTACGAGCGCCCTGGATAAAGTAAGAGACTCCTGCATGCCGGCACCTTATTGTACTGGAGATTGTGCAGGAATTTGTTGTAAATAAACACCGTCTCCTGGGACGTTAATCAAATATTTGATCTATGATGGCTGGTGCAGGTCAAATTACTTTGTGGATGAAAGCAATTACATCATCCCACAGTCAGACACTGTGGTGAGCTCACATGTGACTTGATCCCTGGGCATCATATCTATGGTTGGTGAGATTCATGTACAGTGCGGTAAATCTGTCCACCACCTCTTAGAAAAAGTAAAGAGAACACTGCATTCCCTTACTGTAATTCGTACAGGTGCTTGGTGGCACAGCACAACGCGGAGACACAAACCTGCAACCGAGGGAGGAAGACAGGCAGCACATCTGGCAAGGCTGCCTGCGCATGATGCCTAGCCTGGGACAGGCTAAGGTATACTCACATCACTTGCGGTCCCATACATCCCTGCACCATGAATGCAGCAACTGTTATTGCAAATGTTGCTGGGCCTGCATGTCCATTGAGGGACTGCTCTTGAGAACAGGATGCGGTGGTTCTGTGTGAAGCTGGCTTGCATAGTCTGACACACTGGTGACATGATGCTGCAGCCAGAGCGGGAGTGGGTGGGATTGCGCCCAGGACGAAAGAGTGTGCGCTTAGAGTATGAGGAGATTGAGACGGAGATGGGCGAAGTGCTAAGGGTGGTCCACAACTATGGTGAGCACTCATTTTAATTTTGATTTTGAGATTTGCACTGTAAACCAGCTTGGGACGGTTGCAGACAAAACTGCAATGGTGGTCAGCATGTGCTCAGAGCTGCAAATTGCAGCTGTCTTAGAAGGCATCAAATGCACCATCTAGGTTATCGGATAAGTGCAGCACGTTTGGATAGAGACCGTTCTCACATGTACATAGACACTTGCTTCTTCGTGCAGGCCATGGAGGAGGAGGAGTGACTCTGTCATGGGGATGTGCAAGGGAGGTCATTGCGCTCGTGCAACAAGCTCTTTCATGATGACAGTAAAAATCCTTTCGTTAGGCTCATGTTCAGCTTGTTGACAGCCAGTTTTGATTGCCGATGATGCAGGAAAATACACTACAGCACTTTTCACTCAGTTTGAAATGAGAAGTGAGGGTTACTGCCAACCACATTGGCTGCTTCTTATTATTCGTCAGGCTACCCTGCCCTTTAAACTTGTACTTCAACACGAGAGTATTTCACAAGCCAGTACGTGAGCATTTGCTTCATGTCTACCAGCAGCATCATCGCCCCCTCCCCTTTTTGCCTTTCCCTGCACCATATAGCACTCGTTGTCAGAACCACTTACATGCAATACAGTCAGTGAGCACACTGTCTGTTTCCAGAGAGTGCAGCACCAGCCAGGCAGCCTCACCTTTCCGCTTTACGGAGGCCGGATGAGCTTTCGCCCCTGCCTGCTTTTTATCATTTGTTACCGGTCGTGCAAACTTGGAGAATGTCCCCTTCACTTGCTGGCGCCCTCCCTCAGCCGCCTTTGGCCCATCTTCCGCAGGTCCCGGCCTTGCAGTTCGGGGACCAGCATTGCCGTTTCCCTCCCTTGCCTTCTGGCTTGGGATGTCTTCCTCTGAGTCACTGCTCAGCCAGCCACAATCACAACATTGCACTAAAGTTTCTGTTACCCAACAAAGAGACCACCAATAGAGAGCCAGGGAGAGGCATCAAGTATTTGACATTGCACCAGCAACGACTGGTGCCATAAGGTAGCATCCAACCCACCTGTCACTGTTGAGGGAGAATGGGGCAATAGTGACAGTTGTGCTGATACCATCCCTGGCAAATGCTCTGACATCTCTCTTGCCATCCTGCTGTGTAACAACCTCCTCCGCTTCTGACTCTGACGTCATGTACCGGTCCAGGTCCAGGCGAGCACGCAGCTCTGCCCGTTTCTGAATGTTGCGCAAGTTTCTTGTCAGTCCCTCAAAGCATATGTGGTCCATGGTTAGTCTTCAAGACGGGCCGGCCACCAGGCAGAAAACCTCACCTTTGCGCGTTCCTCCTGCCGAGATTTCTTTGCCTTCTCTTCCAACTGCCTGCATATGTCACCAAGACTCACACGATTTCCCTTTCCGTTCCAAGTATTGGACTGAGCTAACCCTGAGCTTAGCTCACCTCTGCGCTTCCTTTTTCCTCAAGAGCTTGCGTTTGTGGAAGCCTGTCACATACTCCCTGCAATGATGGGTCCCCTCACTGTAATTAGTAGAACTCTATTAGGCATTCCACAATGTTCAAAAATTCGAAGACCACACTGTTGCTGCGAAAGTTGGGCAGAGGCTAGCTCACTTGTGTGCCACTGGATCAAACGTGATTTCCAAGCCTCTTTGCCGCTTGTTTCTCTTTTTGGTATGAGATGGCTGGAACTTATCTTCCCCTGCTACTGTATCCGCAAAGGACAGTGCATTTTCTTCCGCGTGGGGGCCGCCCCACTGCATAATGGACTGACTGCACCAATTCGCGCGGTATGCAACCGATCAGTAGCACAATGGTATGAGTGCTTTGCTTAAGTAGCCACAATATTATGCAAAAGCCTCAAATATCCCCATCCTCGCCTTACTTCTGAGAAGACCGAGCACATCAAATTTTCCGAAAGGTGTATCATATTGTTGCCTGCCGTCGGTTTTCGACGGTTCCTCGACAATTCAGAGCGGTAGACTCCTTGGACAAGAGAAAAGCAACTAGTTAATCTTGCACATCTGTCCGAAGCCTGACACACACCCATTTGTGCCACTGGAGTACGGGCCGTGTCCCTTTCTTTTGGTCCAGCAAAGCAATTTGCACTGACGCTCTTGCTGCTACATGGTCCTTAGGTGCACATCTTGAACATTTTGTTTCGCAGAATGAAAGTTTGTTCACAATCAACATCTGTCTTCAAATCCTGTCCCCTTTAACCTTCATCTGTAAAGTGTCGCAGGCCTTATTCGTTCTGTCCTGTCGCTTTTGCTGATATTCTGGGTTTGATGCTTTGCACCTTTGAAAATACTATATCATCCGAGCAGGTCTTACACTCGAGCTGCGACATTTGGTTACCGAGATCTCTTCAGGCGTACCTGTCCAGCAGACGTTCACCTCAGATCATGTGACATCCACCGGCGAATGCGGACGGGGTACATTCTTTCAATTGCCTTGTATCCAGTTCGAGTCACAGGAACTGCTGATTGTCTCTCATTTGCAACATGCCCGAAGGTCAGTGAGCGGATCAGATTTTGCTCATGCTGCTTCACTGAAACGGCGCCCCAGTACAAGTGGTTGGCTTTCCCGGCTCAGGCTAATCCACTCTTCAAGCGCCATGGATCATTCTGTGTCCTTGGAGAATACCGCAGCGTCCAGGGAAATCTGGAACCATCAGCTGTCAAATGAGCAACCAATGACAGTGCTGGAGGGGCGTGAATGGCTGCGGCAGTCGATGCAGCCAGAAGCTCTGAGAATAGCTGGGGTAACATTTGAGGGCCGCCAGGAACTTATCGCCAAGCTGCAGCCAGGCATGTTCTCCTCGTCTTCTCCTGCTGTCCCTGAACACCTACCTGCAATCCGAAATAGAGTGCCATGACCACGCTCATTGAGCTGTATGTACACTCTTGCAGTCCTCAGCTGACCGTCCTATCTCTTTTTCTGCTGCAGATCAGGCATTGATGCTGCAAAAGGACCCAAGCAATGAGTACGACCCCAACGCCATCAAAGTGATGACGTTGTCTGGTTCAGTGCTGGGATTTGTGCCACGGGAGTTGACTGGGCGGTTCCTGTACGACACTACATTTGGACATGCCTACCATATTGGCCAAGTTCCAGACAAGGGCACATGGGGCGCGCTGGTGATGCACTTATAGCCATCATGGCTGATGCCTCAGCCAACTGCAGCTGCTCTGAAGAGATCTTGCAGTGACAGTGCACTCCTCCTCGTTTGTGCAGGTGGCAATTCGTCCTCAGCTGCCGCCACTCACAGTTGATGCCTTCCCCGATAGCCTGGTGTCCAAGTCGAACTTGTCCAGCATTCTCCCTGAAAGTGACTGGGACAAGCTGAGCCAGGCTACCGTCAGAGCCGCCAGTTACAGGTGGGATCATAACAACGTTGGGCGACGCAATTGCCCTTCTCCCTGAGAGAAGAGGCCACAGTGACAGTGACCAGGGCGTTGTTGTGCTGTAATCACCAATTTGCCGGTCTCAGGGCAGCTTTGACTGCGCTCCCTAATGGAGATTTCCAAGCTGTGCTGGACACTTCCTGCAGATGCGAAATATCAGCTGGGCAGGGAGCAGACAGGGCGGCTCCAGTGGTCTGTCAGGAAGTCTGGTCCTTTGATGATGAGAAAGGGGTGGTGAAGCTGGAGGGTCTGCAAGCTCTGTGCCCAGAAGTGCACCTGGCGAAGCATGTGCTCGTCCAGGCCGATGACAAGCTGCGCCAGACCGCCATGTGGACCCTGCAGGCCATGAATGAGTGCGTCACATCCTGTTGAACATGAAAACGCTGGAAGTTTGGTGCCAAAATCACCCGGTTGATTTTGCATGGGAAGGTGTTGCGAGTGCTACTTTCCACCAGGGGATCAGGGTATCAGTGCTGTCTGCTGCATGACTATCTGGAGTGCACTTTTTGAAGATGTGGAGCAGACATTCAGTCATGGATCAATCTGGCAGGCACTCGTTGATGGAGCAGTTTGCTGCCTGCAGGTGGAGCATCATGGAAGCAGAAGAGTACCTCCAGTACATTGAAAGGTTGATACAGCAGCGGAACAAGATCAGTTGGCGGCTGGACCTGTCCTGGCTCCAATGCAGAGGGATAGAGCTTCCCAATGCAATCAGAGATGGTGCATAAAATTGCTTTGCAGCAGAATTCTTCTCCTGTCTCCCTTTTTTGTCCTCTCTCTCTCTCTTCCTGACCTCTCTACTATGCAAGTCTGAGGGGGGTGATCGGGGTAGTGGCATGCACTGAATAGAACGGCAGGCATGCATGTGGTGCTTGCAGGGTGCACCATGTCACATGTCTACGGTAGAGCATTTCCGGGATTGTTTGGGGTTCCAACCATTGTATGGATTCTTCTGGCAGGATGATCTTGTGAGTGTGTCCAAGTTTCTCTGTGAATGTTTGGATGTGATTCTCGGTGCTGACTCTGACGATCAGAGCCAGACGTCTGATCAGCCCTAGGTGGCTGGAAATGGTGTAATCGACTGACGTCAGTCGACTGACTGAGAGCGTCACCAGAGTTTTTCGCATGTGGTCACTGTGATGAGAGAAGACAGTTTTGCAAAATTGCGTTTTCATGTTTGTCCATATGTGCATTGGCCATTCAAGCATGCATGCCATGCATGCTCTTATGCATGCTCAGCAGGCTGCAACTGCAGAACACTGTTGGTACTAGGCGCGCTGTCTGCGCGCAGCGGCTGCCGGGCCGGTGTATCCAGATCTGTTCGTCCCGTCGAGAGCGTGATCATGAGGTAGACTGGCGACATCATGTAGGCGTATTGTGCACTCCAATAGGACTCGACGGCTTCACTCCTGTTGACATCAGCTCAAGGGGGTTAGGCTTCAACCCCAGCTTCAGGCCCTTTTCAAATGCAGATATTGGGGGTGCGAAGGAATAGTAATGGGCCGACTAGAACTGCAACTAACTCAATAAACTGCTATGTCACTACATTTGCGTAACATCGTTGGTTATCTTTATGTTGTGAATACTATGGAGGAGTTCGACGGGTTGCAACATGACTTTTATTGATTATTTGGCGAACGTTCTAGCACACGATGCCCGCTAAGACTGCAGTTCGCAAGAAAGAGTCTCGGGTTGACGTTTTGGATAGAGTACAAAACCAGAAAAGCAATGATGTCGAGGGGATCAAAGCAGATGTGGCAGCCTTTGCTGCTCAGCTTGGTCTGGCAGCCGATGGAGCAGAAGCAGGCTTCGACGACACCGATTTCAGGCCCCAGAAGGCAAAGGAGAAAGTTGGTGATACTCCTAAGCAAATCAAGCAGCAAGATCACTCAGTGAACCGGGAAGGCAGACCAGGAGAGAGGAAGAGTGGTGCTCCAAGCAAGACAACTGGTCCCAGACAGGGCAAGGGTGCGAATGCCCAGGATGGCACTCTTGCCGTCGGTGGTGAGCAGGTTGATGCACGCATTAGGGAGCGTACCTGGAACACAGGAGTGGGGCCCAGGCCAGGTGAAATCCCCATAGCATCTCTTGCCCAGTCTTCCTCAAGCATGCATACCTTTGTGCAGGAGGCTTCCTGTTGTTACTCACGACTCCAAATGCATCTGCATGCAGGCGAGAAGCAGGGCAAGCCTCTACTGGGATCCAATGAACCGTCACTGTGGTATGAGGCTGCAGCAGCCCTGCCTCCGCTCGAGGCAGACGGCGCGACACTGAGCCCCGAGCAGCTTGAGGAGAGAAGATCCGCTGCGGAGCAGGCTCTGGCAAATGAAGCTGCAGCATTTGAAAATGCCATTGGTGAGTCAGTCCTGACACCCGACAATTGAGCAAGTTTCCTGCTAAGAAGTTAGCATGTACAAGGATAAAAGACTCCACCACTTCCTCTGCAGGATTCCATCCAGCGCTCAGCTGCAGTGCAGTGTGGTGCATAGAGACTTCACCCATCATGACTTTGCATGCTGAGGTCTGCAAAGGAGCTGCACAGGAAAGTCAAAGCAGAAGGGCATGCGCTGAGACCACCTGGTGTATGGGTCAGGGCGGAGGGGCGGGCAGGACTTGAAGTGGCTGCAGGAGGTGAGGCGCTCAGGCACAACAGCAGACAAGGTGGCAGCCATGACGCTGCTGCTGCAGGAGTCGGCGGTGGCAAACCTGCGCTCCCTCGACGAACTCCTGCGCTGGGTCGGCAAGAGTAGCGGGGCACGCGCCGTGGCCGGCCAGGTCTGGTACATCTGAGGGCCCCCAATGGAATGTGATCTGTGGGGAGTCGTGTGAGGCTCATTGGTGTCTCATACACCTAATGGCTGTTGCTCTCAGAGACGATAGAGGACCATTGCAACTGGGTTGGTGGTACTATGAACAGAGGCCTGCAGTAAAGCCAAGAAGTACCCGAGCACAGTGTGAGGCTGTTTGATTCTGTCGGATGACCTTTCTGACACAGCACTGTGCGAGGGCAGGCTATTGATGCGCTGAGGGAGATCTTCATTGCCGCCCTGCTCCCGGATAGGAAGCTTAAGTTCTTCGAGGAGCAGCCTATTGCGGCTGTGCCTTCAAACAAAGAGGGCATGCGCCGTCTGCTTTACTTCTATGTGGAGGATCAGATCAAGCGGAGGTGAGGCCTTCACATTTTGGGAACTGGCCCTGAAGATGCACCCCCTCAGGACATGGAAGTCTCACAGAACCTTTGGATAAGAGTTGTGATAGCAGGGGCCTGTTCCAACTTTGCAGATACGCAGCATTTGTGGGCATGTTGGAAGAGGCGAGCCGCGAGAACCTGGAGTTTCTGAAAGAGAAGACACTGAAAGCCATCGCCCAGCTGCTGGCTGCCAAGCCGGAGCAGGAAGCACACCTGCTGGCCGCCCTTGTCAACAAGCTGGGCGATCCCTCTCGCAAGCTGGCTTCCAAGGTACTTTCTCACCTGCAATCCCGGGTCAAGGTACCTACACAGCGCTCATGTAAGAAAGAAAATGAGAATGCAGTGCTGAACCTTCTTTGCCATGAGATTCAGGCGGGCTATCTGCTGAGGTCGGTGCTGGAGGAGCACCCGGGCATGAAGGTTGTCATGGCACGAGAGGTGGAGCGCTTCTTGTTCCGGCCTGGTCTTCAGGAGCGCGCACGCTACTACGGCGTCATCTTCCTCAATCAGATGCCCCTCTCTCACAACGCCAAGGAAGGCAAGCCTCTCCTCCTCCTAAATCATGTGGATCTGCTTTGCTCTGTCATCAGATGCATGTGCAAGCGTATGTAGGCGCTGTGCATGACGTGGCTCGAGAGGTGCCTGAAAAGCTGGCACTAATGCGAACAATTCCGTGCTCAGGCGGCACCGCTCTGGCCCAGAAACTGGTGGACATTTACTTCACGCTATTCAAGCTGATCCTGGAGGGCAAGCTGGGGCATGGCAGTGAGCTGGCAGCGGCGCGCGAGGCAAAGGCACAGGCCAAGCACAGGAAGCCTGGAAAGAGGGGCCCCTCTGAGCAGGGGCATGCGAAGCCCTTGGCAGATGCCAAGAAAGGCCCAAGCTCAGCTGACCAGGTAACAATCATGTCATGCCCCTGGCTTGCTCACACACGTTTTAATGCTATCACCATTCTGTGCCCCCACACGAAGCTGCACTTTTGGCTGTGTCTGGGCCCACCAGTTCATCCTGGGAGAACTACGAAGGCATCTGCACCATGCAAAGAGATGCAGTGAGCCTTGCAAGAAACGAACAACCGTGGTCACGATATGCTCAGCATGGCTACTCCAGCAAAACTTGTTCTGCGGTTGCAGAAGTCACTGCCTGGATTTTGCCGCTTCTGCAGTTCCCAGTCAATCAGTCAGTCAATTACACCTTTTCCAGCCACTTAGGGCTGATCCGGACCCAGCATCACATCCAAATTTTCACAACCACCGAAGATGTTGTACTCGTGTGCAGGCCGCGGAGGTGGACGCGCGGATGCTGGGCGCGCTGCTGGCGGGAGTGCGGCGCGCGTTCCCATACGTGGACGGCGATGCGGCGGAGGGCGTGGCTGCGCACCATGCCGACTCGCTGTTCCGAGTGCTGCACACCGCGCCGCTGGGCGTGGCCGTGCAGGCCCTCGCCCTGCTCTTCCAGCTGCTCTCTGCGCGCTCTGCTGTCTCAGACCGCTTTTACAGGTATCGTTTGACACCACCCGCAAATGCCTGTGCCCGTTCAGACCCCGCGGAAGATCGTATGGGCAGCAGAACAAAGAAGTGCAGGAGGATTTAGAGGAAGGTAGCACTCAGTTTTATATCAGGAACAACAAGGGTTTGCAGAATTGACCATGCTACTGAGCCGGGCATGGGCACATGCAAATGTCAGTGATTTCCCAGGTGGAGATACCTGAAGTGCTATCAAATGCCAAGTGCGCAAAAGTTGATTAGGTGGAGGGTGAGTGTGCAGGGCGCTGTACGAGGTGATGTTGTCACCGGAGGTGGGGCGCACCAACAAGGCGCCCATGTTCCTGAGCCTGCTGTTCAGAGCGATGCGCGCAGACGTCAGCTCCAAGCGCGTCTGCGCCTTCGTCAAGCGCCTGCTGCAGGTCGCCGCGCACCAGCAACCCAACTTCGCCTGCGGCTGCCTCATGCTCACCTCGCAGCTCCTCCAGGCATGCATGCTCCCCAGGCATGATCTGCACATGCAGCTGCATGTCTGAAGATGAGGCCTTTTATAAGGCCAGCCATGCATGTGATGTCGTGCTTAAGCAAGGCCCGCAATTCCAGCCCTCGCGCTCTCCTTGTGGGTGATTGAGGTCCTCATTATCGATAGCGGCAGATGAAGCACCAGGCCATACCTATTCCACGTGGGAAGGCAAATTGAACACAGTGGAAGAAGAACCTGGGACAATCAGACAGGCTGATTTCATCACTTCAGTCAGCACCGCGCAATGACATACAGGCTTTCATTGCAGGTCTTGTATGACATCAACTATCTCTTTGGCGCTTTCAGGAAATGCCCGCGCTCTGGAACCAGATCATGGAGCCTGAGGAGGCTGACGATGGAATGGAGCACTTTGCGGATGCGCCAGATCCCGACACTGAGGTCCCCACACCAAGCGGGCAGCTGGAGCAGCCTCAGGAACCCAATGCTGATAGCGGCCGACTTGCTGACAGGGATGCCAGCACGGCCAAGGAAAATGGCGCCAGCAGCAGCAAGCCGCTTTTAGGCGGCTACGATATGCGGAAGCGGTGAGACAACCTGTTCCGTAGCAGTGCGCCAAAAGCAATATTATGTGCTCAGAGCATGGCAGAGCCGTTGCGCGCCCTTGGACACGCTGGCTGCTTCATACAGAACTCGCATCTTTCCCCTCCTCATCATGCCCACAAATCACACACCTGGAGTAGGCAGCATCTCTGTATCCATATCCATGATGCTTTTTTCTTGCGGATCCCAAGTCTAATGAAGATTTTGTGGCGGGGCTTGGCAGGGAGCCGCTGCATGCGGGGGCGGAGCGCGTGCCCTGGTGGGAGCTTGTGGCGCTGGCATCGCATGTGCACCCGAGCGTGGCGGCCATGGCGCGCTCCCTGCTGGCCGGAGCCCCGGTCGTGTACCATGGCGACCCCCTGCGCGACCTCTCCCTCACCGCCTTCCTCGACACCTTTGTCCAGCGCAAGCCCAAGGTGCGCCCCTCCACTATCCAGGGCCTGACGGCTTACCAGCAGTGTGTGAGATACCCGTGGCAGCCGTCCTCATGTATCTGTGACCAGCTTTGGCTGTCCATCCCTGGCGAGAAATCGTCCCCTGGCTGCTGCCACACGCAGAGCTCAAGGATTCTGCTGCAAGCCCTTGCTGGATTGTCGCCTGGACTCTCTGTGTGATATATTGGGCCATGGAGTGTCAATGGCTCTCACCCTCGCTGCCTGTGAGGCTGTAGAAAATGTCACCTTTGTCAAGGCTGGTGTGTGGCTGCGCACAGGCACATGCAAAGGGCAGCTCGCTGATGCAGCCGCTGCGGCCCAAGAGCGGCGCTCCCTCCACAGCCGCACTCGGCAGCGCCGCATTCGACGCCCTGGCGCGAGCCGATGTGGCACCCGATGCTGCCTTCTTCCAGAAATACCAGGTGCGCTGTGGCAGGACCCCGTCATGACCCACCGCCAAGTGGCCGGCCGACATACAAGCGGTCTCTGTCATGGAGTGTCTCCGTCATGGAGTGTGCTTCCGAGAGCGCGCCTGGAGTCGTGGTGTCGCTGCAATCCAATTGGACAGACCAGGTGACAATGTGAGGTGCGAAGGGTGCCATGAACATCGTGTTGGCTGCGTCAGGCTCTCAAGACGGCACGCAGCGTGCAGCAGGGCCCCAAGAAGAAGAAGAAGAAAGGGGCGGAGGAGGACGAGGATGCCAGCAGCGGTGAGGAGGTGTCAGACAGCGACGAGGCAGTGGGTGCGCCAGCTGTCTCTTTCAGTTTGCTCGCTACAAAGATAAGAATGCAGAAGATATGGTTGCTGGAAGTGAGCAATCTGTTGGCAGCACTCCTCACAAGTCCACATGCTGGTGCCAGCAGGTTTTGACCTGCCTCAACCAGTTGTTGGTCACCCCAGGCAGCAGTAGCCACTGAGCGTGTCTTGCTGCTGCACAGATGAGTTCCTGGATGCTGAGGAGTCTGATGAGGATGATGGGGACGCGGCGTACAGCTACAATGATCTTGCGGCAGCGTTTGGTAGCGGGGGTCGCAGTGGGTCGGATGTGGATCATAGTGAGAGCGCATCTGACGTTGAGGCAGACGGCAGCGACATGGACCAGCCAGAAGGCGAATCTGAAGGCAGAGACGCAGGGTCTGCATCAGACGAAGGTGATGCACCAGCAATCTGTCCACTGATGTTGCATGCTTCATGCCGATTTGCGCTCTGGCATCTTAGCCAGTTGGTGGCTTCCTTTTCCTGTGTGCTTTGAATTGTGCGCATGCCTTGTAGTTTTACTGATTCTTGCACTGCCGATTCGCTTCTTGTCTGCAGATTCCGAGGATTTGGACATCCTTGCACTGGCGGAGTCAAGCGGTGAGGAGGACGGGGTGGACAGTGAGGAAGGCTCATCAGATGGTGAGTCCTCGGAAGGGGAGTGGGTCATGCACAATCAGCCAGCTCCCAAGACAAAGAAGAGCCCATCTGGGACAGCAGCCAAACAGAAAGAAGCTCCTGATAAGGGAGGGACGAAGCGGCGGCGGTGCACAGATACCAAAAGTGTGTTTGCTGCTGCCGAAGACTACGAGCACCTCACCCAGGACAATGCTGCAGAGGCTATTGCAGCAGTTCCCAAGAGGAAGAAGCAGAGAAAGTCAGACTCTGTTGCAGCAGAGCCCATGAAACAGAAGCGGCGAAAACCAGAGGCTGTTGCAGCAGTGCCCAAGAGAAAGAAGGAGCAGAAGCCAAAACGCAAGCACTTACTGTGAGGGGCTGTGCTGTATTGATCCATGAGACATCAGGTGTCCTTCTACAGGAGTAAAGTTGTCTCTGACTTTTTCGTAATGCCTGTGCCAGAGTTACCAATGCTGACACAGTTCCAAACTGTCTGCAAACATGGCAAGATCTGTTACAAGACAGTGTACGTTTCACCCAGGTGGCACCAAATCAGATCCCCATATATGATTACTGCACTGTTGCATGCCAAGCGTATGCACTCAAGAGTACTGCACTCAGTACATGCCCGGTGTGAGGACATCTGGTGTCATACTGGCGGTGTTTCTGCGCAAGCATGCATGAAGACATAGTAGTTCATAGAATTTTCATGACTGCTTGTTCCAGCGCCCGCTGCTCCGGATGACGCCACGAACGGGACCCTGAGGGGTGGGCACAGTAGGCAGGCCTTGGCTCTCCAGGGGTATCTGTGGTTGTTGCCGGGCCTGCATCTGGGTCTGGCTTTGCTGTCGTCGACTTGCGGCTGCGGCAGCAGCAGCCGCGGACTTTGCCTTCTGCTTCGCTTCCTGGACGAAGGAACAACAAACTGAGCTCTGGTCCGAAATCTTTTCCACAAATACCAAATGAATGTACTTCATGCAGCATGAGGCACATGCACCCTGCAAAAGGCTTGCCGGCGGATGCTACACCAGGCGCATGTCATTCGCATTTCTGAAACCAAAGAATTTTCTGGCCAAGACAAGGCAAATCACAATGTGCTGAAGTGCCTGCTCACCTGCGCCTTCTGCCGCTCCTCTTTCTCCTGGGCAGCGCGCGCCGCAGCCAGCAGGCCTTCCGAGTTCAGCTTGGGTGCTGAACCAATGATGGCTCCCCTCTTCTTGGCTGGTGCCTTCTTGATCTCATATGTTGCCTCAGGCGCATGCAAGTCCCCCAAACTCTGCTGCTGCAGTGCGTGCGTCTGCCCCTCTGCTATTGGCGGCACAGCTGCGCAGCCAAAAGGAACACAAGTTCAAGTTTCCATCACACAAAATGGCAACTTTTTTCGATGACATGACCCAGGAGCTTGAGAGCGAACGGCACCAGCAGGGAGTATGCTCACCAGCAGGCACTTGTGCAGGATCGGCAACATGTCCAGCAGGCGGTTGGGTGGGGTCATAGAATTGACCAGTGTTGGGGTCCAGCCCAAGCCACTGCTGGCTCTCGCTGACAAAGTAGAGGCCGGTGTTTGCATCGTAGTAATACCCTGAGCTTGGGTCATGATAATATCCTGCACCACCAGCCCCTTCAGGTTCTTTCCCCTGGAAAGCATACTATGGGGACAGCTGCAAAGTCACATGCTGAGAACAGTCATTGGGATCACCAGAGGCAGGATCATAGACAAAGCCTGAAGTCTGCTGGGTAGCTGCAACAGAGGTGTCTGGCTGTGCTTCGCCTGCATGACCAGCGTCAGCAGGGGCTGCTGCTGATGCAGGCTCCAGGGCAGACTCATCAAACTGCTTTGGCGCCCAGTCTGTGTATGCAGACATAGCTGCTGCTGCCTGCAAAAGATGTTTCAACTGCTGACTTACATGCGCATAGCCCTCAGTGCAGGTAGAGGCAACAGAACTGCAAACACTGTGGTGCTTTCCCATCACCTGAAGTGCATCAGCAGCAGGCCCAGAGGCTGGCGCACGCTCCTTGGCAAAGCACAGCCTCAAAGTGCTGGCCTGGCCTTCCAAAGGGGAGTTCTGGTGGCACCCAAAATGTCTTAGACAAGACGTGCATGCGCGCAGGGAAGGATGTCACCAAAAGTGTCAAAGCTGCAGGTATTCTCGCCCAGGAATCCTACGCTCACCTGGAGGAGATGAAGAGCCCTGCCCGCATCTGCCACAGAACGAAATTGCACAAAGCAGAAGCCGCGAGGCTCGCCTGTGTACTTGTCGCGCACCAGCCTGATCTCCTGGACTGGCACATGCTGGGCGATGAGGCTGTGCAGCACATCCTCCCTGTAAAGCACAAGCGTTCCTTAGTGCTCACTGCTTGCTCTTCAAAGTGTGGAGGCAGAAGGTCTCGCTGGCACAGTGATTCCACGTGGATTGCAGGTTACATGGAGTGGGACAGAGTCAAGCTCACGTCGTGTGCGGCTCAATGCCAGACACCTTGAGCACGGATGATGGACCTTCAGGGCCGGCATTGACCCTCTTCACATCTGCTGCTCTGACAGTGCTGCATTGGTAACACTCCAGCCGCCTGGTGCAATCGGACAGGAGTGTCAAACGAAAGGATGAACTCATCTGAGGGTGACTGTGGAGACTCGTCAGGCCACCTTAACCAGTGGATATACTGCAGAACAGAGTACAACAACGACACGGACAAAAATCTGGAGGTCAATCAAACACCGCAGGTCCGCTCAGGAACCCAGCAAGAAGAGCACAGCGTACTGGTCGATGTTCACCGTGAGAAGTTGACAGCCTGGCACATGCTGCAGATCCAGTCCAACAGAGACTGCTCAGTGCTGCCATCTGCATGCGCAGGCTGTGGAGACACGCTGTACTCAAATTGCAGGCGCTGGCCCATCAGCTGCAGATGCTCAGCAGCTTCAGACTCCATCATTGCTGTAGCTGCCTGTCTAGAGTCAAAGTCCTGCGGAATCAACTCAGACATCCTCAGTAAACAATACCATGTGCAACAACCCAGCACACAGTGCCTGCTGTAATGGGGGGTGTCTGACTGGTCATTTAACCACGTACCACAAAAGCATATCCCTTGGACCGTCCAGTGGACCGATCTTTGGTTACCCGCACATGACGCACTCCCGCAAAGCCTGCACAACAAGCAGGTTAATTTCTCAGGTACATGCACACCAAGGCAAGGCAGAATAGCAGCATACGCATCACCAAATCCCGTTATCAAAATTACATGGGCACAGTACTCACCCGAAAGGAGAGCATGGAAATCTGCTTCTTCAGCTTCGTCAGGGACCCCCTGCATCCCACATGTCACCTGATCACTCACTCAAAGCCGCATTCAGACAATGTGCTCCTTTGTGATATGGATACGTATGGGCCGGCAAATCTTGCTTATTACTGGAGCATGGCGCGCACCCGGACATAGAGGGTGGCTGAGGGCTCATCGCGCCAGCCCCGCCGCCGCCTGTGCCCCGAGCGGCCTGCCTGCTCGGCCCAGTCCGACTTGTCCTCATCAGACAAGGCAGCCGCCCGAAAGTCATACTCCTCCTCCCCATCCCCATACTCATAGCTGTACGACCGTGTGGCTGCTGGCTGGGCAGGCGCTGAGATGTCACCCTCCAGGCCGGCTTCCAGGTTGGCTCCATATGCGCTGTAGGCATCTGCTGGAGGCGGCAGCGAAACAGCAGTCATATCGCTGCCCCAAGCGCAGTCAGGGCGGGCTACCAGAGCCAGTGGCGCATTGGGAATGGGTCAAAGGGCAATGGGTGAAGGTGACTCTGGAGGGACCATAGCCCCCCGTGCTGCGGCCCTTGGCCCTTCCGGTCTCCTTAGCTCACTCTACCTTGGTACTGGTTGCTCATGCCATGGTGCACATATTGTTGCTGATGCTCCACAGGTGCATTGTGGTATCGAGTCGCCGACGGCTCGGAGAAGCCTGCCTGTGCAGATATTTAGAAAACAGCCTGAGAAGGTCCAGCCAAAATGGGATCTTGGGCCACCGAGGCCTCGTGCATCCTTCTGGCTGTTCCACGTGTTGCAGAGATGTCGAGCACAAATCATCTTGTAATATTCAACCTGTGGACATTGTGGGAAGAACGCAGACCCCTACCCAACGGTCTTCGATGCCTTGCTGTTGCAGGCTCGGCAGGCCACCATTGTCCTCAAAGATACGGCCACCACGTGCAAAGGTGCGCATATACCGCTCTGGACGCAGAAGAGGATGTCAACAGGGATCAAGGAGGCCACATCAACAGAGGACATGTTTGGGTGCAAACACCACTGTTCCTGTTACCTTTGGCATGCTCCTCCTTTGTCAGGTGCTCCCGGCTGTGCTCCCTGTGAACCACAAACTCATGTGGTCCCACATTCCCCATGCAAAACTCAGGGTTCCGATAGACTGCTGTAGGAGGGAAAACCTGGAGCGCCGCCGCGGTGAACGGCTCAAACTCTTGGGTCTGTGGCTTCGTTGCCTCCCATGATCACTGTCCGTCTCCCTTTCTCTGCTCCGCCGGCGCCGGCTATCCGTCTTCCTGTACCTGTCACTTTCCCTGTCCCTGTCCCTGTCTTTGCTTCTGTCCCAGCTTCTGTCTCTGTCCCTCTCCCTGTGCCTATCTCTGCTGCTGTCATGGTCTCTGAACATCAGAGTGTACACATCAAATTAGTACCACCTACTTCAGTTGACCGAATTATGGAAACGGCATCAGAGACCCTGAAGTTTGACCAACACACCTTCTGGAGTGTCCGATCATCATGCAATGCTGCTTCAATCTCTCATCAGAAAAGCATCGTAAAGTAAAAAACCATCATACAATACTCCAACAGAACTCCCAAGCAACACTTGAGGAACTCAGAGACACAATTTTGTCCGAGAGCCCAATCCCACGCTGGAAGCTGAGTCGACCTGCACCTGCTGGCGAAGCATGCACAGCAGAGCACCTACGAGACGCGACAGAGAAATGCTGAGCCCCACATTGAGTTGATGAAGATGATGGCAGCATAGCGTCATGGATGTTACCGTTGACATCAGAAGTCTGACAGGGAGAGTTGCCGGCGTACCCGCAAAGACTGATCAGACATGCGGTGATCTGAGACGGCTTGTGCAGGCAGAATGGGCCTGCAGCTATGTGTTGCGATTATACCATCGGGTATGGAGGCTTATGATTGAAGTTTGTCCTGCATGATGTTTGGATTATATGTTGTGAGGAGTCAAGTAAAATTTGGGAAATCTGCACGGCAGGGATCAGAACTATCGGATAAAACACCTGTGGGCACCCTTCATCTTCAGCCAGGAGAGTTTCTGGTGAGCCAACTGACTATCGACACCTTTTTAAAGCTCTTGGGTTGGATTCGACGCTTGGATTGTGTCACTATTGATGCTCATCACCTGTCGTGCCCACTCAGTTTCACTGAAATTGCAACAGGTGGCTATAGAAACCAAGAAAAAGAGGAAAGTAGCACCTTCTACTGTCGTTCAAAACGTAGTATGCGCAGAAAAAAGTGCTGCAAATCAGCATGACCTGGGAAGGTCCAGTGGAACAGATGCTGCGAGGGATACAGCTGCACATGAAGTGCCAACACATCGGCCATCAACAGAGGCAGTGCTGGTGTCAGGAGGATCACCGCAGCCAGCTGGGACACCAGTTACTGTATCGCCCTCCGCATCAGAGAGCAACTTCACTTTGCTGCCAGGCTATGTGTCGCGTCCAGGCCCATCCCCTCTGAAGCAGCCACCCCAAGCTCCTGTACCCGTCATCAGTCAAGGGGGCTTTGTGGCACCCAGCCATGTCAAATTTGGGGACCAGATGCTTGCAGAAGCTGAGATGCAAGGTGCAAAAGGCCCAGATTTCGTCAGGCCAACAGAAGGGGAGGATGCCCTGTGGAGGGAGCTTTCAGAGGAGCTGAAGAGAGTGAGGGAGTTGTCAGGAGCAGCGATCCCTGCCAGTGTCCCTGTGGCCACTTCTGCCACACTGGAAAATCCAGCAACAGAGCCAGTGAAGAAGGTCAGGCGCACCAGGCAAGCAGTTAAATCACAGCATCCAGCAAGCAAATCGAAGGATGCCGACTCACCAGCAGATGCTATTACGCCCGCCCAATCTCGTTTGCTGGCACCTGTAGGCACACTGACTGCTGCGGTGCGCTACCACAATCCATGGCGCGTTCAGAAGCTGAGCAATGTTGCTGGATACAAAGTTTTGTGCTCACCCGACCCTTTCAAGCTGACGTGAGTGTGTTGAGCAGGAGACTAGTGTTGTGGCGGAGCTGCCTCTTCCGCCCGCCTTGAATCATTTGCATCAGATATTTTTGGCACTCAATGGCGTTTACTCCTTCTTGTTGTCTCAACATATACAGGCATGTCCTTCCCTGCGTTCGTTGGCATCTCCCTTATTGACCTCAGCATTTAGAAAAACGAAGGGATAGCCAAGGTCCACAAATTCAATGTATGCAGGCCACATGGCGCAATGTGAAGAAAGCTGTACGCGGGATCCCTGGTGCTGAGGGTGCTCAGCTGGCTGATGTTGAAGATATGGCAGACCTGTGCCCATCTGTGGTCATCCTCCGCAACAGAAACAGGCAAGCAGTGCCTTGATCCCGCATCAATTGCTCTGCTCTATCTTGGAGCAGAGGTACGGTGCCACAACTTTCTCCCAACAATTGTTGTAATAAGACAGTGACATGGTTTGGTGAGGCAGGATGCATGGTTTGAGCGCAGGTTCGAGTCTCCGAGGTCGGTGCGCCACCTGAACGCAGCGGGCAGGGCCGCAAGCGGAGCAAGCGGCAGCGGCAGTGACAGCGGCCCAGATGCCATCCCCGTCAACACAGCCAACCCGGCCGAGATCCGCACGGATGGCGCGGGCACGGTTTACAAGGGCGAGCATGACAGCTTTGTCATCGAGATCATTGACCCCGGCCAGAGGGCCGCGCCGGCCGCCACCCACCTTGCAGATCTGGGAGTCGACAAAGACAACTTGCTGGATGCCCTGCTGGGGGACATGGAGCCGGGCGCGGATGCGCGCAGCCTCGGGGACAAGACCGCGCCGAGCAGAAAGCAGACGCAGACGCAGAACGGTGTGAACAACGCCAATGCGCGGCGCGCCCGGGCCTTCCGGGCAGGCCTTGTTCGCTTAGTGGCCCTCGTGCATCAGCGCTTCCTGGCCAAGCTTCGGCAGCAGCAACACAGTTGCGAAGCGGCTGCTGCGCCCGCAGCCGAGCACGGCTCTGGGCAGCCGGACGCGTGCGGCCGGGATGTCAGCGCCAGCACTGGGCCGGTGCAAGATGCTGCAGGCCATTCGGAGAGGAGGACGCGCAGGAAAAGGCGCAGAGGTGTAACTGGGGACTGGGATCCGCTGGTGGAGGGCGAATGGCACCCGGACTTTCCCCTGCAAGAGCTGGAGCTGGGCACACTGAAGGACGCGGTCAGGGAGGATGAAGCGCAGCGAAGGGGCAGCGGAAGCGGCAGTGAGGAGGAGGGAGCAGGTTGACTTGTCCCCCATTGAACTGCCCACCTTCTGCAGCCCTTAACAGAACCTTGGAACACTAAACGGCACATCTAGGTTGTTCTTCACTGGTAGCGTGACTGAATAGAGCTGCGGAACCATATCTTTCTCTTGCATCCTGTTTGAGTCCTGCTCGATGTGGAATGTGAGTAGCAGCATACCGTTTGAGATGGGTATTGGCTGATGATGCAGGTCAGAACAAGGGTGCGTGGGCCGGGCGTGGCCGCAGGCGCAGGGCAGAGCCTCGGCCTCCGCAGCTGCACCGCCGCCACGAGCCCTGCCGTGACACCACGCCTCTTGCGCCCGAGGCGTTCCTTGCCCACCTGCGGACGGTGTCATGGTACAAAGACCAGGTGACCACTGGCAAACTTGTTGTGAGTGAGATTGGTGGCAGCTGTGGCAGCAGTGAGTCTTGGCGCAGTGCATGACCCGTGTTGCATGGTCTGCACAGATCGTGCACACGGAGCAGATTCCTGCCCGTGCAGCCCAGTACAGCGAGCCAGCTGCCCCGCTATCTTCCCCAGTCCGTGCCGCTCTGTCTGCACGTGGTGTGACGCACCTATTCACCCACCAGGCCCAGGCTATTGATGCGGCCCGTGCAGGTCTGGCAATGCCCATGACCGCCTCCCGTAACTGCCATGTGTTGCTTGGCGAAACACAATGGTGAACAAGGGAGTGCCGATTTACTTTGGAGTGTCCTTGGGAGTGTAAGCCAATGATGTAGGTGTGCTGGCTCATGCAGGCAAGCATGTGGTGGTGTGCACATCCACGGCCAGCGGCAAATCGCTGTGCTACAATCTGCCCATTCTGGAGGCTCTGGTGAGGGACCCACAGGCAACGGCACTTTACATGTTCCCCACCAAGGCTCTGGCTCAGGACCAGCTGCGCGCCCTCAAGGAGCTCTGCGCTGCAGCTTTTGGCGACAAAGCACCCTGCATCGACATTTACGATGGGGATACCCCTCAGGTAAGCTGCGGGAGTCCACTGCCTAGGACTGACTCTTTGCAAATGCTCATCACAGCTGAAGACCTGATGGGGCTGACTGTGGCTTATGCATGCTTATGCATTGTAATGAATGCAGGCTGATCGAGGGGAAGTGAGAGAACGCGCTCATCTGCTGATCACCAACCCAGACATGCTGCACTGCAGCATACTGCCGGTGCACAGGCAGTTCTCCCGCTTCCTGGCCAACCTGCACTATGTTGTTGTGGACGAGGGGCATGCTTACAGGTGCGCAGCCGGCTGCATGTGCTGAGATGTGTCATGGATGCTTTTGTTGAGTGTTCGGCGTGCAATTCAAGGCTGGCAAGTGTTGCTCGGGTGCACCAGGGGCGTGTTTGGGTGCCATGCTGCGCTGGTGCTGCGGAGGTTGCAGCGCATCTGCCAGCGCGAGTACAGGAGGGACCCCCGCTTCATGGTGGCCAGCGCCACCATTGCCAACCCCCAGGAGCACATTCAGCAGCTGCTGGGTGAGACCTGGGTCAATTCCCTTGCCATAACATTTGCACAGGCTTCAATCCCTGGGGCTGATCGCCACTACAGGGCTGCATGATGCTACTGAACATGTCCTTGTCATTTCGAGTTCCACATATTGAGTTCTATTAGAGTTGTGTGGCGATGCCCACAGGTGTGCCCAATGTGCATGTGGTGTCCGAAGATGGCTCGCCTCACGGCCCTAAGAGCTTTGTGATGTGGAACCCGCCCCTGTCAATGCCGCCACCCAGGCCAGGCCAGGAGCAGGAGCGGCTGCCGCGCATGTCCCACACTGAAGGTCGCACCCGCCAGGGCAACAAAAGGTACCATCAACCCTGCCGCCCTCTGCGATACTCTTACGTGTGCTGCATTTCAAGGACAGGACACAGGTGCAATGGATTGGCAAGGTGTCGATGAAGTGGTCAGGTCCGCTGAGACCTTCTGTGGCGAGGGCCCCAGGAAGCAGCTGGAGTGGCTGCGCTCGAAGCTGCAGGAGAGCGAGCAAGCGCGCGGTGCAGGGATCCATCTGGGGGCTCCTGGGGCTGGTGTGTGGAGTCCGTCAGACTCTGACTGGCTCTCCGCAGCGCGCATGGGCCGCAGGCGCCGTGCTGTTGCTGGAACCGTGCTTGCAGATGCCTCGGTGCGGCAACTGTCCACTTCCCCTTGACATGCACGGCAGGCTGCTTGTAGAGCAGCTTAGTGTGTTAGTCTAAGCCCTTTGGTTCCTGACAAAATCATTTTGTTTGAAACAGAGTTTGAAGGCATGATGCTTGCAGAGCAGTATTCAGAGGGAGCAACTCCAGGGCATGCATGTCTATGCCAAGGCTATTTGCCTGCTGAGCAGGGCATGGAGCCGGCTTTGGCAGTGATGGCGGCTGCGACCGCCAAAGACACAACACTGTCCACGCTCAGCAAACTACTGAGCCCGCCGAAGCTGGACGATGGCGGTCCATCAGACTCTGATGCAGATGATGCTGAGGCTCACCTGCAGCCCTATGCAGCTGACCAGATGCCTGCAGCGGTGCCCAGCAAGGCCAATAAGGAGGCTCCAAGGAATACAGGATGCAGCACTGAGGAACAAGCCAGACTGCAAGCCCTTGTGCAGAGCACCGTTGTGGCTCGTCCACAGGTAATGTTGGGCACAGATCCTGTCACATATGCACTAGCTTTCTGGCTCTAGCTTATGAGATGTCTCGTGCAGGTGTCTGGTCCTCAAAAGGAGCGGTCAAACCAGGACTACATGCACGACCCTGACAACCCTCCACGCCCGTTGTTGAAGCGGCGCACAGTAGGCCTGCAGGAGCTGACCACCCCGGCCGCTCCAGCGCAGCCAGCTGGTGAGCATCCAAGCGGGGCCGGCAGGGGCGCGGGCGTGGTTTCGCTGGCGACTGAGACGCCGGAGCAGAGGGATGTGAGGGAGGAGGTTCAGGTGGGGCACCTCAGCTACATGGCAACAACTGCTGCATGTTGTTTGGGATTACCTGAGCATTACCTTGAGCTTTCTAGCATCATAAAAGGGCCGATCTCATTGGCAAGTTTGTTCGAAGCAAGACTGACATATGTGTTGGTGCGCTGCCAGGCGCGGCTGCCAGGCAAGGAGTGGCGGGAGAGGCATGGTGCAGCAGGGGTGCCATCGGACGAGCGCCGCGGTAGCCCCATTGTGGAGCTTAGCTTGCTCCTGGTGCGCCCTGCTTGTGTCTTATCAGAAGACTTTGTGGGGCTAGAAGGTATTATTCCATGTGATCACTTCCTCTTGTGCCCGCATGGTTGTCCAAGGCGTGGGATGTGCCATGCAGGCGGAGTGTGTGCAGCATGGGCTGCGCACCATTGCCTTCTGCAACACGCGCAAGCTGTGTGAGCTGGTCACTGCCTACACCCGCGAGACCCTGAAAGCCACCGCCCCTGATCTGGCCTCCTCCATCTCCGTCTACCGTGCAGGCTACAGCCCACAGGTGCCTGCGCCCACTCACCTGCCCTCAACCCATCTCACTGAACCAGTGTACAGCGTGCACCTCTGCAAGAGAGTATCCTAATCAAAGGCTGCATTGCCACTGCATTGCATGCATTGAGGAAGACTGGAAGTGCTAAAAAACCGGGAGTGAGGGAGTCACCCCCGGTGCCAGGAACGGCGAGAGATAGAGGGCGCCTTGTTCAGTGGCAAGCTCTGGGCGGTGGCCGCGACGAACGCTTTGGAGCTGGGTGTCGATGTGGGGTCCCTGGATGCCACTCTTCACCTTGGATTCCCTGGTAAAGGCCAGTCAATACTCCATGGATGCTTGATTTGATTGTTCAGCCAGGTTGTGCTGTAACGTGGCAAGGTTTGCGTCTACCAAGGATTGCATCTGGCAAAATGATGCCGGAAGGATTCATCAAAAGTTGGAAACATGCTTGTCCGCATTTGGACAGGGTCTGTGGCCAGCATGTGGCAGCAAGCTGGGCGGGCTGGGCGGAGGGAACAGCCGTCCGTCTCCATTTACATCGGATTTGATGGGCCCCTGGATCAGTTCTTCATGCACCAGCCGGAGAACCTGTTCAAGCGCCCGATCGAGACAGCTCAGGCAAGCCATATCTCACAAGCTGCATGTGCTCCATGCCAGCCATGCCGTTGTGTGTCAAAACATGTGTTGTCATCTGACCAGTCTGTGTGGGGTGACAGATTGATCCGGAGAATGAGCAGCTGCTGCAGCAGCACCTTGCATGCGCGGCAGCAGAAACGCCGCTTCTGCTGCATGATGACCAGGCCTACTTCGGTGCTCGCGTCCCAGAAGTCGCCAGTTTCCTCCAATCCGTGGGTAAGTGCTGAACCTCTCCTGCATTGTTTGATCACTTCAGAGCGACAATGGCGAGGACTTAAGCTCAAGAGTATGAGTGTGTATGGACAGGGCTCCTGAACAGGCATCCGCACGCGAGCAGCCCTAATGTGCTGTTCTATGTGGGCAGCAAGGACAACCCGGCGCGCCAAATCAACCTGCGCGCCATAGATCCCGAGCGCTACACCATCGTGAACGAGGCGGCCGGCGACGAGGTCCTGGAGGAGATCGAGGAGAGCAAGGCCTTCTTTGAGGTCTACGATGGTGCTGTCTACCTCTACCAGGTGTGCTCCTGCCACTTTTTCTGCCACAATTCTTCTTTTTGAATTCCCTTTCTGAAAATGAAGCTGGTGAGTTTCTCAGCTGTGAAAAACATGCAGAGTGTGTGTTGTGCCGCCAAATCATTTCCAGGGCAAACTCCAGGAACTCCAGCTGCTTCTGCTGCTGGGCTACAGTCCAAGCTGCACAGTCGTGGTGACAGCTTGGCGGGAGCAACCAATAGCCCCTCACCAAATTGATGCTTCTAGTGCATTTACAGTCCCTCCTTCACTGTGCAGGGCCGTACGTACCTGTGCAAGAAGCTGGACTTGAGCTCCAAGGTGGCGGTTGTGCGGCCGGCGGACCTCAAGTACTACACCAAAACGCGCGACTTCTGCGATGTGCACGTCATTGGCGGCCGCACCGCCTACGCCAAGCACACCGTACGCTGGCCTCCTCCGCCTTATGCATCCCCCAATGTTGGCTTGGCCGCCTCTTCAACTGATCACCTTGACTTGCATGAGTGGCAAGTTGGCACTCCTCTCAGTCTCCTCATCCAGGAAACCTGATTCTCATTCTTCTGACTCCCACGAGGTGCACCATGAAATCAAGCCAGCCTTTGAAATACGAGGTTGAGCTCAGGCCTCACAATGCTGTGAAACACAGACCCCTCCAACATATAAAGTTGTAGTTCAAAGTTCACTTTCTACCAGAATAACACAGGGAAGTGTTAGTTCCACAAGATTGGTTGTGTTTGTTTGCGAACACTCCCATGGTGGGCCGGTGCATGCAGGCGCACGGCAGGGAGCAGCCGGAGGCGACGCCCAGCACAGCGCGGTGTGATGAGTGCCAGGTGACCACGCGCTGGCTGGGCTTCTACCGAGTCTGGCAGGGTAGCGGCGAAGTCTTCGACACCGTCGACCTCTTCCTGCCCGACGTCCAGTTCAACACCCAGGTGTCCTCTGCACACCTAGTCCTGTTCCACTGCTGCACCAGAACACCATGCCACACAGTTGCGCTGTACTGCTCCACATGACTTGCATCATTTTCATGGGCACCCCAAGAACTGCATACCACCAGCCGGCAGTGGAAGAGCCACAAAATACTCAAAGCCATCAGAACTGCAGCTTGGTCTTTACATGCAGTTGTTGATGAAGAGAGTTGTTTCTTACATCCTCTCTCTCAGGGGATGCATAAGGGTCACATCATGTCTGGGCCTCACAAGCACAGCTCTTGGATAGGTTACTTGAAGGGCAAGGGAGGCCACGCTTGGTCGAACAAACACAAGAGCTTTACAAGGGAGGGTTCTCCTCAATTGCATGCAGGCGGCGTATATTCGGGTGCCGCAGTCGGCGCGCACGGCGCTGGCGGCGCAGGGGCTGCCCTTCCGGGACGGCCTGCATGCGGCCTCGCATGCGCTCGTCAACGTGCTGCCGCTGTTCCTCCTGTGCAACGCGACCGACCTGGGCACAGAGTGCGACAACCCCTACGACACCCGCTTCCGCCCCGAGCGCCTCCTCGTCTACGACAAGCACCCCGGCGGCATCGGCCTCGCGAAGCAGGCGCGCCTCTATGCTCCCCGCAGCATTGCCCCTGTCAAATCGCCTCGCTCATCAGAGAAACACCTAAGACTCGGTACTCGGGAAGTGAACCGCCACCACCAGGCGCACCTTCTGACACTGACGCCGAACACCCTGAGGTGGCAGGGCCTTCCAACCCTCTTTGCAACTTGAGCCATCCCCTCAACTGCACAGCACCGAGAACCAGTGTGATGCGGTTGTGGTTCTAGCTATGATGTTTCAGCGTGAAGGTGTTTCAAGGGTAGGCTATCGATGTTGATATCTAAGCATGGGCTGCAGGTGCGGCCGCTGTTTCCACAGCTGCTGCGGAGGGCGCTGGAGCTGATCCGGGGCTGCGACTGCCGCTCGGTGTCGGGCTGTCCCGCCTGCACGCAGCACATGGGCTGCACCGAATACAATGCCGTGCTGCACAAGCACGCCGCCATCGTCGTCCTAGAACTCACGCTCGCTGCAGAGGTCGAGTATGCTGAAAGGCTGCAGGTATGTGTTGTGCTGCCCGGCAATCCTTGCTTCTGTAAATCCCCTGTCTTGCAATACCGACGGGCTTTTTGAACAATCCTTTTATCCGACGTGCCAAGGAGTGGTCCTTTCATTGCAGGGTGCAAGGGCGTACCGTGGGTCAGCCCTTGACGGCGGTCATCTTGGAGGACAGCTTCTGGTGCAAGGTGGACCAGCTGAGGAGCAGAGCTGAATCAGAATGCATGATTGTACGCCTGCTGTGTCCTACCTGGTGCCATACATGAAGTGATGACAAATGCATGCCACGTGTCAGTGTCCAAGTGCCACAGTGTGCTTGAGAGGTCTCAAGAGGGGCATCATGATGATCATGCTAGCAGTAAGCGCTTACTGAGTAAGATGCCAAAATTATGAAGTAACATGAAATGAGCATTGCACGCCATACCACATCAGGGGGCTTCTTGGTGTCAAAATTATATACATAGGTCAACCCTATAGCTTAACCCTATAGGTGCTACCCTAGTACTTAACCCTAGCCAGCAAGATGGAGCTTGTTTATTTTTTACAACATAAATGAGACTGTCCACTCGTTCCCTTCGCAGACAGACAGGAACATGTTGACATCAGTTTGCCACCACCGCCACTCGATCACGGAGCCAAACTTTCCAAGTCTGTCTCGATGGGCAGTGACTTTTGATATTTAAGGTCCCTTATTTCGTCAGCCAGATGGGGATTTGGTAGGGCTGTTTCCAGCTCAGCTGCTTCATTCGCTCCCCTACGTTATTGTTCAACCACTAACTCACACCTCGCAAATTTTCCAAGTCCAGGCACCCACCTGACAAGTGCTTCAATCTTTGACACTCAGCACGGAAGCCCGGCATATCCATGCGGAAAATATGTTACTTAGACAATCTTCCTTGGAGGAAATTTTCTTGCGGGGTCTAGAGCCGCTGAAATTGCTGAAGGGATGGGCGTCGCCTGGTGTCGGATGTCCTAGCTGTTCAAACCTTTTTATTAGACTGCAGCGTCAACATAGTGAAGACAAAATTATATCTTGTGGTACTAACGAAGACAGAGCCTTTCTATGACGTATATAAGGCATAACGCAATTGTACTGACGGATTGATCTTACCACGCAATATTTCAAGGGGCTTTCACAAATTTGGTCGCTATGCATATTTCTTAGTGTACATACTAATACTTTCACACTTCTTCCGGGCATCCTTGGTAAAACGGTTCAGGCGCCAAGCGCCAAAGTCACCGCATCCCCCACGTTGAACCTTGTCCGCGCCCCAACCATACACTATTTCAGTTTGGTGCCAGGGAAAAAATGATTGGTAATATACTATAGATTCGACTTGTGAAGGCCCTTTGACTCGAGATGCCCTTTATATTTGACTGCAAGGCAGTGCCTGGACTTACAAAAATCTGCGAGGTGTGAGTTAGTGGTTGAACAATAACGTAGGGGAGATTCGCTTCATCAAAACCTTGGACACGGGCCTTCTGTACTCGAGCGAGCTGTAGATCGCACGTTAGTGCTCAAAAGGACTGTTAAGCTACCCTTGATAGTCACTGAGGGTTGAAGAAAAATGGATGGCTTTCAAGAGTTCTGGCATGGGATGAAGCATGTACTGTTCGGTGGAAATCAGCAAAAAGGCCTTTTAGCTCCACAACTTCCGGAAGTTGATTTCGTAGAAGGTAACGTATTTGTCTGCTTCAAACAATCAAGGGACACATGTCTGTGCAAGCACACGCTGAAGATTGCCTGGTGTTGCAAGACAGGCATTCCGATTGCCATTCCATCTGATAGCATAATTTCCAGTCTTACCAGCATCGTTAACTTCAGAGACCTGGCCAGTGCAACCTTGAATATCAGACCAGGTAAGACCTCTGTGTGGCGTTGGTTATGTCACTCCCAGGCAGTGCAACGGAAAAACCACTAACAGTATGGGCGTTAATATGAGGTGATTCATGTGGCAGGACGTGTGTATCGCTGTGCATGCCCATACCAGAGCAACTCTGATGACCTCGCTGTCCTCCAGGAGGAGCTCAAAATCACTCGCTTGGTGAAGCTCTTGACATGGCTGATTGCTGGAATGCATTTGCTAAGTAAGTGTTGGAATTTGGCTTTTGAGGCCCACTGACTGATCGATGCAGATTGACCTTCGCACAAACTTTGAGTGGAAGGCTGATAAGCCCAGCACAGTGGTCGCACGCGCCGCAATTTGGAAGTCCACCAGGGATACTGTGGGTGGTGGTGTTGTGGTACGCAGTCAGGCCTCCCGATCCCTTAACTTCTTTTCACTGACCCATCGCCGCTTGCTATTGCATGCAGCATGCCAGCACATATTCTCTCAGTGCTCCTGTGCTGCCCAACAAGCCTGACAACACTCCTATCTGCAGCTGGATCAGTTACAAGGTCCTGAGACAGGCAATATTGGAATCTACCGCATCTCCCTGCAGGAATGGTAAAGCGTTCCTACATTGTCCTCAGCTTCTTTTACTCTCATTGCGATACTATGTTGATGAATCCACAAGCAGGAGAGCTCAGAAGTTTGAAGCATGCAGGAGTATTTACACGCGAGCTCTTGTACTGCGTCTGCCTGTGCACCGCGCATTTCCCATCCTCCTGTGGCTTGCTATCGCAAAGGTGCTGAGGTGGAAGCCGCCTGTCCCCCAAGTGCGCAGCCGCGTCATTGCAGAGGCCAATCGGGGAGGCCTGTATGGCATGTATGTGACCATCTTGGGAGCTTTCCAGCCAGAGATAGCATGCGCACTGCGTGTAAGTCCAATCAACCAAGTGCTCACTGCTTGCTCACTGGCTCTAAGTTGCTGATTCAAGCAGGTGTGCGTCAGACTGAGAGTGGGGATGTGCTGGCATGCAGGTCCTCATGGAGGCAGTGAAGTCAAAAGAGCCTGTCGCAATCTTCTGTAAGCTGGGCAAGGATCGCACAGGCTTGCTGACAATGCTGATCTTAGCCTGTTGTGGTGCATCAGATGTTGAAATTGTGTCTGATTATATGCGGTAAGCTTGCAAACAAATGGTTTACCCCTTTGCATACCCTGTAAGGTTACATGTTATCTGACAAATTGTTGCAGGGCGTATGGTTGCTTTCTTTGCATATTACGGACTTATCAAGTCCTATGATGGGTATTTTGCCATGAATACTGCTGAGCTGATGCTTGCAGGTTGAAGCACATACCATCATTGAAGCAAGATCCCACAATTAAGAAGCTGGAGGGCTTCAATGCAGAGGTGTTCTCCAAAGCACCAGCCGCCACTCTGCTGGCAATCCTCCAGCATCTACGGCAGACATATGGCAGCATTCCTGCCTATTTGGAGTCTTGTGGGTTCTCCAGGGAAGAGCAAGATGGGCTGGCATCCCTGTTAAGAGAAGAATAAGCGCCAAGTTGCTCTGGCATTCCTGCCCTGGACCGGGGAATTTCGTCCGGCGAATGCACGTCAATGTTGCAATTGATGATTACACTTTGTGACGTTTGGCTGGCCTTCTTTGGGCTGACTGTAGCACATTTGTGTTGAAACAGAGTTGCACTGTTAGGGAATGAAAGAAGCACTTGGTCTGTGCCACTCTTGAGCACTGTACAGTATCAAACATGTTCATGAACCGTAAAAAGGACATCCCTATTGTGCCATGATGGCAGACAGCGGAGCTGCGCAGCAAGCTCTACCAGGACATATGGTTTTGAGTCATCCGTGGAGGTCGATGGACATGCTCTTGCTGCACGATGCAAAGCACTTCTCAGACCACTTCACAGGCCCTTGAGCAACATGAAGCAGCTTGAAGCAAATGTGCACTAGAAGCCTGACAACACACTCGTTTAGATTGGGTGTTCAATTTAACAGCACCAGATCGGGTGCTGTCCATTCAAACATGCACAGTACAACAACAAGCAGCGACACAAAATCACCACTATTTCCCTCTCAGCACCAGGAGCTACATGTTGACAAAACTGAACACATGAGTTTTCCCCGCCAACCTTGGGCAATGGCACACAGGGATGACTTGGGTGTTTACACACGAACGTGCCAACACACTGCCCCTGACCGACCCACAGTACTTAAAGGGGCTTAGTGAGATGAGCCGCCGGTCCAGTCAGCCCCATGTTCACCACACCAGTCTGCTGCGCGCCATTGGCGAGGCCATGGCGTTGTGCAGGGACCTGCTGCTGCTGAGCTGGCTTCGGCTGCTGTCCCAGCAGTGTGGCCGCCGAGGCAGCCGCAGCCAGGTGTGGCGCTGCTGCAGACAATGTCACAGGCACGCTGGGCTGAACCACGGCCGGTCCATTAGCTGCGCCGGACTGGGTGGGTGCCGTGCTGGCTGCTTGCGCCAGGAATGGTGCTGCCTTCAGCAGTGCGCTCAGTGAGGGGCCAGTCAGCCCAGCAACGGCCTGCGCGGCGGAGGCAGCAGGTGGTGGCCTTGCCCCTAGTAGGCTGGACGGCAGCACCTGCTGATACTGTGCTCCGTTCGTTTGAGGAACCTGTGGGGCACGGCCTACAGGCGGGCATGCACCTGCAGCAGGGCCAGCAGCTGTTGCACTGGCAATCGGCGCCATCTGCTGCGAGCTTACCCAGCCCAGTAAAGGCTGCAGGGGGAGCGTGGGCATGGGGTATGGCTGTGCAGATGTGCTGGCAGGTGCGGCGGCTGTGAGGTGGGGGCGCGCAACTGCGCCTTGCGGCGGCAGTAGCAGGGCCGCGAGCTTGCTGGCCGGACCATCTACAGGGCCGGGCGGCAGGCTGGGGCTCGCGCTGAAGGGAGGATCGCCCATGTGTGACACTGGGGGCTGTGTCTGCGGAAACGCCACTGGATTTTGCTTAGGGCCCCTGTGCCAGCACATCCCCTGTCTTCAATGCTAGCTGAAACTAACAGTGGGAGCTCCTAGATGGGAGGCCACAAGGCAAGCATCAGGAGGCGCATGTGCTCCCAGGTAAGGGCGGAAAACTTACAGTTGTGGGTCAGCAGCGGCCTCATAAGCGGCAGTGATAATGGGCGCCATCTCCGCAAGCAGGGCAGCCATGGCATGCACAGCTGCAGACAAGAAAGTGCCACGTGAGTCCTTGCATCAAATACATCAGTCGCAGGACAACAAAAGCGTGTTTTGGCTCACAATCTTCCGAACGAGAACCCATGAATGTCGGTTCAAAATTATCACAAGCTGCATGGTTCAAGACTACAGGATTTCAACAAGTCAGGTTGCTGCCATGACGGGGTATGGTGGAGGCATTATGATTGGCTGGTGGTACAGTCAGTCAGTCAGTCAGACCTTTTCCAGCCACCTAGAGCTCTGATCACATGTCTGAATCTGATCGTCAGAGTCAGCACCCAGCATCACATCCAAACATTCACAGGAAACAGTAACGAAGGCGCACACCTTGACCGGGGGAGGGCCCCTTGACTGCAACGCACTTCTCCAGGACGGCCTGGCGCAGGGCGACGACCTTGGAGTCCGTGCTGCGGCCCAGGCCCTGACGAAAGCGGTCCTTGTCTGCGCTCGGCCGCATCTCCCATCGGTCCGCCATTGACGCCAGGCTCACTATGAACCCTGCCAGCCTGTCCCTCACATTCACCGTCGCCGCAAACGGCACCGCCCGGCCTCCTGCACAATCCACCACTCATGTCAGCCATGCACTTCTTGTGGTGCAGAGCTATGATGTGTATTCAAGAGGTCATCTTCACTAGCTGATGCCCTGCATGGACATTTGGACGGCAGACAGTGAGCTCTGCATTTACCTGATTTACAGACACGCATGAGCAAGGAACCTAGATGCAAGTACACTCCTATGAGAAGCAGAAACTTTGCGGCAGGCCAGATGGGCTTCCGCACCGGCAGTCGAGGACTTGGAGGTGGCGACTGCGGCATTGACGCCGTACATGGCGGCCTGCCCCGGCAGCTGCTGCTGCTGTTCCTCGGACGCTCCCGGCCGGGTGGCCACCCACGGCGCCGCGCCGGCGGGTGTGGCGGGAGGTGATGCCGTTTGCGTGGCCGCATCCGCCACCTGGCGCATGGCCGCCCGCGGCAGCCCCATCCCTGTCCGTGGCCGCCTTGCCTTCCTGCTCGCGCACATCATCACAACTTTATTCTGAGGTTCTCCCGCAATTACAAATAGAGTGAGTCTCACTAGCTGGAGTGCATGACTGAGAGCTAGAAGGTTGGAGGTTTGCAGTTTGCAGGATGGAGGAAACTTGGGGGAACTAGCACCCACTTTGGCAGCTTGGCAGTGGGCGGGAGGCTGGCATCCTCGTCCTCGCTGAAGCTGGCATCGGCCGCATGAAAGCTTCGTGACCTCTGCGGCCGCAACCTTGGCAGCTCTGCATCCTCGCCCTTGCGCCCATTGGCACTCTGTGCCACCACAGCACGCACATGAGGTCGCCACAGATCTGTTGCTACCACAGAAGAGCACAGTGCCCGCATGAGTGAAGTGGTTCTAGCGATGACCCTATAGCCATTAGTACTGGCATAGTCTGCGGTATCAAACACTTGGCACAGGTGCTTCGACGGTGGGAGATAGGGAAAAGTGTACCGGGGGAACGGCGCTGCCGTCCAGCAGCAGGAGTGCCATGGCGGCCTCTTCCATGACGGGACCTTTTTGCTGGGCCCCTGCCGGGGGGCTGCTGCTGCGCTGGTAGTACTGGTACACATTGTCCTGTGGCGCGAGCCGCTGCCTCTTGCCTGCTGACATCAGCCATGCACGTGTTCAACTCCAGCCTACGGGTGACTTACTGCACATGGTGGCTCGACTGACCTGCCATGCGCAGTGCTGAACAGACAGAGCAAAGCAGATCAGGGAATGCAGCAAGAGCAGGCAACTCACTGCGGCGGAGGGCAGTGTCGTTTTCTTCAGAGCGACCCCTGCTGTGATCCGTGCCTGCTGCAGGTGTGCTGTGCCTGCTTCGCCGTCTGCTTCTGTCTTCATCCCCTGCACAACAAAGCACCATGCGGCTTCACATTGGCTTACTGTGTGACCAGGCTGAACTTCCGTTATCATTGCATGACCTTCTTGTCTGCTCCCATTTTGGCATGGCTTGCAGGTGAGGTGTGCATCCTCACCGGAGCTTCTTTCGTCGCTGGTTTGGTGCTTGCTATCGGTAACAGTGTCAGCGGCCGGCTCAGAGGACTCGGCCCTTGCAGAAGCTCGGCGTGAAGTATCCTGCACCTGGCAGGAACACCACAGCCTGCTGTTATCCACCCATTCAGCGACAAAGCCACTGCACAGCTGTGCTCTACTCTATGTCAGCATGAGGCAGTATCAAAGGTTTGCTGGTCCTGGTTGCCCGCTCTCACCTTCTCTTCCTCAGTATCCTGATCCACCGGAACTGCTTTGTCACCAGACTCACCAAGCAGCCTCCAGGCATCTGATGCGCCCTCAGGGATTCCAACGATGTCAATTTCCTGCACAGGAGCCCCATATTGCTCACAAAAGCACTCCCGGGTGGTGGACAGCACCCCGCCTCCGTTCCCTGTGATTACAGAGAGTATGGAAACTATTGACTGGCATACCTGAGTGTCTTCTGTCAGGGGAGTGTCGGATTCTTCTGTACCCCCCAGCACATGGCCCCACTTCCGGGCAAGGGCGCTGGGGTGCATCTGCAATGCCTGCACCGGCTGCGGCGCTGACATGGCGGTGGAAGCAGCCGGGGGCACAATGCCAGGGGGCGGCTGTGCCGGAGTGGCAGCTTCAAGTCTGGGAGTCGTCGGCATGGTCTGCGCACCAGCCCCCTCTGATAATAGCACCTCCGGCTTGCTTTCCGCCTGCTCACGCAAGACTGGACTCCCTCTTAGCATTGTGTACATTGTAGACCAGCTCAGGCTGAGCTGGTCTACAATTCTAGGAAAACTTGAGGAGCCACTTTGGAGCATCACAAAGATTCCCCCACAGATGCGGAAGGATAGCACCCAACAGCGGGAGTGGCAGCGTTTGTCACCTGCCCTGTCACCCCCGGCTCGTGAGCAGAGGAGGCGACCTTCTGCGCAGGCACTGGTATGGGTACCCAGCGAGCAGCGGCGGGCCCCTCTGGTTGACTCCCAGGTATTGCAGCGCTAGAAGGTGCTGCCCTGACAGACTGGCCATGAAAGGTGTGGGTTCCTGCACCATTGAAGAAGTGTCAAAGCCTCCTTGCCACTCCACACACATGACGATGCTGGCAAATATTGGACCATTACAGAAGCGCGGCTGCATATCTGTGTTTCGAGGTGGAGAAGCGCACGGTGAATTTGGGCGCGCTTGGCCCTGTTCTCAATGAGGCCCAGTTCCTGCATATAGCGCTCCACGGCGCCCTGAAGCGGCCGCTCCGGCCCGCGGTTGACACGCCGAAGTGTCGCATTCCAGTGGTTCTTTACTGCATTGCATGTGCGGCCTGGCAGCATCTGCGCCACGCACGCCCAACGGCATCATCACAGTACATGCACACCCGTCGGAAACGGATCAGCGCCTCAGGGAGAGCTCCACTCAAGGCATCATGGAAACTCCGTCTGCATGAGCATTGGCAGGCAGCACTCACCTTCGCAATGTCTGCCCAGGCGTTCTTGTGGATGCGGTGCTGGACAACAAGCATTGCTTCCTCCTCCTGCGTCCAGGCGCCCTTCATAATGTCCGGCCGCAACTCATGGTTCCAGCGCTCGCGCAGCTGCTTCCCTATGCGCCCCTGGAAGTATGGCACCAGCCTGGACCAAGATCCCTCGCCATACTTTTCCACAAGCCTGAAGAAACACATAAATCTATCGATAAAAGCACGCTGGTGTGCACGAGTGAGTGTATTGGCAGCACTTGCATGTGTTGATCGATTTGAAAGTCTGTCACTTGCTCGGTCATGACTGCGCCCTGTGAATCCCTGCCTGCAAATTGAGACATCTACCATTGCGGTTACTGCTGTTGACCAGCGGTTCTGCCAGAATGGACCATCGCTGTTTCTGAAACAGGTATGAACTTGAGTTGCACTCTGTCTGTGACACAGCCCCTCAGGAAAGACACGGGCATATCAGACAGGCGCCAGGAGTATCCAAGCTTGTCCTACAGTGCAATATAGGTCGCATTCGCTGGTGCTGGTCCATAAAATTGAAGGAAAACCCTACACAGCGCAAGAAGTGTGTAAAGATATCTGTTATCACGTTGGCTTCAGCCTCACTCTTTAAGCTTGGCATCCTCCTCCGTTGTCCAGCCGCCTTTAATCTCCGCGACTGGATGGCGCCGCCTTCTCCGCCCAGACTTTGTGACGCCTGAAATTTTAGAGCTGGGGCCGGGTGAATTGGCCAGAGATCCCTCCCTCTGAGGCGTGCCGGGCTCCGGGTTGGGAGGTGAAATTGACGGTGATGGTTCTGCAACGGGTAGGGACGGCATTGCCACACTTGCCACCAAATCTGCATTATTGAGTTCCGGAGGCTGCGCGTGAGCCATTGTCCTTGAGAAACGCGCCCCGGGCACTGTACAGGAAGCCACCAAAAGAAGCCTTCAACGGAAGACGGTGTGATACGGCTTTCTATAAGGCCAGAGGAAGGAGGAAAACGATCACCACCTCCGCCATATCCTCTCTCAGAGAGCGATTGATAGATGGCTCGGTTACATAGAAACCCTACGTAGTATACACCTTTGAAGTCAATTCCGAGGGAGATGTTCTAGGGCAACATGTCAGTGTAGCCACATGTGCCTCCCAATATTTGCCTGGAACTTGGTCGCTGGAGCTGTTATTCTGTTTACATCTCTCCAGACAGAGAACAAGATCAGCGCCAGCGGTTCTGGTGGTCATCCGAGGTGGTTGAGTCTTTGCAGTCTAGATCCAATCTGAGGCATTCCAGTACACCTCGCAGAGGCATTTTGAGATCCCGGCTTCCTTTGTTGCAGTAGTTCTGATATGCTGTCCGAAAGGGCCACAACTTGAGTTGAAGAAAAGTTTATGATGCTAAGAGGGCTGACCCGTCTGCACTACGCTTACAAGGTCCAAGCTAAGCAGATTTCGACATCTGCCCCAAATCACAGTATTAATCAGCATTTGGGAGGCAGGAAGTTCTCAGGTTTTATCACACAGCACGGTGCCAGACGGCTCTTTTCAGACGGCCAGGCACCTTCACTGAGCAGCACCACAACTGCTAGCACTGCTGCCGAAGGGACCTTTTCCCAGCAATCAGAGGTACTGAAGGTGTCCCTGGTACCAGATGGCATCCATGGCCTGCACAGGCGTCTTGATCTGTGATCAGTATTGCAGAGGTCACCCCTGCCACTGCCCCTGGACAGGAGTTCATGGGGCCCCCTAAGCTGGTTATTTTTGGCGGCAACGGGTTTGTCGGGAGCCGAGTGTGCGAGGAGGCCTTTAAGACAGGATTAAGTGTGGTCAGCGTGAATCGTTCAGGGCCACCCAAGCAGTCAGCAGATTGGATCAAGGGCGTTGAGTGGGTCAAGGTAAGGGCTTCCCAATATTGCTGAAAATCGGACACTGTTCATCTGTATTAAAGGAGCAAATGCCTGCAGATGGTGTATGCAGGCAGATGTGTTTGACGTTGGATCATGGCGGGATCAACTGAATGGTGCCGTTGGGGTCATCAGCTGTTTGGGCGCATTTGGATCCAATGACTTCATGCAGAAGGTTTGTCATGAGGATCTCTCAAGAAAAGTCACTTATCGTTCCTTTGCTCTGACCAAATAGAACTCGCATGACTTTGGTGACCTGGTGTTCAGATCTGTGGAGATTCCAACATCACAGTTTTTAATGAGGCAGCACAGGCCGGCGTTCCTCGGGCTGCCTTCATATCGGTGCACGATTACGGCTTCCCAAGTGAGCACAACCACTGACAACACTGCTTGCATTTATCAGCAGCGCAGAGTGAGCTGGTTGTTGTGCTCAGCCTGCAACGGTTGTGGCAGGTGCAGTCTTGCCAGGGTACTTCCAGGGGAAAAAGAGAGCAGAGGAGGCGCTGGCGCTGCGCTTCCCACAGGGTGGTGTTGCGCTGCGGCCAGGCTTCATATATGGGACTAGGAATGTTGGGGGACTTGGCATCCCCTTGGGAGCCATCGGTGCGCCCCCTCAGTCAGGGGCATGTTCATGTTTGTAATTCGGCCACCCCGTGTGCTGGGACCGACCGGCACAGCAGTTTGCTATTGTCACGTTGTTTGTTGATGTGCAGGCTATCCGCTGGACAAGGTTCTGGGCGTGCTGCCCACAAAGTCTCTTGCGGGCATCCCTCTGGTAGGGGCAGGCTTTGTGCCCCCTGTCAGTGCACGGGCTGTTGCAAAAGCAGCTGTCACTGCGACAACAGATCCAGCAGTGGAGGCGGGCATACTTGATGTGTGGCAAATCAAGAAGTATGAGAGCCCTTGAAGTTCAGGGCTCGCATATGCATACTGCCAACTGCATTCAATGCAGTTGGCAGATTGGCTTTTGAGCAGTATCATATCATAGCATGATGCCAGCCTAGGTTGTAGAGTGGTTTTCAATGACAATTTGCAAAGTGATGACTCGATAAAAGGTGTGTAAATGTAGTTTTACTTGTACTGTTGTTGATCATGGTGCATGTAGGTTGCCGGCACCTGCAGCATACTACATAATCATTATATGATATCATATACTATAGCTAGTACTACTAGCCTGAGGCTAGTAGCCTAGTGACTCACTGAATATAGTGGCACTACTAGTAGTGGCACAAGCTTGGAGTAAATTTTCAAAAGTTTAAGCATGCGATTTTGCTGAAGGATAGCTGTTAATTACTCATAGGATACCTTTAAGAGGTATGATGGTAATCAAAACTGGAACACATCTTGGAGGACAACAACTGTTTTTGCAGCCCCAGCCAACACAGCCCGCGCGCGCGCTAGATTTTGAGCCAAAACAGGAAATATGGATCGATCCGAAATCGCCGAAGCTTTGAGAATCATTTAGGCTATGTCGAAGGCTGGAACAGCCCAAAAGGTGTAACAGTGTAGAACACATCGTGTTGAAGCAACAATACCCGCTTTAGTACGGATGTGATGTGTTGAAGCGAACCGAAGCAGAAACCGGGACACAACCAGCGGTGGCTATCAGTAAGCTTCAAAAAGAAGCGACAAGTTTGATCAAGTACTGTATCTTCCTTCAGACTTTGGCATCTGGGGCTGCTCGTGCTAGTCACAGCACAGTGTGTCCTTATCGGGGGCATACCTTCTAATCTTCCCCCATTCTGGGATATAGCTTCCACCAATGTGGTGGAAGCTACGGGGAGCTACCAATGGCTATACGACCATTCTTTTACGAAACCACCCTTACGTCTTTACTGTGAGGAGAGAGAGGACAGTCTCACAATCGAGAAAAGTTCTCGTCGGGATCTCTCTCAACATCCCTCGCAGCACGAATCATGGCTCACACGGCAGTCGTAACTGGAGCCACCGGGTGCTCGACGGGATCATGCTCCCCTGAAACCTACCCTTCCTGTCACATCAGAATTTGATTGATTGTTGCAGCACAAGGGTGCTCCTCAAAGTGATCGATGTTCTTACCTAACTCTTGTTGACGAGGTGACGAAGAATGGGCATGTGGAAAGACGGTCTTGGAACGTACTTGCAGGTACGTGGCGACAGAGCTGGTGAAGCAGCTCTTGGAAAAGGGATACATTGTGCGAGGGACTCTGAGAAGCTTGGCCAGCAAGGAAAAATATAGCCACTTGTTAGATTTAGGCAAAGCCCTGCCTGGCAAACTCACTCTTCATGAGGTGGGCACTTACATCGACGTGCATTTTTACCAGAGCCAAGCTGAGCTCAGAGGTCAGCAATGCCTTTCTGTACTAACTTGACAACTCGTTATAAATGCAGGCCGATCAGCACATATTGAGGAACCAAGATCATCCTCTAGCTGATAAAGAGCAGGCTTTCGGCAAATGACGCGCATGGAAGGATGAGCCTCCTACGTAATAAAGGGGCTTGCTGTACGGAAGACGTAGTCTGCTGACTTCACGATCTCATCAAAGGAGCCCTCGAAGGGATCTTGTAGATCCTGCAGTCAAGGGGACGAAAAACGTGCTGCAAGCCGCCGTCAAAAGCAGAGACACAGTGAAGCGCGTTGTGGTAACCTCATCTTTTGCAGGTACACACTTTATGTTTCTGTCCCCTGTTTTCATTTGGGTGAGGGACAAAACACTTATATAGAGGCACTGAAGCAACTTACCGCATGCAGCGATTGTGAAGTTGCAGAAGGGCCCGCAAAATGGCAGCCTGTTTACTGAAGAGGACTGGAACGATGAAAGTTCACTGACGGATCAACCATACCGATTCAGCAAGGTTGTGGGCATCATACTCTGTCCCAATCCTACTGACTGTTGCTGGCTTCTCAGATCAAACGCATTCTCTTTGTAATGATGTTTCACGCCTTCAAGTGGCATGCACGTGACAGACTGAAGCAGAGAAGGCAGCTTGGGCAATCTCCAAGCAGGAAGGCCTTGACTTGGTGACCATCAATCCCACACTTGTTCTGGGGCCAGTCATTGGCAGCCGCGCGGATGCTACATCTATCATATTGTTCAAGGTATGACCCGCCAAAAAAACAAAGGGGTCTTCATATGCCGAAGAGTTGGATCAAGCACAGTGCAAACATTTCAACAGCTGTGTATCACTGGAACTGGCCAGCTGATTGTAATGTAGTGTGCTGGGCTGACTGTCGTCTGGCTGCAGGATCTCATTGAGAACAAGGGCGAAAATATCATCCCCTGGCAGGTGGATGTGCGTGACATTGGCAGGGCCCATGTCCTGGCTGTGGAGGTGGGTGGCATCATAACCCCTGATTCCCATGTGCATCAGAGATATACATGCTGTCTCGCTGAAGCTGGATGAGTGCGTGTGCAGGAAGCCTCCGCAAAAGGAAGGTATATCGTCTCGCATCCGTCAACCCTCTCGACCAAGTATATTTCAGAGGTGCTGTCGGAGCGCTTTCCTCAGTACAGATTTCCAGCTGGCACGGATGCAGAAGCAAGTGATCGACAACAGCAAGGTACAGAAGGAGCTTGGGTTGCAGCTGTTGCCGCCAAAGTTCAGCTACATTGACATGGCCACCACTCTTATCCAGCGCGATATCGCCACGCCTGTTCCCAAGTAGGACACGCCGGCCAGCAAGGCGGGAGCTGTTTGGGACAGAGTGGTCATGCGTGCATTTTGACACCCCTATTGGGAGCACCATAGCTTTTGATGCTGATGCTATTCTGTAGTAGGTGTTGGGGTCACAGGTAGAGCTCCAAAATGATCCTGTTCGCTTGAGCTTGGTTTGACTTGTGTAAGCTTACATGAAGATTGGCTGGTTGGCGCCTGCCCATGGGAAAGATCAAGATGAGCGCTTTGGTAGTGTTGCTCTTGACTTGGTTGAGCGCCACCAAGGAGGAAGCGATATGTATACATGTGCATAATGCATAACAGAGCCGTCCAGTCAATGTACATTCCGGACTGATGTATACGATGCTCAAAGGCACTGTAACAGTGCCATGACCATGGGACCCTCCCAAAATACATTAAAATTCATGATTTGGCCATCGTCTTGTCAGTCAGAGACCATGAAGCTCTTATACTGCACATACTTGTCTTAGATCAAAAACGCACATGTGGCCATGCGCTGCATGAGACCAAGTCACAGCAATTTCATGTATTGTGGTTCCCAATCAGTTCCCTTGAAGAGCAGCCGCTCTCACAATTCCAGCTCCAAGCATGGGACACTGGAACATTCTTGATTTGTGCGCTTACATGGTACGCCCAGGCACTGGCTCCATGCGCTGAAACGCGGGCTTTTTGGCTTTGAGGATGCAGTATGTCAGCCAGTAGTTGAAGGCCAGCACACGAGCCTGTGCACGTGCTGTCTTCGCCACAGAGCTATCGCTGAACCCCAAACGCTGAAGCACCTGTGTTCCACAAGCGCATGATGTAGCATCACAGCAGAATTTACTGACCTCCGCTTATGGAAAGCTGCAGCACCGAAGCACACTGCTGCTGCTGGGGCAGATCATCATCCTCACCTGCTCCCCTTTCAGAATGTCACCGGCGCCGTCAGCGCTGACAGGCTCAAAGTCCAGGCCAGGGAACTCGTTGTCGCAGAGGCCCTCAAAGGCATGCTTGATGAGCGACACTGAAGGAATCCAGCGCAGTGCACGCGGCACGTTGCCAGCGTTCACATAGTAGCCCCCAAACTGCACAGCAGGCCATGCAGCTGTCAGCAGCAGCTCAGCATGGTTTTGCATGGCAAAGTGCTACTCAGTTTCCATCATTACTACTTTCTATTGTTCTCACATGGCAACAACATGTCATCTTACCACAATGAACAAGACCATGATGCCGGGCCCGATCGCCAGCGCTGCATCTGTTGAAGGGGCGAAGGAGCCCACGGCCAGTCCTAGCGAGGTGGCCGTGAAAGACTCCAGAGTCAAAATCCCGCAGAACTTTGCAAACCTGCGCACAATGACCAAAATTGACCACTCTCCCACATCGCTGATTGCAGAGACAAGCTTGTCGACTTGATTCGCAACTGCCTTTCATGCATCATTGTCAAAGCTGACACATGCTTGACATACACTTGATACACCTCGATAGTCTGCTGGCAAAGTCCATACAGCTTTGGGAGCACAGGTGGTGAGAGATGAGGCATCCTGTGGACCGCATCCTTCCCCAGCAGTAGTTGTGGGTGAGCGCGCGCCTGGACATTTTGGGGTGCAGTCCGGTGGCGGGGTAGACAATGGCGGCGAAGAGCAGGGGAAACAGGGCGCCGATGGGACTCTCAGCCGCCAGCTTGGCGGCAAAGTAGGGCGCTGTGGCATAGCTGCCCTTGGCGCGCTCGCGCTGCACCAGCACGCGCTCCTTGGGGAACACGTTCAGCGTCTTGATCAGAGATGACATCGCTGCATTAATAGCGCCCACCTGCATGCACAAGGCCCCTGTTATGCAAGCCGTGTGTGGATGGGACCTTCCTGGATCACACCAGACCGCCGGTGGCTTTTGTTTCAGTGAAAGACACCACAAAAATGGGAGCTAAAGCAGCATGTAGTCAGGATCGTGCTGTTCTAAATCACGATGCCTTCCCTTCACTTCCAATATCGTACCCCTCATTAGGATTTTCCGAAACAGTCTGATAAGTTGACATGCACACAAGCTGCTGATAGCGCTCAAAATTGCTATGGTGGGCATCACATCTGGCTGACGGGGCACACCTGCATGAGGCCCATCCTGTCTTGGATGGATGTCTGGCTCCGCCCCATGCGCCAGAAGATGCCGCCAAAGATGATGGCTGAGGATACGTTGCTCATCGCCCGCGCTACATTGGTTGCCTTGTCCCTGCTGATCTGTCGCCTGCATACATTGGACGTGACAGCTTTCTTGTCGCATGCTTCCACACACTTGGGCAACCTAAGCCCATAGTTGAATGTGTAATCAGAGGGTGCAGGATGCACTTTCTGCAATAGTGCAGCAAATGACAGGTTTGGGGGGAGGTCAGGCAAGCACCATGAGCGCTTGAAGAGCAGTTTTACTTGCTCCGGCCAGCTGCATGGGGTTTCATCTTCAGGAGCAGCAGAATCGGATGCCGCAGGCAAAGACACGCTGCTGGGTGTGGACTCATCTGACGTCGCTACATTCTTGAACGCAGCCCTCAGCTTCTCCACTCGCTCCCTGTCAGATACTAGCCTTACTTGTGCGCATGGACTGGACCCCATCTCTAACACAAAGACATGCTGCACAGGTGCTTGATTTGAGGTACAGGACTGCCTCCTCTCATGCAATACAATATGCAATAAAACTCACCGAGACTCCTTCTCAGCAGTTGAAGAAGATGAGTTAATGGAAATGAGGTCAGCAATGAACTCTGCTGGATTGTAATTTGCAGGAATTGGATGGCCCTGCACTGCCATTTCATACTGGTCATGGAAATGCTTATCTGCTGCAAATGGACATGATATTGCACATTGACAATTGCTCAACAGCACGGATCAGCAGCAGGAAGAGGGAAGAGATGCACACCAGAGATTCAAAATGGCTAATGACTCCCTTGGCGGGACCACTGTAAATAATACTCCCCTCAGAAAGCAAGAGCAAATCGTCAAACATGCTGAAGATGGAAGAGCGCGGCTGGTGGATCGAACATACAACTGTTTTCCCATCCATAGCCAGGTCCTTCAGCGTCTGCATCACCTGCTCGACAGCCATGACATCGCATGAGTATGGTGCAGTCTGTCAAAGGCTGCACAACCTTGCATATTCACCAATTTCAAACTGCCCTGCCTGCACATTGTGAGGCTGCAGTGTGTAACTAACTGCAAGCCACGGACAGGGGATATCTACCTTCTCTGCTTGGAAGGAGTCCAATCCAGTTGTAGGCTCATCAAGAAACAGCAGCATGGGGCTGCCCAGCAGCTCACAGCCAATGCTCAAACGCTTCTTCTCACCCCCAGAAAGACCACGCTTCTTAGCATCACCTGCATACATTCCTCTGTCTGGTGACACCTTAACATGATGTACAACTTGCTGCATATTGCATGTGGCCCAGCCTTGAAGGCCAGCAATAAGCCCGCCAAGAATGGAAGGACTTACCGACAGGTGTATCAGCAGATTGGGTAAGGCCCAGGCGCTGGATGAGATCCACCACAGCAGCCTCCTTTTCCTCAGCGGACATGTCTTTTGGGAGCCTGAGTGCTGCTGCCATGTTCAGTGTCTCCCTGCAGATGCACCCCTTTAAAAACCATTGTTGTCATCATTGATTTTATCACATATAGCATGGGTGACCTGAGCTGGGATGTTGACATACCTGACATTCAGCTGGGAGTAGAATAAGTCCTCTTGCTGTACATACCCTTGCTTGTGGTCGCTCTCACAACGTGGCGCTCCATTCACGGTGACATTACCTTGCAGTTCCATTCCTGCAGACATGGCGCACCACACATCTGATAGTTCTAAAGTCGCAGTGAGTCGCGTAAGCTAGAACTGGCCTTTGCCCAGATCAACCAAGGCTCTCTGGCACCCTCTTACACTCACCTTTGGTGGACGGGACTTGACCAGCCAGTGCATTCAGCAATGAAGTCTTTCCACCTCCTGAAGGGCCCATGATTGCTAGAAGCCTGCAGTTGCAGACTAGAGATTCTGTAGATAATTTCTTGCCGAACACAGGGGCATTGGGGGATATACTATTGGGTCAACTGGCACCTTCCAGGTTTAGCAGTCCCAGTGATATCGTTTAGAATCGTCTTCTTCAATCCTTTCTTGTTTGTGATACTGCATCGGACGTCCGTGAATTGCAGGTTGACCTGCTGTCTTGTGGATCCACCAGTGGTTACAGTGCTAGCGTGTCCAGGATCTGGACCCAGCTTCTTGTGCCCGGACCGTTTTCGTTTAATCTTACGGAACAGTGCAATTGAAGCGGTCCCAAGCAGCACAGGTATTTGATGTTGAGGCAGAGCTATGACTGCTGCACCTAGTATGAAGTCCAATATGCCACCACCCATGACACCCTCTCTGACCGACAACTGCTACAGTGAGACAACAAGTTGATGATATCTGGTTTAGGACCTGTTGCACGCAGTGGATTTGATAGAATTCCTCTCAGCGATCATCATTGAAAGCCTGGGTGACGTGATGTCACTGACATCGACGTCATGCTTACTGTATGGAAGAAGTGGAAGAGTCAATTTTAACTCAGTCAAATTATAAGCTGCTCCTCTCTGTGTACAGGAACTCGCCTTGCTCAGTTGTATACGCCTACGATCTCACACTAGCCATATGATGCTACATATAATCTTCATCATCTAGATTGGACTGTAGTTAAGAGACAGCATCGGGTTCTCGTCTGTTGTGCAACAACGCCACAGTGAAACTTTAAAAAGAGATCGTCGGAATGGACGATGTAGCTTTGCCAAGAGGTGTGAGTTGTTCCCTGGTCATGTGCCTCTATTGCTGGTCTCCTGGGTCTGAGTGTGCAAATAACAGTGAGTACGATCATGTCCCGATGGTTCCTGTGCGACACAGCTACTGTGGAGAAGATCGTCAAAGAGGTCTTACCCAAAGACATGCGCCTGGGGACTAATACCCTCGATATGCTGCTAGAGTGTTGCACAGGTGACTCACTTCATGAAACTTTGTCCCTTCCGTCGCTGTGCAAACGAGGGGGCAACTACAGACTGAAAATGCACTCGGGATGTTGCAGAGTTCATACAGCTGGTCTACACAGAGGCGAATACTATGAGTGAGGAGGAGAAGAAGTCCACCATCAACCCAGAGCACGTTGTGCGCGCTCTTGACAGCCTGGGCTTCAGCTCGCTCTTGGACGAGGTCAATGCCTTCTTGAAGGAAGTCAAGGACACTGATCAGAAGAGAAGTGAGCCCTCTTGCCCGGTTCCTGCCTATTTAGCAGCCAAGCATGGGCAAAAGCCAAATGTTTTAAGAAGTTGTCCCTGCAGGTCTCAAACGACAAGACAGCAAAGCAGCGGAGCATAATCAGATGAGTGAGGAGGAGCAGGTGTGTTCACGGTCATTCTTCCACTGTTATAATGGATGCCATAATGATGAGCATTATCCATCTTTCTACAAGTGAGCCCTCACATGAAACACTGGTGCACTGTGCAGATAGCGCTGCAGAAGAAGCTCTTTGCCGATGCACGTGCACGCACCCTCTCGTGTGCTTTGCCAGAGTCTGCCGTCACTCCAGATCTTCCTGCCACAGCCTGATCCATATCATTTTCCATTGACTAAGCGACCTCCAACACCCGGTTGCCAACAGTGTTGTTGCCCTGTGGCCTGGCTACTCGTTTAAAAGGCCAGTGAGATGGGATTCAAATTAGTATGCCACTTTCTTGACGACCTGTCGTGCAACAAATGTTTTTGTTCTTGAGCGGTATCAATCAGTACGGCATGCTCCTTCAGAACGAGCTGTAATGCAAACACAATGACATTGTGTGGAAGAACTGCTTGCCTTTCCATGTCGGTGGGTTGGACTAATCACAATCCTAATCAGTCACTGTGGCTCAGGCGCATGCATGCCAGTTGGTAGCCATGACGATATGACCAGTGGGTATATCTTACGGAAGTACTTCCGCCCTGGGACTGATCATCATCTGCCCTGATTGTAGGTGTGTTTATGCTGCCCGTGCCCCTTGCCATACTTGACTGCATGTATGCAATGTATTAGTAATCTGTCATGCACCTGGGCCGGTAGGACTCCTACGGGCCCAGGTGTAGACAACACAAGTCGGACTTTCATCATCATCATGATGAAGATACCAACTTGCCCACTGCCAGTGGCAGTGGTCATTGAATAATTGTCTACACTCGTAGATCTAGAGTTTGTCGTGCTGAGGCAGCCTTTCCTCTTTCTGGCGCTCGCACATCCTGGATTGTCTTGCATCTCTTGGTCTTATGAAGCAATGATATACACTGTATGGCATATATCATATACGTGATGTACAAACAGTGTTCACCTCTCACAACTTGTGCTTGAAGCACTGACACCTTAGGTCAGTTGCCTATCAAGTCAGTCAGTCATTCAGAAGAAGAAGAAGGTCATACATCATTCCAGCCGTCTAGACCTATTTTCAGCCGTCTAGGGCTGATTCAGGTCTTCAACGGCCTCGACCTTGCAGAGTGTCAGCTTCCATTAGCTTCCAGGGTTACTAAGAGGCCGTGTAAGTAACGTAATCACCCATAGCCACAATAACAAGCATTTTTGGCAGAAAGGGACTGAAAGGAAGCTTCCAGGACTTGTAAGCCAGTTCGAGAAAGATGTCTGCCGCCAAGTCCATGGGAGCTGTACCGGAAAACGCGAATGAGCGTAAGTTTCACGCCTGATGTAGAGTAACCCCGGCCCACAGGGGTCGACTACGATGATGCGCTTAGTACACTTGTTTGAACTGTTCTGATTGATTTGTGATTGTTGTTGCTTCCAATCTAACTTTCCTGATGTATTTTGCGGTACTGTGCAGTAGTGGACTAGTCTGCACTTCTCTAGAAATGACAACTTCGTGCTGGGAATCTAGCAGATGCTGAGAGATAGATGCTCAGTGTATGTATATACGTACAGTATTGTAACCTCTGACGAGTCTGGGTGGCTGTTTTGCAGATTGTGTGGGACCAGAGAGTGAGCAAGCAGGTAAAGCAGACTCCTGCGCAGGTTGCCCCAATCAGGCAGCCTGTGCTTCAGGGCCGAAGGGCCCAGATCCCGACATTCTGGCGATTGAGGAGCGGCTGCGAAACGTGAAGCACAAGATCCTTGTGCTGTCTGGCAAGGGCGGGGTCGGCAAAAGCACCTTTGCCACGCAGCTAGCTTTCGCACTGGCTGCTAAGAAGCTTGAGGTGATTTCTGCAGCAGTGGAGCTGAACTTGTCTCCCTCAGCTGCATGGCAACCAAATCATTATCTTCTATCTATTATCTTGTCTGTTTATTTCATACTGACGACGTTGTATGGCAATAGGTGGGTCTGTTGGACATAGATATCTGTGGGCCAAGCGTGCCCAAGCTTGTGGGACTGGAAAACGAGGAGATTCACCGTAGCAACCTGGGCTGGTCACCTGTGTATGTAGAGGATAACCTGGCTGTCATGTCCATCGGCTTCTTGCTGCCAAACCCAGACGATGCAGTCATCTGGAGGGGCCCCCGCAAAAATGGCCTCATCAAGCAGTTCCTCAAGGTGCCCTGCACTTTATGCTGCTCATGCAGAGTGTCACTTTGCTTGGTGCCAAGGTTGCTGTGCGTCAGAGGGCTAACTTATCATCACGGCGTGGGTGGCAGGATGTGCACTGGGGAGATCTGGACTACCTTGTTGTGGACGCTCCGCCAGGCACCTCGGATGAGCACATCTCCATTGCCCAGTTCCTGAAGGGCGCAGATGTGGATGGAGCAGTCATTGTGACGACGCCCCAGGAGGTGTCCATCATTGATGTGCGCAAGGAAGTCAACTTTTGTCACAAGGTGCTGCAGCCCTGCCCTCCGTTCCCCATCTGATGAGCAACTCGTTGCCAGTGCTTGTTTGTATCTTGTTGTTTCACCCAGAAGTGCAGATGTAGCAATTCTTGCCTGATGCCTATATCAGACACTGTGATGAGCTGCTTATCGGAGGAATGTAGCACTGATGTGCACGTCCATGCCGAAGGTGGGCCTGAAGGTGCTGGGCGTTGTGGAGAACATGTCGGGTCTGCAGCAGCCGGTGGACAGTGTGCGCTTCCTCAGTGTCCCTGCTGACCCTGCACAGAAGCCAGAGGATGTCACGGCGGCTGCCCTGGAAGCCCTGCGGAATGTGGCGCCGGGTCTGAGCTGCCTCATCGTCCAGTCGGACGTTTTCAGGGCCACCAAAGGCGGAGCGGAGAGCATGGCAGCCAGCATGGGTGTTCCCTTCCTTGGTCGTGTGCCGCTTGACCCCGCCCTTAGTCTGGCAGGTACAGCATTTATCTTTTCCTGCCTCCTGCAGCTTTCAGCACACGCATGGTAAAAAGCTCATGATCTGGCTAGCTGGGAGAAACTGTGAGCAGTAACATGCCTCTTTGCTGGCTTGTGGGGGGCAGAATTGAAGGCAACCTGATGTGGTGACCTTAGTGACACCTCATCCATCATCCTTCACCCCTCATCCCTCATCAAGGGATGAAGTGTCACCATGGTCACTGCATCAGGTTGACCTCAAATGAGGCGTCAGCATTGCTACCCTTGAAAGCCTTGTCGATGATGTGGCTTGAGACGTTGAGTAGTCCGGTGGGATTGGGTGCAGGTGAGGAGGGGCGGTCTGCATTCGATGGGGAGGCAGGCGCCATGTCAAGCCGAGCAGCGCTGCAAGGCATCATTGACCAGCTTGTTGCAAAAACGGGTGGTCTGAAAGGGAACATTAGTGCCACTGTGAATGGCCATGCTGGCCACGTACAGTGAAGTCCTGGGTAGGGTGCCAGCATATATCTATATAGATCTTGAGAATGCAAGAGTACTCTTGAATGAGAATGCAAGACTAGTCCATCAGGATATGAGGAGAAAAAAGGTAGTGCCAACCCCAGGTGAACAAGTATACGCTGCCTTCAGTATGTACCTGAAGCAATATGCATATAAGCCTTAGGAATTCCGATCAGAATTCGAATTTGAAGTGATTCAGTAAACCCAAGTTGATGGAACCGACCTGCCGCTTTGAATAGTGATCAGAACAGAGTCATGAAAACTCACACATATGCAGGCTGACTGCTGACACACAGCTGTATTTGTATTCTTAGGAGAGCTTGTAAGCATGCTTGACAGCTATGCTTTGCTCTACTGGCATCCCTTGGCGACAAGGTGCAACTTGCACTTGAAGTCATTTGACCTACAGTATTAGTAGGCATGTCGCATCAGAAGGTCCGAGCCATATATTGGGGTGTGCAAAATCCTCAATTCAATTTGACTTCTTGTCTCATTTGCAATACCAACTGATGACACATGTCCAGTAGGCAGTGTTGTCTGTTCTCGTGGAGCACTCCAGCATGCGCACACAGACGCCATGCCGTCACTCATTGATTATGTGAAACAGGCTGACTGGCTGGCTGCACTGATGATACACAGATGGCACATGTTCTACTTGTAGGACCCCACTACCGATCACCAATGGCAGCCAAAGTCCTGTGGTGGCAAATGAACAACCACTCGAAATAATACTCAAGATACACAAGCACATGCATGAGTGCATGAGAGTGGAAAATGTCAAACATCGACCCGGGCTTCCACTTCTCCGGAACGTTCTTGGTGCAAACTAAAGCGCTGAGACCAAGACAAAGTACAACTCCAAAGAATAGTGCTGTCGAGCGCCCCATCGTGCCTCTCTGAAGTTCAGCTACGCATGCAGCAAGCATCGGGAAAGTGTGACCTGCAGCAGAAGTCACAACATGCTCAATAGCTCCATAACACTGCTTTGGCTGGTGCTTCAAACATCTTAAAATTTGACACTGACCATGAAACAACACTAGAGAGCATGAGAGGCAAGTTTGACCTGCACACATGCCGCCAATGTCAAATACTATCTGCTGACGTGGTATATCTTTTATTTGCCGCAGGATCATCGTTGACGTTACACAGAATGCGTAATCGGCCAGTAGCGCCACTAAATAGAGTCTGTATACTGCTGTGGATAAGACAGGCCATCCTATTGCTGCTCCTCTGAAGACTGTGAGACACCCTGATGTTAGTGTAGTCTAGGCAGCAGGTCATGACTCGGATGTTAATCCGGACCAGACACTTGCAACTGCAAGAGTGTGTCTTTTTGCCCCCGATGTGTATATATGTCACCTGATGCTGTAAAAATGAAGAATACGTCCAGCTGTCTCCAGAAATCCCTTTCCTTCAAGGAAATGCCCACCCACAGGCTGCAACAGAGGGAGAATGGGGCATGGAGTGTCCCAGACAAGTAGAACAAATCAAACGCCTCAAACCAGTTCGAGGCTGGAGCATCCCATCTCAATGTGCCCCATCTGCTTGCAACACCGCATCAGGCAGACCTCACGGATCATCATGCACAGTGGCAGTTATCGTGTACCACAAGAAGGTGCGTTATGCTGGTGGTGTTGCTTCCCTTTGCAATCTTGCACAGATCTATTAAAAGCTTACCTCGATTGCAAAAACTGAACATTGACGAATACCAATGAAAGTATTGTAGTCCAAGCATTGAAGGTTTCGTTAGTGCAGCTAAAGAGAGTGCGTTTTGCTGCTTCAGAACGCGTTCCTCCTGCAAGTTGACACAGAAAGCCTTATCAAAGGGTTCAGAAAATCTGTGGGGCTATTCAAGCAAGGGTACGGCAGCACAACGTACCCACAAGATATGACCCCAGAACGTAGTCTTTCTTCAAGTATCGAGGTGCCTTGTCTCTTGACACCAAGACGCAGTGACTGTCCTGGAGCATGTAATTATAGTAAGAATCAGCTCAGGCCACTATCTCGCCCGAGAGGTGTGAGGGCCCTCGCCAAGGGGAAACCTAGCGACCAAGCAGCAGGAGAAGGTCAGAGGAAGCTGCCCGCCTGCCCAGATTCGGGCTAAGTGCAGTTACTCACCGGCCTATTTTCCGAGACTTTTGTGTGAGACGTCCGTGGTTTTGGAGCGCCTGAGTCAGTAGTGTTCTCAGGGTACAACATAATCTGTGTGATCCAGCCCTTCAATATGACCGATCCAGCTCGGAACCGCCCAACTGCGCTGGTGCATTCGATCGAGAGCACCGTGCCTGATGAGATGTGAATGTCTTACCAAGTGATGGCAATGCAATTAGCGTCAACTTTCTGAACTCTAGTAGGATCAATATGGTGGGGTCCCTGCTCCGACGTCTGGGTCTATCAAGACCCATGTCTAGACAAGATGATTATGAAGCTCTGCTGACACATGAACATCCCATCCCGCGTGAGACTGATGAGGACAGCGCCCATGATAGTTTGATGGCTTTCCACAGCGCCAACAGCAGAGCAAAAAGGTCTTGGCTCATTCTTGATTCTGCGGGCAAAATAAGCCAGCGCAGGGTAAGAGCAACAGCCCTGGATCTGATCAGGAGCCCATGCAGAAACAATGCAACATTGCAACTTGCGGTTTGAACACTTCTGTATGCACAGGTGGATAAGCACGACTTGTGCACCAGGCTCTCACTGCCTATGCGCGATCTTAGAATCTTGGACCCCACAGTGATGACCTCCCAATCGCCATCCTCCATCTTCATCCGAGACAATGCCATCATCTTCAACATTGAGAGCCTCAGGATGCTGGTTGAAAAGGATGAGGTGCCATGGCCGCATTCTCAGCGCATGCGTGCTGTGCTTGCGACTGTGTTTCGAGGACAACACCCTGTATAGGCCTGCCAGTGTGATCCTACTGTTTTTGCCTACAGGTCATTCTTTTGAGCTCACCTGTGAGTGGGCAGCCACTGACAGCCTCTACCAGCCCAACGCCCGAGGACCCATTTGTGAAAGAGCTGGCAGCCGTGTTGGATCCGTTAGAAGCTGCCAGGTCCCACAACAGCTCCCGAGTTGAGACATTCCTGCCCTATGAGCTCAGAGCTCTTGAGCATGGCTTGGCAACCGCCGTGAGATCCTGGGAATTCGAGACGCTTGGGCTCGAGAAGCGCACAGTTCCGGTTGTCAAATCGCTACTGAACAAGGCACGAATTGTGTTACTTATATCTCTCAGGTTGAATTCTTTGACTGCAGCAACACTTCAGTATCGAGCTGAACTTTTGCTTTTGTGGTGTCAGCTATCCAGGCACGAATTGGGGAAGCTGAGGAGTTGCAAGGTCGCTATCCGTAAGATGCAGGGCCGACTAGTAATTGTTCGCAAGGTATCTTGTCGGTGGCTGTATCATGCATGCCTGAAGAAGCTGACAGTATTGTAGTTGGTACAATAGTAATTATCCGGAGGCACTACAGGCGCTCAATGATCTGTTGGAGGATGACGAAGACATTGCTGCAATGTATCTCACTCGAAAAGCAGCAGCCAAGGCAGCTGCAGCTGCCCGCGCTGAAAAGAGAGCAGATGCCTCTCGAAGTGCATCACAAGATGACGAGCTGCTCGTTGCTGATGCAGAGGTGCACATGTCCTCCTTGCACACGTCCTCCTTTTGCCGACCTTTTCTTGTGAAGTGTATGACAAATTTCTTTAGTTATTTATTTTTCCTGTTGAACAATTTTGGGAACACCCACAATTCGTTGATGTAGGATGATGAGCCTCAGCAGAGCCACGGACGAGACCTACCCCTGCTCAACATTCCTATTGCCACTGATCGCACAACTTCTGCACCACCGCCAACGTCCGGGACTCAGGTAATTTGTTGCGAGACAAAAAGGCGGCCTTTGCTCGGAGCATTGCAGGACGGCCAGGGCGACGGTGCTGCACCACTGGTCCATGATGCTCTTACTGTGCGCCACAGGTACCAAAGCTGTCCAGCGCACCTTCAGCCCCTCCTTCCCAGTTCCCCTCGCGCGAACAGGTGCAGGTCCCAGCATAAACCTCATGCCACACCGCTTTCATGCCTGAGACATGAACATAGCCACACAAGAAGCGCACTCCTGCTTGAGCTTGGAGTGAGAGCATGCCAGGTTGATGATGCAGGCTGACAGCAGAAAGACTGGCAGAGCACTCTGGGGCCATTTATCCAACATGCGGCTGGCACAAAAGCTTATCCAGGCTCTCCACACCGAAGACATCACAGATATCTCTGCCTGCGAAAATCTGTTGGAGTCTTACTTTGCTCAGGCGTGCCTCAAATGCTCACTCTTCCTTATACACAGACAAGCAGATCACTTTGACAGATTGGTGACCAAGGATGCACGGCATTGGGGCTAGGCATAAGCTTCAGTAATTGCTGCAGGTGGACTTTCTGGTCAATCGGCTGAATGCCCTTGAAGAGCACATAAGAAGTGCTGAGGACCAGCTGGCCCTGGAGCTTGATCACAGGTTGGCGAGTCCTCCTGCAGAGTCATTACAAGATGTGCATATGATGGCCTGCTTTGCTGCATGTTCTCAAGTGATCAATGTGCTGCATCAATCATGCTGCAGGCGCAATGAGCTGGTTGCACTGGACCTGTTCCTTACTGCTGTGGCCACCGTCTTTGCATTTGTAAGCATGGTGGTGAGTCGGATGTCCGCTGTGGAAAGTTCTCCAACACTTTCCTTTGTCATTGCTGCTGGTGACGAGGTTTCAGAACCACGTCTGACTACTTGGTGCAGGGTGGGCTCTTCGGCATGAACTCTCCTCTGCCTCTCTGGTTCCAGGAATCCATGGTGCGCTTGCTCATCTCTCTGTATGAAAATAAATTGCCAACCGAACACTGTGATATAGCTGAAATCACATCTGCAGGTGCATTTCTGATACAAGCTGTTGCAGGCTGCTTTCCCCTTGACGTGCCTGGTGACCTGCGTCGTCGGCGTCTTCCTTTTCATAGGTCCGTGACAAAGACGCTTCTCATCTGTGCACTCTCAGTCTTGTACTTCCATTTTTTGAGTTCTGTTCAGTGGAATTCATTCATACGAATGTCGGCATAGGCTCTTCCTTGAGCACTGCTCCTTGGCGAGCTTGGCATGGATGAATATTACATCTGGTATGCTTTCTGCAGGTTTTGTGGTCTATGCCCGCTGGAAGAGACTGCTCTTCATTCCTGATCTACGCCTGGATGCTTCTGCATCAGCCGCGTAAAGGCGAGCTGTTCCGAACCGACAGCATGCATGGCACATTAATTTTTTAGTATAGACCAATTAAAAGAAATCCTTAAAAACTGGGAGAATCTGAACCAATTTTTGGTGGCATGATGCTTCTTGCAAAGGATGCGGGGATCCTCAAGCTTTCCGCACAAGGAGTTATCTGTACAGATCTGCATCGGACCAGTGTCCTCTTGCACTCATGTATTGGCAAATTTCATGAACTATTCATGAATTACTCATGTTTAATTGAACAGTCTATGACCTCTATGACATTCCCGCCAACAGGCTTGCTGAATTAGTTGCCCTGTGGGCAAACATAAATTTTCAATTCAAAAGATATGACTTTCTTATAACAAAAAGTATTTGGATGGTAATTCCAACTAATTTTGCAGATCTGCTCAAGAGCCCACATTCTGTGTGCTAAAACTAATCTAACAGGAGTAACAGAGCAGTATTCTCACTGCAGCACAGGATGCAATATCTAAATACGTTTCTCAAGCGCTTGCTAGCACTGGGAAACCTCCCTTATAAATGGCATTCCAAAAGTTTGCGTGACATGTTCTGTTGTTCGTCAGAGCTGTGCAACAATACCATTCAAGATGTCCTGCGAGGTGCAAACCTATGACAGCACCACAATAAAGCCAATGCCCTTTTCAGGGCGACAGCTGACACATCGTGCCAACACACACGGCAGAAAAGAAGTTCCATGGGTAAGAGGGCCTGGCCATTTTCAGGTGCGGAAGACCCTGATCGTGCGGGACCTTGTGCGGCACAAGGGGCACCGCACCAAATTGATGGCGCAGTGCTCGCACACACACATGTGGCCACACGCCTGGAACACTGTGTCTGCCTCCCTGTCAATGCAAACCGAGCACAGGTCATGGTCACGCACTCTCTCCTCCTCCTCGTGTCTGTGTGGTCCTGGCCTCGCAGTCCTGTTCCCGTTGGCATGCACACCATTCTGCTCCTGCAGCAACCTGCGTCTCCTCGCCTCTGCATCCAGCCTCTTCCTGCATGTGTTCCATGAGTTCTTTTACATGTACAGGTAAACATCGCATCAGTTTTCTGCACAAACGAAAATCCTGGTAAGAGCCAAGGTAATGAAGTTGCTGACCATCTGGACCTCGCTAGAAGGGGATATGGGAGTCCTGGATACAGGGCCCAGCAACGTCATCGATATATTGTTTCAGTCAGGCGTGCAGTGACTTGGGGCCGACCTTATTTTGCGGCGGTGAAGGAATCTGCAGGCGCCCTGGATCACTTTGATGGTGATCAGGACGGTGCCCACACCGATGAAACAGTTGGCCACAAGCTTGCATGTCCGCGACACCCTATTCAGGGACGCTATGATCTCCGGCAGCTTCTCATATGACAGTATGAATGGGCCACCACCCTGCGGCGCCTGTTCCAGCATGCAGATCAACTCGCACCCTTTCACTTCTAAATCCTGAGCAACATGCAAGTTGCAAAAATCAGGCAAGGTGCCTTGCAGTTCGCAATGACACACTGCCAGATCCGGAACTTGCAAGCCAAGAAAACCAGGAAGGGGTACATCCCACTTTACAGCACTGGCCAGAATGACATATTTGCCCCCTGCGTACTCCACACACGCCACTGCTTCTCAACCCACATTCAGGGCAAGTATTCAGCTCATTCCCTGCCAGAAGAGGTGCAGGGCAGCTGCACCTGGAGAACCAGGATGGAGTGCGGGTGGCCAAGGGAGATGGCGCCCTTGCAGGCGGCAGTGTCGGCAGAGGAGGCGGCCAGCTCGCCGATGGCAGTGATGGTGGCCCCGACAGGCAGAATGCGCTCCTTGTGGCGCTGGCCCAGCACTCGCCAGCCCATCAGCTGGTCCAGCGCCCGTTGTGTCACTCCCTTCTCTGCCGGCGTGAACATGTCCCCTGCGCCCGTCATGCAGAGCATTGCGTCATGTCAAATTCATGTTTGCGCCACCTGTCTACAACCCCTACTTCAACCGGTATGTTGACCTCCCAATCCCCCGGCACTATTGTTCCCGCTATTTATTTTTCGATACACTCGAGCTGTTGCTCCCATGTGGCCACCCTTCGCAGGTTGGTTGCAGCAGTTGTCCACCATGGAAATGGAGCACCACCATTGTCCGGGATCCTGTGCAAGGTCCTTAGGCACTGGTGATGATGTGAACCCATTCGAACATGGTGGCATGAAGGCATAAGTATCTGCATATGCAGGATGCACATGGCAAGCAGAACTCCACGGAGGATGAGGAGACTGTTGAAGAGGAGACTGTTGCCACACCAGCCAGCTCCAAGTGGAGGCGACGCGCTAGGCGGCTCTGGATGACTGGCAGGCGCACATGGGAGGCGTCCTCGAGGCACCATGGGGCCTCTCGCCACGTCTGGCGCACAACGTGTTGGTCACGCACCCACTCCCCGCTGTTTACCTGCCGCATGAACTGCTGCTCCTCCCTCACCTGGGCCCAAAAACGGACCCACATTTTCAGTCGTGAGTTGAAGCTCCACCAGAGCCATCTCCAACCACCTTGGTCTCCAGAACACAAGGCTACGCGGTTGCGCAACATGCGGGGTAGTATTGCACAGAAGAGCTGGCTTGTCTTCAGTGACGATAAGTTAATGGAGGCCACAGCCAAGGTGAGACAGCCAAGTGAAGTGAACCTAAAAAGCAAGGGTGTGCCCACACCTCTGCTATTGCAGCATTCCTTCCAACTAGCTCGCATTTTAACGGAGCGTCCGTCCATACTTTTCCACTGACAGCGACTAGGACTGGCAAATGCTTCGCCTTGCTCTTCAGATCTGCTCGGAAACGAAGCAGAAACAGAATTCACAATTGACATAGATGGAAATTTTTTTAGCTACAATGTGCTGATAGAATAATGGTACTACGATCGGGCCCTTCGTTTGTTCACTCCTCAGCACTGTTCTATGCAGAGGCTTGCCTGATATCCTGTCGACCTTCTCAACTTTCTCCAACTGGTCTGCTTCCCTTCCTTTCCTCCAAGAAAATAGGTGTATGGCACCTCCTATCACCGAACAAGCAATGCCGCCCCAAGATATGAAGTGATTCCCGTCAGCCATCACTTCGGCCCTTTCCTGACCTCGCCCTGTGCACTCTACATCGGGCCCCGCTTACATCCGAAGACGCTTTTGGTATGTACGATCTAGGATGGGGTGAGATTACACATGCCTTGTCTGAGAAATAAGTTACAACTAGCGATGCTGACTCACAGACTGCCCATTGGGAACCCGCAGGTGCAAATCGATCTGCCCTTTCAGCCAAAGGCCAAAGGCATGCTCAGCCCTAGACGGCTGGAATGATGTGTTACCTTCTTCTTCTTCATGTGTCGAGTGCTCAAGAACTGTAAGTAATTGATTGAACGACTATCCCTGCTGGGATAGATTTCAGGGCCCTCCCTGCTCGAGTGATGATAGTCCCCACATGCTTTGTCAATGTCACATGACGGTCACTGCCACACTAAAGTGTAGACAGCAGAGTATACACATGCACTGCATGGCATCATGATTATCTCTTGATACCTGAGATAGGCTATAGCTGCCAGCACTACGCACCCCTCCACGTTTTGTTTCCCTTAATAGTTCTAGATCCTGATCATGATGTTGTGGCAATTTTCAGTCCCTAGCCGAACCAGGTACCAGTACTCAGGGGGCCCCGGGACACTGCCACTTGGACAGATTCAGGAGATGCACATTTCCAGTTTGGGATTAGGCAGCCAGACACCGATACAGTGCTTTTTATACCAATACAGGAATGTATGCACAGAATTTCAGTTCATCAGTACACTCTTCTTGAGCAGACATGATCCACATGTGTACACTGCAACCCAGTGATGATGTCATCAAAAGTTTGCCCTCTCTCCTCACATTGAAGGCCAAAACCTGTCTCGGCCTGGGGTGCTTGCAGCTGCAGCATGCAAGCAGAACCCAAAGCTTTCCAAAAAAGGTTGCTCCAAAGGCAGGAAGGCTCAGAAGCAGCCGTCGATGCCGCAGACGGCATACTCAACGTCATCGCGCGTGACAGGCACTGCCCAGCGGCCCAGGTGCGCAGTGAAGTTGGTGCAGCGCACAATGCCATGGGCCAGGCCCTCCGCCTGGGCCACATCTGGGAAGTCGATGATTGTGATGCTGCCGCCCCCGGTGCGGAACAGCGACAGGTCGGACGAGCCCAGGCCCAGGCAGTGGCACAGCATGGCCGAGATGAGTGGCGAGTGCGTCACCACCGCCACTGCTTTCCCGCCATCCCTGTGGGCCTCCACCTGCAGCTGGCGCCATGCGTCTGCGCTGCGCCGCCAGAAGGCATCCAGCGGCTCTGCTGCCCCCGCCACATCCGCGCCCACCTGCACATCCACGTCGACCATCTAGTCACCCCGGCTGCTGCAATGCGTGGGCGAAGTGCAAGCAGTGAAAAAGGCCAAATTGAGGCATACTGGCACTTGCTGCCTAGATGTGCACGGCTTGTCATTGAAGCGCATGTGTTTGGCATGCTCGGGGTCAAGCTCGGCATGCAGGAACAAACATGAGTGAAGCAGGAAGCCACCTCTGCGGCGTTCTTGCCCTCCAGGCTGCCCCAGTCCCTGTTCTTCAGAGCATCCAGCACCTGCACAGGAGGGAAGGAGAAGCCTGCGAGGCTCTGCAGGTCTGCAATGGTCCGTGCGTTCTCCATGGCGCGCTTGACTGGGCTACTGAACATTGCATCAACCTGCAGCATAAGGGCACACCATTGAAACAAGAGTCCGTTCGTACAAGGGACCATTAAGCTGGAAGGATTGCAGGGGCGACAAGAGTTGGGCTGCTTCTGATTGGGGTTATACCTGGATGTCCATGAGGAGCTCGGCTGCCTTCTGGCCCTGAACCTTGCCCAGTGTGCTCAGCGGGTCATTGCGCATTCCCAGGAGCATGCCTTCTTTGAACCCCTCGGCAACTCCAACCCTCACCAGGACGAGGCGGCCATTGCCTGGCTTGGGTGCGCCAAAAGGAGAGCCGGGTGCCTACAAGACACTCAGGATTCTGAGTGCGCAGGGCTTTTCACCATCCAAAACGACTGCCGCAAACCACTGGAAATGCCAGTCAATGCCTTGCACCCCATTCCTGCGCTTCCAGGAGCGGCAAGAAGCGTGCAGGTGGTGTTCCAAGATTCTGCGCGCCTGATTCATGCGGTCAATGATGCGACTGGGTGGATGGGTGCCATTTGGCTGGAAGTCGACGACACTGGTTGCAGCATTCGTCTGAGTCAAGCGCCTGAAGAAGGTTGGCGGTAGTCCCAGCGCAGTGTTCAAAAGGGCCTGATTGACAGCATTATGTGCCACAACCAGCGCATTTCTGACGTCGTCCACCCCAAGGATCTGTTGCCATGCCAAAGATGAACGGTACCAAAGTTCCCTGCAGAGGAAAGATGGTCACAATTTCAAGAATCACTGTAATGACATCTGCATCTGCGGGCCATTCTTACATAAAATGTCATGTTTGTCAAGCAGCAAGCACTGCATCCTGCAACAACACCAGTACTTTGAAACTTGCCTCACAGGTGCCTGGCCATCGATCATGAATGCTGCTGCATCCTTCTGCCACTGTTTATACTGGTCTCCGTACCTGGCCTTACCCTCATGCTTCAGGAGACCCTGCCACACATATTAATTCAGCATGCCATCCTAGCCCATCAGCTTGGTCGGTACAATGGGAGGGCAGCAGAAAACAGCATATCCACCTGGAAGGAGTACAGGTCGATTTCCCTGAGAGATGGCAGCACAGTGATAGGCCCCTCTCGGCTGCCCCAGATGATCTGAGCGGTCTGATCTGCGCGGGCCAGCGGACTGTGGAAAAGCGCATCGAACTTGTCGTCCTTCAACTAAACACAGCCCCATTTCTTTCAGAAGTAAGAATGAAGTCACGTACAATATGCAGAGGGGAAATTACCAAGTAACAGTCTAGTCCCTTTCTTTCTAGCCGTGTTGCGCTCCAAGGAGTCTTGTGGATCGCACCATCTGTCGCGTCGTCTCGGCTTGAGACTCCCCCTTCTTAGTGAGGACCGAAACATTAGAGCTGCCTTGAATACGACCTTCTGCGTTCCAGGTGCTCTGCCCATGTCTCACCAAAATAACCCTCTTGGCCTCCTTTATGGGCGGTAGAGGAAGTGGTGGAGAGTCCACTCGGTCATTTAAGTGACTAAATTCGTCAATTTTCGTCCAAGAATACTCCTCTTGCCGAACTCCCGTCTCGATGGTGACTGCAGAGCACATCTGTCTGCTGGCTTTCCCACTGTGTCTGACTGTCTTCAGTAAAGAGGGCACCCTACTGAAAGGACAGGTTTTACGGTGCTGAATATCGACACAGCCATGATGAGTTATGCTGCGCGGCTTGAAGAGGACTGTAGCCATGATCAACACTCTATGTCCATTAGAGTTGTTAAGTCACGATATGTGTGCTCCAGCTGCTCCTCACAACCACAACGGTCCTATACTGCATGCGATGTTGAAGATCAGTCGTACAATGACCAATTCCTTCAATCCAGCAGTTGGAAGGGAGCGATATGATCCTGAGCCAGATTTGGCTGTGCGTTACAAGGCCATGAGCATGCAGGCAAATTCCATTTGCGAAATTCAACCAAAATCAATCAAGGGCACAGCGCCAATATTTGGTATTTGGTTCCTCGTGTTCATGAGATATGTTCTGTCAATGGTCACACAATGGTGACCTACCCGTGTTGTCTTACTCTGGGCTCTCTGGTTGACCCAGCCCTCGTCACAATGGCAAGAGCTCTGTTGGCATAATGAGTGGGCCACAGATCTCCCCAGCGCGCTTTCCTGGCCAGCCTGTAGCCTGCTGGTCCCAACCAGGCCCGTTTGTCAGAGCTGGCCACTACTTGCCTCACGAGGACACCCTCTTCGCCAAGCTGCCTGCAGTCCTTCCGCCCCTGTCCTAGCATTCTGTTTGCCTGGGCAGGACGGCTGCTCGACACGTCCTGGTCTACCTGGCTTCTCTGATCCACCAGAATTGAGGCTCTTGCCGTGCAGACGTCGAAGATGATGTGCTTGTTGCGCTTTCGCGGGTGCCGAATGATGCGGCCCCAGGACATGCTGTCAGCCGCTGCAGCCGCTGCCACATGGCTGCTGACTTCCTCGTCATCTGCCTTGCTGTCTAGGTCAAGTTCCCCTGTATCCAGGGCAGCAGAAGCCTCCACTTCGGGTCCTGTGCCAGCAAGTGCATGTCCACTGCCCCGACGCGACTCGTCTCCCCCAGTCTCTGAAGTGACGGAACCTCCGTCGTCCCTGCTGGTGTATACCTGTGGCGGATGCTGAGGGGTTTCTTCTTTCACATCATCAGCCTCCTGCACACCTGTGGCTCTCCCCTCTATTTGGAAGCTGCTTGCACGAGGCTGGTGGTCCTCAGCGCCATTATCTGCATCCTCTCCGATGTCCTCGTCTTCGTCGTATCCAGCCCCCATTGACTGCCTGATGAGCCACTCGGTGGTTTCCTCCAAGGACTCGCCCTCCTCAACAGGGTCCTCAATTGCTTTCATCTCTGCAGTAGGAGCACCCAGTCAATCCACAACATGCCAAAATACGGTTTGAATCAAGGCACAAGGCAAACATCTGCAGGGAGGATAGCGCTGATAGGAACACTCACCGTCAATGACTTGCTGCAGCGCGGCTGCCTGGCGCATTTTGCTCTCGCTCTTGCGCCAGGACCGCGGTGGGGGCAGGTAGGGTGTGTAGCTGTCCTGCTCTTCGGAGTCCTGGCGGTGGCGGGAGATGCTCAGGGCAGGCTTCACCTGCGGCCGGGGCTCCTTTCTGATCACCACGTATGAGTACCGCTCGTCCTGCATAGTTGTGTCAAAATTTTGAGTCAAACCTCACTGCCTTTAGAGACGGCCCTTCACCCAGTATTGGACACTTCACCACAGAGGTCTACAGATGCATTGGAACCAGCAGTCATCCTCTTGCAACTGCACTGTCAGGATCACCAGAGCACCTGATATGTGCGAGCCAAGCCACCATCTGGGCGGATCTTGATAATGCGCTGCAGGTTGCTCCTCTGGAAGCGCTGTGAGAAGTGGCACCAGCTTCCAGTGCCTTTCATGGGACACAGGCCATCATGGGGACATGGGGCCACCACATGCGCGCCCATCTCGCCGATAGCCTCTTGCATGCTTGCTTCCAGCACCTTGCATCCCAACCTCATACAGCTTTCAGAACAGATTGCTGTTTGCACGCGCTCCACCCTTTATTACCTTGAGAGCGCCTGTCATGGTGGGAACAGATTCGAGGCCTTTTCCTGATGCGTACAGATTGTGGATAGTCGGGTAGGTGTTTCCTGAACACACCTGTCTCCTGGCCTCCAGAATGTTTGCTGATCCTGCAGGTGTGCCCGGCTCCACCAAGACCAACAGGTCCTTTGTGCAGGCCCAGAGTGTGTTGACAATATCTCTCCGTTCCTGCTCCGACTCCAGCTCACCAAGAACATATGCGCTCGTCACGATGTCATATTTTCGGCTTTCTGCAGTTGCCCTGCAGCAATTCCTAAAGAAGTTTCCCCATGTCAAAGTATCATACTAAGCACAACAGTTGCGCTGGAAGATGTTGCCTATAAATGTCAAAGGAATTTGCCAATGCTGCTGCCTTATACCTTTTCTTGCCACGAGCCCCATGGCTGGAGGCTTTCATAGCATACCAGGGCAGCCGGTAAACCCATCTGACCTGCGCTTGCTGAGACCCCTGTGCTGAGTCTTCAGCAATGCTGTGCCTAGCACTCTGGATGCGCTGTCCCAAGGCAGCCATGGCAGTTGAAGGCTCCACCGCAAGGACGTCATAGAGCGAAGTATGCCAGATCTGCAAGTTACAGATAGCCTCAGACAATTGCGCGGAGAGATCCTCAAGAGCCAAGCAGGCGATGGCTTCAGAGATCAGACCTCTTGTGCAGCCCACACAGCAGTGCCAGGGCCAGATCCAAAGTCCAACATGCTCTGGGGATGAAAACTTGGAAGCCGCACGCTCAACTCATCCATGATATTGTAAATTGCAGCGTAGCAACCTGGCATCCTTGCGGCCACGTAAGCAGTAGCCTGCACCGCAGTAATCTTAGAACGTGTGACTTGTACCAAGAGAGATTCCAGATGGCAAGGAAACAGTGACACGAATGTTACACCATGGATTCAAGATCTTGCCTGATTATCATCGTATTGGAGCTGCCTCGAACGCTTCTCCTGCTGCGATGATGTGGAGCGCCGCGGCTGTGAGGGCCACTCGGTGACCTCTGGCTGGGCTGTTTGCATGGCTTCCTCCAGATTCAGCATACTAGAGGTGTTCAGCAGGCTCTGCACCTTTTGGTCCCACATGTCCTGCTTTTTCCTCTGCGCCTGCACGATTTTCATGAGTGTTCTCGAGGAAATTGTATGTACCAAAGTATACATTGCAGGCAAACACTTCTCTCCGGCAGGCAAAAATACCTTCTTTGGTGATGGAGCATCAATCTCTCCTATGAGGTCGTTGAGGGGCTGCAGGACCTGCTGTCCACCGCGGCTGACACTGCGTGAGAGCAAGCGCAGCTCCTGCAAAAGTCCAGCGCTGCGGTGCCGCAGGCTGCCTTTCCTGCCTGTGCCAATGGCGTTTGATATAACATCCTCCACACTGTTTGGGAAAGTTACAACCCCATGGTTGCGACGGCTAACAGCTGTTGCCGCCTCAATAGGTAATTCATGCACAGCTCCCTGCGCAACAGGAGATTAGCCTTGGCAAGACAGCACTCTGTGATACAGCTGCAGTTAGTACGCTCGGACTTCGTCAGAGTGCTTGGTCAAGCTGGTGAGTGCGCGAGACGTCTCCCATTTCGGAAGTGCTCGCAACTACTTCTTGAATGCTTACAATAGATACTAGCGTGGTCGTTGAAAACGAACGCAGAAGATGAATGTTGGGGAGCAAATCCACAAGTAGAGCATGTACTGTTGCGCCACGGGAAATCCTTTTCAGTGTAGACATCACCTCAGACGACTACAAATAAACCATCGCTCTGATATAGCTTAAAAATACCAACCTCGGTCAATAGTTCTAGAGCACGATTGCTGCATTGCTTACGGACCGGACAGTGGTCTGATTTCTGAGAAACGAACTTCTTCCACATCCAGCGGCAGCTCTCGGAAGCTGTTGTCAATATTATCACTCCCTTTCCAGCTTTGCTTCAAACCTTGGATGAGCACGAGCTGTCATTAGAAACATGGATGTCATGAAATGAACATATCATTTCAGAGCTGTTTTGCGTGCTCACCTATCGTCCCGTTCGTGCGCGCTCCTTGTCACACTTTGTCTTTACTGTGACTTTGGCTCCAGGTTTGCAGAATGGCCAAGAAGCTGCAGGAGGATGTCATTTCGTCTATAAGCTCCCGTCTTCGTGAACTGCCAATCCGCTTGCCACGGCGCCTGGGAGAAAGCGCAGGAGCATCGGTTAAGGAGAACTATCTAGTAGAGCTGCTGCACAAGGATCCTGGGGTGTTTCTAGAACGGTATGGATATCAGTTGAGCGAAAGTGAGAGATTAGAATTTGACAGTTTGCGGATCGATGACTTTGAGGTGGACCACTACCTCAAGCAGCTTGAGAGTGGAGACAGGAACAAAGAGGTCTTGAGTCGAAACCGAAGGCTGGCACTTATGAACCGTCTGGAAGCAGAAGGCGACTTTTTCTCTGAGGTGATACCCTCCTGCATAACACCGTTGTGCTCAGAGAATGATAGACAAGGATGCTCAGCACCTTATGCACGGCGTCAATCGTGCTGAAGTGTATGGTGTCAATCTGCAACAGGAAGCAATGAGGCAACGCGCACCTGAGCTGCACAAGCTGCACATGGGAGATGCGTCATCGAGATCACCCTCGGGGCCTCTGGAAGAGGGCGACATGCTAGGCAGACTCGAGCGGCAGGTCATCCAGCAGGAAGACCGCTTGGCAGCAGCTCAGGCAGCTGCAGCTCAGAAGCAATCGCAGAGAGAGGAAGAGGAGGAGACCACAGATGACGAGGGAGCAGATGACAAAGCAACATATCAGGGCCAGGACCAAAATATGGCTGTTCATGAGAGAAGCGCGGATGAAGTGCATGTAGAGGGCGCTAGTGGTAGCAATGGTGGTGCATCTTGTGATGCTAAAGAAGACTTTGAAAATTTCTTGAGTGAGATGAAGTCAAGGTTTCTGGCAGGGAAGGACAGCAGTTTCATAGACTACACAGCAGTGGATGCAGATGCAAGTCTTGATGAAGACTGGGCAGCCGTTGCAGATCAGGACGCCCAAGAGCGGTATTTTGATGCAGACTGAAGGTCTATTATCAAGCTGGAACCGTGACAGTGCTACTGACCATTCTTATAAGTGCAGCACCCGGTACATATAACATGACTACATCTTTCTTGATATTCTATTTACTAAAGCTACCATAGTGAAATACCTTAGTGAACGGCAAAAGTGTAGACTGGGACTCAGGCCTTTCCTGCGGCTGTTCTTGTCATTTCCACAATAATGTCTTTGATGTCCTTCCTGTTCTCCGCTGGTCTGATAAATGGTAGCCGGCACGAAAATGACTTTCCATCGCTTTGGCACTGAAGATCAAGACCCAGCCTGCGCACGATGTTCAACACCTCACCCAAGGAAGCCTTCTGAGAGTGCGACCACGAACGGAAACATACCTGCTCATTCTGAGCGTAATATTCCATAGCAAACAATGGTTTCATCTGCATATTTGCCTGGAACTTCTTTAAAACATTGCAATCAGGCAATTTGGGAAATGTCACCTGTCCAGTCCAACTATCTTGGCTTCAAGAACTACAACGCCGGCATAATGCTTTGCCATGGCCACTATAGAATCCGCATGGTCAGCATTCATGTGAGACGCAATGGGTTGGGCAAATGCCGCCACGGGGTCCCGTTGCGTTGATGCATACTCCTCAGAAGAAATCTGCAGCATACACTGAGCTAAGTTTGCCTGGTGCCCCATCGCTCCACATGGGCCTTCCGTAAAGCTGCTAGATGGATCTGATCACTAGCTTCCTTTTGTCTTGCCTCTCTTTACCTGTTTGATGCGGCCAAAGCCACCAACGAGACGAGCAGTCGCAATGTTCTCCATACGGAACCATGAGAAGTCGCCAAACTCAACCCAGAATGAGCCTGTGATGCAAAAGCTGAGTCCATCGTGCTCTCGAGTCACGGTGGCGGCACAAGGACTGCTCAACTCTATCAGAAACATGCGCAGTGGTGAGACAATCACCTGGATTCTTCTGCAGGAACATCTTTTTGGCACCCGCAACATCGCCATCCTCGAGCAAGCACACAGTACCAGAGATGGTGACACGAGCATCTGACATGCCCTGCGACAGATGCACGAATAAATGGCGGGAGTGCTGGATGGAGGCCATGAAATCTCAAAGGCAAGCATAAGCACACTTCAACGCACTTGATAGTCAGGTGCTGTTACGGTCAGTGAGCAGCGAGGGTCGGCTTTGATGTCTGGTGTGTGGCTGGAAAGAGCGCTAAAGGCAAAGAGCGGCCTGCCTGTGACGTCCATAGCATACTCCACTACTGTCCCTACCGGGAACCCCTTCCAGGCGCCAAAACTGCCAATTGTGGACAGGACGCCATGCCTGCGCCACCAACAGACTCGTATCTAGGTTGATGCCCTGGTGTGATGCATTACAGCAACCGCTAGGTACATTGCAGCTTGCTCACCTGCCTGTGTCAAGAAGCAGCCTTGCCTGCTCTGCATGAGACAGCCTTGGCACTGACCGTTGGTATTCATCAAAAGCATTCCAATCGATCCCACTGGAAGAAGCTTCAACATCCTGTTGTCCCCCTGCATGATAAAGATGACCACACCACAAACCTCAGCCAGAGTGCCACTGCAAGTTGGGCTTGGAACAGCGCAGCAGCACCAAGGACAAGACTTTGTTGATCTTACCTGTTTGAACATCTGCTCCTGCGATTGCCCTGCTTGCTATGCTCCTCCTTTTATAAGAGTAGCAGCGCCTTTCCAGCAGGTGTATTTTACCTTGAAAGCTGCCGCCACGAGGACTTAACCGACAAGCCACTCCCTGTAAGCATTTAACTGATGTTTTAGTAATCAGTACAAATTGCCACCAGGCGTATTTCGGCCAACGCTTCGTCGCATGCTTTCACATCAGTTCTCCATACTGCGGGAGACAAATTGGACAACCGATACATTCAGTTGAGAGTTAGATTCTCGCGGAACAATAACGATATTATAACTACATTATAGAAGTCCAGCTTAGAGATGGATGGGAACTTCGTCCAGTGTACACACTGGACACTCTGAATGCTGAGATACCTTGAGCAGTACGGGTCGAGGCAGAACCAAAGACATCTTGGGAGTTCCGTGCGCTTCGGAATGGAAGTGCGAACTTGCGAGCGTGGCACTGTTGAAGTCAACTCGACTGGAAACCCTACATGCACGGAACCCTTTCCACAGGATGCCAGAATGGCGCATCCACCGGAGGAGGGATGCGATCTCTCAGAGGAAGGATCATGTCAATAGACTAGTAAGGTTTTGTGTCAACACAGTAGGATAGCTGTCGCTGTTGTTCCACCTGAGTGTCGTCTTGTCCACCGAAAGCCGTCCGACTGTGCCCACATGTGCCGCATCCCGAGTGAGAGGATCATCTGATCATGTGTGAGAGAATGACCTGTTAAGTCTTGTGGCAATTTGAGGCAAGTATCGCACTCGTCTTGTGGTGTAGTCGTTACTGCGAGGACCTCTTACTAGGGCTTCTACCCACCTGAGGATTTGGATATCATTTGTCCACTGGAGGCCCTGGACCAGCTATTGCTGACCGGGCGTCTAGCTGAAATCGCTGTCTGATAGCCTCGGAAAAAGACTGCATATGCTTGACTGACGAGCTGATGTATTCTGCAGGTCAACGGTTGCAAAATGGCTGAGTGGGATATGGTCTTGGACGATATCATGGAAGTCGTGCTGGAGAGGCTCAATCCTCAGGATATGGCCCGCATGCGCAGTGTGTCCAGCGCATGGCGTGCCAAGACAGATTCCCTTCTGACCACCTTGCAATTGAGGCATGCCCAATACATAGCAGAGGCCGCTGCGCGGTTTCAGGCATGTTTCCGACTCCTGCACTTGAATTCTCTTGTCGTGTAGCAGTGTTCAGCATGCAGCTGCTGTTCACTGCAGTGACGTGCGTTATACAATCTAGTGGCTGGCATGCAGGGCATCACACATCTTGATGTGTGCTTCTATGCTCATCATTCCTTCACAGCGGAAACGCTGCAGCCACTGCAACACCTGAGGCGCTTGCACAAGCTGGTGCTGGAAAACAAGGCCAGGGCACAGCCAACACTCATGGGGCTGGGACACCTGGGTTCCCAGCAGATGCCGTTAGAGGAGCTCCATGTGAAGGCGTTTGTTGTGGGCGTGGACTCTGGAATTGACCAGATCAGGGCGCTCAGGAGTCTCCACCTCTCTAACTGCATTCTCATGATGGTGCGACCTGCTGCATAGGCCCCATCCTCGCATCGCTGTGGCCCAGATATTGGGCGGTACCCGGCTGAATCTGTTTGAAGTCCTTCACAACTACTCCCCAGTGTACTGCAGAATGTCTAATTCATGAATTATGCCCTTGGAACAGGGCAAGAGCCAGGGCTTCCCAGCAATGTTGACAGGCCTCCGCCAGTTGAAGTATTTAGCATGCAAGGGGTGCAGTGGCCTCAACTCCAGGCCATTCGCTGGCATCAGCTCCCTGCTCTCCCTTGAGACCTGCCTGCTGAACTGCAGCCTCCGCATGAGCGATGACACTTGTGCCGATATCGCAAGCTTGACCCAGGTGCGCTTCTTGTCAAGTCATCTTTTGCTCTCCAGCACCGGGCGCATGCGTTCTGGTTCCTGCATATCGTCACCTACACAAAGTCACAAAGGGATCATGCAGTGAGTGTACTGTTCCCAGTTATTTGTGTGGGGCTGGCTGTAGGTGCGGACATTGGGGCTGGCTTGCTCAGCGCTGGAAGGCTGCCTCACACCAGCCTGCATCACGTATGTCGGCGTGCAGTCGCTATGCCGAATGACGCAGCTGGCGTCCCTTGACCTGAGCGGGCATGCGGCCATCTCAGATGCCAGCATTGCAGAGATAGCGCGCCACCTGACCGCCCTCACGCACCTGGATCTTCGGAAGCCGGCCTGCGACAGCCCAGGCACCGCAATCGTTGGAGATGATGGCATTCTTGCGCTTAGCAGCCTCACCCTGCTGGAGAGCGTCCGGCTGAGCCAGGCCCAGGTTGGGCCTGCCCCCCATCCATGCGCCTTTCCACTGGCTTACAGGATGCTCACCTGTATTGAACTGGCCAGCAATGCTGGTGGACATTCACTGGCATCCAGGATGCTCAGCTGCGCTGCTCTGGCCAGCAATGCTGGTGGGCAGGACTTGTTTGCAGGAGTGCACACCAAACTCATCAGGGAATAGTTTGTTGGAGGCTCTGTCATGGAATCGTGGCTTTGTAACATTGACGGTTGGGTATCCTCAAGTGCTGGCAAGCGTGTGAAGGTATGTGCCACTGCAGGTGGGCCAGGCAGGTTGCGCCGCGCTGGCGTCGCTGCGGCGGCTGCGCTGCCTGGAACTGTCCTACTGCGACAGCCTGTCGGACACGCCTGTCTGTGAGCTGACGCGCCTGAGCCACCTCACCGAGCTGAGCCTGGCCGGCTGCGCCAGCGTCACTGACATTGCTGTGACGGCTCTGGTCCGGGTCATGCCCACCCTGGTCAGGCTGGACCTCAGTGCTTGCCATCTGCACGTGGGAGATATCAGCCTGTATGCCATTGCCACCCTCCCAAAGCTGCAGGTGCGGCCCTCACAGATACAGGAACGTGTCCTGCTGTGTTTGGCTGATCGAGTCTGCAGCACCCCGCCTTATCACGACTGCAACATTTAGATGGCTGAATATTTATGCACCAAGCATATGCTTGACCTTGCATGAAAGTCTTTCATGCTGGTCGTTAGTGCGGAGGTTGAGAACGTCTGAATGCAGTTTTCAAAGACATTAGTGACAGGTGAAGAGTCTATTATCTGTTGCAGGCGTGCCGGGCAGTGGGTTTGCCCCTGGCACTTTGCATACATGCCAGGAATGTAGATGCGTGACTGTATCTCAGTAGATCGGCCGGAGTGCTCAATGCTGGGCTCCATGCAGGTGCTGCGCTTGCACAGTTGCGAGAGAGTGTCTGATGTGGGAATCAAGGGACTTTGCGCCGGAGCCGCAGCAGCCGCTCTGATGCACCTGGATGTGCGTGGCTGCGAGCGCATAAGTGACACAGGCGCAGCCTGCATTGGCAGCAGCCTGCAGCTATTGCAGTTCCTGAGCTTGGAGCACTGCCACCTTGTAGGCGACAGGTGCAGCCTCAGTCCTCTTGGGCTTCACTGGTAGGATTGAGGAACAACCAACCACAGTGTGCATTCCCAGGGAGCTCGTATAAGGTCATTGTGACAGAACTGTGCGCATTATCAGGGGAATGAAGAGTCTGTCAGCGCTGCCACATCTTGAGGTTCTCCGTGTGGGCGGCACAGCCGCAACCGCCGACTCTATTGCTGCAGACTTTGCGCAGAGCGTGCGGCTCGAGTCTCCAAGTAATGGGCGAATCTGGTGGATGCTGGAGTCTTGAAGGCTGCGCCATCAGTGGCATCAACATGCCTGTATTTCTTTCTCTCCTCTTATTGTAAGCACTGCAACTGCTCATTACAGGTTCTTCAACTCATTCCTGTTATTTTGCACTTTTCCTCGCTAATGCATCGCTGCAAGTAGGATAGAGTTTAAAATTGCTGCAACGTTGTGCAAATGTCAGTGATTATGGGGCCTTGATAGTATGTACTTTATATAGACTGTGTTGACCTGTCTGCATTGCTCTCAATATTGAGTGACGGGGTTTCTGGATCTGGCTTGAAGGTACATATCGAGGTTTAAACTTTAGATTTCACGAGGGTGTGATGCTAAGATGATTGCATTTTATGTTAATTCGAGCGCCAAAGGATACGCAACTCTATACACAGAGTTTGTTGCTGCCCAGTGTTGTCAGTAAACTGGTAGTGTGTATATATACACTAGTGTGTATATATATTTGTCAGTTTCCAATGTATGACTACCCCACTTCCCATGCATCATTATTAAACAAGATTACCACAGTGCGGCCCCACCGCACCAAGCACCGAGCGGCCAGGGCTTGGGTGCCTTTTACCAATGTGAGAGTACTGCATGCTTGATGGGCAGGACTGGCAGGTATGATGACCGGATTCCCTAGAAATGAACACGTAATGATGCTGCAGATCTGAGCAGGTTCATCCTTAAGCTTGCGATGTCACTAAAGCGGTTGTCAAGAGCTCTTGTCAAGAGTTAATTAACTCTAGAGAACAGGAAGGGTTAAGATCTTATAAGAGCCTCGAGGCAAATCTGTGCACAAAAATCCAGGTAAACGTCTGGTCTAGCCAGGGAATTCGCATGGGTCTACCCAGGCCCTGCAGATTCTGTCAGTGGAACTATCATCATTCAAGCATCGCACCAGGCCGCACGATGCCACCAGTGCAGCGGGCTGCGCGAGAGCACTTCTTACTTGCTATACGGTGCACCATGAATTCTTTGCGAATGTATGCAATGTATGCGCATCAGAGCTTTATGACCCACCAAAGTCCCAAACTTACCTTGTCTGCCGGCAGCCCCTTCGGCGGTCCATTTTTGGGGGAGAGAAAAATACAGGCCACTCATTCAGCCACGACGAAGAACGCTCCGGCTCGACGGCCCCCGTGCCGGCTCCCACAAGTGGGAGGACGGTCGCCAATTGCCACTCATCGGGCTTCGTGCAGGTGGCAGCCTGAGCCCAAGCGGCAGGCCGATCGAGGGAGCGGTGCTTCTTCCCTCACCCGCTGTGGCAGCAGCAGGGGCTGTGCGGCCCCTCCCCCCTGCCAGAGGTTCAGACAGGGCGGCTTGCAGGTGCACCCGTCGCTACAGGGGGTCTCCAGTCCATTCGCCCCGCGGATGTTTCTGCCCTAGGCGGCTGCTACACGAGCTCGGTAGCCGCTCCGCCCAGTCCCGGGTTACCTACCAATGTCTCAGGCCGCACGGCTGCTCCAGGAGCACGCCCGGGGCAGGTGCCAGCTGGCCGTTCCGCACGCTATATATACTATAGTAGGGACACCAAGCCCTCACACACCGCAGCTGCGCTGCCAGCCTCTCAGGCCGACCGGAGTGGCTGGTACAGAAGCACCGCCCTCACAGCCAGCAGCTGGTACCAAACGGGCCGGAGTTTGGCCGGAACGGTGCAAAAGCCGCCGCAGGCCGCACTTGTGCTTCAAGTTCTCTAGAGCACGCTACAAGAGCAGCACACTAGCGCTGTTCAGCAAGTTGCCGGCGGGTAGACTGGTGCTACAGGGGCACCCTTGCTACAGGGGCACCCTCCAGTGCCCACTACAGGCTGCCTCCGGCCTGTTCGGTCGCTACAGGAGCACCGCACCAGCGCTGCCTTGGCTGGCAGCCGTGGGTGGCGGACGCTACAGGGGCACTCTCCGGTGCCTGCTACAGGAGGCCTGTGCTGCCTCCGGCCGGTTCGGTCGCTACAGGAGCGCCGCACCGTGGTGGCGGGCGCTTTAGGGGCACCCTCCGGTGCCTGGTGGGTGGAAACCGGGAGGGCATGCGTGTATCTGCGTGTTCCGAGGAGGTGAGGTGCGTGCGAGCGTGCGAGGCTTCTGCTGCCTCGCTACAGGAGCACCGCACCAGCTGGGTCTTGCTACTAGGGGGATCCACACCCCTGTAGGTGGGTGGAAACCGGGAGGGCATGCGTGTATCTGCGGGTTTCGAGGAGGTGGGCTGCGTGTGGCACACCCTAGAGTTCGGTCAGTCGGTGGAAACTGGGAGGGCATGGGGCACCGGCTACGGGAGCACCTCGGGCAGCCTGTGGTGGCATCTGCTCCAGGGGCGCAAATGGGGCCTGCTACAGGGGGAGCCGTACCCCTGCTGCAACCGGACCCAGCTCTTTCTTTCCCTCTCGGATTGACTGATTCAACTTGGATTGAATTGAATTCACTTCGGCTTTACCCTGCATGTCAGTGAATTTGTGTTGCGGCTGCAACCAATCTCGCGAGTGGTTTCAAAACCCGCAGATACTATGTAGTACACGCGTGCCCTCCCAGTTTCCACCCACGACGACAGCGCCTCGGCGAATTGCCCTCTGATGTGCCACTGGCAAGCCCCCCTGGAGCAGGGCTGCATGCAGCGTCGGCTGCGCCTCGCGAGGCGCCGCAACCAGCCCGAGCTGTCAGGATTCTCCGCCAATTGTGCACGCTGCCAGACGCACTGCAACGACCGGCAATTTTCCATGGTGCTGCCCGGTTTGTTGCGAGCTGCCTGCAAGGTAGCTGAGTTGGGGCTCTGACCGCCTCTGCTGTTGTCACCAGCCGTCGATCCCAGCAGCTGAAGTGCTGCTCCGGTTCATGCAAGGCAGAATCTAGCCACTCGCTTGACTGGTCCTCTGCCACTGCGGCTCTCCGAGGCATATGCGGGAGGCCGGGGCTCGCCATGCAGGCCGATCTGTGGGATAGCAGCCACTGCTTGCAAACAACAGTGCCTAGTTTTGGCAGCGCAAGTCACTGTGCGAGTGCTCGCTGCGCAGGCATGCCAGAGCAGGCTGTCCTGATCGCAGGATCATGGTGCATTGGCCGCTGCCCCACCGC